>OY757908.1:7465574-8153074 GCA_963585895.1 Sepioteuthis lessoniana
GATGGCAATTAAGGGGTGTTCCGCATTCCCCCCAGCTCCAGCATAAATGGAACCTTACCATCAGATTGTTTAGGGTCATACAAGGACACTCGTTGAGGGGAGGGGGTATTCCTCTGCAGAGAAGCAGTCGGTGTATTCTACAGCCTAAGTCGACAGGGCATATATATATATATATATATATATATATATATATATATATATATATATATATATATACAAAATGGTACAAAAATACGACAAATATTTCAATAAATTCATAGCTTCATAAAAAAATATTTGATATGATTTCAAGGAATTCATTCAATAGCGACCGTTTGTTAATAGTCACACCCCACCTTGTGGACCCATAAACCTTTATTCACACAATCAAAATTTTATTCCCCCTGTGGGCTAAATGGACCACAATTTTAAAAAATATTCCCCCACCTCCATTATTATTGGTTTTAGATGAAAAAAAAATCAATCACTATAATCTTTTTATTTGGATTTTAACGATGAATATTTGGATAAATTAATTTTGATATCAGGGATCAGGGGTGAGGAACAAATTAGCAAGTTTTAGGAAAAAAGTTAGCTATGAAAATTGTTCTGCTTCTTCGTCATTTGCAGGACACATGCAGCAGCCCATATGCTATGGGTTTAAGATACCCTCCTCTCTGGTGAATAAGAACGGTTTTTAAAAATAAGCATTAGTTTTGCAGGACCCTTCCCACTATCAAGAAAGAAAAAAAAATTTAAACTTAATCATTGCTTGCTTTTTTGCCTAAAGCAGGCACAAAACATATCAAGGTTAACTAAAAAAGTTCCTAGGCTGACCAAGATCCTCTCATGGAATGTGATCAAATGAAGTTTATTTTTCAATATAGTCCCCACCCCGCTTACACCACCCACTTTTTCTATTTCAAACAATTCAGTTTAGCATAAGTACACAGTTCTGTTCCGTTTGACCCATAGTTAGGACCCTATCAGATGCTACCACTCCGGGTCAGGGTGGACCTGGGAGCAATGGCAATGAAGGAGTACTCCACATTCCCCAAAGCTTCAGTATTGCAGGAATCTCACCATCAGATTGTTTAGTGTTAAATCAAGACACTCGTTGAGGAGGGAGGTGTCACTCCTCTGCAGAAAAGCATTCGATGTATTCTACAGCCCCCCCCCACGCAGCCGACTGGGCAAGGATGATTATAAGTTTCATATGTGACTCCTTCATTCTTCTTTTTACCCCATAAACTTGTCTACATTGTCTGTGGAAGGCTGCAAGAGAATTAAGAATAGAAGGAAAGAGACGAAGATACGAGGTTCCTTCAATAAGTTTCCAGACTTTTTTGTACAGGCATTTAAAATTATCGTTGACTCTTGAAAAATTGTGCTTTAAACTTGAAAAAATGTCACAGAAACGTATGGAATGCTTCAGAGACCAAGAGACAGAGTTCCCAGTGGAAGCATGCTGGCTATTCCAGATCCAAGAAGGCCAGACAGAGAAAATCCACCCACAAACTTTTGATGATCCCTTTTTTGACAGCACTGACATGATCTACATGCACTGGGTTCCCACTGGAAAGACAGTCAACAAGGAATACTATGTTGAGGTTTTAAGGGAGTTCAGGAAGAGATTCTGTCGGAAGAGGCCAGCACTCTTCAAATCGAGTCAATGGCATTTCCAGCAAGACAATGCACCAGTCCACAACTCCATCCTTGTCACAGACTATTTGACCAAGACGGGCATCAAGACATATCCTCACCCTCCCTATAGTCGAGACCATGCCATACCCAGCCTGTATGGGTATACGACTGACATAAGAATATCAACAAGCCCGCAATAACGACGCTGCCGTCACCTCAAGAAGAGGAAGGAGGAAGAACGCTATCGAGCAAACTTTTTTAAACTACCGCCCGCTTTAGTCCCCTTGAATAAAAGCGACTGCTATTTTCTTCCTTAAATTTCGAGTTTTGAGTGTTTCTTTCCTGCGAACTCCTTTCTTTCAGACACAACGTATTTTGGTCGTATGTTACAAATTTAATAATCATAACAAACAGGATAAAAATAATTAAAATACAGCTATGATCAGTTGAATAAAAATATTTGTTAGTCCGTGTGTGCGTGTGTACATGTTGGGAAAAGTCTATTGATTCAATGTGTCCCTCGTTGGACGAAGTAAAGAGGATAAAAAATTGACTTTACTTACATATATGTGTATGTGTGTGTGTATATATGTGAGGGACCATAAGTTGTGGGCCTGTTGCGGAGCCGATAGGTCGCGGCAGGCCTTTTGTTTTTTTAAATCCACACGTACGTTTTTTTTTTGTTTTTTTTTGGTCTTTGGCGTCAATGGGTCGCGTTCTAGTTGTCGGGAAAAGAACGTCGCATGCTCCTTCGCTTTGGGTCTTGTGGCATTGCCTTCTGCTGTCCGTCCTGGACTCTCGTAGTGGAAAGCCTTTTGGTAGTGGAATGCCCCGGTTAATTAATTTCTTAGTTTAGTTAGTACATTTTTTATGATCTTTGGCGACAACGTATCGCATCCTAGTAGTCGGCAAAAGAAGGTTGCATGCCTTTTCGCTTTGAGTCTTATGGCGTGGCTTTCTGCTGTCCGTCCTGACCTCCCGTAGTGGAAAAGTCTTTTGGTAGTGGAATGGCCTAGTTAATTAAATTCTTCGTTATTTATACTTTTTGGGATCACTAAAGTGGATAAAAAAAATAGGATTTTGGTAGGTTTTATTCGACAGGGAACCACAAAGATCTACGCCAGGCTGAGATGCAATATATTCAGAGAGCCTTGCTTCTTTGCTCTGCCTCCATGAGGCTGGTACAGGGTCGACTTGAAACATTTAATCATCTTTGTTTCTTCTTTATTTTGAGATCATACTCGCTTTTGACATTAATGAGTCTTGTACATTTAAGCTTTTCTCTACTTCTCAACCGGGGGTCGTCTGGCACACTCTAGACCTCTCTACTTACACTGATCTGTGTCTACTCTGCTGATTGTCCAGGGTTGAAAACTTCTGTCGTTGTTATATAAATACGGAATGATTTTTTTTTATATTAATCATTTTTCGTTAATTATATTTTATCATTCAGTTTGATTGGGGTTTGAACAATACGGCTCTTAGTTCAGGTGCACAGACACTGGGTACAGTTTACGCTCACGTGCAGAGGATATGACAATCACAATTGTCATAATAAACGCCAGATAGGAAATAAGACTAGAGTGTGAATGACGTCATGCCCGGAAGCGATGGGCCGAGAATTTGGAGATTTTGAAAAAGACGTCAGTTGGGACTCAACTGGGTGCCAGTCGTGTGGGTAGTTTACTGGAGACCAGTCCAGTTGGTTGTCGAATGAGGACCGGTCGAGTTGGTAGTCGACTTGGGCTATGTAGTCGGACAGTAGAAGTTGAGTTCCGACCATGGTATTGAGAAGTTTGGGTTTCGCCCGTTGAGGCATACGGTTAAGTTTTTCGGGTCCCGACCGGCGAAGATGAAAGGAGATCTAAAACTCCACGAGATGTGCCGAGCGTTTGAGTTTTGTTAGCATGGTATGATTCGAAAGACTTTTAAGAATTGTGTCTCTCTCTCCTCGTGTCGAAGAACCGAAGTCAGAAGTTAAGAAGTTAATTAACGTTCGTACCTGAACAACAGTGAGTTCGCCTGTTAATGTGTTGTGTATTTCCCTGTATTTGAATTTGTACATGTACCGTTGGATTGAAATATCACTGTGATTTTGATATGATTATGGCTATGGTTGTGAGTATACAACATCGTTATATACTTTTCAGACACCTACACACTCTTCCAACACAATTCTCGGGGCATTTTCGCTGTTTTTTATTTACCATAAGACACAGGTGCATATCCTGTTTTGAAATCCATGAACTTACACAGCCTGTAAAGGTCAGGATGTAAAAGGGGTTTCCAGTTATTGGTAACATTTGGTTCAAAGGTGTATATTTGCCCACATTCCAAATCACCAAGTTTTCGTATTAGAACAAGGGTCGTTCAAAAGCTTCAAAACCTCATCCAGGAAAAAATAAACATTTTTGTTGTGGCAAAACACTACCATTTCTTATATAACTTAAAAAACTAATTCAGATTTCTCAATTAATTTCGGTGCAGGTGAGAAATATGCAACAAACCTAAATGCTGGCTAAGGCTTAGAACTTTTTGAACGACCCTTGTATATCCATTGATACACTAACACTGAATGAATGGAAAGGAAGAAAACTTCCAATAATACACAAACATGCTACGATAGATGAAATGTGCACATTGTTTCATATCAAGCAGTGTATAAAAATAGATAGAAAATGGTAAAAAGTCTTATTTGTCTTCCTAATGGTTTATAGCCAAATGGGCTTACATTTCAATGCAGAAGTGAGGCAAAAGTCCATCAACTGGTTTCGAGACAAAGTCTCTTTTCTGTTCAATGAACAGAAATGAATGCACAGATTAAAGAAGTGGAATCAAAAGAGAATGAGAAACGGGTGTGAATTTTCACGTGACAAATGGCATTTGATGTCCAAAGACATCCCTGCATGTCCAAGGGGAGATAATTATTTATTGTCTCCCTATCCTTGTATGAGTTTAGATAAGATGGGACATGGGAGATGTAGTGAGTTAGGGACCAATCTCATTTCTTTGCTACACATTGACAACAGATGTATTTGCAAAAAGCTAGAAGGAAGGAAAGAAAGGAAATATAATATAAATAAAAGCAAGTTGTGTGCTTTCTAGTGAGATGACATTAGAGAGGAAAGTGTGAATGTAATCAGAAAATTGCTCCATCAAGAAAGAGGCATACTTTTATGTAGAGAAATACGCCAGATAAATTTGCTGTGGGCTAGTTTCTCCGATAGTGGTGGCTCAATAAGTGGAATAAACACAATTGGTTTGGTTGGTTGGTTGGTTGGTTGGTTGGTTTTTTTGCATATCAACTTTTGTAGGTTATTTAACGCCAAATCCATTTTTTTGTAAATAATCAGTTCTATTCAAAACAATTCAGTTTAACATAAGTACGCAGTTTTAAACCGGGACATTGGCCCAGCGGTTAGAGTGTTCGCCAATGGCCCGGGAGACCTGGGTTCAATCCCAGGTCGAGTCATACCAAAGACTTTAAAAATGGAACTTGATACCACCTTGCTTAACACTCAGCATTATAAGGTACGGTTCAAGGGTAAAGTGGAGCAATCCTGGGAATGGAGTAGCGCCCTCCCCTACACCTTAGTGTAGTAGCTATCGAAAAGGGAGCCTTCGGGTCACCCTCGACTATGGTCGCTAACTTTACTTTACTTACGCAGTTTTATTGTGAAAAACATTTCTATTTCAAGCAATTCAGTTTAGTCAAGCAGTTCTAATTCAGTTAATTCAGTTTAGTATAAGAACAGATTTTGTTTACACACAGTTAAAAGTCAAAACAGTTCTATGTTAAACAATTCAATTTTGTGTAAATACAGTTTCAATGTCAAAAAACAGTTCAATTTCAAATAATTCAGTTTAGTATAAATACACAGTTTAAATCCCAAAATCAGTATAGTGAAAGAAGCACGGTTTAGTTCTATTTAACCCATAGATAGGACCCTTATCAGGTGCTACCACTCCTGGCCAGAGTGGACCTGGGAGCAATGGCAATAAAGGAGTACTCCACATTTCCCAAAGCTCCAGCATTGCTAGAACCTCACCATCAGATTGTTTAGTGTCATATCCAGGACACACGTTGTAGGGGGAGGGTCTTACCCCTCTGCAGAGAAGCAGTCGGTGCATTCTACAGCCTCAGCCGACTGGGCACAAAAACCACAATTGGAAACTTAATATTTATTCAGGAAGCTGGACAACAACAGAGAGAGAGAGAGAAAGAGAGAGAGAACAAATATGAGTGAATGGGGAAAGATCCGTTGGTTATGTTTGTCTGTCAAATGTGTGGAAAGGAGAGAAAAAAAATGTACATTCAATAAAATAGAAAAAAAGTCTTTCGGTGAAAGTTTTTGTGTGTGGGTATGTTAAATAAAATTCTATCTCCCTGACTTTTCTGATGTACAAGGACTTGTACATCAACAAGTTGTCAATACATATATCTTTGAAGTAGATGTTAAGCAAAAGAGAAAATTTTTTACTTACTTGCATTCTGTAAAGCATTGCTATAGTTGTAACACCATCTTGAATCTGAGAATTAATTTTTTTTTTCTTTTTTTATTTATTGCGGACTTTTTGTCCTCATCTTGGTAGATTTTTTGTTGATGAGGACAAAAAGTCTGCAATAAATAAAAAAAAAAAATTCTCAGATTAAGAAGCCTCATCTCAAAAGGATTCCTAATAAAGACCATCTTGAATATGAGAACATTACACTCTTCTTCAATAACAACATAACCTACAAGGGTTGATATGCCATTAAGTATAACCAAATCAAATCAAATTTAAGATGTAATTTTTCAAAAAACTGAGGCAGTAAAAAGTAAAAAACTAAATTGAAGAAGTAAAATTTCAACAATTTAAAGTTAAAATTTTAAATCTAAAAAGTTAACAATTTGAAATTAGAATTTGAACAACTCAGTCTTTTATTACCAGCGGAAAAAAATGATTTTTTCAACAGTTTGTGACATTTTTTGTTTTTCTTCATTAAAATATTTTATCCAAAATACTTTAGGTTTGAGGTTTTTTTTCTTTGTTTTCCTGATTCTAAATCTCTTTATTGATTTAACTGGAATTTTTAACAATAAAAAGAAAAATAATCTGGAGAAAGAGGAAACAAATATTTTATTAACTTCAACAATATTTCATTGAAGATGTAATTTTTCTTCTTTTTTAGAAGAATCCTGCATTCCAAACATTGAATTACCCACTTTATAACAATTTTTTTCCTTGCTTCATATTCTAGTCACACACACACACACACACACACACACACACACACACACACACACACACACACACACACACACACACACACACACATTTAAAAAATAATTAAATAGAAATAATCAATAAAATTTAAAAATTTAAAACATGAAATGAAATTTTTAAAGAATGTCAATCCTCTGCAATTAATTGACCAGTTCATATACCTTAGTAGCAATATCACATCAACAGAAAACAATGTTGATAAGCACATAGGTAAAGTGGTTTGGTTGAGTTGGTTTGGATTTTATGGCATATCAACCATTGTAGGTTATTTAATGCCAAATCCTCTTTATACATATATATTAAATATATATGATTTGGTTGGGTTGGGTTTTATGGCATATCAACCATTGTAGGTTATTTAATGCCAAATCATCTTTATACATATATATTTAATGCCAAATCCTCTTTATACATATATATTAAATATATAGGATTTGGTTTGGTTGTGTTTTATGGCATATCAACCATTGTAGGTTATTTTATGCCAAATTCTACTTATATATATATATTAAATATATAGGATTTGGTTTGGTTGGGTTTTTTGGCATATCAACCATTGTAGGTTATTTGATGCCAAATCCATTTTTATACATGTAAACAGTTCTATTTCAAACAATTCAGATTAGCATAAGTACAGTTTTTTGTTTACCTTCAGTTAAATGTAAAAATAGTTTTATTTTAAACAATTTAGTTTAACATAAGTACACAGTTAACTAAAGGATTATTAAAAGCCTGGAAGACTTGGAAATTAGCGGACAGGTAGAGACTATCCAAACGACAGCATTGCTAAGAACGGCCAGAATCCTGAGACGAATCCTGGAGACTTGAGGAGACTTGCTGGCAATCAAACTCCAGTGAAAAACCATCAACTAACACTGATGTGAAAAACTCAAAAGGAGTAAATAATAATAATAATAATAATAACGATAATAATAATGATGATAATAATAATAATAATAATAATAATGAAAACATCAATCACATAATAAGCGAATGCAGCAAATTAGCACAGAAGGAGTATAAGACTAGACATGACTGGGTCGGCAAAGTGATCCACTGGGAGATGTGCAAACAACTTAAATTTGACCATATAAACAAATGGTATATGCACAACCCAGCACCTGTCCTAGAAAATAACACACATAAACTCCTATGGGACTTTGACATACACATGGATCACCTAATCTCGGCCAGAAGACCAGACCTAATAATAATCAACAAAAAAAAGAGCATTAGCAAAATTGTCGACTTTGCTGTCCCGGCTGATCACAGAATAAAACTGAAAGAATGTGAAAAGAAGGATAAGTACCTAGATTTTGCTAGAGAATTGAAAAAATTATGGAACATGAAGGTGACAATTATACCAATTGTAATTGGTGTGTTTGGAACAGTAACTAAAAGATTACTAAAGGGACTGGAGGACTTGGAAGTTGGTGGACATGTGGAGACCATCCAAACGACAGCATTATTGAGAACAGCCAGAATACTGTGAAGAGTCCTGGAGACTTGAGGAGACTTGCTGTCAATTATACTCCAGTGAAAAATCATCAGCTGACACTGATGTGAAAAACTCTAATGAGTAAATAACAACAACAACAACAACAACAACAACAACAACAACAAACAACTCCTATGGGACTTTGACATACAAACGGATCACCTAATCTCGGCCAGAAGACCAGACCTTATAATAATCAACAAAAAAAAAAGAGCATTTGTAAAATTGGCGACTTTGCTGTCTCAGAATAAAACTGAAAGAATGTGAAAAGAGAGATAAATACCTCGACTTTGCTAGAGAATTGAAAAAACTATGGAACATGAAAGTGACAATTATACCAATTGTGATTAGTGATTTTGGTACGGTAACTAAAGGATTATTAAAGGGCCTGGAAGATTTGGAAGTTGGCAGCCGAGTGGAGACCATCCAAACAAAAGCTACTGAGAAGAGTCCTGGAGATTTGAGGAGACTTGCTGTCACTTATACTCCAGTGAAAGACCATCAGCTGACACTAATGTGAAAAACTCTAAATGAGTAAATAATAATGATAATAATAATAATAATAATAATGATAACAGTAATGATGATGATGATGATGATGCCGTTTCTTTCTTGTCGATTATCTCCCTTGAATTTTGCTCTCTTTTTTTCCGGACATTTTTCTCTTTCGGTCGCAAATAATGGCTCGTTGGATGAAAAACTAAATATTTTGGGGTTGAATCATTTATATAAAACAAATAATTTACATTTCTTTATCTCTTTTTGTTTGTGGTTTAAAGTTAAATCGCTTTAATGAACAAAAAGTGACCAAAACAAAAAAGAAAAGCCAACGAAATATAAACATTATTTTCCTTTTTCCTTTGTTTATCAAATTCAAATCAAGAACCTCTCGACTTTTCTCAGCAAATATTTTGTTTCGTCTGAAAGAAAAAGAAATCAAAAGATAAAAGTAAGTATAAAGATCTTTTTTATTTTATTTATTTCCTATAAAGCAAATTTTTATCAAGACTTTCGTCTTCTTTTTATTATTTATAAATCTAAGCTGAAAAGATACGAAAATAAATCCTTTAAATGGGTTTCTCTGTCTCTCTCACTTCTTCCATAGCTATCAATTTAAAAAAAGATATATATATATATATACACTAATATATATATATATATATATATATATATATATATATATATATGTATATATCTTGAGGAGTTCAATAGAATTTTGGGGCCCCTTAAATACGAATATAAGCCCTTCCCTTCGTGTTGATTAAAAAGATGATAAATTTTGTCTCGTTTGTAAAGTATTGGGTTGTGTTTGGTGAAGTTAAAACCTGAGCAAAGTTGACAAAATTTTGCAAAACTAAAACGGGTACATAAGAAAAAAAAAAGAAGCCTAAAATTAAATGGTACTTCATTGCATTTCATTGAATTTAAAAGAACCACTCCAACTAAGGGAGTCGAAATTCTCTAAATTGTTTTAAATAAGTTCCGTGGACCCCCCCCCCATTAAATCTGAAAATTAACAAACCGTTACCTGTTTTTTTTTTGTTTTTTTTTAAATAAGGGGCTTAAAATGCTCTTTGGGGACTGTTTATGTCTTGGAGCCCCTGGGCTGCAATTCATTCTCTACTCAATGTAAACCTGGAGTTATATATATATATATATATATATATATATATATATCATATATATATATATATATATATATATATATATAATCCATCATTACTGAAATAACTTCAATGCTAATTAAATTGAATAACAAAAAAGATAGGAATAAACAAATAAAGGCAAATTTTTAGAACCACACCCGTTGCAAGTTGAATTTTTCTTTGTTACTTTTATTTTATTTATTCATTTTTTAAAACCAATTTGGCCTTCAAAAACGTCGGAAATTATTATTATTTTTTTTTTTTTTTAGTTAAAAGTAAACAAAATTTTTGAAATGTGAATTATTTTCGCAAATTTTTTCTTATTTATTTAATTTTTTTTTTTTTTTAATTATCGGTTTTTATTAACCCCCTCTCGTTTTACCAAAATAGACCGAGATATGAAATGTTTGTGACAATTGTATTCATTAAATATATAGACCCCCCCCCCACTGTCTAATTCCATAAAATCAATTATTTTCAAATTTTAAAAAATGTCCTGAGCAGGAGTTCTTCAGAAAAGAAAATACCCTAAGTTGATGCTGAAAACATTTTTTTTATGCTGCTGGACCAGGATTTATCAGAAGTGCCTAATTGTCCTTAAAATTTGTGAGGCACAATATTTTTAAAATTGAAATTTCTTAAAATATTTACCCTCCAAATATTGCCAAAATTGAAAAAAAATTTTCATTTGTTTATTTTTCTGAGATTATTTTTTTCTCACAATGTTTTAAATTTTCTTGTGCATATTTTTATACCAGGGTGAGTCTTAAGTTTTGCAATATTTTAGTCATATGTGCTAGGCTGTTGTTCATATATCACATGACCAAAGTAGTTATAGAAGGTACCCACTGTAGTTGGCAGTGTGGTGGTAGTTGGTGCTCTGACACATTGTGTATTGCTTCTCTTTATGTGTAAATTGAAAGTTGCGCTGATAATCATGCAATGTAATCTAATTCAGGAACTTTTTCCTAGTGAATTTGATCTGGGCCATAATGCTATGGAAGTAATGAAAAACATTTGTTATACAAAAAGTGAAGGTGTGGTTGATTACAGTTCGGATTGCAAGACCCTTGATTAGGGCCTATGCTAGGGTCGGCCCCATGCACCCACCAAATCTGGGATACAGGGCCCTAACTCTACTACATTTTAATTACCGTAGAGCAATATTCATAGAAAATATGTGAAATCTGCTCTTTCAGTGCCCCCCTAACAGGTTTACCTTAAGAGGTTCAGAGGGTAGTACATGCTGATCCAGGTAGGCCTAAAACAATGGTTTCTGAGGCGGGACCCCAAGTTCAGTCCAGTGTGGTCTGCATCCAAAGCTACCAAATTGTGCCTCATGTTGCCAAAATATTGCAAAACTTTTGACTCATCCTAGAAATTTCTTAAAATACATGTAAAAAAATTTTTGATGTTTATTTTTGCAAATATCATCAGATTTATCGAATTAAGATATTTCAATGACAAAATGAGACTTTTATGCATTTTTTGTTTTTCCTATTAAATATTTCGTACTTTTCTTGTATTGTTGATAAAATTCAGTTTTCCTTTTTAAACCAAAATGGGATGGGTTGAATTTGGTTTTTGTGGCATATCAACCATTGTAGGTTATTTAATGCCAAATCCTCTATATACATATAGATTAATTATATATGATTTGGTTGGGTTTTATGGCATATCAACCCTTGTAGGTCATATAATGCCAAATCCTCTATATACATATATATCAAATATATATGATTTGGTTTGGTTGGGTTTTATGGCATATCAACCATTGTAGGTTATTTAATGCCAAATCCTCTATATACATATATATCAAATATATATGGTTTGGTTGGGTTTTATGGCATATCAACCATTGTAGGTTATTTAATGCCGAATCCTCTTTATACATATATATTAAATATATAGGATTTTGTTTGGTTGGGTTTTATGACATATAAACCATTGTTGGTTATTTGATGCCAAATCCATTTTTATACATTTAAACAGTTCTATTTCAAACAATTCAGATTAGCATAAGTACAGTTTTTTGTTTACACACTGTTAAATGTAAAAATAGTTCTATTTTAAACAATTTAGTTTAACGTGAGTACACAGTTTAAATGTCAAAACCAATTTTATTTCAAACAATTCAGTTTAGCATAAGAATGCAGTTTAGTTCTATTTGACCCATAGATAGGACCCTATCAGGTGTTATCACTCCGGGCCAGAGTGGTCCTGGTAGTGATGGCGATGAAGGGGTACTCTGCATTCCCCAAAACTGCAGCATTACTGGAGTCACATCATCAGATTGTTTAGTGTCATACACAGGACACTCATTGAAGGAGTCATACCCCTCTGCAGAGATGCAGTCAGTGTATTCTACAGCCCCAGCTGACTGGGCAACTCTCAAACAGAGGTTTTATTGATAGTACATACATGAAACTCTAGTTCCCTTTGAAGTAATCTCCTCCAGCTGCAATGCACTTTTACCGTTCCAACAACTTCTGGAAGGCCCCATGAAAGTCCTTTAGTGTGAGTGTGTCAATGACCTTCATCACAGCCTCTTTCATCTTCTCAATTGTCTCATAACGACAGCCTCTAAGCTTAGGGAATAACTAAAAGTCATAGAGAGCAAGGTCTGTACTATAGGGAGGCTGAGGAACTGTTTTGATGCCCATCTTGGTCAAGTAGTCCGTGACAAGGATGCTGTTGTGGACTGGTGCATTGTCCTGGTAAAATGCCACTGACCCAATTTGAAGAGTGCTGGCCTCTTCTGACGGAATCTCTTTCTGAACTCTCTTAAAACCTCAACATAGTAACCCTAACCGTTTGGCCAATCAACTGTGGTGTATTGACTTCCTTACTCCTCCCACACCTCTCATCATCCCTCACAGACTCCCTGCCTTCCTTGAATCTCTTATGCCACTCAAAAACTCATGCTCGGTTCATGCAAGATGGTCAAAAAGCAGTCTGAAGCATTCCATATGTTTCTGTGGCATTTTTTTCCAAGTTTAAAACACAATTTTATTGCATATTGTTCTTCTAAAGTGTCCTGATGTCCAGATTGCATTTTTGAAATTCACCAGCTGTAACAATCAGGCTTTAGTAGGGTGTATTCCAATTGCTGCTGTAACTGTTCATTTGCAGCTGAAATCATAAAAATTGGTAAGTCATCTCATAAGATGTATAATAATAACACACTGTATTTTCAAGAGTCTATGACAATTCTAAATGCCTGTACAAAAAAAGTCTGGAAACTTATTGAATGCATGATGTATGTATGTGTATATATATATATATATATATATATATTCTTGTACTGGTACTCATTTTAATGACATGTATTCAAATGGGATATATATTTTTAACTAGCAATATAATTTGAAATTGGTTTGCAGCACATGAAGATTTTAGCATTTCATTTTAAACACATCAATCAAATAATGTTGCCTGAAGCTGAAAAGAAATTCAAAAAGAAAATGCTTGTCAATTAATGATCAACTTGGAATATTTATTAACATATAAAATCCCCTCCCTACAATTTTATCAGCTTGAGTTGTTATAATTGTCTCCTGAAATTCCCAATGGTGCTATTATACTTTAGCTCATATATACAAATAATGATATACTCAGACCCTGAAAAATTATTAAATCAGCAATGTGAATTAATAGCTAGATGTAGACATAGGAATAAATTTAAACTATAGAAAAATTATCATAGATAATGCTTAAATAAAAAAAACATCGGATTAAATTGAGATTTAAGGTAAATGAATAAAAATAAGATGAAATTTAAAAAATGTGAAAAAACCATATCGTATATACGTACTATTCAATAAAAGGGTAACTGAATTAATAGGCTCGAAAATAAAATTGAATTTTAAAAAATTTTAATTTTAAATCTTGAATTTCATTTAATAAAAGTATTACTGTCTCCTTACATTAACTTATTAAAGAAAGTTATTTTATCTAAATTAGTATTAAATCTGGAGTTTTAAGTCGAAAAGTACTTAGAATTTGAAAAATAAAAAAAAATTAATTTACTATAATTCCAACCGGCAATAAAATAAAAAACCGGAAGTGGGCTAAATGAGGAAAAAACTCTTCACCCCTCTTCTATCTCCTCCCACCCTTCTTTCCTGTATCTATTCTGAATTTTATCCATAAGATCTGAAGAGGTCCTGTTAATTTTTTTTCATGTTTTTTGATTTTATCAAAAACACATAACAGGATGGAAATAAATTTATAATCCTAATGTGACCGGTTTTGTTTTTTTCTTAAAGAAAGTATATATATATATATATATATACACACACTCACATATTGTTCAAGAACTGACAAGAATGTAACATTAGAAAATGAAGTGCAATCCCATTTTCAAGCCACTTAATCAAACCTGCAATTTAGTGATGACACATAATTTTTTGATTGGACCATCTGAAACCCCACCAACCCTTAATTATATTCATCAGAAGGACTTAAAAAATGGTGTTTTATCACTCTAGAAGTATATTGATTAACGAGAAATAATGAACAAATTAAACATCTTTTGAATTACAAATCTTCTGTGATTTCTAGAAATACGAGGAATTAAGAGAGTCCTTTAAATTGTTTGAGGAGTCGAACTCACTTTGTATCTCTAATGTAATTTTCTGTCACCATCTATAATAATAATAATCCCAGTTTGTAAGGATGGTAAATGAGGAGTCAGAACCTTTCCAAAACTTTCAAAAAGGTCATCCAGGACATTGGTTGGGAAGGTGTTTTAACATCAATAAATCAAGCTATTTACTCACCTCTGATTTGCAGATATTTTTTGCTCATCACTGAAATCTCTTATCAGTTACAGGCGATGCTGACTAAAAGCTGAACTATGAATGTTTGGCTGTCAGTTTCAAGTGGCAGTACCTGTTAAGGGTCATATAAATTTGGTTATCGTTGTAGGAAATGGACACAGCGACATGAGTTCAAATCCTGGATGAGACTGATTGCATTTCACATAGCTCTAATACCCTTGGGAAATGTATGAATCCAATAATTTTCCCTCCAGCTATGGGTAAATAGTAGGGCAGACTAGGTTCTTCAGCCTAAGTGAGGTGACTAGTCTAGGAGAAGGACAACTCTGAATTCAAACCTGTTAAAACTCCGCTTAAAAAATTAACTGTGTCATATCCTGCCCGAGCGGAGGGGCTGGTAAATATGTATACATTTGAGATTATTAATATTAGATAAGGAATGCCTGAAATCATGAAACTCTCTGCAAACATTATTATCAATTGGAATAATTTCTTGAATCCATGTAATTGTGTACAAATTATTATTAATGTTTGAAACTCTGTGCAAATTATCAGTATTAGATAAGAATACTTAAAACCATATGACTGTATGCAACTTATTTGTATCATGAATTGTTAATTGAAACTATAATTGCTTATAATGATTATATCACGTTTTAGCCCAGTCAGCTGGGGCTGTTGAATACACCAACTGCATCTCTGCAGAAAGGTAAAACTCCCCTAACAAGTGCCCTGGATATGACACTAAAAAAATCTGATGATAAGACTCTAATAGGTCAAATAGAACTAAACTGTGTACTTATGCTCAACTGAATTGCTTGAAATAGAACTGTTTATATGTATAAAAATCGATTTGGTATTAAATAACCTACAAAAGTTGATATGTCATAAAACCAAACCAAACCCAAATATATCACAACATTTAAAAATCTAAATTCAACAATCAAACTGAAATGGGTTTTTTACTTGTATGCCATCATGGCTTTTAAACCTGGGAGTGAACAGGTGTCTCTTGACTGCCAGAACACAAATTAGGAACAACAAAAAAAAATTAGCTCGGAACAAATGTGAGGAGAGCTAAATACGGGACTAAGATGAGCAGGGCATGTACAGGGCTTCCACACAAGGGACGAATACAACTGTTTCACTGGAGGCACAAGCAAGATAGAAAGAAATTTCAGGTGATGGTGTGTAACTCAAAATAGAGATCCTCAGTAAAGCACGGCAATTACAATGAATTTCAGTGTGGCATACAACCAACTACTACTTCTCAAAGAAAATGTGCCTGCTTTTAAATAACCCAAAATATTAGTGGTTGGCTCGTGAAATGAATTATTTGCATAATCAACACTGCTCAGGTCACCATCCCCATTATTTCCAGGCATTTTGGTGTTTACACTGGCCTATTCCTGATTGAGCAGCCATTTTCTTTATTTCTCACAAATACCACACATTAAACATTGTTTCTTCAATTGACTGGAGTTGGTACTTTTGTCATTGGTCATAGACAATTTACGCTGAATTTTGCTTCTGTTATGCAAATCAACATCTTAAAAAAATTTACAAATGTTCTGTAATGCTATGACACTAAATAGACACTGATACCAGCAGACACTTGCAGCGCTTTGGCAACACACAGACATTTATATCCTCACTGTTCTAATGGGTCTATGGGCATAGCACTATGCCTTAAGTTCAAGTTGGACCCAGTTGTAACCTTGCTGTGAGAAAAACGAACCAAACTCACAAAACACTGTCTTGGTTTGCTCATACAAAAATTTATTTGCTACTACACTTTATATGTAGTTATTGAAGAGAGAGAAAAGAAAGCATGAACTGAGTCCAATGCTTTAGAGAGACCGAGAGAAATAAAATATCACAAAATGCAAAAGAAAAAGACCTTGATATCCACTTTTCTGCCCCGGTCATTTTCTGTTGCAGTTCTCACACTTTTCTCTTCCTTTTCCTCTTTTCCATCCTGCATACACTCCCACGGCTCTTCTGCTTGAGCTTCTTTTAGCCAATCACAGCCACCAGCCAATTTGCTGCTGATGCATTTCTATTTTTAACTTGGGCATCTGCTGCTATCCTGACCTAGACTTGGGGAGCCCCTAAGTCAAGCTAGGGAACAACCTACTACTAAAACAATCAACTGGAGTCTCTAGTTATATTAAAATACTAATGTACTAATTTATAAATATGAAATGTATGGATCCCCTCATACCCCCGCAGCTATGGGCTAAATAGTATCATTACTGGTCTTCTCAAAGGATGACTTTGGTATTAAATAACCCGCAAAGGTTAATAATCTATTAAACAAAGAAATCACACCAAAATATGTTCATGAATACAAATGCTCACAACCCCTTTAAAGAAATAAATTGCCAATTCTTAAACCCCAAGAATGTGGTTGTGAAAAAAAGTTTCACTTTTGTGTATGTCAAGTTTTTTAATCACTTTTAATTCTTTTTGTTGATTTCATGAGTTGTAAATATTTTAACTGAAATTTTTTTTTTTCTAAACTTTTTCTAAAATACCTTTTTCATGATGGTTTGGTTGGTTTGTTTAATGACATATCAACATCTTTGTGGGTCATTTGATTAGTTATAAATGCTTATTTTTTTTTTTTTAAATTACCCTACTATTTGTCAAGAATCATTTGTTTGCACATAAGATATCATTCATTCCTATCTAATACAAATAATTTGCAGAATTCCTATTCAACATTAATAATTTCATTTAATAATCAACTGTTTGTAAATATTTTATGGTATGTAGAAAGTTTTAGAATAACTGTAAGTAGACTAAGTACATAGTGTAAGTTCTAAATAAAAAAGATGATGGTCATGTCTAATTAGAGAACTCTGCAACAAGTAAGAAATAAATCAAAGTAGTTGATAACTAACGGGGGGGAGGGGCAAAAAGGAGAACAAAGAACTGGAGGGATTGGTAGTGGCTTTTGGCGGGGGGGGTCTTGGACTAAGTTGGGTTAAGTTGCAAAATAATCAACTGGGTTGAACAAAAGACGATTGTAAAAACTTTTTTTTTTTTTTTTTTTTTTTTTTATAGAACTTATGATGTTTACTCTAGTTAAAATTGTTTATTTGCACTGTCAGTATCTCCCCTTCAGTGGGGAGTAACACCTCCAAAAAAGTGGGGGTGTACTGAATCTAATACTGGACTACAGTTGATGTTGAAGCTCTTATTCTAGGGGGTGTAGAGTAGCCCTTCATTGCTATTTCTCTCATTTCCACTAAGGTTCAACTGGACATTGGCATAATGGTTAGAGTGTTTGCCAATGGCTTGGGAGACCTGGATTGAATCCCAGGTCGAGTCATATTAAAGACTCAAAAAATGGTACCTGATGCCACCTTGCTTAACACTCTGCATTATAAAGTATGGATCAAGGGTAAAGTGAAGCAATCTAGGGAAGGGAATACTGCCCTCCCTTACACCTTGGGGTAATAGCTATCGAAAAGGGAGCCTCTGGGTCGCCAACTTTACTTACTTTATTACTGTATCTATTAGTTTTATCTGCGGGTCAAATAGATCTTTTTAAATGTTATTTTTATTTGATAGGACTGTATACCAAAACAAACTCTGAAAAACTAGATAAAAAATGTATAAAGTGATCGTACAATGGAAATTATTCCCTAATCATTAGACATAGAATAAATAACCCTAGACAAACTGACTTGCCATTATTATCATCTGTTCATATGGGTTCAAGTATTTCTATCTAACGTCAATAATTTTCAAGCAGTTAATAATAAATATCCTAAGTATAAAAAAATATAACTTTAATTAACTATTCTTAATTAGAATAATTTATACGATGATGTCACGTATTCATAGGTAATACAAATCATTTTCCAAAGGATCCCAGTCATCCCAAAAAAAAACGAAGAAGGGGAAAGAAAAAGAAAAATAACGGTGAAGAATCTTTGGGTTAAAGCATCACGATTTTATGTTAGATTTTTTTTATTTTTTTTTATCCCTTTTCCTTTTTCATGATGCTTTTTTTATTTTAATACATTGTGTGACCCCCTTGTTTTGTTTTTTTTTTTGTTTGTTTTTTTTTACCACCAAGAAATATGTTGATGTCTATTGTTACTAACCCTTTCATGAGAAATACGTTCACAGAGTTTAAACGTCTGAGATTGTACGAGGATCATTAAATAAGTTTCCACACTTTTTTGTATGGGCACTTTTATTGATATGAAACTCTAATTCCCTTCGAAGTAATCTCCTCCGGCTGCAATGCACTTGTTGTACCGTTCCAACAACTTCTGGAAGCCCCCATGGAAGTCCTCCTGTGTGAGCGTGTCAATGACCTTCGTCACAGCCTCTTTTATCTCCTCAATTGTCTCATAATGATAGCCTCTGAGCTTAGGGAATAACCAAAAGTCACAGGGAGCAACATCTGGACTATAGGGACGGTGACGAACTGTCTTGATGCCCATCTTGGTCAAATAGTCTGTGACAAGGATGCAGTTGTAGACTGGTGCATTGTCCTGCTGGAAATGCCACTGACCCGATTTGAAGAGTGCTGGCCTCTTCTGATGGAATCTCTTCCTGAATTCCCTTAAAACCTCAACATAGTAACCCTAACCCTAACCCTTTGGCCAATCAACTCTGGTGTATTGACTTCCTTACTCCTCCCACACCTCTCATCATCCCTCACAGACTCCCTGCCTTCCTTGAATCTCTTATGCCACTCAAAAACTGATGCTAGATGGTTGAAAAGCAGTCTGAAGCATTCCATACGTTTCTGTGGCTTCATTTTTTCCAAGTTTAAAACAGAATTTTATAGCATATTGTTCTTCTAAAGTGTCCTGATGTCCAGATTGCATTTTTGAAATTCACCAGCTGTAACAATCAGTCTTTAGTCGGGTGTATTCCAATTGCTGCTGTAGCTGTTCATTTGCAGCTGAAATCATAAAAATTGGTCAGTCATCTCATAAGATGTATAGCAATAAGATACTGAATTTTTAAGTGTCTACAACAATTTTACATGCCTGTACAAAAAAAAATCTAGAAAATAATTGAATGCATCACATATCTGTAAACCCCCTCTCCCAAAATGCACTTTTGTATGTTAGATAAATTTTATCATTTCAAATAATGCACAAATCTACCACTTCCTTTAACAATACTTTTCTTTATTTACAGATCTTGTTTTCCTGAAAACTATTTGAATATAAGAATAAGAAAAAAATCCCTATTCAGGGAAAATTGACCAATCAGCATTTTCACAAATTTTCCAATAAAAAAACATGCAGGCAACTAAAGGGGACAAACCTCATTCTTGTGAGGTGTGTGGATCATCATTTTCACGGAATTCATCTTTAAAAATCCACATGCGAACACACACTGGAGAAAAACCTTATATTTGTAGTGTGTGTGAATCGGCATTCTCCCAGAATTCACATTTAAAAAAGCACATGCGAATACACACTGGTGAGAAACCATATTCTTGTGAGGTGTGTGGTTTGGCATTTTCAGAGAATTCAACATTAAAAACACACATACGAATACACACAGGAGAGAAGCCCTATTCTTGTGAGGTGTGTGGATTGGCATTTTCTCAAAATTTATCTTTAAAAACTCACATGCAAACGCACACTCAAGAGAAACCATTTTCTTGTGAAGTGTGTGGTTCAGCATTTTCTCAGAATGCTTATTTAAAAAGACACATGAGAACGCACACTGGAGAAAAACCTTATTCATGTGGAGTGTGTGGATCATCCTTCTCACAAAATGTATATTTGAGAATACACATGAGAACACATACAGGGGAGAAACCTTATGTTTGTGGCTTGTGTGGATTAGCGTTTACACTGAGTTGTAATTTAGTTACACATACACGAACACATACTGGAGAGAAACCTTACTCTTGTCAAGTGTGTAATTCTGCATTTTCACGAAATGCACATTTAAAAAGACACATGCGATTACACACAGGATAGAAAGCTTTTTCTTGAGATGTGAATCTACAGTTGTACGTAATTCAACTTAAAAAAAAATATACATGCACGCACTTCAGAGAAAATATATCCTCGTCAAGTGTGCGAATCCGTAGTTTTAAGGAATGTACAAGATACACCCAGGAGAGGAACCCTATTTTTGTGAGTTGTTTGATAACATTTTTACTTCCACCCAAATACGCACAGGAGAGGAAACTTATTTTTGTGAGGTGTGTATTTTCAGAAAATAAACATTCAATAAGACGCATTTGGATACACAAAACACATAAACCATTTTCTTTTGATGAGGATGCATCAACATTTTCATACAAGACTTTTTTAAAAAAAGAAAAGAATTAAACATTGCAAATTTTTCCTAAAAAAAATGATAAATCATCCAATGAATTTTTGCTTAATGGCCAGAATTTCACCAGGAATTCATTTATGACTCTTAATGTTGGAAAGAATTTGATATTCATTTAGAAGTGCAAAAAAAATTAAAAAAAATGACACTAATTTCAGACTTTGGTAGAATAATACGTTATGCTCCTGATATTAATTCTGGCAATGAACTTTGACATCAAAATATTTGCAATTTTGAAATAATTGGTTTAAGATTCGACTTGTGCACCTGTTCTAGTTTACCAGGAAAATAAATTTTCTAGAAATTTCTTTGTGATTTGAACTAATTAGACTCTCAAACTCATGACAATGTTCTTATTTTTTTGAAAAAAAAATTATTTAACATTCTAATTGAACATAGAACGATAACCCATTCCTGGAACAGTTAGCATCAGAAAAGACAAATAACTAGACAGTTAGAATTATTTTAATTTCTTTTTTTTTTTTTTTCCTTTTGTTCTGAAAATGTGGGATCATTCTACAGTGAATTACCTTCCCCCACCTTATAAAATGTTAGATAATTTTTTTTTTTAAATAGAAAAAAACAAGTTGTGAAATAGAAGATCTAATTCAAAACACAAAAAAATTTACTATAAGAATATTTTTCCACGTGAAATTGAACAAGAGTTTATGCAGAAAAATAACCAATTTTATTTATGGGTGTTTTCCAAAAAACCGAGGTAGAACTGAATAAAATCACTTTAAAGAGAAAACGAATATATATATATATATATATATATATATTAATAACAAGGTAATCCAAGTAGGAGAGATTTATTGCGAAGTAAAGTCGACACTATAGTGTTTCGGTTCTACTGAACCATTATCAGGACCATTGTACTATAGCCAGATACAGATATATGAAATGTACATAGAATGTTCATAACATATATACGTAGAACATAGGAATCCCAAAATACGAAAAAAACGTAACGACGACTTAGTTCAGGTACGAAACCTTTTATTACCTTTGAGTTAAAGGTTTCGACATAAGGAAGAGAGATGCACAATCTTTCTATGATGACTTTTCCATCTGCCCCCACATCTCGTGCAGCGCCCATAGCGTGCAAATTCGTCTGGCCTCTGCAAGCCCCGAAAGTCAACCCTTCTCATTCGGTGTCCAGTTCTCAACTCAACTCACTTTTTCAAAATCCTCCGTGCACTTCCAGTGCGTAACATCACCTGTACTCTCTAGCCCCGTTTCCCATCTGGGCTATTGTGACATCTCTGGGTGACATGTCCGCTCCGCCCGCGCGTGTGAACACCTACGTTAATGTTGCACCTAAGTAACCCATGCACTGAGCTGAAAGGTTCTCAGCCTAACTAAACCCAAAGGCATAAAACGAAATCCCTCGGCCATTATATTACACCAAGAGGGATGATATTAGCGAAGTTAATAATGGTCCTGATGATGGTTCAGTAGAACCAAAACGCTATAGTGTCGATTTTACTTCTTAATAAATCTCTCCTTCTACTTGGATTGCTTTATTATCAATTTTTCTCTACATATTGTCCAATTACAATCCATTATTTACTTCCATTTATATATATATATATATATATATATTTTGAGAGAGAGTAATATGTTCTACATTAGCATTTTTGTATTTACAGATATACAGAAAATATTTCGGTGTTCCCCCCCCCCAAAAAAAAAGAATTGTCTTACAAATCACTAGCAAAGACACACTACAGTGCTGCTATATTCATATGTTATGTGTGGGTTTTTCTTCTCATTAAAAAAAACCCAGATACATATACTTATTTATCTAAAATATATAAAACTGCATCATCTATATTGACCCCTGGTGGCAAATAAGATTTTGGGAGAGTGAGTAAAAGTATAGGGGTCTACGGGAAATGTTTTTATAACTTTCCAAATTTTATATTAAGTATTTTTCAAATTTATCCTTATAGAGCAATCGGAAGAAAGTGTTTGCGATCATGTCTTGTTTATCTATATAAACGACATAAAAAATTTGCCCGATGACTTGATTGAAGGATCTTCTTAACTTGGAAATTCTTGAATGGATTATTTCCCCTTTTAAGATTGAAATGGAAAGGGCAAATTTAGACCCCTTTTCTGAAAAAAAAGAATTTATTGAAATGACTTTTGATCTTGAAATGAAGTCTATGTACAGATTTAAAGGAATTGGATATTGGAGGAATGAAAAAAAAACAATCGGTAGTAAAATATCCCAAATTTTGTACAACTTTTGAGGCCATTTTACTCACCTTTCCATGTTTATTTTTGGTTCTCATCATTTTTAGCCTTGTGTATTACTAAGCAAACAGAGAAGCACTCTGAACTATAGTTGTCTACTTTAGGCAAACAATTACAAAATAAAGGGTAAGAATGCAACCAAAAAATATTAAAAATGTTAAAATACTAATGAGTCAAAAGTTTTGCAATATTTTAGTAACATGAGGCACAGTTTGGTCTTTAAAATAACAAATTACACTCGACTGTAAGATGCTAAGCTTGCCTGATACTCTCCAAGTGTTACTTGCTGGATTTTCCTCTATGACTTAGATCACAGCCCCCAATATATGGTTTTAGGCCTCTCTATCTTTGCCTGATTATTGAGGTTCTCGTGACTCAAGCAAAATTTATCCACCCACCTGGTTATTGTACTGTGATCAACTGTGCCTTTTATTGTTTGCACAACAAAGTTTTTGGGTTGCGTCCACCAAGTTATGACCCTGTTTGAACTTATGAAGCTTAAGTCCCTGAATTTGACTACTTGGCACATTCATCTCTGCAGTTTCAAATCATGTATGAAACCAGCGCACCAACCACAGCAGGTACTTTTCACTGATTGAACTGCTTCAGTTACATGATATAAACATTTCAAATTAGCCCATACCGAAATATTGCCAAACTTTTGATTCACTCATGTATTAGGATAAAAAATCAGGAACATGTTGCAAGAAAACAATGTATTCTTAAAAAAATATCCAATATTTTCTTTGGAAAATATTGGACTCAAAAATGTACTGAAAAAGACATTTTTATTTTGACTAGTTTTACTTTCATCAAAATTTTTTATGCTTTTCCGCCTACTCATAGTTTAGCCATTTATAAAATCTGAATTTGGAACAAGTTATGTTACCTACTCGTGTGTCTATCAAATATTTTTTATTTCAATTCCTAGTAGTATGTCAAAGCCAAGGAATGGCTAAAAATGTTTGAAAAAAAGCGGCAAAAATTGATGAAAGAAAATTATTTTTCATAGTAAAATAACATTTATTATTAAAATGAGTTTAGAATGTGTGAATTTGCCTTGGCTACAATTTTCACTTTGAAATGTACGCTGAATAAAAAAAAAATTGTTCTTTCATACAAGAGTTTACAATGTTATTTATTTTAGTCTTAATAAATTCTTTAAAGAATTGCATAAATGATATTCTTGGCTGTACTAGTTACTTCTGCCATCTCACAGATTGAAAAAGCTCGATCAATGTCCAGTCTAATGCAGCCAGTATTTTCAAGAGTAAAGTTAAACGCCAGCAGCTTCATCGTGGATTTGAACATGAGTCGAAGATTTCATTTTCTTTGATCATAATCATTAAACTAAATTCATTTTGGGAATTGAATTACCATGACCAGAAGATTCAGCGAATCCCTACATACGACATACAGAAATACTGGACCGCTGTTTCGACTGTTTTAGGTCTCATCAACAGAAATTTGATTCAACAACTAATAATTACAGCAAAAGACATGCTTAGCATCATAGACACGGAGATCAGCTGAGTTCAAATCCTGGACAAAGCTATTTGAATTTCACTTTGTGCTTATACCTTCAAAAAAGGCATCAACCCATCTATTTTCCTTCAACTTTGGGTAAATAGTAGGGCAGATTGGGTTCTTTAGATTTGGTTAGGCAACCAGACTTGGAGAAGGAAAACTGAACTAAATCAGCTGTACTTCATTTAAAAATTGTCACATCCTACCTTTTGCAAAAGAGGTGTTGGTAAATATGATTGGTAAACAAAAATACTGAATGCCGAAGAATTTTAGACTGTCACTTGTGTGATGCAAATGAATTTAGGCAAGTAATAATGGTAGCTCCACCGAGCTAATGTCTTACCATGCTTTTTTCAGATACGATCGAGGGTTGGACTGGCGGACGCCGTGTTTTTGCTGTTGATTGGTTTCTTTGTTTAATGGCATATCAACTCTTTTTAGGTTATTTAATGCCAAATCTATTCTCCTAGAAGAACAGTAATAGTACTATTTAACCCATAGCTGGGAGGATACGGGGGTTCATACCTTTCCCAAGGGTATTTGCCCGAAAGTGAACGTAATAGCGTGACTGGAGTACGAAATTGCGTACTACGATTCCGCAATCCATCGCTTTAACCATTACACCACGAGGACACCCCCTTTTGCTGTTGAAATGTGTTTTAAGACAAGGGAATCTATAATTGCTACTCTGCTTTTAATGTTCAGTTCATGTTACATTAGAATGATGCTGTTCTGGATAGAATTTTCAACTGATAGTAGTATTGATTTTCTATCCGGAATGGCATCCTTCCAACTTAACATGAAATGAGGATGAAAAGTTCTGTGTAGATTCGTAATTTTTGCTAAGTTATTATTCTGAGAATATATGAATAATATATCATCTAGTGGAAATAGAATGTTTGGACATCGTGAATTTAAAGGGGCCAAATTCTAGAAATTCAAGAAAAAGGTATTCAAAGATCCCACTAAAAGGCGATTCCATGGGTAAACCGGATATTTATTTGTAAAAAATGTGGCTGTGAACCCGCCTTCCCCATATACTGAGATGATTTTGCTTTCAATCTGCTGACTGTTCAGCTTGGCTGGTTACGTCATTGAGTGTGTCATCCAATCTGCTTATCTGCCCATGTTGTGTTTTTGATCCAGACAGCAAATCGATTGCTAATCGGAGTCACTAGTCGATGAGTGGACAGATGAGACTGCACAATTAAGAAAAAAAAATGTCGATGCCAATGAACAGAACACGGCTTTGTAACAATATTAATATTTAGTTTTTAAAAAGAGTGTCTTTAAAAATGTTACATATATTCACCCATCCCAGAGCTTGGGTGTTTATAGTTGGAGGCCCAGGTCACAAATTAACAGTCAGTCATTTTTTTAGTATTCAAAGTCAGGCACAAGGCCTCTCAAGTTATCGTATAAGTTTTAGGCTTTCTCTGTCTCTCTCAAAGTGTCGTATTGCCTTAATACTCTTTATCTACTTTTCTATACCAAGGGCAGTCTGGTACAAGGCCATCTCGAAATATCATATCTCAGGCCTTCTCTGTTTCTCTCAAAGTGTCATATTACTTAAGTCCTCTTCACTTTTTATCTCGGCGGGTGTAACACAAGGTTTCTCTCAAGGTACTGTGTTATCTCGGGCTTAACTTTGCTTCTCTGCTCTCTCAAGACTGATACAGAGTCATCTTAGGGTGACGTATTATCCTAAGCTTTTTTCTATCTCTCCATCCTTGGAAGTCTGGCACAAGGCCAGGTCCCAGTGCAACGTGATGTCTAGTAGTTGCCTTTTGCCGGTCTCCCGCTGATAAGTATCGTATTTATGCATTTTCTCTCATCCGAGGGGTGGTGACTGATGAAGCTATTGATATCAATTTCCTCCTAATTTGAATTTCAATAATTCCGCCCCTCAACTTGCTGCGCCTTTAATAGTCGATCCACTCTCACTTTTACCCAAACGGGCGGTCTTTCCTACTTTTTAATTACTACTAATTTTCTGCTCACGTGATATGACGTCAAAAACGTCTTTCAAAACTCTCCTCTGAATTTTTTGAAAATCTATTATCTCAGAATTTTTATTTCTCATGCACTAGGTCATCAATTTGACAGATATTGACCTCCAAGTTGAACTCAATTGCCGAGTTCCACTTTTACACTGTGGACAATCGAAATAATAATTCTCTTATTATTTCTGTCGACAAAACATCCTCACTTGGATTTCCTCTTTCAGTCCAAAACAACAGAGTATTTTTTGTTCTCTTTCTCATCAAAAGATTTTTCAAAAAGTATTTTCTCCGATTTTTTCTTTTAACATCTATTTCTGTTAAGTTTCACTTTTGTAATGTACCAACCTTATTCTTCTAAAATCCATTTCGGTCGAATCTTATTTGGTTAATAAATCTGTTAGACTCTCCGACTCATCAGGTTACAAAAATATCGTTATATAAAAAAAGATGTAATGTTCTGTGCCTAATGTGCAAATATAAATTACTTTGTGAATTGGTAAATGTAATGTTAGTTTTCTTGGAATATTGGTGTGCAATGATATACTGTCGAGACTGGTTGGGTTGAATATTCGGTAGTTCCTGGTCAAACGGAAAATCACTGTACTTGGACAATTTCTCTATTCATCTGAATATGGTCCGTGTGACTTTTTTCTTTATCCCTAATTCAAACGGATCATCAAAGTGACCCGTTTTGAAGGTGTGAAAGTCATTAAAAGGGCTGGAACAACGGAAGTGAAAGGTATCCGAGGAGAAACCTTCTGTAGCAGAAAGAACTAATTTGCAATTGTGCGTCAGGCCACCATTATATCACGTGGTGATTTTATATTTTCAAATTCATTGTCTGATGCGGGAATTATTTGGCTGTTGAAATTTGAGTGGTAAATTTCGTCCAATGAGAAAGAATGATGCCATTCTGCCCGGGTGACTTTCCCGGACAAGATAAAAGGCATGGTAACGTTCGTTCTCTCTCTCTCTTTTCTCGCCGGAACCCAGAGCACACAGGCGATGTAGCATTCTTTCACACTCTCATACCCGGTCCGATTCCAGCAGCAGACAAATGGACATTTCAACCCAAGAGGGCACATTCAATATTTGACCACTGTTTCTTTAGGAAACCATTATTCCTTTCTCTTACATCAACCGGACTTCGAATTTCTGGCTGAATGCTAAATTCCTGCTCAACAAGTTAGGAGACCATTATTCCTTTCTCTTACATCAACCGGAATTCGAACTTCTGACTGAATGCTAAATTCCTGCTCAACAAGTTAGGAGACCATTATTTCTTTCTCTTACATCAACCGGACTTCGAACTTCTGGCTGAATGCTAAACTCCTGCTCAACAAGTTAGGAGACCATTATTCCTTTCTCTTACATCAACCGGACTTCGAACTTCTGACTGAATGCTAAATTCCTGCTCAACAAGTTAGGAGACCATTATTCCTTTCTCTTACATCAACCGGACTTCGAACTTCTGGCTCAACGCCAAATTTCTACTATTTACATCTGTCCCTCTTCCATTATTACTCACAGCACAAAGGAAAACTTCGTCTCAAGCTGTCATTAAAAGTTTCCTTTTGAAACTTATCAATGTTCTCGTCGTCTCATTTATTTTCTTCTTTTGATATAAATGAATGCTACAGAACTCATCAACCGTAACGGCCATTTTTGTATAAATGGTAATATTATCCGCCCTCGTGTTATACTTCCATAAGAAAAATAGCTAGAAGACTTCAACGTCTTTACTTTACAGAAATATTCTCGAATAAAAAATGATAGAAATATAGTTTTCGTTATAAATTCATCTTTAAATTTCTGGAATTTGAAATATCAAACCATTCTTTCGACCCAATCAATTAATCCAGTTAAAACCTTTTGCATTTTAATGCCGTGTTGTAATAAGAAGATTTAAGAGATTTTTAATCACCGAAAAACATTCATTTTGGTAAATTAAAGTTTCTAAATAATTTTCAACAAAGGCAAATTGTGGTCTGCTCTGTTACTTTAAGAAGAAAGGAAAATACAGGAATGTGGACGAGAATATTGATGAGTTTCAAAAACTTTAACGACAACCTGAAAGATAACCCTTGAACTGTGAGTTGTACAAATGGAAGGAAACAGTTGTAAATGTCAGGGCAGGAATTAAGCATTCGGCCTGGAGTTTCGAGGTCCAGTTGGTTTAGGAGAAATGAATAGATGACAAAGGACTCGTCTCCAAAAGGAACAATGGCCCATGGTTGAATGATGCTCTCCTCATGTTGAATGTTACTCTGTTCTGCTGCTAGAATGAATGAGGATGATCTTTGGTCTGTCCTGCTCGAAAAATATGTGAGAAAGAGACTGAGAGAGCGGTTACGCGGCCTTTTATACTACCCGGGAAAGTCATCCGAGTAGAATGGCTTAAATCATTCTCATTGGACGAAAATATAAATCGAAACCTCAATGGCCAAAATAATTCCCGCGCTAAACTATAAATCTAAAATTATTTCTTTCTGCTACGATTTTATTTGTCTTAACCAAGATTATTATATCTCTAAAAAAAAGTAATTAATTAAACGAAACTTGATTCGTTTTATTTTTAATTTCATTTATTATGTTTTTATCTTCGTGGTGTAATGGTTAAAGTTGTGGACTGCGGAATCGTAGTACGCGAGTTCGTACTCCAGTCGTGCTATTACGTTCACTTTCGGGCAAATACCCTTGGGAAAGGTATGAACCCCCTTATCCCCCGAGCTATGGGTTAAATTGGACCACTACTGTTCTTCTAGGAGAATGGCTTTGGGATTAAATAACCTACAAAGGTTGATATGCCTTTAAACAAAAGGTTGGAATTAGATTGTTTTGTTGTTGTTGTTTCATTACTGTTATTGATAAAATGAAAACTGTACATATATCCATATACGTATATCCGTAAACATATATCCATATACGGTACATTAAACTTCATCAATAAAACGAAAATAAAACAATAACTTACTTTATTAAGCAATTACTTGGAGATGATTGCATCCCTATAAGTTTAGCTTGTGATTCAAAAACAAGTGTCTTTCTTTGTTGTCACACGCTCTATTTCAACACCTCCCCAGGCAAATGACTTTTAACTCCGGCACTCCATAGAAAAATGATTAGGACCCCCACATTTAAAGCACACCGGGCTCTCGCGCTTATTGCAAGCCGGGAGAGAATTCACATTGTCCCCGTAATGGTCAGATGCCGCACAACTAGTGCTGGCTGCTGCTGTATTTGGTTCCGGTTCCTTAAGGATGTTTCGAGCTTTGACCTAAAAATCATCCATTGTTAATTCATCAATTCGTGACGACGCTCACAAAAGCTTACTGATATCCTCAGGTAAGCTTACCAAAAAGGCACAGCTCAATATCTTGTCGTTTACACCACCAAACGGTACCGATAATTTTCGTAAATCGGCTGAGTAGACGTCAACCGATTCCCAGGGGTGAAGTCACCGGCTAATGAGCTGTTGCCATGCAACAAAAGGATCTGAACCAAACGCTGTATATAGGCTGCGATTAATTTCATCCCAGTCTGGTTCATCCCCGAGTTGCTGGTACTCTGGTTAACCTCAACGGGATGACTGTAGCTGGCTTTTCTATTTTGCACAACTTACAAATACATTCGGCCCTCTCCACCCATTCGACGACAGACGGTTCAGTGGCAGATCCATTAAACTCTGGTATCAAGCGGATGTCGAACTTGTCCAGGTTTTATCAATGCTGAAATAGTTTGTAATTCCAAAACAAGAGTCTTCCTTAGCTGTCAAATGCTCTACTGTCAACATAACTTTATTAGTATTATCTTGTACACCAAGTTTCAAAACGAAGCGACCAAGTGACTTAGATATTTACCCATGCTTTCTACCAGGCAGGATTTGAAACAACTTTTGATTCAAGCAGGACTATGTGTCATCGACTGCTGCAGAGTGCAATGACCAGAGAGATACTTATATCTTCCGCTTTGAGGCCAACTAGCGACCAAGTGTTGGTATTATTCTGACATCCCTTCGTGTCAGAGTATGGTACAAGGCCGTTTTATTGAGGCAGCTGTACACAAATTGAAACTAATGCGCGGTAGGTGCTCAAATTCTTTACCCCGTCTGCATTCCCCTTTTGGGGTGTCTCAGGCTCCAAGCAATAAACTTAGTCCTGCAAGAAGGGACAGCCCCCTTAGGCCAAGGTTTAGTCATAGAAATATAACCACCCGGCACGAATGCCGGGCGGATGGTTGAATCCAACTCCAGAGACCGGAAGCGACCAAGTGACTTAGGTATTTACCCGTGCTTTCTACCAGGCAGGATTTGACACATCTTTTTTACATTAGAGTAGGGGGGGTTGCACTCAAGCCGAGACTCGTGCGATTCTGGTCAATGTTGGCCATAGGTTCCCAAGGTGCAATGTGAAGTATGCTAAGTCTCCTAGCACAAAGATCTAATGCAATGTGAATACATACTTGTCATTGTTTGCCCCTCGGCACAAATGCCAGGTTGCCTGTTCAACCCAACTCCCAGTCCGAAGGTCGGAAGCTGGCAAGTGAGTCTGCGTCGTCAGCTACTGTTGAACTTATATAGCAGAAAGGAGTAAAGTTCTTTGTTGGGTTTGACTCATCTTTACTGAGAGTAGAGGGGTTCTCTTTACTTACGAGGTGCATACGATAAGTTTCCAGACTTTTTTCGTATGGGCACGTTTATTGATAGTACACACATGAAACTCTAGTGCCCTTCGAAGTAATCTCCTCCGGCTGCAATGCACTTGTTGTACCATTGTAACAACTTCTGAAAGGCCCCATGGAAGTCTTCTTGTGTGAGCGTGTCAATTCCCCTTCGTCACAGCCTCTTTCATCTCAATTGTCTCATAACGACAGCCTCTGAGCTTAGGGAATAAGCAAAGGTCACAGGGGGCAAGGTCTGGACTAGAGGGAGGCTGAGGAACTGTCTTGATGCCCATCTTGGTCAAATAGTCTGTGATAAGGATGGAGTTGTGGACTGGGGCATTGTCCTGGTGGAAATGCCACTGACCCGATTTGAAGAGTGCTGGCCTCTTCCGACGGAATCTCTTCCAGAACTCCCTTTACACCTCAACATAGTAACCCTAACCCTTTGGCCAATCAATTCTGGTCTATTGACTTCCTTACTCCTCCCATACCTCTCATCATCCCTCACAGACTCCCTGCCTCGCTTGAATCTCTTATGCCACTCAAAAACTGATGCTCGATCATGCAAGATGCTCCAAAAGTAGTCTGAAGCATTCCATACGTTTCTGTGGCATTTTTTCCAAGTTTAAATCAGAATTTTTTTCCATATTGTTCTTCTAAAATTTCCTCACGTCAGGATTGCTTTTTTGAAATTCACCAGCAGTGACAATAAGGCTTTAGTAGGGTGTATTCCAATTCCTGCTGTAGCTGTTCATTTGAAGCTGAAATTATAAAGATTAGTCAGTCATCTCATAAGATATATCGCAATAACATACTAAATTTCCAAAAGTCTACAACAATTTTAAATGCCCGTACGAAAAAAGTCTGGAAACTTATCGTATTCACCTCGTATCTATAATAAGGAAACGAATTATTATTATACTGAGAAGAGTTTATAAATACGTTCTATTTGACCAAGAAGTTATAAAAACTTCTTGGCCAAATAGAACGTATTTATAAGTTCTCAGTATAATAATAATTCGTTTCCTTATTATAGATAAGTAAAGAGAACCCCTCTACTTGTCATCATCATCATCATCATGTCGTGCCGCTTGCACGGGTGTCCCTGGTTCTCTCTCGCCACTTCTCCCTATCGTTCATCGCCCCTGGCAAGTCTTCAGGGCTACATCCCGTATCCTCAAATAGCTGCTGTATGTATGTTCGAGCAGGTCGTCCTGCTTTTGCACGGCCATATGTGGGGGTCCATAGGAGTACATCACTTATGAGCTCGTCACTGCTTCTCCAGCAGTGTCCTGCATGTCTGGTTCGTCTGACTTGGATTGTTTTCGTGATGGGAGGTGGGTGGCCGTATAGTTGGTGCCTCGTGGGGGTTGCTGCCCGGACTTGTTCAATATTGCTCGCAACATTCTTGCATAATTGCCGTCTAGCTTCTTCTCCAGCCGTTTAGTTAGCGTCCAAATAGTGCATCTATACAGCAGTATCGATACTACCGCTGCCAGGAAGAAACTGCGTTTCATTTTATCGGTCAGGTCTGATTTCCATATGATCGATAGCTTATCGATAGCTGTCCATGCCTTCGTTAGCCGTGTGTCGATGTCTTTTTCGGTTGATGAGACACCTGGCCAAATAGAACGTATTTATAAGCTCTTCTCTGTATAATAATAATTCGTTTCCTTATTATAGATAAGTAAAGAAAACCCCTCTACATGTATGTTTCCGGAATAATCAGTAGAATTCATTTTTCTCAAAAATAGTCTCTCAGTTGCTGGTAGGAATTTTGCTTGTTTGTCGACTCAGCGTTGCCATTTTTGTCGGTATCAGGTTTTGCTTGTTGTTGCGGACATAACAGACGACTCTACGTTTTTTTTAAAACCAAGACTTTTCGTCATGAGTAGCCGATGGGTTACGATAGTACCTTAATGCTAGACAACCAAAATTATGAGGACATTGTTCTAGCCATTAATTTTTGTCCTCTTTTAATAACTATTCTACACGTCTTAAAGATTATTTTGCTATGTGCTAGTTTGTGGCACTATAGTTGGTAGTATGCTGGTAGTTGGTGCGTAGACACGTTGTGCAGTACTTCTCTCCGTGTGCGTGAGTTGAAAGCCGCACAAATGGACATCGTGCAATGTAGTCTAATTTGGGAACTTATGCAGTGGGGGTTAGAAAAGAAAAAAGAAAATAAATAAATGAAATAAATCCCAAAAGAGTAGCAGTTCTCTGAAGACCTCTGACAGGAAGCGAAATCCGTGCATGCCTGAACGATAGATTTACTGGCACCAAAGAGAAATCCGTTCTTACTTCAGCCTTCACCGCTAATACTGAAAAAAAACTCTTTCACTCAGCTGCTAGCAGTTAACTCAAGTGATCACCCAGTCTCGGACTTTAGGACAGGTTATGTCTCCTGTAGCAGCAGCCTCTTTTGAAAAATACCCACTGGACATAACCACCGACCTTAAAACTCACCACCACCGAAAATGATAAATATATTTCAACGCCTTGTACGGGAAACGTAACATATTTCTACTGATTCTGGAAAACTCTCTTCGTCACAATAATCATTAGAACCCTAAAATAAAGTTGGAATTTAAAAGGTATCTTTGTCTGTTTCATTCCTTTCGTACTTCTTTTGCAGCCTTCCACTGACAAAGAAACCAACAAATTGAATGGGTGTTATAGTACCTACCTTACGGACTATAATGAACTCTTCCTATCACTATGAATACCGGGAGAATATTCATCTCGGTGTTAAGCCAACTCCAGCCGTTTTGGACTGTGTTTAATTTTCTACTGAAAAGTAAGTCAATATTGTTAAAAAATTATTGTTATTGTTGAAAATTATTGTTATCGTTGTATTATAGTTATTGTTTTGTGACCCCCCTCAAACAATTGTTATTGTTGTTTGTGTGTGAGGAGGGTCAAACCTCGACTCGACTTCATTGTTTTACTAAAACAAAACAAAACGACCGCCATTTTTTCATCGAACATTCATTTCACTAGTTGAAGTCCATTCGCATTTTTTAACACCATTCCCCCTAGTTGCCCTTTTTAAAACGCAACTATGGGGGAAACATCTCGGATTCCAAACGAGATGAACTTATCACAGGACATATTTATCAACACGGAACCCTCCCCGAAGCCGGAAGACTTATCATTATCTTCATCGGCCATACAACCAGCGCAAAAACCACCGGCAACGCCAGTCTCCTGGTCGTCGCAATTACAAAAAAAGAAGAAAACACCAGAAGACTACGAGAACGACAGAGTCAGGAAATACGCAAAGTATTTCAGAGAAAACGAAATTTTACCCATACCTGAATTGGTAGAGGCTGTTGAGCCTAAGACTCTGTCGTTCGTATTGACAGATTTAAGGACCAGGAGACTGGCTGGCCTCAAAAAGGAATCATTTGAGGAATTGCTCCAAACTGCAGGCATCCCAGGTAAGTATTTTTACCGAAGGAGTTTTGCAACCTGGGATGTCTTGCTCCCATCCGAAGAAATCGCCAAGAAACTGTCCACACAAAATATAACCACGAAGTACTTCCGGCTTCAGCCAGAATACAGAGGAAAAAGAAGAATAAAAGTCACCGTATGCAACGTGTCGATGCAACTTAATGGAGACGTCATCGCCGCCTATCTAAGTTCATACGGCGGCGTAGAAGACTATATGCAAATCAAATCAGCGCATGGCACGGCATACGGTGATTTTTTATTCACCATGATACTAGATAGGGGAGGGTTCAATACAATACCTCATATCATATCGTACAGAGACACAACAATGACAGTCATCGTAGAGGGCAGGAAACCGCTTTGCTGGTATTGTAAGCAATTAGGACACTTCTCGCGGTCCTGCCCTCAGAAAGCCACCATCGCCACAAACAAAACGACTACCACCGCCAACGATACAACGAATACCACCACGAAAACAACCACGACTACTACTACTACAGCAGCCAAGAAAAATACCAACACGGAAACAGGGGTCCAACCCGATAAAGAAGAAGGGTGGACTCTAGTAAAAGGGGGCAAAAAGAAAAAAACATCCCCAACAAAAACAACAGAAACTACTAAAATATCAGCAACAGCACCAGCAACAACAGAGACACCAATAAAAAAGAAAAAGAAAAACCAACCAGAAGAGATGGAAACATCTTATAATTTAAAAAGGAGAAGAGACAGCGGGGATTCAGACAAGGATGGGGAGAAAAAACAGTGTACACCAAAACCAAGGAAACAACAACCACAAATAGAAAAACCACAACAACCCATGCCCACTCAACCCCAGAAACCCACAGAAAAAATCCAAGGACCATCACCAATCATACAAAATAACCCACAACACCCAGCGCAAATCCTCCACTCCCCAGCTCAACATATACAAAAAGACCCCCCCCTCCTACCAATTCTTCCTTCTCTCTCTCCAATCACCACTCCCAAAATGTTCTCCCGATCCAGATCAGTCAACAGAATTGGACAATCACCATCACCGTCACCCACACAGACAAGGACTCATTCAGCCACAAATGAAGTCCGAAAACCATTAATTGAAATCACCCTTTGTTCAGAACCAGACCCATCTAAAATCACAGATCATCAATTAAAGACAATTCTGAAACCACTATTTTCATTCAAATCCATCAATGAAAAATCCATAGCAAACCCATACTTGTTTAGGGATGCAGCCAAGGTGACCACCTTTGTTCGTGCAGCTGGTACCCGTACAAGGGAGCTGTGGCGCTTCATTCAGGAAGCCAGCTGTGCAAATTTAAGGCTGGCGGAATTGGAGCATTCCTCCCTCAAAAAAATGCTTCCTTTTTGCTCGGGCAGGGTCCCGATTTTAGTTAACCCATCATTTTATAGGTCCCTAAAACTGAGGTATCCCATGGATGTCGGAGGAATTAGCAGGGACGACCGAGTGAGTACTGAGCTCGGCACCGGTTCCCTGCGTCAGGCCGTCGGCATCCTCACCCCGAAGGATTTCCGGCCCGTAGTCGACACTGAGTAAGGTAAGTTGGATTGATGGCTTTAAACCTTGCCAGTTTGAATGTGAGGGGACTGAGGGATTCAAGCAAGTGTACGCGCTTGCTTGCTGAACTCAAGAACCTCAGAGTGGATGTTGCTGCAGTGCAGGAGACTCACTTCACTTGCAGTGCCGACTGTCGGGTGCTGGAAAGCGACTTTAACGTTTTCTCAGCATACGGCAGCCGCACCAGCGCTGGGGTCTCTTTGCTAGTTGGACGCAGCCTTGATGCTGATGTTGACGTTGTTTTTGCAGGTGACGAGGGCCGGCTGGTTGTGGCCGATGTTGCCGTGAAAAGTTTCAAGTTTCGTCTGGTTGCGGTTTATGCGCCCAATATCGCTGCGGAGAGGGTTTCCTTTTTTCGTCGGTTGGCGTCGTTCCTGGATTATACGAAGCGGCTAGTCTTAATGGGTGATTGGAATGCGATCCTTGATCCCAAGATAGATAAGGTCGGGCGGGGAGCTAGTAGTGCGGGAAGGTGTGAGAGCAGCCTTGTCGGCTTCGTGACTCGTCACGGTCTCGTCGACAGGTTTCGTCTTGATCACCCAGGGCGGGAGATGTGGACGTGGCTAGATAGCTCGCCCTCTGCCAAAGTAGGTTCCTACTTGGACAGAGTGTTAGTGAGAAGAGCTGACATTGATTTTGTTAGTTGTCCCACGTTCCACTTGATAGCGTGGACTGACCATAAACTCATTAGAGTCAGTCTGCGGTTAGTTAATAGACCAAGTCTAGCCGGCTACTGGAAGTTCAATACCTCCTTACTGGAGATACGGGACTTCCGGGACCGGCTGGAATCCCTAATTCAGCGGGCGTTAGTGGGGGCGGTTACCGGGAATAGGTGGTGGGTTTCTCTTAAGCATAGGATTAGAGATTTCGCCACCAAGTACGGTCGACAGCTCAACTTAGATAGGACCGCGGAGGCGAAATCTATAGATGATAGACTTTCCCGGGCGGTGGCTGGGGGGGACTCCCTAGGTGTAGAGCTAGCTAGGAGGGACCTTGAGCGTGAGAGTAGCGAGCGCTACAAGGGATCAGTAGTTAGATCTAGGCTAAAAAGAGTTCTCAACGAAGCTGTGAAATCGAACGCGACTGCGCGTGAAGAAGTGCGAAGGTTCCCCGATCGGTACATCGCATCTGTCAAGACCCCGGACGGGCGTCTGCTGCGATCAGGTCGTGAGATACGTGACGCCTTTCGGGCGCACTTTCGGGATCGCTTTGCCCGCTGCACTGATCTCCCGCTCCGGGAGTTTCGTAGCTATCTTGCCGACTTCCCCCGTCTTGGGGCGGCTGAAGCGGCTAGCTGCGAGGGTGTGGTTACTGAATGCGAAGTCCGTGATGCGTTGAAGCAGGTCGGCCTCAACAAGTCGCCGGGACTAGATGGTTTGCCGTACGAAGTGTACTTGAGGATGTCGCACATGTTTGTGCCTATTCTGACGGATATGTTCAACCATTGGTTCGCCCAGGGAGCCATCCCTGGTAGCGTTACCAAGGGCGTGATCACATTGCTGAAGAAAGGTGGCAGGCATGTTTGGGAGGGTTTAGACGATTACAGGCCCATAACTCTGCTTAACACAGAGTTAAAGATTTTGGCCCGGGTCTTAGCGAATCGTTTACAGCTTGTCATTAGTGATCTGATCGGCCCCAAACAGACCTTTGCTGTGAAGGGAAGATCGATCCAGGACAACCTGCACTTGATTCGCGAGGTCCTAGAGGGGATAAAAGACGACACCGAATCCGCGCTGATCAGTTTAGATCAGTCCAAGGCCTTCGATAGGGTAGACCATCGGTTCTTGGCGTCTGTTTTGGAGACTGCCGGATTCAAACCGGAGTTCCGCAGATGGATTAGCATGATGTACCACAACCCTCAGGCAGTGGTGCAGGTGAACGGAAGGCGTTCGGGGGTGATCGCGATCGAGCGATCGGTCCGGCAGGGCTGCCCCCTGTCTCCTCTTCTCTATGTCCTCGCGTTGGAGCCCCTCCTGCGCAGGCTTAGGGATGAGGGGACAAGTCCGGCACTGCGCGGTATCCCATTCGTTGGCCGCCTTGCGGCTAGGGTTTCCGCGTTCGCTGATGACTTCACAGTTTTCGTATCCCGCCTCCGGGATATAGAGGCTGTGAAAGAGGCGGTTGTCGAGTATGAGCGGATTGCAGGGGCCAAGGTCAATTTTGACAAAAGCGAAGGTTTGCGGCTTGGTGCTTGGAGGGGTAGCAATACTCTTCCAGGGCCCTTCCGCTGGAGTGACGGACCCATCCGCATCCTCGGGGTGTGGTTTGGGCCCGACCTCCAACTGGAGCGAAATTGGTCGGAAGTACATGCTAAGGTGAATGCTCAGGTGGGAATCTGGCTTTCAAGGAGGTTGTCCTTAAAGGGCAGGGCGGAGGCGTGCGCCGCGTACGTCTTCCCCTTGATCCTTTACCGATTGGCTGTACTCCCTCTGCCTAAGGCACATCGGTTGGCGCTGCAACGATCCCTCTCCAGACTTGTCTGGGGAGGTGCAAGGCCGATGGTCCGTAGACAGGTCTGTATCCAACGTACACGCAACGGGGGTCTGGGTATGCCTGATCTGGAGAGCCACTGGCTTGCTGAAAGACTTGCATATCTGGGCCGTGTCTTGACGGGGGACTCAGTGTGGAGACGAAAGGCGAGTCGGACTTTTCCTCGCCTCAAGTCAGACCCAAAGGCTGAAGGTCGACGTAGGCCTTTGGGCGAAGCACTGTTTGTCCGCGAGTGCCGAAAGGCCCTTCGTAACCTTCTTGGGTCCAGTGACCTTTCATGGCCTCGGAAGGAGCTGTATCGGGAATTAGTGCTGGGTTCCGCTTCTGATCCTCTCAGCGAGCGGCGCGGCTGGACGGCGGAGGAGATCCGCTCTCACTGGAATTGGGCGCCAGGATCGAGCTTCTTGAACAACTCCGAGTTCTCGCTCACCTGGCGACTTGTTCGGAATGCGTTACCCCTTCGCGGCTTGAACTTCAGAGCGGGCCTGGCAGACATGCCTGATTGCCCTCGCTGCAGCAGTGGCTTGGAAGAAACGGCTGAGCACGCCTTCTACTACTGCGAGCGAGTCCGCCCGTTTTGGGATCACGTCGGGGAGTGGATGGCTCGCATCGAACCCAAACAGCTCGTGCTGCTCGACGTTGGTTACGTCGTAGACAACGTTCTTCCTCCGTTTCACGGTGAGAAGCGTGTGGTGTTTCTCGCGATCCTAGCTGTAGCCCGAATGGTGATTTGGACGACGCGAAACAAGGGATTGTATGACGATGCAAACTTTTCTCATCGTGATCTGGTTTTGTATTTTCGGCATCAGCTGAGGGTCAAAATCAGATGCGATAGAAAACGCTTGGATCGCATAACATTCAGCAAAAGGTGGGTGACTGCAGCGAGCCTGGTCGTACGAAAGGGGGCAATGTTGGAGTCATCCTTCCCGCCTCTGCCTACCCATGGCGTCTACGGTACGGGTCCTTAGGGACCCCATCCCTGGTAAGTAGAATTGTTTTTTTCCCTTGTAACCTAGTTAGCAGTATGTTGTGAGTCATTGTCCCCATCATCTAGTCGTTAGTTTCTCAAGATCTTCCCCCTCCCTATTATTTTTGTACCCCAACCTGAATTCCAGCCCGCTTTTATTGAAGATCTTGAACATTCATATATAAAAAATCATATTACCTACTTCTATCGACCCATACCGCGCCCGACCCTTTATTTCTTTTATCTCTGTAGATTAGTATTCCCTCCCCACCTAGGGCAGGTCCGGCTTGTTTCCGGTTTCTTTCGACCCGGAAAACAGTCGGCCTCCAATTTTATAGACGGGGGGATGGGAGGGAAACCAAACGGGGAATTTTTCTTTGTTTCTCTTGTATATATAATTTTTCGGGTTTTTTTCTCCCATTCCCATCATTTCATTGTACATAAACCATATTTTGTAAATAAAAATCATATACCACTTTTGGGTTTTAAGTAGGTTTTCTTCATAGAGCAAATGCGGTATTTTGGTAACTGCTGCGCGCATGATGAAGGATGAATGGTTATATATTGTACTGTTGAATGGGTCGGCGAATGTGGCTAGCTAGGTCCCTTTAGAATATATAGAATAGCAAGACCGCTCCCTTCCCCTCCCCAAAAAACCTTAAGGCCTCGTGCCTTCTTTGTACTTACAAAGAAATAAAGTTAAGTTAACTCCTGCCTAACACTTTGGCAGTCAGACTGACGTTCAACACTTTTTTACCTATGCTGTATTTATACTTTCGTTCAGTATACTTGTTTCATGTCATCCCGAATTTGTGTCTTTCTTCCGGACCTTTTACTGTTACACAACAATAGGGAAATAAGAAAAATGAATAGAGTCAGATACAACGACCATAGATCCCCAACGCCAAAAAACATACGTATCAACGAAATCCCAAATTTTCATGTTCTCCATAATACTTTACACGTTTAAACTGAGCCACGCCCCTGTAGAAACACCCAAAGGACAAAGGTATGAGAATTTTATAAGCCCGGTTTGTTCCTACGTTCTGTAAAAGAAAAAACCGTACTTCAACAGCAGTAGGGAATTGGTGACAGCTTTTGAAGAAAGGAAGACGAACGACTTTCATGTGCAACAAAACTTATTTACAACAACAACAACAATAAACAGGGTTTTACCCTAAATGGAACAAACAACGAATATGTAAGAGTTCACAAAAGAGAGTTCAAGAATCCAATAGGTGCTAGGGTTTTGTAAGGTTTAGTTGTAAGGTTGATATCAGATAAAGTTATAAGGTAAAGGTTTAAGGTAAGGTAAGGTTCGGTTAGGTAGGTTTTGTGAATGTTTGGTTTGGTTTGCTGATAAAATGCCTGCTGGAACTTAGCTGTGTGTCCTGTTCCTTTTAACTCAGCACGTGCGTTCGACGCTCTAGGGTCCTGGTTGGTGGAAGGTACCAACTACGTATGCCGTCAAGGGCTGCTACGAATGGACCTCCTGCTAACAGCGGTGGGAGTGGAAAATAGAGAAGGAATCTCCTGTGGAGCTCTTTTTTATAATGGACGCCACGTGACCCCAAGGGGCTGCTGCTGTTCGGTGAAACGGGATCATCAGTTCCTAAACAAAATTTCTACAAAGGAGCTGTTGTATACAAAACAGTCAGCAGATGATTCGAGAAATTTCGCCCAGGTTGCAAAAACCTCGATACATCAGGTAAGGACAGACTATGGATTCTAAAGGTGTGCTCAAATCTATTAAAGTTAATCCGACAAATAGCACTCGAAAAATACCAGGTAAGCTCTTTTATATCACAGACAAGGGGGCTTCATGACCTCAACGAAAGCATCTATTGCTGCTGAGTTGTGCCTCACATACTACCAAAATATTGCAAAACTTTTGACTCACTCGAGTACCAATACAATTTTCTAAACGGTATATAAAAAGTTTAAATTTTGGTTTGGTTTGGTTTAATGTCATATCAACCATTGTAAGTTGTAGAGATTAGATAAGAATAAAAAACAAAAGCATAACAAACGAAATTAAATTAAAAAGTACAAAAATAACAATCTCCAAAGAGTCGACTTCTTAACAACCCAGCAATTTGAACTTTTTACTTATTTATTTTTAATACAAGTGTTTGAATTTTTACGTGACTTTGTGTTCTTTGGTTTTGTAACTGTGTTTATTTCCTTCCTTGCAACTATACGCTGATATAACAATAGGAAGTACTCTATCTGTGTAAAACTGTTGAAATAGTGCCACACTCTGGTCCTATTCTCACGAGGTAAAGCAAGGTTCACTGGCGAATTTGATTTTGCTTGCTTGTTATTACTTGTACGAGGATTTTTGTAGGATGATTTTAGCTGGAGAAGTCGGTTTGTGTTTAGCGAGAGGTTTAGTTGTTGGTAAGCGAGGAAGATGGTGTAACGTGTGTGTGTTTACGTTGTTGTTGTTGCTTCCTCGCTGAGTATTGTAAAGCCCTCGCTAAGTTTGTGAGAAATGAAAGGAGGAGGAAGAAGTAAGATGGCGAGAGTCGAAAGGTGTTTTTGGAATGAGGTTTTTATTTGCAGCATGGAATGTTGGGTTTGCTTTTGGTGCTGCAAGACCCGTGGAGTTTAAGCTTGTTAGTATTGAGACGAAATTGAGTTATGAGAAGTTGAGATGGCAGCGTGTGTCGTCGGACGTGTGAGGGATTGTGTTCGTTGCATTTTTGACGAAAGACATAGGTGCAGTTGTAGGAATTGAACTTTGGATGTCACCGTGTAGTTTTGTGTGTCTGGTATTTGGGGAGAGTAGGCGTTATCTCCATTAAGGTGGACGAGAGGTGAATTGAGCTAGCGTGTCGAGAACGGGATTGTTATATTCTCATGTGCCTTACAATTCGTCGGCCTTATATTACCATCAAACTCCCACGCGGAGATATGGACACGCCTCTACGCCTCCGCAATTTCTCCCGATATCTGGCGATCGGGATGTGTCACTTCCGCTATCTTTGGAATGGCCTGTGTGATCGTCATCGCGCGGAAATAACTGTCATGCAGTTCAGAGGTCACTCTCTTCCGATGCGTTTGTCTATGAGAGTATAATGGGATTTTTTTTTACCTCGTCCTATTTCATCAGCCAATTTCCGCCCACGCGATTTCCTCTCATAACTGCCATTAGAATGTGTCACTTCCTTCCGGTGCATTACCTTGAATGGCATTTTTGGCCGGGTCAAAGAGTCAAAACACAACAAGATTACGCTCAGATCGACATAGCCAATTTTGGGGTGACATAAAGTTGTGCCTGTGCGAGGCATGTTGAATGCATCTAATTTATATTCAACTGGGATTCCTCGGAAGAAATCCATAAATTAGATGGGTTCCCTCGTGTATCCATGTTGCTGCTGCTGCTATTTTAGAGACGCAGTGAGATGTCTGCACTGGGCGGCGTTGACCAGCTAAAAAGCATCGCTATTGAAGAACGGCCAATGGGACGTCTGCACTGGTCGGCGTTCTTCAGCCAAAGAAAGTGGGTTTGGCAACTTACCCGATTTGTTGACCGGGAAAGAAGATCCGGGCTGAATAGGATAAGTCATCCTGATTGGGTGAAATTAAGTGTCGAATTAAATTTGTGCGCCAAACCAAAATACGAAAATTTCCCCTTCTCTACATACTAAGACCGTCATGAATTTTGCTAGATTTTTTATTTAAAAAACAGTCGATAAAGGTTAGAACGAGAAGGTTGGGTGTTTCCTTCCGTTTTATTAAAGAGAAATAAAATAAAAGAGTCAACGAAAATATAGCAAGGTTTCAATTTAGAAGTTTAACAACAGCTTGAGTCTAAGGAAAGGCTTTGTGCGGTTAAGAGGTAGAAAGAAGAAAATAGTTGTGAAAGGGTTAAGCAGGCATTTGACGTTCTGCCAATAGTTTGAGATCCCATAATGTTGGAGATAGGGGTAAAGGTCTCTAAAATAGATAAGCAGAATAGAGATGGAATAAGGCAGCTAGGTGTCTGTGCAGGATTTGCATCACTACAGTCATAGCAAAAGTCGTGTTGCTGATTAAGGACAGGAATGATGTAGTCAGACATAAGTTTGTAGTCCTGCGCTGTAGAAGAGAGGACTGAAGTAGCTGAATGTCTGAGCGATATTTCGCTTCACTGTAGACATAGTAAAGGTTAGAGGTGACATAAAAGTGTTCCTGTAAGTGGCGAAATAAATACATCTAATCTATATTCAACTGGGAGCATTTGGTCTAGGAGGGTAGACTCAAAGGTCCATAAATTAGATGGCATTCCTCGTGGTGTAATGGTTCTGTTGCCATGAAGAGAGAGAACAGAAAGTACGTCTGTCCTGTTCGAAAGATTCTGAGGAAGAGATAGATTGGCGCACTTTCACCTTTGAAATTGCCCGAGAAAGTCATCCGGGCAGAATGGGATAAGTCATCCTCATTGGGTGAAAATACGATACGGGACCACAACGGTCAAATTAATTCACGCACCAAACTAAAATCGAAGTTCTTTCTGCTACAAGGTAAAAAGAGTTGCTTTAGGTTACGAGAAGATGCCTTCAACTTTCAGCATGGTACTATCTTTTTTTTTTGAACGGTACTCATAAAATAAAGAAAATTTGTTGGCCAAATATAGTAAAACTTGTGCCGCAAAATGGTAAACAGAAGAAAGTTTGTATCGGGAAAAAAAACATTGCAGCTGGACATGATAATAAAAAAAGATGACTAACACTTGTATTAAGAAAGTGGGTACTTATGCATCTATGTTACCGCTAAAAAGCCGAACTTTCCCGAGCGTTTCCGGGCCGATAACGGAAAGAATCGGAATATTCCGGAACGAAATTTAAGCAAGCAGACGATAAAATAAGTCAACCAATTTCAACGTATGAAGACAAAAAAAAAAAAAATAAGAGAAAAAGACAATTTTTAATGGATAATCTTGCCAATCTTTTCAGGAGAAAAAGAATAAATCAACAGTCAATGTATGGTAATTTTCAATATGAAAAAATAGTTTGAATTTTTATTTTATCTATTTTCGGGGGTGGGGTCATTATTTTGTCTTTTAAAATATTTTTTTTCGTATTTATGCACTTATTGTACCGTGCAGAAGTAATAACGTGTTAATTTAGCAGCAACATGGACACACGAAGGAACCCATCTAATTTATGGATTCCTTACAAGGAATCCCAGTTGAATATAAATTAGATACATTCAACATGCCTTGCACAGGCACAACTTTATGTCACCCCAAAATTGGCTATGTCAACGCGACGCTTTTATTCCGCAAACAACAACTAGCTCTCAATTCACCACTGGGCCACCTTAATGGAGAAAGCGCATATTCTCCCCAAATACCAGACACGAAACTCACGGCAACATCCAAAGTTCAATTCCTACAACTGCAACATGCCTTTCGTCAAAACACAACGAACACAATCCCTCACACGTCCGACGACACACGCTGCCATCTCAACCTTCTCAACTTCTCATAACGCCATTTCGTCTTAATACTCACAAGCTTAAACACCACGAGTCTTGCAGCACCAAAGGCAAACCCAAATGTTCCATGCTGCAAATAAAAACCTATTCATAAAAATATATTTCGACCTTCGGCATCTTATCTACTTCTTCATCATCCTTCCTTTAATACCTAACAACAATTAGCGAAAGACCTTACACTCTAAGCGAGGAAACAACTCAACATAAACACACATACGTTACACCATCTTCCTCGCAAAACACAAACAAACTTCTCACTCGCTACCAACAACTAAACCCAGTACAAAAAGATAGAACAATTTTATTTGACCTATATTGGGCACCTCGGGTAGTGAAATGGTTAACAAGCTTGACTAGCAAACCTGCAAGAGTGAGTTCGAGTCTCACTGGGTGCCCCATTCAATTGGCCTTCTGCCACATCGAAGCAAAGAGTTTCGTAAATTACAATGCTATTTGACCTATAGATGAGATCCGAACATATACAACCACTCTGGGTCACAGTGGACCTGGGAGTAATGGAAATGAAGGGATACTTCACTGTCCTCAAACTCTAAGATTGGAGCCTCACCAATCAAGTATTCCTATCAAATATCAATAATTCTATTCAACATTATTCATTTGTTTTCTCCTATTGAATATACATTTTTTAGCCTAATAATAATCAACCCCAAAAACATACATAAGAACATTCTATAAATTTTGGATCAAAACCGCATTAACATTGAAGTTACATTTTTATATTTTTCAACAAATCAGCAAAAAACATTGAATAAGAACATTCTAGAAAATCCGGATCAGAAACTAATTCACAGAAAATATTTAAACTTAGAAAAAATGCCACAGAAACATATGGAATGCTTCAGACTGCTTTTGGAGCATCTTGCATGAATCGAGCATCAGCTTTTCAGTGGCATAAAAGATTCAAGGAAGGCATTTGAGGTTCCAGATTTCAAAATGTAAACACTAATTTTCATCAGATTCAATAGGAAAATAAAGAATTAAAATTTTTTTTTTTTCCAATTGGATCTGATAAAGTCTTTTTAAAAAATTGTTTTAGAGTCTTTGATTCATATCAATGCTTTTAACAGTGGGAAATAAATCTATAATCCTAATGTGACCGAATATTGTTGTTGTTTTTTCTTGAAAGAAATAATAATATATATATTCCGTGCAAAAATTATTTAAAGGTTAACATGAGATGATAAATAGGGGAGATATTCAGGGAGGTATTGTAGCAATACTGAATAAGTGCAGGGAACTGGATATTCACCCTGAGACGTTCAAAGAAATAATGACAAAAACGGGTTTGTGCTCATCTGGCTCGATTTATTGTTCTGGTTTTGAATACAAGAAAATTTAATTAGATACCTGAATCAATCAAAATCGTTCATGTCCAAAATGAGAAGTGTTTTCAACAGAGTCTTTTGATCCACCAAACAGATATAAATAAGACCCCCCCCCCACTTTGGCCAGCAGAGAGAGTTCCCAGAGTTTGCGACCGCAGCAGACCACGTTACACCTTGCAACAGAGACGACAATGCTAGCAGAAAGAGTCAATATCCACGAACCAACACATTACAATTCCTTCCCCACCATTCCCCAAAAATATTAACTCCCACACTCACCAAAGAGCACTTAAGTACATCTTTTATGAATTATTATCTTTGAATGTTGATTCTTTAACTGACACTGCTCTGTCAATAAACTGTTTACTCTCAGATGTGTGAACACTCAAAATTAAACACTGACTTTTCAAAAATTGTAATTTTGAATTATAAAATCTTTATCATTTACAACACGTGAATATTTTTATTTATTTATTGCCTTTTGTACTATTTTTTGCAGCTTAATTTGCTTGTCTAAACCTACCAACACCAACAGCAGGAAAAATGAAGACATAACCGTGTGATGATTTGTAAATGTAATCCGGTGTGAAAAATTACAAAGGACAAAATTCTAACGAACACCGTTTGATGATTTCTTAAGATGACAGTCAAAATATTTTCTTCTTGAAAAGAATTTCACGTATATATCCTGCTTGAATTATATTCAAAAAAGTTTCTTTTTCAAATTGCTTAAAAGATGAATATAATTATTTAAAAAAAAGCAAAAAATATCGCTTCTATAATTGGTTGTCGGAAAGTACCGATAGTTACCGAATCTTATTCGTGTTTCATTTTAAATCCAATTTATTTTATGTCCCGCCGAAACGAGTTTGAATTCGAAGTGTTGATAAATTAAGAAGATTTAAGAAACTTTTAATCACCAAAACATTTTCTCCCTGGTAAATTGACTTTTATTATATTTTTATTCATTCGGTTTTGTTTTTATCCCCGAAGAAAAAAAAAGTCGTCGATTAAAAAAAAATGAAACTTGATTTCATTTGAAATTAAAATCAGTAAAATAAACGACACCTTTTTTTTCTCTTTTAATTTGATAAATCTTTAAAAAAATCAAATATATAATTGTCAATCCTTGAAATGTATGTGTAAATTACATTTTTATTTTTATAAAATATTAATTAATGTATGTATTTAATTTTTAAAATATTCTTCTAAAGTTTTTATTTTTCATAAATAGGAGTGAAATAATACGACTGTCATCTATTTGAGTTGTTTTTTTTTTTCAAAAGAAAAACAGATTTACTATTTTTCTATTTGATTTGGCTTGTGAAAAAGATAAAAATATTTTTTTAAACGTGAGTTTTAATTTGAATGCTATTAAAAAAAAAAAGATCTCAAAAATATTAAAAACTTCGTCAATGTCCATCAGATCAGTTAAAAATAACAAATTCAAACCTCCATGAAATGAAAATTTCATTGTCTGAACCTCTAAATGAAGTTTTGACAAAAATGTGATTTTTTTCGATTGGTTTGAATATTGTAATTTACTGAGAATTTTGTTGAGATGTGTCAAAAGGCCGTAGGTTTGGGTATAGGTATTTGTCGCATTCCCCATGAAACGGACGAGAGTGGCACAAAGCATATTTTAGGTGGTCCAAGTGCAGGCCTGTACCCAGACATGCCTGGTGGGCACAAAAATGCTTCTGGTCCTGTCAGCATTTCCCTAAAAACGGGCAGACACAAATTTATAACATTTTAAAATATTTCCCCACAAAAAACAGGGACTTGCCTTGTAAAACACGAAACTGTATCTGATGATGAAACTTCAGTTCTAAAGAACTGGGAAGTGTAGAGTATCGCTTCATTGTCATTACTCCCAGGTCCACTTCGACCTGGAGTAGTACTACCCATTAATCAAAAACATCTGTTTACCAAATATTTTATTCCATCAGAATAGTTGATTCGAAATAACTATTAATTCTTTCTATGAAGAATAGTTGCTTGAATCTATAATTGTTTACCTAAGGATTATTATTAGTTTCTTGAAAACATATGACTATGTGCAAACAAAAGACAATTTTTATAAAGAGATAATTACTTGAAACCACATAATTATTTGTATTAGTGTGCTGATAAAGGAAGGAACTATATAATCTCCCTTACTTTCTGGGAACAAATTGTGAGAAGTTATATTTATTTTATTTATTATAATTACTTTTGTTTTATATTGCAAAATAATATTGAAGGAATATTTATTTCTAACATACTCCCCCCTACAGATTGCAATTTATTTTATTGCAATTCAATTGCAGTAATTTATTTTGGGCAATTATTTATTGATTATATTGCACTAATATTTCCTTTATTGCAACAATATTTATTTACTTTATTGTTAAAGATAATCAATTTTTTCCTTCGTCATTTGATGGAATCTTGCAGTGGCTTTGCGTTTAGGTCTAACTGAGATGTTAGCTTCGGGTTGAACAAGAACCTTGTTTTTGCTACTACTACTATCAATATTATTTCCTGTTGGAAGTGGTCTATCCTGAGACCTTTTATTGGAACCATCCTCGACATCCACCCGGGAAGATACTATTTGAGAATCATTTTGGGGACAGGATATTTTCATTGGGTATAGGTCGGAAATTGAGTGATACTCTTTTGCCCGATTACCTTGCTTAAGTTTGACGGCTCTTATTTTATTATATTTTCCAAGACCTTGCCCAACATCCAGACAGGTCTAGATTTATTTGTGGATTTGATTAAGACTATATCCCCTACTTTTATTCTATTTTCCCTTTTATATTGGTAAATGTTCCTGCCATGTTCTCTTAGACTTAATAAATAATTTTCATACCATATGGTTTTAAAATTTGTTATTAATTCTTCCTGCAATTCCAAGGTTTTATTCAGTGAGTTTGGATCAGGCTGCTTTTGCCATACAACTTCCTCTTCAGATCTTTACATTAAAGAGGAATTTCCGTGTATTTCATAAAAATGAGTTTGGTGTTATAAATTCAAGATTAGCAGAGCTTGATCTCTAAGGTAAAGGTCTAGAATTTATAGCTAATTTAATATTGGATAAAGTTGTTAAAAGTTCAAAATAACTAAGTCTAGATCTTCCTATGGTCTTAAATAAACAATTTTTAAGAACTCTTATTAATCTTTCCCAAGCAGAGCCAACCCAAGCAGAATATAAACGGATTCTGATGTGTTTTATATCTAACCTTTCCAATTCATCCTGAAACTCCTTTGCCTGTAAAGAATTTTCAAGAATACTACCCCCCACTTTATGTTTTAGCATTATCGCTATACAATATTTGAGGTAAGGAGTACATATTATGAAACCTTTGAAAGGGCAACACAAAATTTAGAGTTGACATATCAGGTAACAGTTTAAAATGGACTGCTCTTATATTTAGACAAGTAAAAATCAAAACAAACATTTTAACTGTACCTCCACTTACTTCATCCTTGACCCAAAAATGACCCGTAGAGTCCACTCCAACATGATTAAAAGGTTTTACTAAATTCATTTGATGTTTAGGCATATCCGCTACTTTAGGATATTTATAAGCCAATGTATTATACTTTTTGCAGATTGTGCAATTATTTATTTCCGCTTTTACAGCAGTTAAACCTCTGCGAATCCACACGCCTTGCTCTCGCAAATAATTTAATGTTGTGCCTGTCCCCATATGATGCACTTTAGCATGACAATGTTTAATAAATAAGGAGGTAAATTTATTTCCCTTGGGTAATAACACAGGATTATATACATCATAATCAAAATATAAACATTTACTTATCCTTCCTTTGGATCTGAAAATTCCATTGGAGTCTAGAAATAAATTTAAATTAGAGACCAAAGTAGGGATATTTGTATTACTTTTGTCTTGTTATTTTAAAAAGCTAATTTCCTTTGAGAAATTTTCAGTTTGAGCTATCCTTATCCAATCCATTTTGGCCTTTTGGAATGAATTACCATTAAGTTTTTTTACATACTTGTTACTTTCAATAATTTATCATAATTAGAATATTTATTAATATCTAGAATTCCAGCATTTACTTTCACTATTTGATTCAATTTAACATTTACTTAACTCTTATGATCAGGGGATTAATCGTCTTTAAAGGAGATTTAGGCCAATCTTTGAATTCATTATGAAGCCAACTTGGACCTTTTAACCACAACAGACATAAAGAAGTTATGTGCTCTTTTTTTTACATAAGAGACAGGGAAATCTTAACTTACCATTTTTTTCCATAACGTTCTGATTCATTGTGACCTGACCCAGCACATCGAGTACATAAGGATAATTCGAAATTTTTAGCTAATTTTGCTTCATAATTAGGATAGGTTTCACACTTTCTTATAGTGTGTCCTTCTGAAGCACATAGTTTACACAGCATTTTAGTATCTTTAGTAACGGCTCCTACTTCAACATTTTGTATCCTAGGTACTTTACTTTTTGCTTTTATTTCAAATCTACGGTTATTATTATTGCCACTTGAAATTTTCTTATCCTTTATACTTTTTCTGCCAGACACAGTTCTAAAAAAAGGTTTTCAAAACCTTGTTATAGCTGTTAAATATCTGCTCTAAACTAGGATAATTATTATTAGTTTTATTTATTAATTCTTTTACTACTATTTTAGGTAGTTTATTCATTATCACGTGACTAATTAAAATATTTCCAGAAGAACCTTCTTGAAAAAAATTAACATTATATTGTTGCAACTCATATAGATAGGACTTAATTTCAGATGAATAATATTTAAGAATTCTGGATCATTTTCTTCGCTAGGCATAGCTTTCAATATGTTCGTTAGAGTTTCATCAATTATAAATTCTTTGTCCAAAAATTCTTCCTTTAATAAATTTAAGGCTACCTTATAATTTGAATCAGTTAGGAACAAATTACCTTCTTGCTTTAAAGCATAATCCCTTAAATATCCAATTAAATATGATAGCAGATTCCGATAGATGTTTCTTTGAATCAATAACATTATTAAATTGATTTAAAAAATTATGAAAGGCAAATTTATCTTTCTCTTTTCCATTAAAAGTACCACAAGTTAAAGGAGGTGGTTTTCCATCACTTAATATTTCATTAATAGGTATAACTGCGGATGCTTTAGTATTTTCACTAGTTAAATAATTTTCATATGTGTCTATAATTATTAGATTATTTATATTATATTCGGCCTGACTGTCTAATTCTAGATTATAGCTTTTTTCATCTAAAATATTATAATTGGTATTTTGCATAAAAATGTTAATTACTTCATTCCAATCATTAACCTTTAAAGACTTTTCATCAATGGCTTTTAATTGTTTTTGACATAAGGAAGAAGTAAGAGTCCCATTGCCATACATTTGTTTTAAATAATTTAAATACACAGTTATTTTCCTTTTATGAGTGGCCCTATTTCTCTTCTAAGTGAGTAGCCTTTCTTTTATTTGTTCTGAACTTAATTCATCAGCCTTATTTTCCCCATAAAGTTTAGAGAGAATGTCTTCTATATTAATTTCTTCCGTTAAAGCCATTTTAATAATTAAATTTATATAACAGTAACACACGTGTACAGTTTCACCTTTTTTTTTTTTTTTATATATGTTTTATTTCGGTGTTGTTATTTATAAGTTTTATTAATACTTACATTACAATAACAACATCTACAAAAATATTCATTTAGGAAATAAAATATTCTTCAAAATATTTTGGTAATTTATATCTAACCTAATACTTTAAAAAAATGTCTGCTTATTTGTTCATAAAATTAATATATACACAAAGACAGCTTTTTATTCTCAACCAATAAAAAACGTCCCTTTAATTATTCATAAAATTTAAGACTTGCGAGAAGTTATTTTATTCATTATTATTTATTTATTTAAATTTTATAATTAGTTTTGTTTTATATCGCAAAATTATATTGAAGGAATATTTATTTCTAACAATATATCTGACTTTCACGACTATAGAACGGCTATGAATGCTCTTGAAGAAATCTTCGTGAAACCTAAAAACAGCATCTTCTGTTTCGACGAGTCGCCAACAAACGGATGAAAGTGTAGACCAGTATCTACAATCCTTAAAAAGACTCGCTAAAGACAGTGATTTTCAGGCTGTTACGGCAACACAACTGAGAAACGAATACATCAGAGACACTTTTATCAATGGAATTACGTCCAATCATATCAAGCAGAGGCTTCTAGAAAATAAAACTCTAGACCTGAATACAGCCTATGACCTGGCTCTCATGCAAGAAATGGCCTGAAGGCAACTCAAATCATATTCTCAAGTGAACTCCCTAACTGCTTCAGTATCTACTGTTTGGACCGAAGAAACTGACGACTGTATATTCGTGTGTAATGAGCAACCTACTGTAGCTGCTATTTCTGGACAAAAATTTCAGCCCAAACTATGCTCATGTACGCTTCAATAATGGGCGAGAAACAACTATGTCCTTGCGTCACATAGCTCCTCTGGATGATGGAATGAACAGTTTAGATACGGAACCAAACCCTATGCCAGGGGACGCCCAAGAACTGGATGTCCCTAACCCGTCTAACACTCCTCCCCTTCTACAGAGTACTACTGAAAACTCTGCTGCTGAGAATTCAGTTCCTACTATTTCTCTTCCTCCACTCTTGGATGATTCTCAGAGGACGTTGTCAGAAGACGATGACTCACTAAATCTTCGACGTTCCAGTAGAACCCGTTGAAGACCTCCTTATTTAACTGAGAACTATCAACTTTAAACTTTCGTTTTCATTTCTTTTCTGTTTTCAGTTTGATTAAAGGCATCTACGGGACTTATCTAATTGGAGATACCCTTTTTGAGAATTGCTGAACTCTTCCTCTCTCGACAAATTGACAAACCCAAATTTTCCTGGGCGGCACATAATGTAGTGATAAAGGAAGGAACTATATAATCTCCCTTTTTTTCTGGGAATGAATTGTTCCCCTTTTGTTTAATTGACTGGTAGGTGGCCATTTTAGCCGTGACTACTACTAAGACCAGTTTTTAGTTGAATAAAGCTTTTCTTCAAGCTTATCTGACTGACTTCCTCAATTAATTGCAAACTCTAACATATCCTTTATTACAATTAGATAGGAATATTAGATAACCACATAATTATTTGTATGAGAAAGGAATACTAGATAACACTTGACTGGTTGACATACCATTCAAATCAATGATGGCATAGGGGAGAAACAGTCACCAAGCTATGTTGACTCAATGATTCTTAGATAGATATGCTCTATCTCTGATATTAAGCAATATTTATAAATATAGCAAACTCTATTGTTTAATATCTAGCTAACTATATATATATATTCTTTCTTAGGTTAGTATTTGTAAAATTGTAATTTACTTTTTTAAAAAAAGCTTTTAAAAAGTTCAATTTTCTTCTTTTATTTCTAATGAAATAAAAAACAAATTAAAATATTTTACTTTATTTTTATTGTTTTTCTTCATCATCGACCTATTTTAAGAGAATATGAAATAAAATTTTTGACAATTTAAAATTTCTTTAATTTTTATCATTGTTTTTATATTATTCATCTTTATCATTGATGTATCATTGAAATATAAACCATGTCATTATGCAACTCTTTGTCTGAATTTAAAATTTACTTTTTTTTATAGATGTCCCATTGATGTTGTCTGGATAGAAAATTGATTTATTATTCTGAAATTAAATAAATGGAAACATTATTGCTAATTTTGTACTGAAAAGATGGAAAATATGCTTTCTGGAGAAATCAAATTTAATACCCTCACATGTGGAAACAAAATGATGTGAAACAATATTTTTCAAGTCTGGTAGACCCACATTTGTAGAAGTAAGTGAAATTCGGTGCAATGTTTTTAAATACACACTTAAAGACAAGCAAAGTCGCATGGAATGTGTGTTTATGACTCAGTGGATTACACAGTAGAACAAAAACGATATATTGTTAAACGTGTGGATCTTCTTTTGCACAAAACTATTATTTGTTAAAAACATGAAGAGACGCTGAAAAGAAACCATATTTTTGTGAAATATGTGGATGTTTCTTAAGATGGGAATAATATTTGTTGTTTGATATACCAATACATTGGAAAGTGCAATATTTCAAGTAATATTTATGAAAACATACTGAAGAGAAACAATATTCTTGTGAAATGTGTGAAACAACCCTTGCACAGAAGACATATTTAGGGAAACATATGCAGACACACTCAGGTGAAAAGCCATATTCTTGCATCACATGTGGATTTAGGTCCAGAAGAAAGTTAGATTTGAAGAATCATATACGTACACACACTGGTGAAAAGCCATATTCATGTGAAATTTGTGGATCTTGCTTTGCATTGAAAGGAACTTTGCTGAAACATGTGAAAACACATACTGAAGAGAAACCATATTCATGTGAAATATGTGGATCATCCTTTGCACAGAAGTCATATTTAAAGAAACATGTGAAAACACATAGTGAAGAGAAACCATATTCATGTGAAACATGTGGAGCTTCCTTTACACAGAAGTCAAATTTAAAAAAACATATAAAAATACACACTGGGGAAAAGCCATATTCTTGCATCACATGTGGATCTAGGTTTGGAGATAAGTCAAAGTTAAAACGACATATACAAACCCACACAGGTGAAAAGCCATTTTCTTGCATCACATGTGGATCTATGTTTGGAGATAAGACAGGTTTGAGGTTTCATATACAAACACACACTGGAGAAAAACCATATTCATGTGAAACTTGTGGATCTTGCTTTGTGTTAAAGTCTGATTTGGTTAAACATATACAAAAACACACTGGAGAAAAACCATATTCATGTGAGATTTGTGGATCTTGCTTTGTGTCAAAGTCTAATTTGAATAGACATATACAAACACACACTGGAGAAAAACCATATTCATGTGAAATATGTGGATCTTGCTTTGTGTCGAAGACTGATTTGGATAGACATATACAAACACACACTGGAGAAAAACCATATTCATGTGAAATATGTGCAAGATCCTTTGGAAGGAGATCAAATTTGGTTGTACATATGCGAATACATACTGGAGAGAAACCATATTCATGTAAAATTTGTGGATCTTGCTTTCCATATAAAGGAAATTTGCTGAAACATGTGCAAACACACACTGGAGAGGAAGGATATTCATTTGAAATATGTGGATCTTCATTTCTACAAAAGTCAAATTTACTTAAACATGTGAGATCACATACTGGAGAGAAACCATATTCATGTGAATTTTGTGGATCATCCTTTGCACAGAAGTCATATTTAAGGACACATATACGAACACACACAGGGGAAAAGCCATATTCTTGTAAAATATGTGGAAGTTCCTTTGCAAGGAGACCAAATTTGGTTGATCATATGCGAATACATACTGGGGAGAAACCATATTCATGTGAAACATGTGGAGCTTCCTTTGCACGGAAGTCAAATTTAAAGAAACATATAAAAATACACACTGGTGAAAAGCCATATTCTTGCATCACATGTGGATCTAGGTTTGGAGATAAGTCAAAGTTGAAATGGCATATGCAAAAACACACTGGAGAAAAACCATATTCATGTGAAATTTGTGGATCTTGTTTTGTGTGGAAGTCTAATTTGGATAATCATATAAAAACACACACTGGAGAAAAACCATATTCATGTGAAACTTGTGGATCTTGCTTTGTGTCGAAGACTGATTTGGCTAGACATATACGAACACACACTGGAGAAAAACCATATTCATGTGAAATATGTGGAAGATCCTTTAGAAGGAGAGCACATTTGGTTGGACATATGCAAATACATACGGGAGAGAAACCATATTCATGTGAAATTTGTGGATCATCCTTTGCACATAAGTCATATTTAAAGGTACATGAGAAAACACATACTGGAGAGAAACCATATTCATGTGAAATTTGTGGATCATCCTTTGCACTGAAGTTATATTTAAGGAGACATATACGAACACACACAGGGGAAAAGCCATATTCTTGTAAAATATGTGGACGTTCCTTTGGAACTAGTCCAAATTTGGTTGCGCATATGCGAATACATACTGGAGAGAAACCATATTCATGTGAAACATGTGGAGCTTCCTTTGCACAGAAGTCAAATTTAAAGAAACATATACAAACACACTTGTGAAATGCCATATTCTTGCATCACATGTGGATCTAGGTTTGGAGATATGTCAAAGTTGAAACGGCATATACAAAAACACACTGGAGAAAAACCATATTCATGTGAAATATGTGGATCTTGCTTTTTGTGGAAGTCTGATTTGGTTAAGCATATACAAACACACACTGAAGAAAAACCATATTCATGTGAAATATATGCAAGATCCTTTGGAAGGAGATCAAATTTGGTGGTACATATGCGAATACATACTGGAGAGAAACCATATTCATGTGAAATTTGTGGATCTTGCTTTCCATATAAAGGAAATTTGCTGAAACATGTGCAAACACACACTGGAGAGAAAGGATATTCATGTGAAATATGTGGAACTTCCTTTGCAAGCTATCGAAATTTGAAGAGACATATGGAAACACAGAAGAAACCAGGTTTTTGTTAAATGTTTCAAAATGATCTGAATTACATGAAAAGATTTTGACAAATTGTGGTAGTCAAGGGAAGGTTCAAATGAAGACACAACACAGAAATAAGTAATAAAAAATATATTGAAGGCAAATAATACATACATAAACGGTAGCTGGGAGAAACCCCTACTCAACTGGTTCCTTACTGCATGCACGTGCTAGGGTTAAGATGGAGGAAAAATTGTGATTCTAGTAGGGGGCTTCGGCCTATGGAATTCCTTTTTTCATTTTTTTCATGAAACCTTGAATGGAACGTGACACCTGAGAAATTCCCTTTTCTTTATTCAGTGTCGAAATCTTTGCTTTGTCGGCAAGGATCTCCTTTTGTCAATCCAAGTCTCCCTCATTCACTTTCTTTCTCCAGACTGGGGAAGATTTTGCGGGCCAGCAGTCCTTCCTCCTACCTCCTATTCCAGCAATAGGCATCCTGTGATTTGATTGGCCCATCAACCTCTCGCCATTCAACACAAAGGGCTGACTCATACCGTTTTATAAAATTCTCTCCCTTAATACTAGACTGCATGTTCCAAAGTAAAACAGGGGAACATGTGCTAGCAAGTCTCCCCCATCAATTCCTCCTAACGCTTGTGGGACAGAATATTTAGATATAACATTACCGCTCTTGGTAACAACTCACGAAGACAGAACCCAGATTGAGGCTCTGAGACTCCGACTGAGACTGCGCAGAAGAGAGCTCAGTTGGTATATGTTACATGAGGACGAGTCCATCAATAGGGGACACCCCCCACCCAAGCCTTTTGCTTTCAAAAGGGTTTATTTTCCATTAGTACTTTTGTTTTGAATCGATAAATAGGGGTTCTGTGAATTGCCTCTTCCTCTTTGATCTTCCTTGTTTGGGAGTGTGTTGGGGGTGGGGTCAAGGTTAAATGTGTCATAGATAACCTCGATGGGTTCTTCCGCTTCGTCTTGCGTGTTGTTAGAATCCATTAGATGCTGTTTTTTTTTAATTGGTTTAAATGCCACTTATGGATATGTTTTTGCCCTTGAATTATATATACCATTTCACCAATCCTGCTAAGGATCGTTCCCTCCTCCCAGTACGGCATATGTTTTTGAAAAAAATCGCTTTCTTGTAACATGTTCAGTCATATTTGTCTTGGATTGTTTCGGGATTGTCGAATGTAGACCTTATTTTCCTGGCGAACATAATTTCTGCTGGTTAGCCAGTTGAAGGTGTATTTGGGTTTGGTGTTCCTTGTGATTTCTTGTGTGCTCTTTTTAGTGTGTCGAAGAACCTCTCCATCTGACCATTCGATCTTGGGTGGTATTTTCTTTTATTTTTGCAGGCGGGTAGAACATTTTCTTTTAGTTCGACTTTAAATTCTTGTGCCTCAGTCATTGAGTTTTCTCTTTGGTGGCAGAAATTGTTAATTGACTGGCCCCATAGTTTGAAACGTTCCATCCAATCAATTCAAACTAGATTTTCAGACTGTTTGTGGACGAAAACTTTTACTTTTTAGTAGTACCATTCAGGGTTACAGGTACTGTTAGTTCACCCTCAAACTTCATTTTGTCATCAGTTACTGCACGGGCTGTTTTTTTTTTGTTTTTCTCATTGTTGGTTTTTTAAATTTTTTCCATGTGTGCAGATTAATGATTGATATGTCCGAACCTGAATCTAATTGTAGGTCCACTTTTTTCATCCAGAATGTGGACTGTTATGTACTTTTGTCAATTTTTTTCTATTTTAATATTCAATCTTGCTTGTCTGACTCTGTTTTTATTTCCTTTGTTCCTACAGTGTGTTGCTTTGTGGCCAATTTTGCCACACTCGTTATGAAACTGCAAGAAAAATTGTTTATTTCCATTCTTTACAAAAATGGTAGGCACAAGGCCTTGAAGTTTTATGTGTCTGACGTTGTGAATCCAGCCCTGGCCGATGCGTCTAGTTCCGCCTGGGAATTTTCGTTGACATTCAATTCCTCGGCTCTATTTGCCAATCCGAGATAACTATTACCATTCACCACGTGTCTTTTGATCTGAATGGCAGTGTTCTAGCTACCTTAGATCGTTTCCAATTTTGGCTGGGATCTACACCGAAATATAATTGCTGTTGGGAGAGAGATTGTACCTATCACGGTTCACAAAGGTGCATAAGAAGAAGGAAAATGTTTTCAAATTTTTCAAAGCTATTGTTTTTATCTACTCTGTATGTATTTACAAAATGTGTAGAATAGAAAAAAGAAAAAGGTCTTACAAAACTTGTTCGTTTGTTCGGAAATGTGCCAGATCAAACAGGTGTAAGGGAGGCAATTATCGCCCTTGGTTATCTTAGCAGAAAAATAATCAGTTGTCTTGGCTTTTACTTCGAACTCCCAGTTCTAGACTAATCTTGGTTTTGCCTGAAGTTCTAAGATTATTCTCAGATGGGTTCTGCACTAGACCTTTCTCTGTCTCTCTTGATCTCTCATCTTTGTCGATCTGATCTGTGGGCATCGTACCCTACTTATATAATTTGTGGGTGGGATTTTGATGGTCTCTGAGCACACCCCTGCATAATGATATGTAAATCACCAACCTGACCAACTTTTTCCACACATGGCTGACGCTGCGTTTAAAGAGGTACTTAAATTTTAGATTCAGTACCCCCTGCTGATTCTGTGCAGACGGTCAGCACTTGCAAGAAGATAAATCCACCTGTATGGTGTCAATATGTAGCTTAAACTTATTCTTACTTCGACCACACATACTTTTATTACTATCTCCACCCCAAGATAGACTGAAGTTGTTTTCATCTTTAGCTTGAATCCTTTTTCACTTTTCTAAACCATATGGACCCTATTACCATCTCCACCATAAGATCCACTTAAGTTGTTTTTATTTCTCGCTTGAACCTTTTTTCACCCCTTTAGCCTGTACGGAGTTCATTACAGTTTTCTTTTTTTATTATCACAAGATTCACTTTAACGAATCTTGGGACATCAGTCAAAAGTTTAATAAATAAACGAATTAAATAGGATAGGAAATGAAATGATAAGAAGAGTGAAAGAAAAAAATATATGAATTTTCCTTAATTATTTCCCTAGAATCATTAATCAGTCTGGGGGTGGGGTGGAGTTCTCTCTGTCACAATTCCTCCCATACCCATGTGTCATTTACTAGTAAATGACACATGGGATATCATGCAGAATACAGTAAAAATAGAAACAGGGTCTTTCCACTGTTATCGGTGGAAGATCGAATTCTGCCTGATTTTGACAGCGATCTATGCCCAAAATAAAAACATGCACAAAATTACACACAAAAAAAATGAATATAAGTATCGTGTTCTGAGTATGTGTTCTTTCTTTACAGAGCATCTCTATAAAGCACATTGTTGTACCTTCACTAATTAAGCTCCTCTGTCCCGATTTTTTTTACACATGCTAAAAAAAATTAAAAAATCCAAACAAAAATAACTTTGGTTACTATGAGGACATATGTCTTCATTGGTCCAGCGACCAATCAGTATTTTTATCCAGTCTACCACTTGGGATGTTTCGAAATCTTTCACTTCATTTGTTCCTTCATTCGCCTACATGGTATTGCACCTGTGCCTACGTATATAAAAAGGAAAACACTCCTTTTTTTTTTTTTTTCCAACTTCTTTCATATATTTGCCTATTTTTTTTCTTTATTTTTTTTTTTTTTTTTCAACATTTTTTTTTCCCGAAATTAAACACTCGGTTTCTTTTTTTTTTTTTTTTTTTTTTCTCAACTTTTTTTTTTTTTACATTAAGTTCCAATTTTTCTCCTTTTTTTATAATTTCATGTACATATATATATATTTATATACATATTTTACACCCTTGTCTTACGACTGGGCTGGTTTTTGTCAGGTTCCAAGTCTCTCACAGCATCTGGGGGCTGTTCTTCCATATCGGCTACAAGTTCTATTGCAACTTGATCGGTCTGATCTTGATAAGATGCACCTATTGGGCACTCAACGACCGCCGCGCTCACACGTCCTGCCTATTTAGCTTTCACACCTGAGTCTTTCATTTGTCTCTTTCTCCACCACCACCAACTCAAAGAAGCCATAACTACTATTAACATAATCCCCACACTAGTTTGCCAGGTTATCACAGTAACCATCTTATCCTTCCAGCACCATTCTTGCCTAATTAGTTTAATTAATCTCGATTTTAATCATCCAAAATCAATCCCATCAACAGGCTTTAGCAACCCCGGCACCTTCCTCAACTAAAATTGAAGGACCCTTTTTGTAATCGGACCCCATAATTCAGCCCTTGTGTACCCCAGCCAAAAAAAGAAGGTAAAGCCAAAATGGTCAAGGGGGAATAATTCTCATTGTGCTTGTCTAAAGGGGTCAGGGTACAGTCTATCTTACATAATCACCCCGTTTTAATTTTGGTCAGAGCTGCACTGTTGAATGACACGTCACAAGACCAACCCACACCATCACCAGCACCGAGTCCACGCGGAGGCCCTTCTATGCGGCCTGCGTAATGTCGATGACAACTGCATGGTCGACCCCACGAGCACCCCTCGCTCACACAACATCTGACAAAAAATCAATTTTCTATTTTCATTTAATCTGTCTACTCTAAGGGCATCGCTCCCTGCAAATGGAGCTTCGGTGGTAACTCTCTCTCATCATCAGGTGTTCTTTCAGCATGTCGCTGATTACGTAATTGAGCTAACGGAACTTCGTCTTCAGGTTCCCAATCGCTTGATCTGTCTTCTTCATTATCACTAGGGTTAATAGTCTCTTTCTCAGAGAGCCCAACCAGAGGTCGAGTTATCTTCCTCAACCTTTTAAGAGTAGTGGGGCTAATTTCTATCTCCTTGCTAGCTTCACTATCACTTTCTAGCAGTCTGGGTTCCACTAGAATGGCCTTCCTCAGCTTTTTCTACCTTGGATTTGAGATCGGGCTATTGGCAGGTGGCCCTGAACAAAGAGGACCAAGAAAAGACCGCATTCAACTGTCACATGGGTCTTTTCAATTTTAGGGTTATGCTGTTTGGGTTGGCAAATGCCCCGGGTGTGTTTAGCCAGTTCATGTCCATAGTGTTGGATGGAATGGAGACATTTGCCATGGCATATCTGGATGACATTATGGTGTTTTTGAGATCACCTGAGGGGTATTTTGAACATCTGCTGCAGGTGTTCGACCGCCCGAGGAGGCATGGGCTGAAGCTGAAATTGTCAATATGTCAGTTTCTAAGAGAGGAGAAAAAATACCTAGGGTTCGTGATAAATAAGGACGGAATAAAGACCGATGTAGATAAGATGGAGGTGATAAGGGACATGCCCGCACCGAAAACTGTAAGAGAGATTAGGGACTTTATAGGAGCCATAGAGTATTATAGTAGGTTCATACTCGCATTTAATTGGTTGGCAGGTCCTCTGATATCCCTGACGAAGAAATACGCCCAGTTTAGATGGACAGAGGATTGCCAGCATGCATTTGAGTCCTTAAAGGACCAGCTGACTGCTGTGCCCTTGTTAGCATACCCAGACTTGAGTAAGCCCATGGTGTTGTACACTGATTCTAGTGATAGGTGCATCGGAGCAGTACTCACGCAACCTTGCCCTGATAAGGATGGTCCTGTGCCGGGAGTGCCTGAAGAGGTACCAATCTATTTCCTCTCTCATCGACTTTCTGAAATCCGACAAAGATGGCCGGTGATAGAGAAGGAGGCATTCGCCATCCTGTACACTGTACAGAAGTTGGACTACTATTTGAGTGGGGCAGTATTTACCATTAAGACAGACCACCAACCCCTCAAATACCTGTTAGAGGCAGAGTGGACGAGCAAAAAGATCCAACAGTGGGTGCAACTGTAAAATGAGTACCTAGCCGGTAGGGATAACACCTGTGCTGACTTGTTATTGAGGATTCAGAAACAGAGATAGTCTATCAAGTGTGCACCAGTTGTGGACGATAAGGCCTTCCAGATTAATGTAATTAACTCACACCGGTTAGAAGGGAGACCTACTTGGGAAGACCAGGGGGTGGGTGAATCAGAGACCATTACGGACCCCCACTGGACCGATAGGGTTAGACAAAGTCAAGGAGATAGTGACATAGCAGCCCTTAGGTCTAGGGTGGAGGCAGGAAATACATCCAAGTATATATTACAGGGTGCTATATTGTGTTACCTTGCAGGGAAAGATGAAGAAGTAAGCCTAAAGATAGTGATACCCGAAAAGTTAAGGTCTGAGGTTTTAGATCAGTGTCATTGAAAGTTAGGACACATGGGGATTGAGAAGACGTATGGGTTGATAATGTGGAAATATTATTGGCCCAAGTTGCTTAATGATGTGGTAGACTACGTAAAGAAATGTGTAATGTGCCAAGTGCAGAGTAGAGGAAGTAAGGCCGCTCTGGTTTTAAAGACAGATATTCCCCACTACCCATTTCAGAAGATAAGTTTAGACATTTCGAGCCGTTATGGGCCAAAAGATAGGGGGAATTGTTACTTATTAAGTTTTGTGGATTGGTTGACAGGTTGGCCTGAGGCCTTTGTCATACCTGATAAGAGAGCACAAACAGTGTCCGACGTAATAATTAGTGAGATAAATGAGGTTATGAGAGAGACGTTGGAAGAACTGAATATCCAACACATAACCACCTCCCCATACAATCCCCAAAGTAACGCTAAAGTTGAGAGATTCCGTAAGACCCTTGCTGATGTGCTGGCCAAATTAGCAGAGCATAATGGGGGAAATTCAAATCTGTTTCTAACCCAAGCCTTAGCAGCAGTGAGATTCTCGATAAACGAAACGACCAAGTTTTCCCCTTACTACTTGGTATATGGTTTCCTTCAAGATAGGTGACCCAGTGTATTATAAAATACATCTGAGGGATGGTAACTTGGACCAGAGGTGGGGTCCCTGTTACAGAATACTAGAGCAGATAGGCCCAGTTTCCTTTGTGATATGGGGCCAATTAATGGGCTAGGTCAGGAGAGTACACGCAAATGATATAAAGTTAGCTGAGATAGAGGAATGGAAAGAAGATGGTGTAGCAACAAGGCAAGCAAAGCCAAGGAATTGACAACGTCAGAGAGGGAAGGGGAAGGGAGCAGCCATGCTTTAACTATATGGTCTAAGGGAACCTAGCTAGCCACATTTGCCGACCCATTCAACAATACAATATAAGGTCATACATCCATCTCTATGCGTGCTGCAACCACCAAAATACCACATTTACTCTATGAGAAAGGCCTACTTAAAAAAACCCTGAATAAAATGTGTGATTTTATTTACAATTGATGATTTATATGATGGGGATGGGAGAAACACCCCGAAATATACAAAAGGAAACTTATGTGAAAAAAAATTCCCCGTTTGGTTGCCCTCCCATCCCCCGTCTGTAAAAATGGAGGCCGACTGTTTTCCAGTGTCCGAAAACAAGCCAGACCTACCCTAAGTGAAACTGGGGTCCTTGTCAAGTAGGGCCAAATTGCATTAATGTGTTTGCAGACATCCTGATCAGCAAATGTGTTGCTGCTGTAAGTGTCCAAGAAGGTATACACCAATATTTCTGGGCTTTCGACCTTTACACAGGAGAGCCATATTGGTATAATCATGATTGCTGTTGTTTGATCTCTTGCAGTAAAAAGCAGTAGAAATTTTCTTTTTCTTGGTTGTTTCAGCTCCTTTGGTCTTAGACTGTTCCTCGTGAAGCGGTGTGGGATGAACCTGTTTGCAATTATTGCAGGTGACGTTTCTCTTACAATCTTTTGTGAAATCACCTACCCTGTGACAACTAAGGCACATATCGCTGCTGAGAACCAACCTCTTTTTCTTGTTGAGCAACAGGGCTTGAAATCCTTCTTATTTGTAAATGAAGTGATTTAGCTTGCAAAAGTGGTACTTCATCTGCCATGAAGTTTGGCCATCGGAATTGTTGCCTTTGTGGTCTTTGTGGCCCTCCTTGATCTTGAAATGTCTTGTAGATGTCACCAGGGCACTGGCTTTCAGATGTTTCTGAATTTTCTCAGAACTTCCTTCAGCTTGTTTTAAGACATGGAGAGAGGAAATCGCATTGCATGCAATATGTGCTTCCTCAGCCACAAGTTCAGTAAATTCATTGAGGCTTGAATATGGCATATCCTTATTCAGGGTTTTAGTGACATACCTGTTCCAGGGTTCAGTGGCACAATCGGGAAGGTTTTTACTGCAAGTTTTGATTTTCCTTGCAATCATTCAATACTTGCAGGATGGGTATGCGTGGCATTGTACTGTTGCTAGTTACAAAGAAATCACTAATGTCCTCAAATTTGAAGGATTCACTGGGTCCGATTCTAGGAGCTGTTGAGTTTTACTCTGAATGCTTTTTGGATCAGAAAGGGGTGACCATAATGCTTATATAGAATATCCGAAGTGTAAGCGTCTTCATCTGTTTAATAGCACATCCCTTCTAGTGCCGAAAGAGTTTTGCCTCCTACATATTTTTTAAAGAGAATAGCTTGTATGATGAGTTCATACAGCCTGTCTCTATTAAAGCCTTGAAGGTTGTGCTCAACTCGGTAAATTTAAGGGGGTCTCCTGTGAAAACAAATGGTTCTGGTGTGGGGCGGGCGTTTAGATGCAAAAAGGGATTAAGGTAGCTAAGGGTTTTCTCAATTCCCTTTCGAAAGTTGACAATGGCAACCACATAGTAATGTTTGGACAAGGTTTTGCTAACCCCTGTTGGTATTCCTTGAGGTGTCCCTTTTAGGGAGTACAAAGGTTCGTACTGCCTCGTTGGTAAAGAAAGTAGATATGTGTCTGTGTGTGTACATGTGTATGTTTTTATTCAACCGTTAGCCTAGTAGGCGAGTAACAGTTTTTGTCACGTTAACTCCACAGTGGTTCGTTGTAAAAGAGGCTGAATTCACTTTTTCCTCTCCCTCACTGAAGGTCTGGCTTTTGGTATTCTTTCGCCGGCTGATTTGATTGGTTCAGTTCAATCAATTTACTTCTATGCGAGAATTTGTCCGCCAGTGGGAAATAAATCTAATTCCCGCTACATCACCCCCCTGCTTAAGTTTACAGCTGATAGAAAAAGAAATAAACAAGGTAGGATTTCTCCAGGTCAGCAGTCAGAAGAAAACCAATGAGCAAAATAGTCTGATGTTCATTAACTCTTTGCTTATATGTGTGGCACGATGAGTGGCATTCATTTCTGTGGGTGTGGGTGAGTACCAGTCAGAGGATCCCTTTCTCTATTTTGGCGTGAAACCCACACATAGGGCTTGCATGCTAGATTTCCTGCGAGACCAGAATAAGACGAGAGAAGGCAAGATCCCAGGGTAGTCAACAGAAGTCAGGGGAAGGCAATGGATAGAGAAAAGCAGCTGCTAAGTGAGGAGCTAGGACCTGTGGACCCAAAGGCCAGGTTGACTAATATAAGAGGATGAGTCAACGTTCCTGGTGGCTGTGTGGCAATTTCCCTTGGATACATGCTCGCGATAGCCCACAGGTGCACAGAGAGCTACAGGAAAGGGCCCAAATTTCTCCCTTGTGCTTGGAGCTAACCCAAGTCCGTACTTGTTTGTTCTTTTCTTCCACCCTCTCGGTTGTGTCTTGTGTGTTTGTAAAGCAATGTGAAATGCCTCTGGCCGGAGATGAGAAAAACAACTAGACGATCGTATGGCCATGAGCTGGTTTAAAACGTTGAGAGAGTGGAGATCATATTGTCACATATGTATACTGTTTTACTCAGCTTCTTAGACCAGTGGACTCGCTGGCCACTACGTGTAGTGGTGACATATGTAGTTGGAGATGTGTGTATTTGGTGAGAATTAATTGGATGTCGCGACAAGTCGTCGGCTGCAGTGTTCTGTTCACCAGTGATATGTCTGATATCGCTTATAAATTGAGAAATGAAATCAAAGTGTTGAGTTTTGCCAGATGAATATTTATCCAACATAAAATGCAACCATTTCTGTGGTTGGACAATAGATAATCTCTATTTTCTTCTATTATTTATCGATGCGTCCCACCAACGCACGAATATGGCACAAGGCCGTTTTTATGGTGGGTCCTGTCGCAGGGCCGAAGCCTATACGCGTCCGGCAAGGTCAAAAATACCTTCGACCCCGTCGGCATTCCCCTTTTTGAGGCGCCTCAGGTGCCAGGCAATAACCCCCCACGAAGAGGGTAAAATCATGGGGGGATTGCCCCCCTGAAGTCGGAGGAACTCTCCAGTGCCGAGGCACGCCCGGCAGAATCGCCTAGAGGTAAAACGGCCTACCGAATGCGACCCAACAACTGGAGAGGAAAGGTCACACACACCCTAAAAAAGAGCGGGGACCTCTATTTTCTTCTTATGTAATGCATCTCTGATGAAATGATATTTTAAATCGATATGTTTACACCTCTGTCTATTTACAGGGTCCTTAGATAGAGCGATTGCACCTTGGTTATCTCCAAGTATTTTTGCAGGTTCATATCTCTGTTGAGGGTCCATTCCATTTCATAGCTGAATTAGATATAAACTCTCTTGCGTTGTTTTACCTAGAGCCATGTACTCAGATTCACAGGTGGACAGTGCAACTGTAGGTTGCTTCTTTGACTTCCATGAGATAGGCAAGCTTTCTTTAAATAAAAACAAAACCCTGTTGTGTTACGTCGATTACTCTGATCAGACGCCCAACCTGTAAGCTAAGATCATTAACTCCCCACTTTTCTGGTAACGCAGTTCTTAAATACTTTAGGATATGTTTTCCTGCTACCCAATGCTGCTGACGTGACTCTGATAGATACTGTGATAATTTACCTACAGCATAACTCAAATCTGGTCTAGTACATGTCATTAGGTAGATTAGTCTACTAATAATTTCACGGTATTTTCTTGAATCAACCGGGTCACTGTTGTTACTGAGGTCCATTTTTAGTTTGCATCGTGTTGCTCTTGGTTTGCAGTTTGACATATTAAATCTTTCCAGCACCTTTCCTATGTATTTGTTTGGGTTCATTTTAACACATCCTTGTGTTATGTGAAAATCTCTCTCTATGAAATGGTTGAGTTTTCCCAGATCTTTCATTTTAAATTCTGATATCAATATTTTCTTGACGTTACTAAGGGAGATAACTTTGTCGGCTGCAATGATTAATAATTAAACCATCGCTTAATGTTTCTCCGGCATTTCTTAGTGCCGTTAATGTTGCTTCTGTTCTAATGATGTAGTCGGTAACACCTTCATTCTGTTCCTTTTTTTAGTGACGCTAATTTGGTATATAAAGAAATAATTCTTGGTTTTGCCTTACCTGCGTAATGGTCACGCAATATCCTCAGAGATTCTCTTCCATTGAACGAGGTATAACGGAATGTTAGTTCGTTAGAACGGGTTACCTTCATGTTATATTTAAAGGAAAATAAATGAATCGGAACGAGATGTCGAAAGGTTTTCAAGAAGGTTTAATGGCAGCCAGAATAAACGGTACCTTTATGCTGCAAGGAAGGAAGAAATACTTAGCGAGTTGAGACAGAATCACAGCAGCTAAATATCTGCGCTGTATATGCGTCACTGTAGACATGGCAAATATTGAGTTGCTGATTTTAGAACAGGAGTGAATGTTCTACCATAGATGTGTGGTGCTAGTTGCTGTGGGAGAGAAGTAATTACTGTCTCCTGAAAGGTTGACCAGGAATGAAGTAGCTGAATTGTGAGAGGCGGAATTAATTCGTCTAATTCGTATTCAACGGTGGAACCCCGGGTCTAGAAGTGCAAACCCAAAGGTCCATGAATTAGACGGTAGATCAGGAATGAAATATTCAGCCATGATACGCGGTCCTGTTTGCTGTTGGAGGAAAGTATGAAGGTCTACAGAAAATGTTGTCCGGGAATGAAGTTACTGAATTGTCAGAGGCGGAATTATTACGTCTAATTCATTTTCAACTGGGAACCCCTGGGTCTAAAAGGGTAGATCCAAAGGGTCCATGAAGCAGATGGCTCTATCCTCATAGTGGCGAGTTGCTGCTGATAAACGAACAGACAGACATACGTCCGTCCAGCTCGAAAGATTTTAAGGAAGAGGTAGTTTGGCGGGCTTTCACCGAATTCGATGTGCCTGGGAAAGTCATCAGGGCTGAATGGGATTCGTCATCCTCATTGGTGAAAATATATGACGAGACCAACGGTCAAAATAATTTACGCGCCAAACATATGAAGTTCTTTCTGCTACAGTGTTATCAGAAGCAGCGATGAAGAATACTGGACTGATAGATGAGACTGATCGATGGGTGTTCAAACCCAGGACAGAGAGCTCCGTATTAACATTAATCAGCCGGCGTCCGCGCATATCGACTAACAGGTTGTGGCAGTGTAGAAAGTCTGAGCCCAGAATGGGATAGTACAGATCAGCGACTGTGAAAATCCACTTAAAATCTCTTCGCAATTTCAAGTTCAGAGAACGAGATATTTGACCATATGTGGGGATTGGTAAATGATTTATGGTTTGCAGTGAAATTGATTATACTAGCGATTTTTCCGTGAGAAGTTTCAAAGGTCATATGTTGCAGGCGGCGCCTGTATCGACCAAACAGTGTGCTTGTGATGCAGAGTCTGTTTGGAAAAATGTACGGTTATTAGGTAGTGTTTGGGGAGACTGTGCCATTCTTGGCCCTCTCGAAATCAGTTTTGCTAGTTTATAAAAGAAAAGGTCTGTTTGCAGTCATGTGCAACTGTGCCGAAACGACTGTGGTAGAAACAGAGACCTGGTTTGTTTGTTTGGCGATGATATGGCGATGGCAAACAGCTCCGGAATCGACGTCTTGGCAGTTGAGATCTAGAGACATTCAGTCTTTTTACCTCTTCAGTGAGTTGTTCTATAGTTTGAAGAATAGCCAAGGATTGATTGGGTTTATGTGTTGGCGCTGAAGAGAAAGGGGAGACCACAGCTGGTGGCTGAAGTGTAGCTGAGGAAGCAGGCTGTCTTGATACATCTGTCGGCTGATACTGCAAGATGGTTGACAGAGCTTATTTCTACCATAGGCGCAAAATTTTCCTGAACGTTCTGTGATAGCATTGAAAAGAAAAGTTGTTTCGTGTGCTGTCTGCATGTGCATTTTTTACCAGTTCTCTCATGCACCGCAACAACTGACTCGGTTTACGGTCGCCCAAGTGTTCGTCGTTAACCAAGGTCTGAAATCTTTTTTCTGCGGACAACGACGTTCGGAGCAGAACCTCATGTTTTACCCTCTCATAAGTGGATCCAGGGGGTGGTTTAGTGATTATGTTTTTTATAGTGGATATTAACGACGCCTTGAAGGCACTAAATGTTATGTGTTGTTGTCGGTGTTCTGAAGATATATCATTCGCGGCAAAATACGATTCTAATTGCGCAAACCAAACACGAACGTCTCCGAGAAACGCAGGCAAATAAGTGCTATCTATTTTTTTTTTTTTGGCACACGGGGTAAGTGGAAAGAATGAGAGAAGAAAGTTTCTTTTCCCTTCCTTTCTCTGCCTAGCAGGCCTCACTAAAAGTTTTTTTCTTTTTGAAAGCTTTGTTTTGGTCGAGCCAAATGTTATGTTTGTTGGTTCATGTGTTCTTTTTATGTCCGAAACGCGTGTTTAAATTTAAGCACTTAGCGTGTTTGGGTTGGTGTGAATTCCTCGTTGAAATATTTTTGGTCTTTTTCATTGTAGACGCGTGTGTTCCAAAAATGTCGGAGGAAGGCTACATGATCAGGTCACGTCGAGCTCACCATTTGTATAGGGGGATTAATGTCGATGAGAGTGTTCTCAATTCCCGTTGGAATGTTGACAACGACAAGTTAATCCTTCTACACAACATTGTTATGTTTGGACGAGTTTCTGCTAAGCTCTGTTGGTATTTTATCTAGTCGCGATATATTTCATAGCTAGATGGCTAGTATTTTACTATAGCAGTTCCTTGAGGTTTTTTCTGGTTGAAAATTAAAACACAAGTCTCGACTGATGTTTGACTGAACGCTAGTTTTAATCTGTTCCAATTTATCACCATGAAATACTGAAATAAAAACAGTTTAAACAACAATTAATAGTTAATATTCTTACAATAAGGGGTTTTATAAAGTCTAGAAATTTCACGGGAAAGTAGGGGAAATAAATTTACCTGTGTGCTGTAACAAGTATCAAAGAACTACAAAGGTCCAATTCTTAACAAACAAAATTCCCTCCAAAACGTACAACTCGTCCTAGCCTTGACGGAAGACACTGCATTCTGGGATTTCTAACAGATACGGGTCCTCATATAATTGTATCCCTTTCACTGTCCAAATTAACATGCCAGAAAGGAGGAAAGGATTCTGTGGCACCATTGAGGGACAGCTGCAGGTAGGGAGAATATAATTTTTCTCATTTCTAGGTTTGGCTCATAAGGCAACCTGAAAACTGCCAAATTGAATTTTGTTTTTTTGGCTACTTATGCTTCTAATCTCACACTCCGACTCCAAGTGGACGAAAAATAATGCTGATTCCTACCTACAATAATGTGGGTACGCAGTACTAAGTGCCCTCATGGCTTCGGTCTCGTCATATATAATTCACCTTGTAAAGGTAAGCACGTAAAAGAAAAAAATCTCAGATTGCAAAGACCCAAGTAAAGAATGGCTGACGCTAATGCCCTCCCCTCTCCCAATCCGAGTTAAGTAGCAGTCAGCCAGTACAGTAAAACAAGGAACGAGGAAGAAAAAAGTTTTTGTTGCTAAACCCATATATAAAAAAGAAAGGTATTAAAGAAAGCTATTTGTTGAGTGTGAAAAACTGTTCAGACATCCAAAAAAGAATATATCTGATGTAGCAGAAAGAATTTCAAATTATTATTTAGTGCGTTAATCATTTTGACCGTTGTGGTCTCGATCTCATATTTTCACTCAATGAGGATGATTTATCCCATTCTGCCCGGATGACTTTCCCAGGCAATGTAAAAGTCGGTGAAAACGCACGCTTTTTCTCTCCCCACCATATTTTTCGAGCAGGGCGGACCGATCCTCCTTTTCTCTCTAACTCAAGCAGCAAACCACATCACCATGAGGAGAGCACATCAAATTTATGGACCATTGTTTTCTAGGAATTCATTCCATTATCATTTGTTCAACCCTCCGAGACCAATGGCTCCCAGAAGTTTTCAATTGGATGTTTAATTCCGCCTCTGACATCATTAATTCAATTCCTGCTCTAATATCAGCAAATCAATACTTGCTCTGACTACAGCATCTTAATTCTTCCTCTGACATTAGCATCTTAATTCTTCTATTATTTACCCGACTTACAGCCGAAAGGAATTTTCGTCTTTTCGTCTGCCATTAAAGCTTCCCTTTTGAAACTTATCAATATTCTCGTCCTCTCGTTTATTTTCTTTCTTTTAATATAACAAACACTCATCAATTTAATTAACATTTTTAAGAACAAAATATATCGGCACTTCGATGTCACCAATTAGTGTGTAGTATTCATAGAGATTATTACTTGCATTTTCTTATAATACATTAGGCTATCTCAATGTTAAACTGACAGAAAAATTATTTTTTTAAATGTCAGGGCTGCTGCAACTCGTATATTAAACATGTCTCTCTGAACAAAAACAGTTTCTTCTTTTTTTAGATTCTTCATCCTATTAAAAAGCTTGTGATTCCTTTTCTATCTCTTTCATAGTCCATATTTTGTCCTTAAATCTTGAAAGATATTTAACCATTTTAAATGACACACACTTGGAGGTTCAAAATCGTCCAGACTTGCTGTCACTTTCAGATTATCAGCTGAAGATTTTAAATTGCTGGTAGGGGTCATCTAAGTTAAGAACTTCTTCCACTTTCCAAGTTTAAAACAGAATTTTATTGCATATCGTTCTTCTAAAGTGTCCTCACGTCCAGATAGCATTTTTGAAGTTCACCAGCTGTGACAATCAGGCTTTAGTAGGGTGTATTCCAATTGCTGCTGTAGCTGTTAATTTGAACATGAAATCATAAAAATTGGTCAGTCATCTCAGAAGATGTATAACAGTAACATAGTGAATTTTCATAAGTCTACGACAATTTTAAATGCCTGTACAAAAAAGTCTATAAACTTATTGAAGGCACCGCGTATTTAGCCATTTTAAATGACACACACTTGGAGGTTCAAAATCGTCCAGATTTGCAGTCATTTTCAGATTATCAGCAGAAGAGATTAAATTGCTGATAGGGGTAATATATCTGTAGTGGACGCTTAATTATACCCAATCAGGATGACCTGACCTATCCTATCCATCCCAGGTTCCTTTCCGGGCAGCAGAAATTGGGTAAGCTGCCAAACACTCTCTTTGGCTGAACAACGCCGTCCAGTAGCAGCAGCAGCATGGACACATGAGGGAACCTATCTAATTTATGGATTCCTTGCGTCTATTTTCTCTTAGACCAAGGAATCCCAGTTGAATATGAATTAGATAAATCCAATACGCCACACACAGGAACAATGTCATGTCACCCCCAAAATTGGCTATGTCGATGCGATGCCTAACCCCGCTTCCGACACCTAGCTCTCAATTCCCCTCTGGGCAACATTAATGGAGACACGCACGCCTCTCCCCAAAACCACCAGACGCACAAAACTCACGGTGACTCCAAATTTTATTTCCTCCAACGGCAAACAAGACTTTCGCTAAACTACAGCGAACACAATCCCTCGCACGTCCAACGATACGCGCTGCTTTCTCAACTCTATCATATCTCCATTTCGTCTCTTTACATCTTTCCTTTTCCACGAGGCTTGCAGCACAAACACAAACCCAATATTCCATGCTGCCAATTTATGTCAAAACTAACGGCGTCGTCTTACTTCTTCATCCATTCTTTTATTAATAACAACAATTAGCGAGGAAACAACTCAACGTAAACACACACGCGCACGTTACAACTTTTCCTCGCTAAAAACCAACAATTCCTAATTTTAAAAAATTCTTCACCCTAAAAACAAACAAAAATCTACCGCTAAATATCTTAAGAACTTATTCCACTTTAAACTTACACTTGTCTCAATTTCTCTAGATGTTTTTTTTTTCTCTGTCTTTACAATATTACACAGCCGCTCCAACTCAAGGCAGTCCAGTTGGCTACAGCTATACAATACGCCAACTGCATCTCTTCAGAGGAGTAAGACATTCTCAGCGAGTGTCCTCATATGACACCAAAACAGTCATGTAGTTTTAGGGAATATGGACTACTCCTTAACTGCCATTACTACAAGGGTTTATATGCCATAAAACCCACAGTCAACTTATTTTTTCGGCAGAAGAAAGCAGGTTTGAATTCAGAATTTTCTTTCTTCGATGCTGGTTACCCGAAAAAGACAAAGGAACCTTGTCAGCCCTGCTATTTACTCATAACTGCTCTTATGTATGAGAAATGTGCTTAATTCAATAAATATGCAAGATTTTAGGTTTTAAATTGCAACGACCAACATACGAAAAGTTAACAAAATTGTCCAAATGCTCGTCGCTCCATAAAGTACAATACTTCTTAAATTACCAAGTTGACTGTGTCTTTGCCTAGTCCAAGAATATCAGGCAATAACTTTCAGGTTTGGTGAAGGGGAGGGGGGAATGTATAAAAAAAATAAAGGGTATAAAAAGGAGGATGAGGATTCTAACTTTTGCTACCTGAATGAGAAGTGTGTCTATATTTCTTAAAAACAAAAACAAGCAGTTCCCACAAAGTAATTCATTTTAAGAGAAATAAACTTTACAAAATCCAGCTTTGCATATTTTCCCCTATGCCTGTCAAAAACATTGAATTTTCAGTAACGAAAATAACATAAATTCAAATGTAACAGCAGTAACTGGGGCCAAAAATCATAGACACGAGTCCCGTACTGATGAAGATGTATATCTTTATTTGTGCCCGTATTCAGCGTAAAAAACTAGTATACATTCTCCAACGTGAAAACTCTTTTTGCCTTGCTAGTGACCCACAAAGAATAACGTCAGTCTCGCATGCCGGTCAATTTGAAAAAGACCGATTTCGCGCCAGTCGGTTTTCAGGCCAGAAGTTCCTCTCGCACCTTCCACCCGGAAGTGACCGGTGTGGGAGGCAAAGTTCAATCTAAAAAACTATACCGGTTGAAACGCAAACTCCTACATTCACATCAAATTACAACAATATTATAACCAAAAAAATAAATAAAATAAAATAAATAAATAAATAGAAAAAAAAGAAAGTGTATTAAAAATAACGACTGATTTACACGACGCAACAACGTCAACCACCTACGGTTAGTTTAACTTTTGTTAAGATAAAATACCATTCTTTGGTATTTTATGTCAAAATTCATTTTGAAACCAATTTTTACAGTTTATTCTTTTCTCAGTATCTCCTTCATGTGTATGAAAACGAAATTTACTATTTCTTTAAGTCAACTTTGAGTAGACCACTGCTTCCTCCTTCTAGAGATGAATATCTTTCTGTTTCAACTCGAATTATCTTTTGTTGAGTCTACGGGGACATATACCGAATCTGCTTACCCGACACACTGCTTCTCTTGAGTTGCCAAATGAGTCCAATAATTTTGCCACCAGACCTTAGACTCAACTTTCTTTTGAAGAGGACGACATACCAAAACTATAATTTGCCCACAGTTGGTTTATTCTTTCAACAAGTAACAAAAAAAAACTATAAGGAAAAGATGTTTAGCCTAAGTGATTAATAGGCCTTTTTTAAGGAAAACTGCCAAAAGTCGAAAAACCAAGGGCTCAGAAGCTGAAAAAAAAAGCTAAAAGAGGGAGCCAGGCAGTGCCTTGTGCTCAAGTGCTAAAAACAACCAAGAAGGAGATACGAGATCCCTGATTGGTTTCACTTAAATAACACTAGGGGTGTGGGATAACGGCATACATTCAAAACAGTCAATAATTTTCGAGCAGACATTAACTGCCGAATTTTAAAATTCCAACAAATGATGTGGCTTGCAAGGTGGTGTGATGAATTACTTCAATAAAAACTTTGGACTCCGGCATTAACAAATAACAAAAAAATATTAACGAAGTGTACAACTCAGCTAGGGTCATCCATTTTGATGGTTTGCTCTTTCTTGTAGGGCCCACACATGCGTGCCTCCTGGACCAAGACGAGGCTGATCCAAGGGAGATGACTCATATCCAGCTAGTATATTACAACAGCTGGGAGACCAGATGATGATTTATAAATGTAAAAAAGAAAACTATATTTAGAGGGTATTTGGGAGAACTCTCCAATTAAATGATTAACGGAATTTGATCCTTATAGAAATATTGCAATAATAACATATATGTTATGTACAAAATTTTTTAAAAAGGTTATCAAGAAGGCATAAAAAATGAATACATAACCGTGTGATGATTTGTAAATGTAATCCGGTGTGAAAAATTACAAAGGACAAAATTCTAACGAACACCGTTTGATGATTTCTTAAGATGACAGTCAAAATATTTTCTCCTTGAAAAGAATTTCACGTATATATCCTGCTTGAATTATATTAAAAAAAGTTTCTTTTTTATATTTCTTAAAAGATGAATATAATCATTTTTTAAAAAAAGCAAAATAAATGTCGCTTCTATAATTGGTTGTCGGAAAGTACCGATAATTACCGAATCTTATTCGTGTTTCATTTTCAGTCCAATTTATTATATGTACCGCCGAAATTAGTACAATTTATATTTAACGACTTTTTGGTAAATATTTGGTGAGTTTGAATTTGAAATGTTGTCAAATTAAGAAGATTTAAAAGACTTTTAATCACCAAAAAACTTTCTCGCAGGTAAATTGACTTTTGTTATATTTTTATTAATTCGGTTTTGTTTTTTTCTCCGAAGAAAAAAAAGTCGTCTATTAAAAGAAATGAAATCTGATTTCATTTGAAATTAAATTCAATAAAACAAACGACACCTTTTTTTTTCTTTTTTTTTATTTGATAAATCTTTAAAAAATCAAATATATAATTGTCAATCCTTGAAATGTGTGTGTAAATTACATTTTTATTTTTATAAAATATTAATTAATTTTAAAATTATTCTTCTAAAGTTTTTATTTTTCATAAATAGGAGTAAAAAATTGTGATTTATTAAGCTTTTTTTATGTGGTACAAGGCCATATGAATGGGGCGCCGAATGAGACTTGAACTCACTCATGAAAGTTTGCTAGTCTAGCTCGTTAAACATTACACCACCCCAAGCGCCCTAATTTACCCATCTTTTTTTTTACATGTTATACAAGGCACCGAATGAGATTCGAACTCACTTGTGAATGTTTGGTAGTCTCGCTCGTTAACCATTACACCACTAAGGCGCCCAATAAGTACTATACTAATTAGAACAACTGAAGAAAAATTAATTTTATTTTATCATCATTTTATTCCCCCCCCCCCACAAAAAAAAATTGTGTAGATTGTCACAATTTAAATTTTAAACCAGCCGACCAAATTTAGAGAAAAAGCAAGAAATAATCAATTTTATTTTCTCTTTCTTTTTCTCATTGTATTTTCTGCTCTGGAAGGTAAATTAGTTTTATTGATGTTTTCAAAAAAAAAAAAAAAAAGAAAAATTTATCATTTTTATGTGTTATTTTTGGGTTGTGAGAAAGATAAAAATGATTTTTAAAAGTGAGTTTTATTTGAATTCTATTAAAGAATCTATCAAAAATATTGATAACTTTGTCAATATTTATCAGATCAGTCAAAAGTAACCAACTATATTATCAATATCTAGCTATATATATATACATATATATAAAACACAGAAGAAATATATATATATAAGATAGATAGATAGATTTCTTCTGTGTTGATACCAGAAAAAATTTATGAAAGGATTTTTAAAATTGTAATTTACTTTTAAAAAAGGCTTTTAAAATGTTTAATTTTCTTCTTTTATTTCAAACGAAATAAACAACAAATTAAAATATTTTACTTTATTTTTATTGTTTTTCTTGTATCATTAATCTTCATCATTGACCTATTTTAAGAGGATTTAAACAAAAATTTATAATGATTTAAAATTTCTTTAATTTTTATCATTGTTTTTATATTATTAATCTTCATCATTGACATGTTTTGTTTTTATAAACAGAGAGGATGAAATTTTGAAGGTTGGGGGATCCTCAACATTTCAATATCACTTGAGATTAGGTGATTATTGTGACTCTAGGCTTGTCTTTGTAAATAATTATATTTATCTATTGAAATATAAACCATGTCGTTATGCAACTCTTTGTCTGAATTATAAAATTACTTTTTTTTACAGATGTCCCATTGATGTTGTCTGGATAGAAAATTGATTTATTATTCTGAAATTAAATGGAAATATTATTGCCAATCTTGTACTGAAGAGATGGAAAATATGCTTTCTGGAGAAATCAAATTTAATACCATCACATGTGGAAACAAAATGATGTGAAAGCAGACCCACATTTCTAGAAGTAAGTGACATTTGGTGCGATGTTTTTAAACACACACTTAAAGACAAGCAAAGTCACATGGAATATGTGTTTATGACTCCATGGATTACACAGTGGAACAGAAATGATACATTGTTAAACGTGTGGATCTTCTTTCGCACAAAATTAATATTTGTTACTAAAAACATGAAGAGACGCTGAAGAGAAACCATATTTTTGGGAAATATGTGGATGTTTCTTAAGATGGGAATCATATTTGTTGTTTGATATACAAACTCATTGGAAAGTGAAATATTTCAAGTAATATTTATGAAAACATACTGAAGAGAAACCATATTCTTGTGAAATGTGTGAATCAACCTTTGCACAGAAGACATATTTAGGGAAACATATGCAGACACACATAGGTGATAAGCCATATTCTTGCATCACATGCGGATCTATGTTCAGAAGAAAGTCACATTTGAAGCATCATGTACGAACACACACTGGAGAAAAGCCATATTCTTGCATCACATGTGGATCTGCGTTTGGAGATAAGTCAAAGTTGAAACGGCATATACGAACACACACTGGTGAAAAGCCATATTCATGTGAAATCTGTGGATCTTGCTTTGCATTAAAAAGAAATTTGGTGAGACATATGCGAATACATACTGGAGAGAAACCATATTCATGTGAAGCATGTGGATCTTCGTTTGTGCAAAAGTCGGATTTAATTAAACATGTGCGAACACATACTGGAGAGAAACCATATTCGTGTGAAACATGTGGATCTTCGTTTGCATTGAAGTCATCTTTAGTTAGCCATATTCGAATACACAGTGGAGAGAAACCATATTCATGTGAAATCTGTGGGTATTCCTTCCTACAAAAGTCATATTTAGTTAAACATGTAAGAACACATACTGGAGAGAAACCATATTCATGTGAAATTTGTGGATCTTGCTTTGCACAGAAGTCATATTTAAGGAAACATATGCTGAGACACACGGGTGAAAAGCAGTATTCTTGCATCACATATGAATCTGTATTTGGAGACAAGTCAAATTTGAAGCAGCATACACGGACATACACTGGTGAAAAGCCATATTCATGTAAAATTTGTGGATCTTGTTTTGCAACAAAAGGAAATTTGATGAAACATGTCCAAAAACATACTAAAGAAAAACCATATTCTTGTAAAGTTTGTAGATTTTCCTTTGCTCTGAATTCATATTTAGAGAAACATATGCAGACGCACACTGGTGAAAAGCCATATTCTTGTGTCACGTGTGGATCTATGTTTGGAGACAAATCAAAATTGAAGCTACATATACGAACTCATACTGGTGAAAAACCATATTCTTGTGAAACATGTGGATCTTCGTTTGCACAGAAGTCATCTTTAGTAATCCATATTCGGATACACACTGGAGAGAAACCTTATTCATGTGAAACTTGTGGATGTTGCTTTGCACGGAAGTCAGATTTGGTTAGACATATACGAATACACACTGGTGAAAAGCCATATTCTTGTAAAGTGTGTGTAGCTTCCTTTGCAGAGAAAGCAACTTTAGTAAATCATATGCGAACACACACTGGAGAGAAACCATATTCTTGTGAAATGTGTGGAACTACGTTTCGATGGAAGTCATGTTTGGTTATACATATGCGAACACATACTGGGGAAAGACCTTATTCATGTGAAATTTGTGGAGCTTCCTTTGCAAGCAATTCAAATTTGAAGAAACACACAGAAACACACACAAGAGAGAAACCAGGTTTTTGTTAGATGTTATGATTTTTGTTCAAAAATCATATTTGGTCAAAAAGGTGCAGACAGTCACCAAACACAGACTCAAAAGAAACCATGTTCTTGTTAAATGAAGGAATGTTTGTTTGGACAAATTTCTTCTTTAGTAAAAACAAATGCAAACACACACAAGAGACAATCTATATTCATATGATTAGTGTGGGTCAGTATTTTGATTTGATTTACAACCATGAAAATATTTGACGAAACACATTTGAGAGAAATCTCTTTCATGGAAAATGTGCATATTTTTATTTTCACATTAAATCTGACATATGCAAATTTAAATAGGACAGAAACCACATTCTTTGTGAAAGATGTAGCTTTCATATTTCAGTGATGAGAAAGTGGATTCTTGTAAAATGATTGGACTGCATGCTTATAAATTTGAAATATTTTTCAGGCAAGTTTTATTGACAATTCTACCCATTCAAGTTCAATTTTCTATGTAGACTTAAACAATAAAATGATCACAAAAACATTTGACTCACATTTCATTCATAGTGAGTTAATAAATACATTAAATATGAATTACAGGAAAAGATTTTGACAAATTTAATCTGTGAATTTTTTTCTCTTATTTCAAAATGTAAATATTAAATATTTTTTAAAATGTGAAATAACTATTTTTAAAATTGTCCTTTTTTCTCCTCGTAAGATTGTCACTTGTATTTCAATTTGGCTGTTACTAATTTCTGATTCTGTGTTCTTGTTCATTTGATAAAAAAATACTTCTATTCTGTCTGGAAGCTCCAACTTACTTTTCATTATGTTATCAATGATATTAATTAAAATATAGATACACTTCGTAGATTAGTGAACAAAACGCAGATTTAACTTTTGGAATATTTAAATAAAGCGTTCAATAAAATCTGCAGATTATCAGGACGAGAACAATAGCTCTCTAAAATTTCATTTGTGCTTCATTTCTTAATATAACTCTTTATCATTTTATAAATTCTCACATTTCACACAGAGACATGTAAATTTGAGGCCCATCAAAATTGTCGCCTTTTTATTACAGAGATTTTTCAGTTTGAAGTTAATTAAATACAAGTTTCAAAACTTAATTTTCTTGAACCAACTTTGTTGGTTTTATAGCATACCAACCATTGTTGTTTTATTTTTTGTCTCTTTTCAATTAATAATATGGTTTTTAGTAAGACTTTTTTTTCTTAATAATAATGATAATCCTATTTACCCAACCCCTCCGCTCAGGCAGGATATGACACAAGGTCAATTTTTAAGCAGAGTTTAACAGGTTTGAATTTTTTTCCTTCTCCTAGACTAGTTTCCTCATCAAGGCTGAAGAACCCAGTCTGTCCTACTATTTACCCATAATAATAGAATAATTGGATTCATACCTTTCCCAAGGGTATTAGTGCTATGTGAAATGCTATCTGTCTCGTCCAGGATTTGAACTCGTGTCGCCGTGTCCATTTCCTACGACGATAACCATTACACCACGAGCACCTCCACAAATAATAATGGTAATAAAGATCATAATCTGAGAAATAAAATTAGGATCCATTGTCAAGGACAACTTTCTGTTATATCAAATCTGGAAAATATTGACTTGCTGATTGGACTATGCATTTGTGATACTTCGCAGAACTGACTCTAAAGTGTTTTTCATCCAATTGAAAGAATCAGTGGCAATAATTTGTTAAAGGTTGTTAGGCAGAGGCAGAAGCCGAGGCAGAGTCAGAGGCTGAGGCAGAAGCCGAGGTCGAGGCAGAGTCAGAGGCCGAGGTAGAGGTCGAGGCAGAGGCAGATTCAGAGGTATTTTCTGTTTGATTTCTTACGCACCTTGTATTTAGGATGACTCAATAGCAAATTCTTCACATCAGCAATGAATCTGATACAAATTAAGTTACAGTTTCAAGGTTCTTTCAATATATCTTTCTTTCTTTACATCGTCTGTCTCGCTACTTGGACAAACTGAAGCCTACCCATCCGGGCACTTAGCACCATAATGCCAGAACCAATCTAAATGCCGAACTAAAAAAGTAGATGGAAAAGAATGGATACTCTCTTCCTCTCCCATAAGACGTCTGTTTCTTGTTCAATTCTGAGTCTCCGACAGACAACGCACGGCAGAAGCCTTATTTTTCGTCATGGGTAAGCAAGATCTCTTGATCACACATGATGCAGGCCGGGGGTGGCCTTTTGGTCTGCATGTTCCTTCAAAGCGGGACGTGCACCATAGTCTCTGCCTGTGAATTGTCTGATGAGCTAGCGTGTACATTTTCGTGGGGACCCACTGGTGCCATCTATTAAGAGCTTCTCGTCAGACAACTCATCGCTTTCATTAATCACTAAATGGCTCGCTTCCACGTACATGACGCAGGATTCCATCGGCCAGAACGGATTGCTGACTGACCACATCGGTCACTCGCCCACACTTGAATCTGGTGGTACATCGACTGCCTGGGGGTTTCATCCAGACATGATCCCCCATAAAATATGGCCTGCAGAACTCGTTGTTGTCAGGTGACTGCACAACGTCAATTCCCTTTGCCGAAACATGGTACATGTAAATGGCATTATCTGTTGTGGTTACTGGGAACATGCTGTTCTTTGGCGTAACATTGTACCAGCACGTTGCCTCTGCAATGGTGCACTGCTTCCTAGCAGCAATCCTTTTGATGCTGCGGTGACTTCTTTCTGTGATACTGTTACCTGATGGTACATATGTGCATCGCAGCCATAATTGCCCGCCACACTATTCATGCAGAAACGGCCTTGCTTGCTGGCTGCAGAAGGCGTTGTCTTTGTCGGCCAAAATTTTCTCCAGTGTGCCTCATTTGTGAAACACGCATGATAGCTGTTGAAGAATGCTTGCCGAATCTTGCCGTGCCAGTTGTCGCCAAATCACAAAACGGGTGGGTCCACATTCGATGAGGGTTAGAAAGTGGTTACCACCTTAATGGGTGATATTCATTTCCATCCTTTGCCACATATCACTTGCTTCCAGTCGTCCTTTTCACCATCGCGATGGTGCTGGGTCAATCGATTGGGACATCTCACAGTTTTTGACGACTTGTTTAATTTCTGCCTTTGCAGCTGCTGGGTCGATGCGTCTCACGAAATATAAAGTCCTCTTGATGCCTGGATGTCCGCTCTGCACGTAAATGTCAATTTATCTGTTGCTGGCTCATCGCACTCGCTGTGGCAGTGCATATTTTACCACCAGGCTCGGCACCCATCTTTACGACAACGTACCATTTGTGGGACATTCTTGTCAACTGGTCATCAAGGTTGCTGTACAACATGACCAGTAATACGCTGACTCTCAGGTTATATTCCAAGACAAGACACTTTAAGTTGTCTAGCTTCTGCCTTACCAACATTTCGCTTTTCCAGTCATCGTGTCAGACACCTAGTGGTAGACACAGGGAGTCAATGCGCACATGCAACCTCTTTATCTGCCACTGTAGTGCTAGGTTGACGCCTTTCACCACAGCATCCAACTTAGCTAGGTTGATGTGCCGGACATCATTCGCGAGGTGCAACCAACTCGCGTCTTCTAACACGGCCCCGTCTTTCTTCAACAGGAATCCCAACACCAATAAACTGGCATTGACCCATATGTTTATTTCTTCCTCGTAGACGCACCCCTCTCTTCAAGTGGCATCCTCGTGTCTCTCTCTCAAAACTTTCTACAGTTATTTGGGTGAGGAAGGCATCGCTTGTTTGATCGTCACATCCTGAGGTTATTACATTCGCCCTGTGTTTTATTACGCCCACTGCTGCACGAAGCCAGTCACACACTGGCAAGTGGCCCACAAGTTTTCTGCACAGAGAAAAACAGTCTGCCTTCAAGAATGCCCGGAATCACACTTCCCCCTGATCTATCACGTGGTGCCTTCCTCCCCACTGACATCCAGGGTCAGTACGCGCGCTCCATCTTCAAGCTGCTGTGGATTCTTGCAATCCTGGCCAAACTGCCGTTTTCGCTCGGATGCTCGACGCTGGGCTGACATCTTTGTTGATGTAAATGTCGTCGAGGTACGCCGACGTCGCCTTTTCGGCCGTCTCCTCTTGGGACAACACAGTTCTAGCAATGGTATTTATGATTTGCAGCGCGACATTCAAGCCGAAGCCCTGCCTGGTCAAATATTACCTTTTGCCGCGAAACACAACCGTCTGAAACGACCATAAAGATTCATCGACCCGCACCTTCAGATTAGCCCTCCTCGGGCCCAGCAATGACATGTCTGATCCTTTCTGGTGCCACCCCCGCAACTTGCTAGCACATACATCAGTATCGTCTGTGTAAGCCTCAATGTATTGATTGAGCTCACGGTTTCCCATGACTGGTTGCACTTTCGACTTGTTCTGTTGCACAATTGCCGTTAAAGGGATCAGACCTCTGGGAGGTTCAAGCTTTTGGTCGGGGTACGGGTTCAACCAGCCATCTTTGATCCAAGCGTCAAGCTCAGGCTCGTATGCGATCCTAACGAATTTAGAGGGCGAATTTAGAAGCCACATCCATATCTCCCTCTGGGTGACCTAGACGAAGCCTGTCGATCACGTCGAGACAGACTATCAAGTCAATCAGGCTGCTTTCACACGTTCCTGGTACTCTAACTCCACAACCGAAATTATCTATCAAGGATCTCATTCCGATCACCCACTAAAACTAACCGTTTTGGATCGTCGAGAAACGAGCTAACCGTTGGAAAAAGGAAACCCTCTGCGCAGTGACATAATGTGCATAAACAGCGACCACCCGGAGCTCGAAACTTTTAACGGCAACATTGGCAACAACCAACCGGCGCCCGTCATCTGAAAAGACACATTAAGCAGAAAGTGGTTTAAGAGATCTAGACAAGATTCCCCTCTCACAGACCAGGTCATCTGCACACAAAGAGCAAACAACAATATGATTTGAAAATGGAAGGCACTGCTTGGTTGAAAGATGGCAGGTGTCAATGTTATATTTTTGAACACCAGAAATACAAATCCTCTAGCAGAGAGACCCCACCGCTGGTAAGTCTGCTGTATGCTGAAAAGACGACAAAGTCATTCTCCACCACCCGACAATCCGCGGCGCAAGTGAAGTCTCCTGCACTGCAGCGACGTCCACACTGCAGTTCTCTCGCATCAACGTGGCAAGGTTTAAAGTCATCAAACCCACTTACCTTACACTGTGTCGACTATGGTCTGGAAATCCTTGGGGTTGAGGATGCCGACGGCATGCCTCAGGGAGCCAGTGCTGAGTTCAGTGGGAACACGGCCATTTCTGGACATACCACCAACATCCATTGGGTACCTCAACTTTAAAGCCCTATAAAAACAAGGCTGAACGTAAATCGGGACACGTCCCGAACAGTATGTCATCATTTTCTAAAGGGAGGAGTGTTCCAACTCTGCCAGCCGCACATCCGCTCGACTAGACTTCTCTAAAAAAACGCCACACACCCTGAGTTCGGCTACTAGCCGAATGAAGGAAGATGGTCCTGAACAAATGCAGATGAGAAAATTTTTTCCTTTTTATTTCCTTGAAATTATTTAAGGGTTTGTGGGCTTTGCGGAGCTGGAAGTCCGGTGTTCTTCAACCTTCATAGACCTCAACGACAATCCTGAAAGTTCATGCCGCCCATCGCTCTCCACCGAGGTCGACTTTGCCCGATATCGGACATTTGAATCTTTGGGAGGAGGTTATCAAGGTCTCTGTTTTCGGAGTGGGAGTGGGAGAACAGCCTGGTAGGTGAAATAGAGGGAGTATTAGGGAGAGGGGAATCGCTCGCGGGTTTTGTTGTTTAGGTTGTAGGGAGGATTGTTGTGTTGATTGTGATGGGTGGTTGAGGTTGTATATCTTTTTCGGTAGGGAGGTTGGGCTGAGTACAAAGTTTTTTTTTTTTTTTGGCTGTCACTACTGTCTCTCCACCTTTTCAAATTGATGTTCACTTCTATCCCCTCCGGCTGTTTCGGCATTTCTGTCTTCTTCCTTCCCTTTTTCCTTGTCTTTTTCAGACGACGACGTTTTTTCTTTTGGTTGAGCATCTTTGGGTGCTGAAGGTTCTACTTCTACGGGTTTTTTTTTTCCACTTCTTTTTTTTTTTCTACAGTTTGTTTTGTTTGCTCTATAACGGGAGCATCACGTTTAAAAGAAGACTCTGGTTTTTGAGAGGTGTCCCCTTTTCTTTTCCTGATAACCTGGGTCCGTCCTTCTTTCTTAATGTGATAGTCTCCAGGCACCGAGGCTGCACGTATTGTTGGATTACCGAGTTTGTCTCCTTGTTTGTTTTCGGCGTTGTTTGCAGTTGTCTTTTGAGCATTTTGAGAGCAGGTTTTGACAAAGTTTGCAAAAACAGCAAAGCAGCCTCCAGTCCTCAATGATCTCCACCATTTACCAGTCCCGATAAGATGTATAATTTTTGGTGATGTCAATACAATAATACAGTAATACAATACATATACAAACACAGGCGGACTCTTATTTAATTCCTGACTTCGGACCATAGCGACACGAGGAGAGAGTCCCAATTCTTACTATGCTAACCAAACGATCTGACTCCACCCCACGTGCGGCGCATCTTGTGATGTTTAAGATCTCAATTCATCTCCGCCGGTCGAGACCCGAAAAACTTAACCACCGCCGCGAGAAAACTCAAATCCATATCTTAATGGGAGAAACTCAACTCTCTGTCTCAACGGTCCAATCTCAACTGACTCTTTTTCAAAAACCTCAAATTCTCAGGACCATATCTTCTGGACATGACGTCATCCAGCCCTATTTCCTGTCCGGGGGTTTATTATGACTGTTAATGTAAGAGTTTGCGTTTCAACCGGTATAGTTTTTTAGATTGAACTTTGCTTCCCGCACCGGTCGCTTCCGGGTGAAAGGTGCGGGAGGAACTGCCGGCCTGAACACAGGCTGGCGCGAATTCAATCTTTTTCAAATTGACTGGCATGCGAGACTGACGTTTTTTCTTTGTGTGTCACTAGCAAGGCAAAAAGAGGTAAGCACGTGAATTCTCTCGAATTGATTCGATTAAAATCATCACTTTCGTGGTGTGTTTCCTCTTTTGGAACATTTACGAGTGCATTTGTTTTGTTTCCGTTTTCACGTTGGAGAATGTATACTTGGAGAATGTGTATGCATTTTACGCTGAACACGTGCGCAAATAAAGATATACAACTTCATCAGTACGAGAATCGTGTCTTTGATTTTTGACCCCAGTTGATAAGCCATCAAACTCAACCAAACCAAATCATATATATTTAATATATATGTATAAAGAAGATTTGGCATTAAATAACCTACAATGGTTGATATGCCATAAAACCCAACCAAACCAAATCCAATATATTTAATAAATATGTATAAAGAGGATTTTGCATTAAATAACCTACAATGGTTGATATGCCATAAAATCCAACCAAACCAAATCATGTATATTTAATATATATGTATAAAGAGGATTTGGCATTAAATTGTAGCAGTCACAATGAAATAAAAGATTTATTTTCTCTCGCGAATTAATGATCCGCCAAGCGATTCAGCCACAAACTTACCAATCAGCGGGCAGAGCGCACTAATTCCAACTGTCCTCTAAGGAACTATTTTTTAAGCTCTTATTTGGAAATCAGGTCGGCCAGCAGAGAATGCCCGGCAAGCAGAGAAGAAAGACCTCTCTCCTGTCCCCATCTACTGGACGCACAAGCATGGACGAACTTTCCTGAAGATAACTGCTGGCTAACCTGCAGTACTCAATGAGATTTCTCTGTCTGACACAGTCGAACTTTCTGTCGTCGAAATAAACATTTATATTGTTGTTCTTAAAGGAGGTTTTGTTATTTTATTCCGTACTACGTGAACAACTAAGAGTTATTTTATAGTGATGTAAACAAACATTCACTAAAAATAACGTACAATGGTTGATATGCCATAAAACCCAACCAAACCAAATCATATATATTTAATATATGTGTATAAAGAGGATTTGGCATTAAATAACCTACAATGGTTGATATGCCATAAAACCCAACCCAACCAAATCATATATATTTAATATATATGTATAAAGAGGATTTGGCATTAAATAACCTACAATGGTTGATATGCCATAAAACCCAACCAAACCAAATCATATGTTTTTAATATATATGTATAAAGAGGATTTGGCATTAAATAACCAACAATGGTTGATACGCCATAAAGCCCAACCCAACCAAATCATATATATTTAATATATATGTATAAAGAGGATTTGGCATTAAATAACCTCCAATGGTTGATATGCCATAAAACCCAACCCAACCAAATCATATATATTTAATATATATGTAGAAAGAGGATTTGGCATTAAATAACCTACAATGGCTGATATGCCATAAAACCCAACCCAACCAAATCATATATATTTAATATATATGTAGAAAGAGGATCTGGCATTAAAAAACCTAAAATGGTTGATATGCCATAAAACCCAACCCAACCAAATCATATATATTTAATATATATGTAGAAAGAGGATTTGGCATTAAATAACCTACAATGGTTGATATGCCATAAAACCCAACCCAACCAAATCATATATATTTAATATATATGTATAAAGAGGATTTGGCATTAAATAACCTCCAATGGTTGATATGCCATAAAACCCAACCCAACCAAATCATATATATTTAATATATATGTATAAAGAGGATTTGGCATTAAATAACCAACAATGGTTGATACGCCATAAAGCCCAACCCAACCAAATCATATATATTTAATATATATGTAGAAAGAGGATTTGGCATTAAATAACCTAAAATGGTTGATATGCCATAAAACCCAACCCAACCAAATCATATATATTTAATATATATGTAGAAAGAGGATTTGGCATTAAATAACCTCCAATGGTTGATATGCCATAAAACCCAACCCAACCAAATCATATATATTTAATATATATGTATAAAGAGGATTTGGCATTAAATAACCTACAATGGTTGATATGCCATAAAACCCAACCCAACCAAATCCTATATATTTCATGTATATGTCTAAAGAGGATTTGGTATTAAATAACCTCCAATGGTTGATACGCCATAAAACCAAACCGAACTTAACTTATTTGGCCGTGTTTAGGAACCATTGTAAACGAAACAAATAATAGGTGTCAAGAATCTTCTCTGTTGCTCCTAAATTCTTTTCAGTTGGCTTAATATTTGCATCAACAAATGCATACCCCACGTAAAGATGTCCCTCTATCCGAATTTCACCACCATATTTAAGATTTGGATCTGCCAACAAATGTCCATCATAAACAACACCCTTCATTCTAAGTTCGCCACCAGGCTTGGGATTTGAATCTACCAATATATGGACAACATAAAGACCTTCCTTTGTTCTAATCTCTCCACCATGCTTAAAATTAGAATCTGACAATCTGCAATGAAGGGGTACTCCGCATTCCCCAAAGCTCCAGCACTGCTAGAACCTCACCATCAGATTATTTAGTGTCATTACCAGGACATTGACCTGCTCATTGGCCTAGTGGTTACAGTGTTCGTCAATGGTCCAGGAGACCTGGGTTCAATCTAAGGTCGCGTCATACCAAAGACACAAAAAAGGGTACTTGATACCTCCTTGCTTAACACTCAGCACTATAAGGTACGTATCAAGGGTAAAGTGGAGCAATCCAGGGAAAGGAGTAGCGCCCTCTCCTACACCTCGGTGTAGTAGCTATTGAAAAGGGAGCCTTTTGGTCGCCCTTGACTAAGGTCGCCAACTTTACTTTTTACTACCAGGACACTCGTTGTGGGGGGTCTTACCCCTCTGCAGAGGTGCAGTCAGTGTATTCTACAGCCCCAGCCAACTGGGCGATACACAGAGTTAAATGTCAAACAGTTTTATTTCAGATAATTCAGTTCAGCATAAGTACACAGTTTAGACGTCAAAACAGTTCTAATATGAGCAGTTCAGTTCAGCACTAGTACTAGTTCTATTTTAAACAATTCAGTTTAGCATAAATTCGCAGTTTAAATGCAAAAATCAGTATAGCGAAAGAAGCAGGGTTTAGTTCTATTTAGCCCGTAGATAGGACCCTTATCAGGTGCTACCACTCCGGGCCAGAATGGACCTGGGAGCGATGGCAATGAAGGGGTACTCTGCATTCCCCAAAACTCCAGCACTGCTGGAACCTCACCGTCAGATTGTTTAGAGTCATATCCAGGACACTCGTTGGGGGGGGGGTCATACCCCTCTGCAGAGAAGCAGTCGGTGTATTCTACAGCCCCAGCCGACTGGGCAACTCATCATCTGAAAGTGATGTCAACGTAGGCTATCTATCATATGGAAATCTGATATTCTCTAATATAATAAAACGGGATTTCTTCCAAGCTGTGGTTTGGTTTGGTTTCTTTATTTGATGGCATATCAACCTTTGTAGGTTATTTAATGCCAAAGCCATTCTCCTGGAAGAATAGTTGTGGTACTATTTAACCCATAGCTGGGAGGATAAGGGGGTTCAATACCTTTCCCAAGGGTATTTGCTCGGAAGTGAACGTAATAGCGCAACTGGAGTACGAACTTGCTTACTACGATTTTGTAGTCCATCGCTTTAACCATTACACCACGAGGACACCCCCCTTCAAGCTGTGAGTACATCAATAATACTCTATTGATCCACCACCTGACCGTTAATGGAATAAATGGAGAAAAAGCTTGATGTAAAATACATAAGAATGCTATATACTGTTTTGAACGAATCCTAGTAGAAACACTCGACTAAGCAGCAGTTGTACGGCTGCTTACCTTCCATCTCACAAACTATCCAAGTAAGACAATTGATACATGTTGGAAACTCTTATAGAAGGACGAACTCATAAACGGGGTTCTTTTATGGTCTCCTACACATATTGACTGACTAGTAAGGTCTTACATACATCAGCTCTGTTCAGACACTGGATGCAGTCTAGAGGACCTACCAGGAGCGGTGGATGATAGGGACGGATGGTAAGAAAAAGTTATGAAACTCTAAACTATCACCACGATTTGATAATGATCTTGATTTGACCCAGAAAACTGCTGTTCGGGCCAGTAAACATGTTTTTCCTTACCCCCACCCCCTGGTGGGACGAATGTTGTTGTAGAATGTCCGGTTGGAGTGAGAGGAGTATAATGATTTTGTTGCCGTTAAGGAGTATCCAATCCTAGAGTCCAATTTCGTCCCTATAGTTCCAGAAAACTTGTACATGAGGGTGGCAGTTGGATTGGTCAGCTGGCCATCCAGACATAACGGTGTTGGTGAGCTCTTTCAGTACTGGGTCTTTGGATGTTTCTACCTTGATATCTTGTAGGCGAGTTGGGAATGCGTTGAGGTGTGCGTTAAGTAGGTGGATGTGGGTGTCTACATCACTGAACATGCAGTCAGCTATCGGGATGGATTTTCCTGGATTGTATTTGACAGTGAAGTCATAGCCTTGGATTTTAAGTAACATTCTTGCTAACTTTGGTGGTGCATTTGCAAGATTTTTTAAGGCAATTGATTCTTGCGGTTTGGGATCTGTTTGTATTGTCACCGCTTGGCCTTATATATAGTGATGGAATTTTTCCAATCCAAAAACCACTGCTAGCATTTCACGTTCTATATTGGAGTATCTTGTCTCTGGCCCTCATAGGGTTTTGCTTGCTAGAGCGACTGGCATTCCATTTTGGATGAGGGCTCCGCCTATTCCGGCTGATGATGCATCTACTTGTATATTGATTGGTGCTTTTGAGTCAAAATATTTAAGCACAATTGCTTTTCCTATTTCCTCTTTGAAACTGTTGAATACCATCTGTTCCTGTTCTGTCCAGATGAACTGAGTTTTTGTTGACAGAAAGTCTCGGAGTGGCTTGGTCAGCATTGCTAGTTGTGACGAAAATTTGTTTAAGTAATTTGCTAGCCCTAGGAAGCTCGCTAGTTGTTTTTCGTCTTTTGGTGGCTTCATCTGGACGATCGCCTCTATCTTTGCGTCTGGTTTCACTCCATCCCTTGTTATGATATGACCAAAGAATCAGATTTCTTGTGCGTGCACCACTAATTTGTCAAGGTTGAACTTGCAGTTCTTAGACCGAGCTCTTTCTAAGAGTTCCTTAAGTGGGAATTTACCAAGCTTTTTGCTTAGATGTGGCACAAGGCCATATGAAAGGGGCACCCAATGAGACTCGAACTCACTCGTGTAGGTTTGCTAGCCGAGCTTGCTAACCATTACACAACCAGAGGCGCCTTAAGAGTTCCTTAAGTGCCTTGTCATGGTCGCTGCCAGTTCTATTTTGACCAATTCATTTCAGCACTACTAGTACGCAGTTCCTAAGTCAAAACAGTTCTATTTTAAACAATTCTGTTCAGCATGAATACGCAGTTTAAATGCAAAAATCAGTATAGTGAAAGAAGCACGGTTTAGTTCTATTTAACCCATAGATAGGACCCTTATCAGGTGCTACCACTCCGGGCCAGAGTGGACCTGGGAGTGATGGCAATGAAAGGGTACCCCGTATTCCTCAAAGCTCCAGCACTGCTGGAACCTCACCATCAGATTGTTTAGAGTCATATCCAGGACACTCGTTGGGGGGAGGGTCTTACCCCTCCGCAGAGAAGCAGTCGGAGTATTCTACAGCCCCAGCCGACTGGACAAGCTGGGGTATGGGATTTTGCTATTTTAGGACCAGATATGGTATGGAAGTATACCTCTGTTGGCGAGTAGTCGTCTTCCTCATCGCTGGGTGTTGTTATATTGTGGACGTTTCTATTTCTTGGGGTTTTTGTAGATCCTGAAGGCTCATCTCGTTTACGAGTGAAGGCTTTCATGTCTCTGGTGTTGCAAGCGGCTGCAAAATGCCCTGTCCTCCGGTACTTCCTACAGGTTTTTCCTTTTGCTGGGCAATCGCCTCTGTAATAGCCTTTCCCACAAAAGTAGCAGTTGTTATAGCATTCTCTCCCACCCTTTATTACATCTTGTGTTTTTCTCTCGGGAATCTGTGGTGCACTTTGTGCGTTTTGCATTGCCTCCACCTGCTTCAATCTTGCCTCTTCTGTCTCTGTGAGGTGAAGGGCTTCTGCAATGCTGAGGTTATTTCATTCCTTGAGTAAGGACTTTTGTGTGGACTTAAGGTTTAGCCCCAAAATGAAAAAGTTGACCAGAAGGGTTTTCTCGAAGGGTGGATCATACTCGCACTGTTTCAGAATTTGCCTTAACCTCTTCAGAAATGCGTGGGCTGGTTTGTCAGGTTGTTGCCGGCACTGTAGGAGCTGGTATCTCGAGACGTGAAAGTTTGACCTCGGCCCTATATATGCGCGAAATTTCTTAATGTAGTTTTTTACGTTACGCGCTTCACTTGCTTCAAATTCGAATGTGTCATTTAAGTCTTGGCCTTCAATTCCCGACCACAGCAACAGATAATTTACTTTTACTTCCCCACTGACGTCCTTAAGTGGCCCGTTAAAATGCAACATAACCTGTCGGACAAATTTGTGAAAATCTTTTGGTAAATTGGTACTTTGCCAATCCATAGAGGGGGGAGGTTATCGTTGTAGGAAATGGACACGACGACACGAGTTCAAATCCTACATTTCACATGGCACTAATACCCTTGGGAAAGGTAAGAATCCAATTATTCCCACTCCAGCTATGGGTAAATAGTAGGGCAGACTTGGTAAATTGGTACTTTGCCAATCCATAGAGGGGGGAGGTTATCGTCGTAGGAAATGGACACGACGACATGAGTTCAAATCCTGCATTTCACATGGCACTAATACCATTGGGAAAGGTATGAATCCAATTATTCTCCCTCCAGCTATGGGTAAACAGTAGGACAGACTAGGTTCTTCAGCCTTGGTGAGGCAACTAGTCTAGGAGAAGGAAAACTCGGAATTCAAACCTGTTAAACTCCGCATAAAAATTGACCTTGTGTCATATCCTGCCTGAGCAGAAGGGTTGGTAAATATAGAGGGGGATGTATTTGGCAGGCCATTGTTAATAAAGAGAATTAGGGGTTAGCACCCTTGGATGAAGTGACTTTATTTTTGATTTTTTTCTCTTTGCCTTTTGCTTTTTTTTTTTTTTTTTTTGAACAAGGGATCAGTGATTATTATTGATTGACAAATTGACTCAATGGCGTATGGTATTTATTTATAAAACGTGGGAGTGCAATTATTTGTGTTGTTTGATTTTATAATAATAATAACGATAACAATATAGTAATGAGATGCCTATCTTGTACGTTCTTGAAACATTAATTTGACAGTGTTTCCTCCTTTGTTTTTTAAATGTATTGTCTCTCTGGCTGTAACTTTGTATTTTTTTTCATTATACAACGTGTGAAAGCACGTGCGATACCCTACCCTCATCAGCCACCAACCAGGGTGATAACACAGTTTCAGTAGCTCAAGGCGGTACTGCCGTGGGGCATGTGCGGCTGAGGGGTTAGGGGCAAGGCTGTGTTGCCGTTAGATATCTGACTCCATATTTTGGTTATATTGTATTTTACCCGACGTTGTCTGGTTGGTGGAATGCCTTGCCCAAGAAAGTCCCAAAAAGAATTATACAAAAACTAAAGACAGGACAGATAAGAGACGAAGACGTTTCTTTTATACTTTCCTTTATTTACTGGGTTCAACAACCATTCCGTGGATGAGGGAGTTTTTCCTGAATACATTGAAATGGTTGAATCCCCCAGTTAAGGTGTCAAAAATACGTTAATTCGTTTCATGTATGTAGATGTCCGCATTCGGTATTTCAGGCTTCCATAAGGGTTAGTTTTCTTTTGGAAGTTTTGTCAAAGTCCGGTAAGGGTTAGTTTATATTTCAGTAGTGGGTCTTGTATATTTCAGCATAGTGCTGACCGATAGAGAGAGAGGCTGCTACTGGGTGAAGGGACTAACCGACGCTACGTCCAAAGACGTATGCATGGTGCCAAAAACACCAGCACGAAGTTATCAATCCACTGGTCACTGCCTGAAAAAGGGGATGACTTTTCTCTTTTATGCATGCGTCATCTCTTTTCCCTGTTATAGACCTCTTGGAGTTTCTGCAAATTTAATAGTTTTCTTTTTATTTATTTATTTATTTTTAATTTAATTTTTATTTATTTATTTATTTATTCGTTCCCTACACTGCCACTCCTGGCACTACCAAGCAGCTTTAGCCACCGGATAGGGTATTTAAAAGAAATACCCTGTCCGGTGGCAAAAGCTGCTTTGTAGATATCTTTTACTATTGGAGTTCCCGGGTTGACGCTTGCATTTTGTAACGTTCACTTTGTGGTTTGAATTTCTGGTAGCGTTCCCACGTGTGTAGACTTTTTGACGACTTGATTTTTTTTCTCTTTTTCTGTCGGTTCATTTTGAATTTCTCCTGTAACCATAATTGTCTGTCAGTTAATTTGCAACCAATTCTGACACCACCCAGAGATATAATGGTGTGTGGATAGTTATTGATTTAAATGAAGATTAGATGAGACTGGAATGAATACGTTTTATTGTCTCAGTCTACAAACCGGAACTACTTCACGGTGAGTCCGTAACCGGAAGGAGGGATAAAGGAGAAGATGATGAGGAGGACGGAATGGAGATGCTACTACTAATAATTCAAAGGCCAGAACAAAAATCTTTGCTGAAAAAAGTAAACATTTTTTAGGCAAAAAAAAAACAAAGAAAATTATTACAGTTTGATAATTTGTAAATGTAATCCGGTGTGAAAAGAGACAAAATTATAACAAACACCGTTTGAAGATTTCTTTCTTCTTGAAAATAATATAAAGTTTACACCCTGCATGAACTATATTTTAAAATATAAAGTATTTGCTTTTGAAATTAGTTGGATATAATTATTAAAAATGCAAAAAATGTCGATTCTGTTGTTGGTTGTCGGAAATTGCCGATAATTACCGAAAAGTATTCATTCAAATTTCTCTTCAATTCTGGTAAGGTAAACATTTCATGTGTGAATTTGAAGTGTTGTTGTCAAATTAAGAAGATTTAAGAGACTTTTAATCAGCGAAAAACTTTCTTCCAGGTAAATTGACTTTTACTATCTTTTCATTCATTCCATTTTGTTTTTTATCTTTAAAGAAAAAAGTCGCCGATTAAAAAAAAAAAAATGAAATTTGATTTTGTTTAAAATTAAAATCATTAAAACAAACGACACCTTTTTATTTCCTTAATTCGATAAATCTTTTTTAAAAAAATCAAATCTATAAATTTTAATCTTTCAAATGCAAGTAAACGATATTTTTATTTAATAAAATAAGAATCAATTCATTTTATTATTTAATTGTAATTTTTAAAAATATTCCCATGAAATTAAGAGAAAGGAAGAAATAATACTTTTTATTTATTTATTTTTTATTTTTCTCATTGTATTTCCAGTTCTTAAAAGTATTTTGGAAAAGAAAAGATAAATTAATTTTAATTATGTTTTCAAAAGAAAGAAAAAGAGAAATTTATCATTTTTATGTTTTATTTGGTTGTGAGAAAGATAAAAATGTTTTTTAAAAGTAAGTTTTAATTTGAATGCTATTAAAAAAATCCATCAAGAATATTGAGAACTTCGTCAATATTTATCAGATCAGTCAAAAATAACCAACTATATCATTAATATCTTGCTATATATATATATATATATATGTGTGTGTGTGTGTGTGTGTGTAGTTAGGCAGTAGTCGTTCATTTAAGCATGTTTCATTTAATAATAAAGACAAATTTTGTCTGTATAGTTTATTTAAAATCCTTTCAAGTTTCCTGACAAGTTTCTTAGTTTCAAGTTGGAATTGGTAGATGACCAACGTCTTATATAAGGTTAAATGTTCCCTGAGAGACTGTGTCTCCAAGCATCTTAATGATTCTAGCTCGATAGCCTTTCATCTTAAGAACCATTCCATTCCTAAATCCAAGTTTCAAAAAATTTTAGTTGAAAACACCACTATAATCGCACACGACTACAAATCATAAAAGCCCTACATATAAAAATTTAAAAAAAACCCTAAAATCAATAGAATTGATTTTGAAAATAGCGTTCTCTTTTTGAATAGCGTTTCCTTTTAAATATATCAGTTACCCTGTTTTTATCCAACTCTGCGTTCGCATATCTTTCTTATGTTATAAAAAACTTTCAAAAACTTAAAAAAACCCAACAAAACAACACTTCTTACACAAGCAAACAGCCCCTGATGATGGCCTATAAAAAGTCCGAAAGCGCTCGGGACAATTTTCGGAAATTCATCTACCAATTCCAACCTAAAACTAAGACACTTATCTGAAAACTTCAAAGGATCTTAAATAAATTATACAGACAAAATTTGCGTATTTTTGCATCTATGTTACCGCAAAAAAGCCGAACTTTCCCGAGCGTTTCCGGGCCGATAACGGAAAGAATCGGAATATTCCGGAAGGAAATTTAAGCAAGCAGACGATAAAATAAATCAACCAATTTGTTGACAAAACGCATAAAAAAAAAAAGAGGAAAAGACAATTTTTAATGGATAATGTTACCAACCTTTTCAGGAGAAAAAGAATAAATTAACAGTCAATGTATGTTAATTTTCAATGTGGAAAAATAGTTTGAATTTTTATTTTATCTATTTTTTTGGTGGGGTAGGGTATCATTTTTTTGTCTTTTTAAATAATTTTTTCGTATTTATGCACTTATTTTACTGAGCTGAAATAGTGACGTGATTATTTAGAAACCCATTCTTAACATGGGGAGGGGAGGGTGTTTTGTAATTATTCTGTACTTTCACCTAACAATCTAATATAAAAAAGATATCGTAACACTTGAATTTAACTTGAAAATACTATTTAAAAATTAGCCCAGTGCAATAAGTGCATAAGAACCAGTTTTTTTTTTTTCCTTGGCAGAATTGTATCACCTTTTCCACAGATTGTAGTTTGTCGCTTAGCTGCGATAAATTCATGTTGTTTACAATTGTTTGTAACTTAGTAAACAAATTCATTGAATTATTTTATCTTAAGTTTGATTAGCATTTCGGCATATTCCGATTCTTTCCAGATACTTCTCGGGGGAAAGTTCAGCTTTTTCGTGGTAACATAGATGCATAAGCACCAAAATTTGTCTCTATTATTTAATGAAACATTGTGGTGAATCTGACAGTATGATAGAAATATGTGGAAAGTTGGATAAGTCAAACACTTTACTCCAATTTAGATGTGTGATATTTCGTTCTTTTAATTTCAAAGAACTTTTTCTAACTGAAACCATTTTCTGAGTTTTTCTATTCATGAGCAGATGAGGAAATTGATAAGACTATGAAGAGGATACAAGTGTAGCAAGAAAAGGGAGAGGGGTTTAAAGTCAAATGTATCAGATTTCATTAAAGATCTTTTTTTGTGAAAGAGGAGATAGTTTTTAGTGACCTGATGGGAAATTATCACCAGTTTCACAACAAAAAATCTTTAATGAAATCTGATACATTTGACTTGTAAACCCTCCCCCTTTTCTTGCTACACTTCATCATCTTATCAATTTCCTCATTTGGTTATAAATAGAAAAACTCAGAAAAAGGTCTCAGTTTGAGAAAGCTCTTTGAAATTGAAATAACAAAATATCACACATCTAAATCGGACTTGTCTTTAATTGGAATCATTTTGAGATGAGGCTTCTTAATCTGAGAATTAATTTTTTTATTTATTGCGGACTATTTTCCTCATCTTGGTAGTTTTTGTGTTGTTTCTTCTTTCACTACGTTTCGGCCAAATTTCACCTCTGGCCTTCTTCAGGTGATTTACCGCGACCTCGGATAGGAATGCTGAGTCTTGTAACCGTATCCCCAGTAATTACTGCCTTCCATAGTTGTTGTCTATCGCACCACGTTTTTGACCAAGTAAACCTCTGGCCGGCTTGGGTAGGATTTTTATTTCAAATGAAATAAGTAAAAGTAAAGTTATCTCCCTTAGTCGAGGGTGACCAGAAAGCTCCCTTTTCAATAGCTACTACACCAAGGTGTAGGGTAGGGCACTACTCCTTTCCCTGGATTGCTCCACTTTACTTTCGATACATACCTTATATTGCTGAGTGTTAAGCAAGGAGGTATCAAGTATTAGGTTGACAAGAAAGTTCTTGCGGTTTTTAACTTTTAAATTCAGATGAAAAAATCTCGGCTCAAAACAAAAATTTATTGGTCGAAAAAAGGACCATCAGAATCAACACACTTTTGCCAACGCAAAATGAGTGTATTTATGCCAGTAAGGTAAAAATCTTGCGTTCTGGTGGCGATGAAGTCGCTGAAGGCGTTTTTGATATCGCTTAGGTTTTTTAAGCATTTCCCATGCAGAAAGTTGTCAAGATGCTTGAAAAAGTGGTAGTCGGTAGGTGAGAGGTCTGGAGAGTATGGCGGATGAGGTAGAGTTTCGTTGCCCAATTCATTCAACTTCTGCAGGGTCAGTTTAGCAACGTGCGGTCAGGAATTGTCGTGGAGGAGAATTGGGCCTTTACTGTTGACTAATACTGGGTGTTGTTGTCAAAGTTTCTGATGCATTTCATCCATTTGTTGACAGTACTTCTCCACCATGATGTTTTCGCCTGCATTCAAAAAACTGTAATGGATGAGACCATTCGCAGACCACCAAAAAGTCAGCATGACCTTCTTTTGGTGCAACTCTGGCTTCGGGAAGTGTCGTGGAGCTTCGTCAGTGTCTAACCACTGAGCTGAGTGTCGCCGGTTGTCATAAAGAACCCACTTTTCATCGCAAGTCACAACCCAGTCAAGAAACAGGTCGTTCTTGTTGCATAAAAGAAGGGAAGATGACACTTCATAACGGCATTTCTTTTGGTTGTGGTTCAATTCGTGAGGCAGCCATTTATCAAGTTTTCTTGTCTTTCCAATCTCTCTCAAGTGGTTGGAAATCGTTGTATACATTACGTCTAATTCAGAAGCAAGTTCTCGAACAGTTGGGCGTGAATTGGCTTCGACTAAGGCTCTTAATTGATCATTGTCAACATCCAATGGCCGACCACTACGCTCATCATCTTCAAGACTCTTGTCGCTACCACAAAATTTCTTAAACCACCATTGTGCTATGTGTTCAGTAGTGTTTCCTGGGCCAAATGCTTCGTTGATATCGCGAGCTGTTTCAGCAGCTTTTCGGCCTAGCTTGAATTGAAATAAGAAAATTGTGCGAATTTGCTTTTTTTCCATCTTGTATTCAACGTTCTGAAAAGTAGACATAATTGTTTTAAAACGATTGTAATTTAAGTGATTAGATAGAGTGAAAAATGCTCTTTAAAATGATTTATAAAGTAAAGGGATTATAACGAAAACTTATTTGAAAATACATCATTTGAAATCAAAATTAAAAATTCTGCAAGACCTTTCTTGTCAACCTAATACTATATTTAAAGTCTTTGGTATGACACAACCTGGGATTGAACCCAGGTCTCCCGGACCATTTGCAAACACTCTAACCACTAGGCGAATGAGCTCATTGGCCTAGTCGGTAGAGTGTTCGCCCGTGGCCTGGGAGACTGGGGTTCAATCCCAGCTAGTCATACCAAAGACTTTAAAAATGGAAAACTCCTGGGAAAGGAATAGCACCCTTCCCTACACCTCGGTGTAATAGCTATTGAAAAGGGAGCCTTCAGGTTGCCCTCAACTACAGTCAAATGAAATAAATAACAAATTAAAACATTTTACTTTATTTTTATTGTTATTCTTATATCATTAATCTTCGTCATTCATTACCCAGTCAGCTGGGGCTGTAGAATATACCGACTGCTTCTCTGCAGAGGGGTATGATCACCCCCCTCCAACGAGTGTCCTGGATATGACTCTAAACAATCTGATGGTGAGGTTCTAGTAATGCTGGAGCTTTGGGGAATGCAGAGTACCCCTTCATTGCCATTGCTCCCAGGTCCACTCTGGCCTGGAATGGTAGCACCTGATATGGTCCTATCTATGGGTTAAATAGAACTAACTGCATACTTATGCTAAACTGAATTGTTTGAATTAGAACTGTTTGACTAAACTGGATAGCTTGAAATAGAAATGTTGTTGACAATTAAACTATACTTACATTTAAACTGTGTGCTTATGCTAAACTGAATTGTTTGAAATTGAACTGTTTTTGACACTAAAACTCCACTTACACTAAACTGAATTGTTTAATATAGAACTGTTTTGACATTCAACTGTGTGTAAACGAAGTCTGCACTTATACTAAACTGAATTAGCTGAATAAGAACTGTTTGAATAAATTGAATAGCTTAAAATAAAAATGTTTTTTGACAATGAAACTGTGTACTTATGCTTAACTGAATTGTTTGAAATAGAACTGATTATTTGTATAAAAATGGATTTGGCATTAAATAAACTACAAAGGTTGATGTGCCATAAAACACAAACAACCAACCATCATCATCATTTACCTTATGTAAGAGGATTTGAAACAAAATTTTTAACAATTTAAAATTTCTTTAATTTTTATCATCGTTTTTATATTATTAATCTTCATCATTGACGTGTTTTATTTTTATAAGCAGAGATGATGAAATTTTGAAGGTTGGGGGATCCTCAACATTTCAATATCTCTTGAGATTTAGTGATTATTGTGACTCTAGGCTTGCCTTTGTAAATAATTATATTTATCTGTTGAAATATAAACCATGTTATTATGCAACTCATTGTCTGAATTTAAAATTTACTTTTTTTTACAGATGTGCCATTGATGTTGTCTGGATAGAAAATTGATTTATTATTCTGAAATTAAATAAATGGAAACATTATTGCTACTCTTGTACTGAAAAGATGGAAAATATGTTTTCTCAAGAAATCAAATTTAATACCATCTCATTTGGAAACAAAATGATATGAAACAATATTTTTCAGATCTAGCAGACCCACATGACTAGAAGTAAGTGACATTTGGTGCGATATTTGTGAACACACACTTAAAGACAAGCAAAGTTGCATGGAGTATGTGTTTATGACTCCGTAGATTACACAGTGGAACAAAAATGATACATTGTTAAACGTGTGGATCTTCTTTTGCACAAAATTAATATTTGTTACTAAAAATATGAAGAGACGCTGAAGAGAAACCATATTTTTGTGAAATATGTGGATGTTTCTTAAGATGGGAATCATACTTGTTGTTTGATATACCAACACATTGGAAAGTGCAATATTTCAAGTAATATTTATGAAAACATACTGAAGAGAAACCATATTCTTGTGAAATGTGTGGATCATCTTTTGCACAGAAGACATATTTAGGGAAACATATGCAGGCACACATAGGTGATAAGCCATATTCTTGCATCACATGTGGATCTATGTTTGGAGATAAATCAAGGTTGAATCGGCATATACGAATACACACTGGTGAAAAACCATATTCTTGCAACACATGTGGATCTGTGTTCAGAAGAAAGTCACATTTGCAACAACATACTCAAACGCACACTGGAGAAAAGCCATACTCCTGCATCACATGTGGATGTATGTTTGGAGATAAGGCAAAGTTGAAACGGCATATGCGAACACACACTGGGGAAAAGCCATATTCATGTGAAATTTGTGGATCTTGCTTTGCGGCGAAAGGAAATTTGGTGAGACATGTGCAAACACACACTGGAGAGAAACCATATTCATGTGAAACCTGTGGATATTCATTTCTACAAAAGTCAAATTTAGTTAAACATTTGAAAATACATACTGGAGAGAAACCATATACATGTGAGACTTGTGGAGTTTCCTTTGCACGGACGTCAGACTTGGTTAAACATGTACGAACACACACTGGAGAGAAGCCATATTCTTGTGAAGTGTGTGGAGCTTCCTTTGCAGAGAAAGGAACATTAGTGAAACATATGCGAATACACACTGGAGAGAAACCATATTCTTGTGAAATGTGTAGAAATTCTTTTGGATGGAAGACATCTTTGGTAAAACATATGCGAACACATACTAGAGAGAAACCAGATTCATGTGAAACATGAGGTGCCTCCTTTGCAAGAAAGTTAAATTTGAAGAGACACATTCAAATACACACTAGAGAGAAACCATCTTCTTGTGAAATGTTGAGATTTTTGTTCAAAAATCATGTTTGGTCAAAAAGGTACAGACAGTCACCAAACACAGACTCAAAAGAAACCATGTTCTTGTTAAATGAAGGAATGTTTGTTTGGACAAATTTCTTCTTTAGTAAAAACAAATGCAAACACACACGAGAGACAATCTATATTCATATGATTAGTGTGGGTCAGTATTTTGATTTGATTTACAACCATGAAAACATTTGACAAAACACATTTGAGAGAAGTCTCTTTCATAGAAAATGTGCATATTTTTATTTTCACATTAAATCTGACATATGCAAATTTAAATAGGACAGAAATCCCTTTCTGGTGAAAGATGTAGCTTTCATATTTCAGTGATGAGAAAGTGGATTCTTGTAAAATGATTGAACTGCATGCTTATAAATTTGAAATATTTTTCATGCAAGTTTTATTGACAATTCTACCCATTCAAATTCAATTTTCTATGAAGACTTAAACAATAAAATGATTACAAAAAACATTTGACTCACATTTCATTCATAGTGAGTTAATAAATACATTAAATCTGAAATACATGAAAAGATTTTGACAAATCTAATCTATGAATTTTTTTACTTAATTTGAAATGTAAAGATTAGATATTTCAAAAAATCTGAAATGACTATTTTTAAAGTCTTCTTCTTTCTCCTCTTCCTCTTCATAAGATTGTCCCATGTCATATTTTAATTTGGCTTTTATTAATTAATTTCTCTGATTCTGTGTTCAAGTTCATTTGAGAAGAAAATGCTTCTATTCTTTCTGGAAGCTCCAACTGAATTTTCTTTATGATTCTTAGACTGTTGTGTCCTTGAAGGGCCAGAAATGAATAACACAAAATTGATTGACATTCATTCACAAATTAACAGAGGTAGATTTGGAACTGTTAAAATCTTCCTCTTTTTATGTTACGTTTGTTGACAGACTTTTGAATTTGACATAAATTAAAGATGTTTGGAAACTTATTGTCTTTTATCATTTGACTTTTGTACACAATTCTGCAATTTAAAAATTGTGATGAAATGTATAATTTGTATTTCTTTTGCAGCTGAAAGAATTTCAAATTATTATTTGGCGCGGGAATGGCTTTGGCCGTTGGAGTTAGAAATTATACATTTCATCCAATGAGAATGACCAATGCTATTCTGCCTGGGCACACCTCCCAGGGTACCATAAAAGGCAGTGCTAACCATGCTCGCCCTCTCTTTACCTCTCCGCCTTGCTGGCAGGAACGTGAGACCTGCCGACACGTGAGATAACATTTTTCTCTCTATCCCGGGACGATTCCAACAGCAGACAGGGACTTTTCATCTTGAGAGAGAGCGCACTTCAGCATTTGTTCCCCTGCTTCCTTTAGGAGACCATTTCCTGGTCAATCATTTCTCCCTCCTAAACGAAATGGACCCCGAAGCGTCTGGCTAAGTACTAAATTCCCGCACAGCCATTTACAACTGTCTTTTTACCTTCTTCGACGCCGTAGGAAATGAACGCGGCGATACAAGTTCAAATCCTGGACGAGACCGATTGCATTTCACATTGCACTAATACCCTTGGGAAAGGTATGAATCCAATTATTGTCCCTCCAGCTATGGGTAAATAGTAGGACAGACTAGGTTCTTCAGCTTTGGTTAGGCAACTAGACTAGGAGAAGGAAAACTCTGAATTCAAACCTGTTAAACTCTGCTTAAAAATTGACCTTGTGTCATATCCTGCCCGAGCGGAGGGGTTGGTAAATAGTACCTTCTTCGACTCATGGCACAAGGGAAAACTACCTCTCAAGCTGTCATTAAACTACAAAATTGAAAACCATCAATATCAACACCTTCATTATTTTATTTTCTTTCTTTTAATATAACAAGAGGCGACAGAACTCTACAACGTCAACTGCCATTTATGTTTAAATGGTAATATCATCTGCCCTCATGTTATATTTTAATAGTCAAATCTCTTTTTGAAGTCTTTTGCAATTTGTTATTTGAAAATGTAAACATTTAATTTTTTTATAATTGAAATAAAATTTAGCATTTGACTATTTTTACAGTTATCCTCCTCCCCCTCCTAAGATGGTCACACTTCATATTAATTTCTCTGATTCAGTGTTCTTGTTCATTTGATAAAAAATGCTTCTGTCAGGTTTTCGTAATATTGATAAATTAAAAGATTTGCCTAATGAGCAGAGTATTCGCCAATGGTCTGTGAGACTAGGGTTCAATCCCGGGTTGAATCATACCAAAGACTTAAAAAATGGTACTTGATGCTGCCTTGCTTAGCACTCAGCATTATAAGATTATGTTCAAGGGTAAAGTGCAGCAATACAGGGAATGGAGTAGCGCCCTCTCCTATACCTCAGTGTAGTAGCAATTGAAAAAGGAGCTTTTGGGTCACCCTCGACTAAGTTTGCCTACTTTACTTTCAATAGTTTTCATATTCTGCCCGCATACAAGATTATTAATTTCTATTTATCATCTTCCTAAATTCAACACAATCATTGTTGTTATTTTCTATCTTATTCTTCTGAAACAATATCCTTATTATCTGATTCAAAATGATTTTCAAAACTTTCACTTGCGTCTTCATCCTTAATACGTCGATGTCGACCAAAACATAAATAAAAAAATTCTAGCTGTTAGCATAATCAATTTTGACAAATTATACATTAATAAAAATTACTTTATTTCCTTATAATAATGAAAAGTAATGGCCATAGCAAAAATCTTTGCTGAAAAATGTAAAGGTTTTCAAAGACAAAAAAGGAACAAAGAAAATGATTACAGTTTGATAATTAGTAAATGTAATCCGGTGTGAAAAGGGACGAAACTATGACAAACACCGTTTGAAGATTTCTTTCTTCTTGAAAAGAATATAAAGTTTACATCCTGCTTGAATTATATTTCAAAATATAAAGTATTTGCTTTTCAAATTAGTTGGATATAATTATTAAAAATGCTAAAAATGTCAATTCTGTTGTTGGTTGTCGGAAATTGCCGATAATTACCGAAAAGTATTCATTCAAATTTCTCTTCAATTCTGGTAAGGTAAACATTTCATGTGTGAATTTGAAGTGTTGTTGTCAAATTAAGAAGATTTAAGAGACTTTTAATCAGCGAAAAACTTTCTTCCAGGTAAATTGACTTTTACTATCTTTTCATTCATTCCATTTTGTTTTTTATCTTTAAAGAAAAAAGTCGCCGATTAAAAAAAAAAATGAAATTTGATTTTGTTTAAAATTAAAATCATTAAAACAAACGACACCTTTTTATTTCCTTAATTCGATAAATCTTTTTTAAAAAAATCAAATCTATAAATTTTAATCTTTCAAATGCAAGTAAACGATATTTTTATTTAATAAAATAAGAATCAATTCATTTTATTATTTAATTGTAATTTTTAAAAATATTCCCATGAAATTAAGAGAAAGGAAGAAATAATACTTTTTATTTATTTATTTTTTATTTTTCTCATTGTATTTCCAGTTCTTAAAAGTATTTTGGAAAAGAAAAGATAAATTAATTTTAATTATGTTTTCAAAAGAAAGAAAAAGAGAAATTTATCATTTTTATGTTTTATTTGGTTGTGAGAAAGATAAAAATGTTTTTTAAAAGTAAGTTTTAATTTGAATGCTATTAAAAAAATCCATCAAGAATATTGAGAACTTCGTCAATATTTATCAGATCAGTCAAAAATAACCAACTATATCATTAATATCTTGCTATATATATATATATATATATGTGTGTGTGTGTGTGTAGTTAGGCAGTAGTCGTTCATTTAAGCATGTTTCATTTAATAATAAAGACAAATTTTGTCTGTATAGTTTATTTAAAATCCTTTCAAGTTTCCTGACAAGTTTCTTAGTTTCAAGTTGGAATTGGTAGATGACCAACGTCTTATATAAGGTTAAATGTTCCCTGAGAGACTGTGTCTCCAAGCATCTTAATGATTCTAGCTCGATAGCCTTTCATCTTGATTTTGAAAATAGCGTTCTCTTTTTGAATAGCGTTTCCTTTAAATATATCATCCAACTCTGTGTTTGCATATTTTTCTTATGTTATAAAAAAACTTTCAAAACTCATTTTAAAAAACAACACTCCTTACCAACGCAAGCAACCCCTGAAGATGGCCTATGAAGGGCCCGAAAGCGCTCGGGACAATTTTCGGAAATTCATCTACCAATTCCAATCTAAAACTAAGACACTTATCAGGAAACTTGAAAGGATCTTAAATAAATTTTATTGACAAAATTTGTCTCTATTATTTAATGAAACATTGTGGTGAATCTGACAGTATGATAGAAATATGTTGGAAAGTTGGATAAATCAAAAACTTTACTCTGATTTAGATGTGTGATATTTCATTCTTTTAATTTCAAAGAACTTTTTCATACTGAAACCGTTTTCTGAGTTTTTCTATTCATAAGGAGATGAGGAAATTGATAAGACGATGCAGGGGATACAAGTATAGCAAGAAAAAGGGGAAAAGAAACTGGAGATAGTTTCCCATCTGGTCAATATCTCCAGTTTCACAAAAATGATCTTTAATGAAATCTGATATGTTTGACTTAAAACCCATTCCTCTCCATCATTTTATTAATTTCCTCATCTGCTTATAAATAGAAAAACTCAGAAAACTGTTTCAGTTTGAAAAAGTTCTTTGGAATCAAAAGAACGAAATATCGCACATCTAAATTGGAGTTAAGTGTTTGATTTATCCTACTTTCCACACACACACACACACACACACACACATATATATATATATAGAGAATTAACTTAAATCGCTATGATGATCCGTTAAGGTGAAACTTTAGTAGAAGATTTTCGACTAGCGATTTAAGTTAATTCTATAATTGGCTCCATTGTTTAATGTTGAGCACTTTAGTAATTATAGCATTGCAGTATTCGCGGAGGGTTTTTTGGTTTTCTTTTGGCCACTGACTAAGTACCCCTTGATTTTTTTCAAGGAGTAGGACGAGGTTGGTCTTTTCTTTCTTTTTTACCCCAAAAAACTTTTTTCTTTTTCCTCTGGACCGTGATTCGAGAAATTTTTTTTCTCTTGTTCCTGGCCTGGGGTTTTGTTTTTTTCTGGTACCGTGAATACTGGTAGATAATTGATTAGTAAATATTGAAGCTCTGGGGTTGCCCATTGAGCACTTTCTTTGCTCTTGTTACTATGGAGAGAGCGAACATAAGTTATTCATACAAGAACATACCAATACCTGATAGGCATCAGTATAAGTTAGTTCTGTTGAGGAGGATAGAATCCTTTATAAAAAATATGAGGTGGAAAGCATATTTTTTTCTCAATACAATTAACTATATAGAAAAAGAGGGAAGGGAGAAATATGGGTTTAAAACCACGAAACACCCCCCCATATCAAAGAGATGGAAAAATTTGAGGCTGAAATGATAGGAATGGTTAAGGAGATAAAATTTAGGAAAATGCGCAATAATATTCAACAAAAAATGTATAAGGATATGAGGAAATTTAAGGAGTCCGGAAAAATATTTGTAAAGTCAGATAAGTCGGGCAATTTATATAAGATAGAAAAGGAAAAATATAGGCAAATGATATTTAAGGAGGTGGTTAAGAACTATAAGAAGGCACCACCTAATCTAGAAAAAGAGTTAAATAAGGAAGCAAAGATGTTGGCGCATAAATTAGGTATTGTTGATAGAGTAGAAAAATACAATACCAAGAATTGTTTTATTACTATAAAAGACCACAAAAGTAATTTCAAGACGAATCCAGAATGTAGGCTCATTAACCCGGCCAAGACTCAAATAGGTAGGATTAGTAAGATAATCGTACAAGAAATATGTGAATCACTTAGAAGGGCATTGAGCATCAACCAGTGGAGGAGCACTAATGATTGTATTAAGTGGTTTGAGGAGTATGAGAAGGATAATAGGTGCTCCTTTATTAAGTATGATATAAAGGATTTTTATCCTTCAATAACAGAAAAGACATTGGATAGGGCGTTAGATTTAGCTAAAGAATATATGATTATACCTCTAGATAAGGTGGAAATAATTAAGCATTGTCGTAAAACATTGTTATATTATGAAGATAGTGTATGGATAAAAAAAGGGGAGGGTGGAAATTTTGACGTTTCGATCGGAGCATATGATGGTGCGGAAATTTGTGAACTCGTCGGATGTGTATTACTATATAACATTAATAAGATTATGGAACCTAATAATCATGGATTGTATAGGGACGACGGGCTGATTATAGTGGATAAAAGTACGCCGAGGAAGTGTGATGGGATTAGAAAAAAATTGTATAAGCTGTTTGATGACTTTGGATTTAGGTTGGATGTAACAACAGATTTAAAAATAACTGATTATCTTGATATTACTTTAAACTTATATAGTGGAACAGTATCTCCATTTAGAAAAAGGAACCAGGATCTGCGTTATGTAAACAGGGGATCTAATCACCCAATACAGGTCTTTAAACATGTACCTAAAGGAATAGAGCATAGATTATCTAATAACTCCTCCAACAGGGAAATTTTTGAACGAACTAAGCAGGAATATGAGGAGGCTCTAAAAAATGACGGATATAGGGTCAATTTAGAATATAAGAATAGGGATAGAATTGGTACACAAGGTAGGAGAAATAGACCTAGAAAAATATTATGGTTTAATCCCCCTTACAACATGGAAGTAGTTAATAACTTGGGAAAAGAGTTCTTCAAGATATTAAAAAGAAACTTCCCTAGTGGGAGCCAATTATATAAGATATTTAATAAGAATTGTATTAAATTAAGTTACAGTTGCATGCCAAACATTAATGGAATAATAAATAGGAGTAATATAGCCAAATTAGGTGCAAAGAAGCATAAGGTGATTGACAAATGCAACTGTAGGGATAAGGTTAGGTGTCCTCTCGAGGGCAAGTGTAAGCAGGAGTGTGTAGTGTATAAAGTAGAGGTATATAGTGATTCGAATAATAAGAGAGATAAAAAGATATATTTTGGGTCGACCCAAGGGGATTTTAAAACTAGGTTCTATAACCATAGAACAAGTTTTTCGCACGAAAGATATAGGTATAGCACTGCTTTATCTAGTTATGTGTGGGAGATTAAGGAAAAAATGGGAGTAGATCCGATAATGAAATGGGAAGTAATAAAGAAATGCCACAAATATAGGGCAGGTAATAGAACCTGTAATCTTTGTATGGAGGAAAAATTGATAATAGCAGATTGTAAAAGTAAGAATATGCTAAACAAAAGATCGGAGGTGTTGAATAGTTGTAAACACAAAAGAGCGTGGTTACTATATAATTAGGAAATGTTATTGGTTTTTTTTTGTTTTTTTTTAATATGCAAATTTTAGGATAGGTGGAGGTTTTTAGTGAATAAAGGCAAAGCAATTTCTCCTTAGAATGGTTTAGGCGAGACTTCCTGATGATCCGTTAAGGTGAAACTTTAGTAGAAGATTTTCGACTAGCGATTTAAGTTAATTCTATAATTGGCTCCATTGTTTAATGTTGAGCACTTTAGTAATTATAGCATTGCAGTGTTCGCGGAGGGTTTTTTGGTTTTCTTTTGGCCACTGACTAAGTACCCCTTGATTTTTTTCAAGGAGTAGGACGAGGTTGATCTTTTCTTTCTTTTTTACCCCAAAAAACTTTTTTCTTTTTCCTCTGGACCGTGATTCGAGAAATTTTTTTTCTCTTGTTCCTGGCCAGGGGTTTTATTTTTTTCTGGTACCGTGAATACAGGTAGATAATTGATTAGTAAATATATATATATATATATATATATATATATATATATACTTCTTTGTTAATACCGGAAAAAAAATTATGAAAGCATTTTGAAAATTGGAATTTACTTTGAAAAAAAGTCTTTTAAAAATTTCAATTTTTTAAAATTTCAAACGAAATAAACAACAAATTAAAATATTCTACTTTATTTTTATTGTTTTTCTTGTATCATTAATCTTCATCATTGACCCCTTGTAAGAGAATTTGAAATAAAATTCATAATAATTTAAAATTTCTTTAATTTTTATCATTGTTTTTATATTATTAATCTTCATCATTGACATGTTTTGTTTTTATAAGCAGAGAGGATGAGATTTTGGAGGTTGGTATAATGTCCTTATATCTGAGGTAATCAATACTTGCTTGGTATTGATTATTACCAAGGTGAATGGATAAGATGGATGACGATTAAAGACAGAGGGAAAACGAACATCTGCTGCTATGCTTGGTATAATTCCTTTATTGACCAAATCCCCGGATGTGGCAGGGGCTGTAACCCCTGTGGCATCAGAGGTTATCTCCCTTTTTTTATTTAAGATATTACAATGTTCTCTTTTTTTTTAATTTTTTAAAAAATAATGATAACAGCAATGACAGTGGTAATAATAATTATCTGGGGAGGGAGTTCATTCAGTCTGTTAAGTGGTTGGGATGCTTGAACTGATGGCTCGGACTTTATGTTGGAGGAGTCGTCTGTTAAACTGAATGAGAGAAAAGAAAATGTCAATGATTCAGACTATTGTGTACGGGTATGTTTTTTTTTTTTTTGTTAGTGGTCAAATCTTTTGGGTGGCCGTTTTGTTCTGCCCGAACGCCTGAGGTTTAGAGTTGTGTTTTGTGTTTGGTTGTCTTGAGGTTCTGGTGGTGTTGTCGTATGTGTGTAACTTTCATCTTCAGATGAGGGGTAATCCAGTAGGTTAAGTGTGGGGTTTGTTGTTGGCTTAGGGATTTTTTGAAGAAGCTGGAATTTCTTGTAGTTTGGTTACCCTTGTGTGTGGTGGTGATCATGGATCCCTTTTTCTTTATAATAGTCATTGGGTTAGGCTGGTAAGGTGTGAGAGCCTTTGAGGTGTTGTCGCTTTTTACAATGACTGTATCACCCACCCTGAGATCATTGGGTTTCACATACGCTTTTCTATCAGCGTATTGCTTTATTGTTCTCTTGGCTTCAGTGTCACACTCCCTAATGCTAGGGTCTTCAGTTATGGGTGTGATCAGGTGTGGCAGGTGTTTTTTTATGGTCCAGCCAATTAGGATTGTGGCTGGGGTGCGCCAGTGGTACAATGTGGTGTTGTCCGGTAGTCCAGCAGGTCTGTTTTGTAATGCTTCAGGCAGTACTATCTTGCGCCCTTTGAGGATGATGCTATCCTTGTGTGCTAGTGATAGTTGGGCACGATTGGCGTGCAGAGTGTGGAATGTTGCTTTGTTTATGCCATCCTCGACACCATGCCATTTGTTGGTAAGAATGGCTTGGATGACGGTGGTGAGTGTCTTGTCTTATGCCGTTTCTGTTGCAACTTCATCAATTGTCATTGCTTTGGGGGTTGAGGTTGAGAGGATGTAGTTTATATATTCCTCTGCTATTTTTTGTTCTCTGTTGCTTGGTGGTAGGTGCGTTGGATGGCGGCTGAGATAGTCAGCTGGGTTATCATGGCCGGGTCTGTATATGACGGTCATGTCGTATGGTTGTGTTCTCAAAACCCAGCGTTCAATGCATGCTGATAGTTGAGAGCGGGTGTTGTTAAAAATGGATGTTAGGGGTTTGTGGTCTGTAAAGACAGTGAATGGAGCTCCGAAGATATATATGTGAAAGTGTTCACACCCCCATGTGATAGCAAGTGCTTCACATTCTGTTTGGGAGTATCTCTGTTCAACTGTGGATAGAGCACAACTTGCAAATTGTACTATCCATCCATTTTGTGACAGCACAGCAGAAATGCCTCCTGGACTGGCATCCGTATGTATTTCAGTGTGTCTGTTTGGGTGAAAGTAGGGTCGGGTAGTCCAAGGATTGCATTTATTTCGAGGTTGCTTGGGCTGATGCCTTCATTACTGAAGGTATGTGCAAGGAATTCCAGTGCCCTTTTGTTGTACTCACATTTGCTGCCATTTAGGGTGAGTCCTCTTGAAGTTGTCTGAATATCGCATGGAGGTTTTGGTCGTGGTCTTGCTGGTCTGATCTGAAGCAAAGGATGTCGTCGTTGATGTTGATGGCTCCTTTAATCCCTGCAAGTGCTTGACTGATTTCTTCCTGGAACATCTCACTGGTGGAGTTGACACCAAAAAAAAAAAAAAAGTCTTCATACCTGTACAGGCCTAGGTGTGTTACAAAGGTGGTTATGGAAATTTACTAAGCTTTTTGCTTAGATGTGGCACAAGGCCATATGAAAGGGGCACCCAATGAGAATTACAAAGGTGGTTATGTATCGGGATTCTTCAGCTAGTTCCAATTGGTTATAACCTTAGTTGAGATCTATTTTGCTGAATACATTAGCTCCTGATAGAATAGTTTTCAGTTCATTGAATGTGGGGGTTGGGTGTCATTTCTTTTCGATAGCTTTGTTTGCTGTCCTCATGTTGACGCAAATCCTGATTTTATTTGGACCCTTTTTGGGTACTACCACAATAGGAGATACCCATAGGGTTGGTCCGTCTGCCTTTTCAATCACTCCCAGTTTCTCATCTTTGGTTATTAACTCTTCTATATCTTTCCTTACGTGAAAGGGGACCCTGCGGTATCTCTGAGCGATGGGTGGTATGTTTTCGTCTATGTGTAGGGGAACTTTTTTCTTTGAGTTTACCTAGGCCATTGAACAGGTCTGCATAGTTTAAGAGTGGAGAGTGGGGTTTGTGCATCAGAGTTACTAATATGGTTGACTGAATGAGTATTTGCTGATAATAGTTTGAGCCTTTTACATGTTTCCCAGCCGATAATGAGTTTTTCTGGGTTCTTTATTACATGTATGTCCACTTGGCAGGAGATGCCTCTAAACTTTAGAAGTGTGCTGAATTGACGTAGGACTGGGGTGGCTTCCTTGACACCGAATCCAGATATTACAGTTTTTGTGGATCAGAGGAGGGTCGTTGGTCTTAGGGATTTGAAATCTACCTTAGACAAAATGTTTATGGTGGCACCAGAGTCAGCTAATACATTGAACATTTGATGGCCATCACCAAAAGATACGTCAAAGTAAGGAAGGTTTTTCACTTTACCTGTATGGAATACATATTCCGTGTCACTGCCACTGTTTGAGTCTCGTTGATGGTCCTCAATGTAGTTTACCGGTCGTTGATTGGTTTGAGCTTGTGGGTGGGGGTGGGCGGTTTGTTCTCCATCGTCTGTCCTCGTCTGAAACAGACCGAGGTGAAATGTCCCCATCTCTGGCAATAGGCACACTGGTTCTGGAATGCAGGGCAGGATGTCGGTCCCCATTCATGTGGGTATTTCCCATTGCAATTTCTGCACTAGTTTTGCTGGGAGGCAGTTATGTGGCCATCATTGTTCATGTGCAACTTTATTGACTACTGCATTAATGGATGTGGTAGGTTTCGTAGTGGAGTTGGAGTCTTCTAAGCACATCTGTTCCAAATGTTTGGATATGGTTTCTGTTGTTTAGGCATAGTTTATTAGATCGCCTAGGAGCATGTTTGGGTTCATCAGTCGCTTTTGGCTAACTTTTCCTGATAAACAGCTTGTTATTAGCTGGGATTTTATTTCTGCATTTGTATCTGTGAAGTGGCACATAGCTGCTGCCTCTTTTAATTCCCGATAAAAGTCTTCTATGTTTGGGGTGGGTGTTTTTTTTAAATATAAATCGGTTATATTTGGTCTTGTTCTCTGGGTTAAAGTGGTTTTGCACGGCCAGGATGAGCTTATCAGTGTGTTTCATTTTTGTTTGGTGTGGTTTGTTCAGACGGCAATTCGTCAATAAGATCATTCATCTGTTCCACAACAAAAGTCAATAGTATTGCCTTTTGTCATTTATAGTCTTCTATGTTGTACACAGTGAAATAATTTTTCAGTCTGTTGACATATTTTGTCCAATTTGCTGCTTTGTTTTCTGATTCACAGTCAAATTCCGGGTAACATCGTAAGGTGGCCATGTTAGTTTTTTTTTCTTTGGCATGTGAGTGGGTTTGTTCTTTTTTTGTTTTTTGTTTTTGGTGAGTAAACGACTCTTTCTTCGTTGCCTATGTAAAGTCTTTATATCTGAGGTAATCGATACTTGCTAGGTATTGATTATTACCAAGATGAATCGATAAGATGGATGATGATTAAAGACGGAGGGAAGACGAACATCTGCTGCTATGCCTGGTATATTCCTTTATTGACCTTCCCCCCGGATGTAGGGGCTGTAACCCCTGAGGCATCAGAGGTTATTTCCCTTTTGTTAGTTAAGATATTACAGTTGGGGGATCCTGAACATTTCAATATCTCTTGAGATATTCATTGATTGATTCATTGGTCTAGTGGGTAGAGTGCTCGCCAATGGTCTGGGAGACCTGTGTTCAATCCCAGGTTGTGTCATACCAAAGACTTTAAAAACAGTACTTGATACCTCCTTGCTTAACACTCAACAATATAAGGTACGTATCAAGAGTAAAGTCGAGCAATCCCGGGAAAAGAGTCGCTCCCTCCTCTACATCTTGGTGTAGAAGCTATTAAAAAGAGAGCCTTTTGGTCGCCCTCGACTACGGTCACCAACTTTACTTACTGTGACTCTAAGCTTGCATTTATAAATAATTATATTTATCTGTTGATATATAAACCATGTCATTATGCAACTCTTTGTCTGAATTAAAATTTCCTTTTTTTTTACAGATGTCCCATTGATGTTGTACGGATAGAAAAGTGATTTATTATTCTGAAATTAAATAAATGGAACCATTATCACTAATCTTGTACTAAAAAGATGGAAAATATGCTGTCTGGAGAAATCAAATTTAATACCATCTCATGTGGAAACAAAATGATGTGAAACAATATTTTTCAGATCTAGCAGACCCACATTTCTAGAAGTAAGTGACATTTGGTGTTATATTTGTGAACACACACTTAAAGACAAGCAAAGTCGCATGGAATATGTGTTTATGACTCAGTGGATTACATAGTGGAACAAAAACTATACATTGTTTAACGTGTGGATCTTCTTTTGCACAAAATTAATATTTGTTACTTTAAACACATTGGAAAGTGCAATATTTCAAGTAATATATTTTAAAACATACTGAACAGAAACCATATTCGTGTGAAATGTGTGGATCATCTTTAGCACAGAAGTCATATTTAGGGAAACATATGCAGACACACCCAGGTGATAAGCCATATTCTTGCATCACATGCGGATCTATGTTCAGAAGAAAGTCACATTTGAAGCATCATATACAAACACACACTGGAGAAAAGCCATATTCTTGCATCACGTGTGGATCTATGTTTGGAAACAAATCAAATTTGAAGCAACATATACGAACACACACTGGAGAAAAGCCATATTCATGTGAAATTTGTGGTTATTGCTCTGCAGCAAAAGGAAATTTGGTGAAACATGTGCGAACACACACTGGAGAGAAACCATATTCATGTGAAGTGTGTGGCTCTTCCTTTGCACAGAATTCATATTTAGGGAAACATCTGAAGACACACACTGGTGAAAAGCTATATTCACAAACTCACTTTAGAGAGAAACCATATTCTTGTAAAATATGTAAAACTTCCTTTGGAAGGAAGTCATCTTTGGTGAGACATATGCAAGCACACACTGGAGAGAAACCATACTCTTGTAAAATATGTAGAAGTTGCTTTGGAAGGAAGTCATCTTTGGTGAGACATATGCAAACACACACTGGAGAGAGGTCATATTCATGTGAAACATGTGGATCTTCATTTGTGCAAAAGTCAAATTTAGTTAAACATGTGCGAACACATACGGGGGAGAAACCATATTCATGTGAAATATGTGGATCCTCATTTGCACAGAAGTCATCTTTAGTAAGCCATATCCGAATACACACTGGAGAGAAACCATATTCATGTGAAATCTGTGGATATTCTTTTCTACAAAAACCCAATTTAGTTAAACATGTGCAAACACATACTGGAGAGAAACCATACTCATGTGAAATTTGTGGATCTTGTTTTGCACAGAAGTCAGATTTGGTTAGACATACACGAACACACACGGGAGAAAAGCCATATTCTTGTGAAGTGTGTGGAGCTTCCTTTGCAGAGAAAGGAACATTAGTGAAACATATGCGAATACACACTGGAGAGAAACCATATACTTGTAAAGTATGTAGAAATTCCTTTGGAAGGAAGTCATATTTGGTTAAACATATGCGAACACATAGTGGAGAGAAACCATATTCATGTGAAACATAAGGTGCTTCCTTTTTAAGAAATTCAAATTTGAAGAGACATTCAAATACACACTAGAGAGAAACCTTCTTCTTGTGAAATGTTGAGATTTTTGCTAAAAGAAATATTTGGTCAAAAAGGTATCGACAGTCACCTAATACAGACTCAAAAGAGACCATGTTCTTGTTAAATGAAGGAATGTTTGTTTGGACAAATTTCTTCTTTAGCAAAAGAAATGCAAATCCACACTAGAGACAATCCATACTTATATGATTAGTGTGGGTCAGTATTTTGATTTGATTTACAACCATGAAAGCATTTGACGAAACACATTTGAGAGAAATCTCTTTCATAGAAAATGTGCATATTTTTATTTTCACATTAAATCTGACATATGCAAATTTAAATAGGACAGAAACCACATTCTGGTGAAAGATGTAGCTTTCATATTTCAGTGATGAGAAAGTGGATTCTTGTAAAATGATTGAACTGCATGCTTATAAATTTGAAATATTTTTCATGCAAGTTTTATTGACAATTCTACCCATTCAAATTCAATTTTCTATGTAGACTTAAACAATAAAATGATCACAAAAACATTTGACTCACATTTCATTCATAGTGAATTAATAAATACATTAAATCTGAATTACAGGAAAAGATTTGGACAAATCTAATCTGGGAATTTTTTTACTTAATTTGAAATGTAAAGTTTAAATATTTCAAAAAATCTGAAATGACTATTTTAAAAATCTTCTTCCTCCTCTTCCTCTTCATAAGATTGTCCCACGTCGTATTTTAATTTGGCTTTTATTTATTAATTTCTCTGATTCTGTGTTCAAGTTCATTTGAGAAGAAAAATGCTTCTATTCTGTCTGGAAGCTCCAACTGAATTTTCTTTATGATTCTTAGACTGTTGTGTCCTTGAAGGGCCAGAAATGAATAACACAAAGATATGTAAGGTTTACACCAGTCTATATTTATGGAAATGCAGACAGTAACAGTTACCAGTAAAGTTACTATTTATAGTGTTGGGAGGGTCGTCATGGGGTATATCACAATAACATAGACACACTGTGACATTGAATGTAGATATACTTTGTACATTAGTTCTTGAAATAAATAAAATAGTCGAAAAAGTCTTAATGTTTTTGAAAATCTAAAAGATTCAAAAAAATTTCTCAAAATTGATTGACATTCATTCACAAAATAACAGAGGTAGATTTGGAACTGTCAAAATCTTCCTCTTTTAATGTTAGGTTTGTTGACTGACTTTTGAATTTGACATAAATTAAAGACGTTTGGAAACTTATTGTCTTTTATCATTTGACTTTTGTACACAATTCTGTACTTTAAAAATTGTGATGAAATGTATTATTTGTATTTCTTTAATCGTCAAATCTTTTTTTGAAGTCTTTTGCAATTTGATATTTGAAAATATTGAATTTTTTTATAACTGAAATAAAAATTACCATATAACTATTTTTACCGTCCTCCCCCTCCACTTTCTAAGATTGTTACACATCATATTCTTATTCGGGTGTTATTAATTTTTCTGATTCAGTGTTCAAGTTTATTTGATAAAAAATGCTTCTATTCTATCTGGAAGCTCCAACTTGATTTTTATTCTGTCTACAATTACATTAATTTATCTGTAAAAACACTTCATAGGTTAATTTTTGAAGTAGATTAGTAATATTATGAACAAAAACAGATTTATCTTTCTGAATATGTCAATATATATCCCTTACAAAGACCTTTCTTCATCCTTATCTGTCCACCAGGCTTACAAGTCAGCCCAAACAGTTCAAGGTGCGTCTTCACTTGGGCTGCCGAACACACACTTTCGTTAACAAATATGGATCCGGAAAAACTACGAAGTGGCGCTCGAGTGTTGGGCGTATACGTCTGGGAGGAGCGCGGTAAGTTTAGATGGTGACGCGACGGCGAGCGTCCGCAGGTTCCCAACGTACTTACGCGTCGTGCCATCTTTTCTGTGTGTGGGCGAGAACTGGAGGAGGATTGGAATGGACGTGACTTACCTTAGAGGTCGTCATTACCTAACCTTAATCGACTGCGGTCCCAGTCGATTTGCTATTTCGAGGCCGTTATCATGCCAGGATTCTGCCAGCATTGTTCGGCAGTTGGAGACTGTATTTTGCGAGACGCGGGGGGCGCCTGTTGAGCTACTCACAGACAACGCCACGACATTTAGCGGATATACGTTCTCTAAATTCGCCGAGTGCTGGGGCGTTCGGATGAGATTCCGATGTGCATTTTATTGTACGGTGAGATCTCTCCACAATCCTGTTGACAGCCGGTGTATACATACCGGCTGTCAACAGGATTGTGGAGAGATCTCACCGTACAATAAAACGCATTGCCACAAGAACATGGTGCTCGGTAATGGAGGCTGTATACTGGTACAATGTGACTCCCAAAAACGATGCGTCGGCTTCAACCGCACCAGCAAACATGATATACTCGTATACAGCCCGTATAAAAGGTATTGATGTCATGTTACCACCGGGGGATGCCGTTCCCAGCAGTTACAAGGTAGGGGATAGTGTTTGGGTCAAGATCCCTCATGGGCGATGTACAACCCAGTTCGGAAAGGGGTCAATCATGGGTGTGTACAGCCCACATTCGGTCCTTGTTGACGGGACACCTCGCCACGTAAAGGATGTTCGTCCATTGCGATGAGCAGACGCCACTAATTGCAGCATTACTTCCTCTGAAGACGAAGCGCCGATGCTGTATTTACCGCGGGAGGATCCCGCAGCATCTGAAAGCGATCACAGCGACCGTGGTCAGCATGGGCCCGGAGACACGTCAGAGGACGAAGATGTTGCCGAGAGCGTTCCGCTCAGACGAAGTTGCAGACTAAAGAGACATGCTCCGCGCTGTACGTTGTGTGATTCCCAAATCAGGGAGGAGTGTGAAGGTTCTGGACGCAACGTACCTGGGCATGCGAAACGCGCACGAACGTGTCTGGCTTGTATAGCGGAAGCAAAAAACTGATATGGCTGCCTCAAGCATATTTGACGATGGGAGATCTCGAACCAGCGAGAGGTAATTTGCACGTATGCAAATTCTTGCAAGATCTTGCGAGCGTAAAATACGCACGGTGACGGCCGGAAGGGATGATTATTTCTGAGTGAGTCGACCAACGAAAGTGTTGTTACAACTTGGAGAAGGAAGGAAGGAAGGAGAAAGAGAGAGAGAGAGAGAGAGAGAGAGAGAGAGAAGGAAAAGCGCGGGATACGAGGGACAGAAGCGCTCGAGTCAATACGCCCTGAAACTGACTTGCGAAATCCATCGCAGCATACCGACACACAGAATTGGTGGAAATCTTGGGATTTGGTAATTGTCTCTAGGGTGAGGTGTACGTGGAAGAGAAAGGAGTTTTTGAAAGCAAATCCAAGAATCGATTTCACGTTGTCATTTACGTCCGCTCTTGACAACGAACTACAGTTGTATCTGAACAAATGTTCTGACACCCCAAAAGAATATGCCAGTTATATTTTTGCGAACGCAAAAAAATGCAGACAAGTTACCAATTATATATATATCTTTTTAAGAACAAAATATATTGGCACGTCGAGGTCACCAATTATATGAAAATATGGTGTGTAATATTCATTTGTTGTATAGCCACATAATACATCTGCATCTGCATGCAGAATCATAACGACGACACAATAAAGACGAGCGACACAGGTCTTTAGAAAAATATACCTCTCACTTTTTTGAAAGGGTTGTGTGTGAGAGGGAGTTGGAGACCGAACAGAACTGCAACATATTGACCCCCACTCTATTGGCTATAACCGCGTTTCTTTCCCGTTCTCCTGGGCTGCTCAACCGGGGGCCTGGGAGCCCAGCCTCACTGAGACATGTTCCGCCATCCAGCATCTTCTCTGCAACTCGTCTGATCCCCAACTGACTGACTTCCTCTCTTCACCCGGGTTATATAATAGTTCAACGCCCGCTCTTCTTGTGGATGTCACAAATCGTACTCATTCAACCCGTCCACGGTCAAGGTTATATTCTGATATTCCTCAACCGGATGCACCTGTTATTTACACAGGTGCATTTCCTTTTTTGACAGCCCGGCCGGGTCGGAGGTCAATATACAATACATTGAGCTTACCACCATTTTTTTCAAATATGCATTAGGCTATCTGAATTATTTCTTTACACAAAATATTTCAGTTAGGAAAAACAAATTCCATTTAAGTAAGCATAACATATAGCACATATAATTACAGAAGATAACGAAGGTCCCAAACTATAAAAAGTTACAGAAGCTGTTCCACAGAACAAGTTGTGCTGAAAAGAAAAAAGAAATTTCTTTTTTTCTGGTGTTGGGAAAAGTTTCTCACAGGATAATTTGCATGCACGCGTTCCTTAAAAAGACGAAAGAGGGGTCCACTTTGATAGGTGATTGCTACCAAAAACAGCTAGAACTTGCTTTTCGAAATGTCACTGAACCAACGGTCACGTGATTGTTGGAAGCAGCCATAACTCCTAAAAAAGGAGACCACTATGTTTAGTTCCCCAACTGTGCTAACATTCTTAAATGAAAATCATACTTAATAATACGATATCCATTTGTAATCTCGTATAGTGATATATTAGATCTTTGGTAATATTGGTGAATTAAAAGAATTCTACTATAGTTTCCATCTTCGGACCACATACAAGATTATTAATTTCCATTTATTATCTCCATAAATTCGACACAATCATTGTCGTTTTTTCCTGTCTCGTTTTTCTGAATCAATATCCTTATGATCTGATTCAAAACGATTTTCTTGACAGCCCGGCCGGGTCGGAGGTCAATATACAACAAATTGAGGGGCTGTAGACTACACCGACTGCACCTCTGAAGAGAGGTATGACTCCCTTAATGAGTGTCCTAGATATGACACAAAACAATCTGATGGTGAGATTCCAGTAATGCTGGAGCTTTGGGGAATGCAAAGTACCCCTTCATTGCCATCACTCCCAGGTCCACTCTGGCCCGGAAGGATAGCACCTGATTGGGTCTGTAGAGAAGAGGAAAATCTCGTATTTTGTTTTGGCGCGCTATTTAATTCAACACTGAATTTCACCCAATCAGGATGACTTATCCCATTCAGCCCGGACCTTCACTTCCGGCTAGCAAAACGGGTGAGCAGCCAAAACCACTTCGGCTTGAGACGGCGACCAGAACGGACGTGTCTCTGGTCGCCCCTGCTTAGCGATGCTTTTTAGCTAAACAAGCCACCCAGTGGGGACAACTCACTGTGGCTTTAACCCTAGCAGCAGCAACATGGACACTCAGCGAGGGAACCTTCTGATTTATGGATTCCTTGCGTCTAATATATTTTAGACCAAGGAATCCCAGTTGAATATGAATTAGATACGTTCAGCATGCCTTCCACAAGCACCACAAAAATTTACTATGTCGATCCGAGCGCCACTTCGCTCTCGACAAGCTCCCATTTCACCTCTGGTCACATTAATGGAGATAACGCCTACTCTCCACAAATACCAGACACACAAAACTACACGGTGACCTTGAATACTTCCCTCACACGTCCAACGACACGCTGCCATCTCAACATCTAGCTAAGCCATTTCGTCTCAAACATCCAACAAGCCTAAACACCACGAGTCTTGCAGCACCAAAAACAAACCATATTCAAAGCTGCAAATAAAGAACTTTCATTGTTGTGTTACTAAAGAAAAGTCTCGTAATTCTTTTCTGTTGCCATAAAATCTATAGTGTTCGGGAAAATAACTAATTCCCTCAAACCGCTATAGGTCCTATCTATGTGTCAAATAGAACAAAACTGAGCACTTATACTAAACTGAATTGCTTGAAATAGAACTGTTTTCATATATAAACTACGTACTTATGCTTAAGGGAATTGTTTGAATTAGAACTGTTTTTATGCTACATTGAATTGTTTGAAGTAGAACTGTATTTTACTTTGAAACTGTACTTACACTAAACTGAATTGTTTGAAATAGAACTATTTTGATATTTAACTGTGTGTAAACACAAACTAAACTTATACAAAACTGAATTGTTTGAATTAGAACTGCTTGACTAAACTGAATAGTTTGAAATAGAAATGTTTTTGACAATTAAACTGTCTACTCGTGCTAAATTGAATTGTTTGAATTAGAACTGTTTATTTGGATAAAAATGGATTTGGCATTAAATGGCAAAGGTTAATATACCATAAAACCCAAACAAACAAGCAATCAAAATGATTTCCAAAACTTTCACTTGCGTCTTCATCCTTAATACATCGACGTCGACTAAAAAATAAATAAGAAATTCTAGCTGTTAGCAGAATCAATTTTGACAAATTATACATTCGTAAAAATTACTTTATTTCCCTTATGATTATGAAAAGTAATAGCTATAACTAAAATTTTCGCTGAAAAATGGAAAGATTTTTAAAGGCTAAAAAAAAAAATGATTACAGCTTGATAATTTGTAAATGTAATCCGGTGTGAAAAGGGACAAAATTATGACTAACACCGTTTGAAGATTTTATTAGTTTTGCATATAAAGTTTACATCCTGCTTGAATTATATTTCAAAATATAAAGTATTTGCTTTTCAAGTTAGTTGGATATAATTATTAAAAATGCTAAAAATGTCAATTCTGTTGTTGGTTGTCGGAAATTGCCGATAATTACCGAAAAGTATTCATTCAAATTTCTCTTCAATTCTGGTAAGGTAAACATTTCATGTGTGAATTTGAAGTGTTGTTGTCAAATTAAGAAGATTTAAGAGACTTTTAATCAGCGAAAAACTTTCTTCCAGGTAAATTGACTTTTACTATCTTTTCATTCATTCCATTTTGTTTTTTATCTTTAAAGAAAAAAGTCGCCGATTAAAAAAAAAAAATGAAATTTGATTTTATTTAAAATTAAAATCATTAAAACAAACGACAACTTTTTTCTTTCCTTAATTTGATAAATCTTTTTAAAAAATCAAATATATACCAGTCAGTCTTTAAAATGTGTGTTTAAACTACATTTTATTTTAAAAAGAAGAGCAATTCATTTATATTCTAAAGCGACCCCCTTTTTTTTCTCCCCATTTATCATGAAGATATTTAATTATAATTAAAAAAATATTCTTCTAAAATCTTAGTTCAAAATGAATAAAGATTTTAATTATAGAATATAATATAGGAACTAACAACTAGGTCGCCATGGACTTTTCGTTGTATAACAAATCCCTTCTCAAGATTGAAAAAAATCCTCCAAAATCAGGAAATTAACTGATTTTAATGAATGAATTTTATAATGGATTGGTTATTTTATCCAAACACTTTCTGATTTTTTTCAGGTCACTTAACTCTTCACTCCCTCCCCTCAATCTGTTTGGTGTTATCAAATACCAAAGGTCGAGTCATACCAAAGACTCAAAAAATGGTACTTGATGCTACCTTGTTTAACACTTAACATTATAAGGTAAGGATCAAGGGTAAAGTGGAGTAATCCAGGGAATGGAGTAGCACCCTCCCTACACCTTGGTGTGGTAGCTATTGAAAAGGGAGCCATTGGGGCACCCTCGACTAAGATTGCCAACTTTACTTATAATAAGTAAAGTAAAGTTAGCGACCATAGTCGAGGGTGACCCGAAGGCTCCCTTTTCGATAGCTACTACACCAAGGTGTAGGGGAGGGCGCTACTCCATTCCCAGGATTGCTCCACTTTACCCTTGAACCGTACCTTATAATGCTGAGTGTTAAGCAAGGTGGTATCAAGTTCCATTTTTAAAGTCTTTGGTATGACTCGACCTGGGATTGAACCCAGGTCTCCCGGGCCATTGGCGAATAATAGCCGTTTTTCTTATTTTATTTCCTTGTCGGAAAAATAGGCGAATGTACAAATGATTTTTAGTATTAAATCTTTGAGAGGGGCAGAGTGGGGTCTGTATTGACTATTTTCAAGTTTTGATTAGCTGTTAGATCCAACCTACTCACTGAGAATGATTGACATATTTTGGTATTTTTGTCAAGTGACAACTTAGCAATACAGAGAACAATAAGTGAACAGACTAAGAGAACAAGAAATGTTTTTGAAGGGAAATTAAATAAAATTATTTGGTATTATTCATATTGTTTCGAGAGATATCCACATTAATAATGAAAGTAATTTGCTACGGAAAATCTCAAAATACAGGAATTTATGAACTAAGTTTAATAAATAAAAGGATGTCAATCATTCTCTCTGCCAAGGTTAGACTTCAAATTTTAAACTATCTCACTCTGTTTCTATCTATCTCATTGCCCAGTTGGCTGAGGCGGCAGAATACACTGACTGCATCTCTGCAGAGGGATTAGACCCCCACCAATGAGTGTCCTGATATGACACTAAACAATCTGATGATGAGGTTCCAGTAATGCTGGAGCTTTAGGGAATGCAGAGTACCTCTTCATTGCCATCACTCCCAGGTTCACTCTAGTCTGGAGTGGTAGCACCTGATAGGGTTCTATCTATGTGTCAAATAGAACAAGACTGAGTACTTATGCTAAACTGAATTGTTTGAAATAGAACTGTTTGTATGTATAAAAATGGATTTGGCATTAAATAGCCTACAAAGGTTGATATGCCATAAAACCAAACCAAACCAAACTAAAGTAAACTATCTCTCTCTCACTATCTATCTATCTATCTCACTTTGTCCCTATATCTCTCTCTCTCTTTCTCACTCTGTCCCTCTCTCTCTCTTTCTCACTCTGTCCCCCCTATCTCTCTCTCTCTCTCACTCTGTCCCTCTCTCTCTCTCTCACTCTGTCCCTCTCTCTCTCTATCGCTTTATGATATTTTAAAACAATCTCTTTGTTGTTGAATAAGTTTGATATTTTTTCTTTTTCTTCAAATGTAACAGTGTGGAATTTCTATGGGATTAGTTATTATTGTATTTAAAAAAAAACACACTTTTGGACGTCTTTTCCTTCTCAAATAACTCATCCAGCTCCACTGGAAGATTTTTAATAACAACTGAAGATAGTGTTAAAACTCTTCTAGTGGAGCTGGATGAGTTATTTGAGAAGGAAAAGACGTCCAAAAGTATAAAGCATGTTCAAAATTTGAATCTTTTAAAAAGACAGAGGCAATGTCAACGCTCGACTACATAGAGTTTAAGCAGTTAAACAAGAAATGTGCCAATTTAAAAATTGACACGGATACATTATTGGCCCTGAAATTACTTTATAATACAAATCTTACTGAACATCAACAACGATTCCCCCTGCGAAATGATAAGGAAAAGTACTTATGATGAAAATGTTATTCTTGTAGTTGATAGCAACATGAAAAGAATTGATAAAAAAAAATGCACTTATAAGATTACCCAAATTGTTCATGTTTCACAGAAGAAATTGTTAGATTTATTAAAGACAGCAGGAATGGTCGATCAGGAAAGTAAATATCTTCTCAAGAATATTTACAAATTTGTCACAAATATACACATCCTAAAATGAAACCACTAATTGATTTTAATCAAGTCATTTCCCTTGACCTTCATGAACTTGGTCCTGGCCTCTGGTATTTACACATGACTGACTTATTTAGTAGATTGAGCACACGGCTGTGGTAATCTGTAGAAAAGAAGCGGGTGTCATCGTAAAGTAAGTTCATACAGAATTGGGTTGCTATTTATGGTGCACCTGAAATTGGTCTTTTTCTGATAATCGTCTTGAATTTAACCACAAGACTTTTCGAAGAAATGGCTGAAAAATTGGATTTATCACTCAAAACACTTTCAGCCTATTCCTCATGGTCAAATGTTATTGTTGAGTTCCATAATCCGATCCTGACTGAAATCATTTAGAAGGTTAAAGAAAATGTTATTTTATAGGTAACTACTTCAGCTGTCAATGCAAAGCACTGTTTGATAAATGTAACTGGATTTAGTTCATATTATATTGTGTCTGGCTGGAATCCAAACTTGCCATCTAATATTATCAACAAAACACCTGTCTGGAAGATAAAACTATTAGTGAAGTGATGAAAAGAAGCAAGAAAAACATATTTGGCTGCAGAATAATCAGAAAGAATCCAAAGAGCACTGAGAAAATAAATAAGACCAAAAGGAGAAGAATTTAAACAAGGTGAAAAGGTATTCTTTTTAAGGGAGGGAGAATGGAAAGGACCTGGCAGGATTATAGGAAAAGACAATGGAGTTGTGATAGTAAGATATGGAAGCACTTAAGTTTTCATACATGAAACTAGACTCTTGAGAGCTTTAGAATCAAAAGTTATGTATGATAACAAAACAACTGATAATATTGAAAGTGATGACATTGAAGATGAAGATAAGGAAAATACAGATGCTGCAGAATATGGTGACTTTCTAAGACATCTACATCAAGAAGGTAAAACAAAAGATGATTTTGGAACTACTGCCAATATAGTGCAGCGTTAATCAGCATCTTCGTCAACAAGTGTATCCCAATGTCATTACAGTTAAAAAAGATCAAATAATTCAGTTCCAACTTGTAGAAAATGGGAAAGAGCATAAAGCATAATTCTTGTTCGGGCCAGAAAAGCATCTTAGGGGCTTTGTTTTTCTTTTCTTTTCCTCCTAACATTTCACTCATCTTCGTGCAGCTACTGCTTGCATTCAATGAGTTGACTGGTGTTTTTTCACTTTCATTACCAAAACACTTTTCCCATTTGTCTTCTCCAAAGAGTTTCCACCAACTGACTTTACATTTGATTTGTATTTCTGGTGTTCAAAAATATAACCTTGACACATGCCATCTTTCAGCCAAGCAGTGCTTTCTATTTTCAAATCATAATGTTTGCTCTTTGTGTGCAAAGGACCTGGTCTGTGAGAGGGGAATCTTGTCTAGATCTCTTAAGCCACTTTCTAATATAGGTCATGTTATACTGGCTGACCCCATTTAAGTAGCTGTTGCTATGCATGGGTGGGGTGAAATAGTATCACATTACAGTTTGTATTTTTCTCAGTGTTCATTCTATCTGTATTCATATCTAAATTTGTCAATCTATCTGGCCACTCATCCATCAATCCAAAGTTCTACTTTATGCTATTTTTTTGTTATTTACTTGTTGTTGAATAAGTATAAAAATTTAGTGAACATTTAGAACAAAGCTGATTCCATGTGGCTATTAATTTTGGCCAGATTGGAGAAGGGAGAAGTGAGCCTAGACTATAAGGCACCAAAAGTTGCCCCCCCCGCCATTTGTTGGCAGCTACTACTAATGCCCAGCATGAACCAGACTGTTATGGCAGAAAAAGATTGCCTGAAGATAGGTTTCATCACTTTCTCCTTTAACTATTAAAATGTACCCAAATATGCAAGAAGCTTCCAAGAAAGTCAACTAAAAGAAAACTTTACCAAAAACTTAACTAAATTAAATGAAAGCTGAAAATTCAACCAACATTTATACAAAATTACAAAAACTACTTAAATTTAAAGAATTTTGTTTTTCAGACACTCTGTCAGATAAAATCCCACAAATTACACCAAATTTGCAATGCTTTATCGTTTCCATCTTTTCTTCTTTTTTTTTATTTTTTTATAAAATTTGTTTCTAAAACTGTCATCTGTATTATCTTTTTGAATTAGTATCTGAACTAGAAAACTCCAGAACCTACTATTTAAAATTACCTACTAAAGCCCTCTAAAAATATTATCCCCTTATATTGAAAATTTGTTACTATGATTCTGTGATGTTTTCTCTTTCTTTTTCTTTTTCTTGCCCAGTCAGCTGGGGCTGTAAAATACACTGACTGCAACTCTGCAGAGAGGTAAGACCCCCCCAACGAGTGTCCTGGATATGAGACTAAACAATCTGATGGTGAGGTTCCAGCAGTGCTGGAGTTTTGGGGAATGCGGAGTACCCCTTCATTGCCATCACTCCCAGGTCAACTCTGGCCCGGAGTGGTAGCACCTGATAAGGGTCCTATCTATGGGTTAAATAGAACTAAACTGTGCTTCTTTCACTATACTGATTTTTGCATTTAAACTGTGTATTCATGCTAAACTGAATTGTTTAAAATAGAACTGTTTTGACATTGGAACTGCGTACTAGTGCTGAACTGAATTGGTCAAAATAGAACTGTTTTGACGTCTAAACTGTGTACTTATGCTGAACTGAATTATCTGAAATAAAACTGTTTGACATTTAACTCTGTGTATTGCCCAGTTGGCTGGGACTGTATAATACACTAACTGCACCTCTGCAGAGGGGTAAGACCCCCCTAACGAGTGTCCTGGATATGACACTAAATCTAATGGTGAGGTTCCAGCAGTGCTGGAGTTTTGGGGAATACGGAGTACCGCTTCATTGCCATCGCTCCCAGGTCCGCTCTGGCCCGGAGTGGTAGCACCTGATAGGGCCTTATTTATGGGTTAAATAGAACTAACAGCATACTTATGCTAAACTGAATTGTTTGAGTAAACTGAATAGCTTTAAATGAAAATGTTTTTGACAATTAAACCGTACTTACATTTAAACTGTGTGCTTATGCTTAACTGAATTATTTGAAATAGAATTGTTTTTCGACATTAAAACTGTATTTACACTTAACTGAATTGTTACATATAACTGTTTGAATAGTTTGAAATAGAAATGTTTTTGACCATTAAACTTTGTATTTATGCTAAACTGAATTGTTTTAAATAGAACAGATTATTATGCCATAAACCAATTTTTTCTTTTTCCTTTTGGCATTGTATGCTTTTCTGTTTGCTCTTTTCCTTTTTTGGGATAAAAAAGAATTAAAAATTATCATACAAGACTCATACGATTACTTAGATGTATTTCTAAGTAACAGAATTTAATTTTCTTTTTTCAATTGTAATCAAATATGACGTCTTATTGACTTTTAAAGCTGCACGTATATTTCATAATTTGAAGATTTAAGAAATAATCAAGTGATTCCTTCAGAATATGATTGAATGATTAGCATATATTATTTGCCCTGTCATTTGGAAATTCTGTTATGATCAAAGAAAATTGTCTTCCTTATACACACATACTAGGGTCATTTTTATATAAGAGGAAAATTTTGTAAAAAAGCAAAATAAATTTCTTTTTCTGAACTTTTTTCCATCAATAAAATCTTTGCATTGTTTGCAATTGGACTATTGCAAAAATTATTCTAATCTCACAAAAATATTTGTTTTGAGGCTTTTCAAAATGGCTGCAAATCAAGCAGAGTGCTCCAGGCTTGAACAGAGCTCTGTCATCCAATTTTGGCTGGCTGAGAAATACAAACCTTGTTAAATTTGTAGAAGAATGTGTGATAGGCATGGAGAAAAATGTTTTAGTAAAAAAAAAAGTTTATAGATGAGCTAAACGTTAATTTGCCATAATAGGCCTGAGTGGAAAAGACAGTCCATGGAATGTAGACACACTGACTCTCTGGTAAAGAAAAAGTTTTGGGCTCAGCAGTCAATAAGGAGGTGATGCTATCAGTGTTCTAGACATAAAAGAACTCATCACTATTGATTTGTACAAAAAAACTGAAGTTGTAAAAATCCTTTGACAATATTTCACCTTATTGAATGAACCTTATATACATATATACGAGGATCATTAAATAAGTTTCCAGACTTTTTTCGTATGGGCACTTTTATTGATAGTACACACATGAAACTCTAGTCCCATTCAAGTAATCTCCTCCGGGTGCAATGCACTTGTTGTACAGTTCCAACAACTTCTGGAAGGCCCCATGGAAGTCCTCTTGTGTGAGTGTGTCAATGACCTTCGTCACAGCCCCTTTCATCTCCTCAATTGTCTCATAACAGCCTCTGAGCTTAGGGAATAACCAAAAGTCACAGGGAGCAAGGTCTGACTATAGGGAGGCTGAGGAAGTGTCTTGATGCCCATCTTGGTCAAATAGTCTGTGACAAGGATGGAGTTGTGGACTGGTGCATTGTCCTGGTGGAAATGGCACTGACCTGATTTGAAGAGTACTGGCCTCTTCCAACGGAATCTCTTCCTGAACTCCCTTAAAACCTCAACATAGTAACCCTAACCCTAACCCTCACAGACTGCCTGCCTTCCTTGAATCTCTTTTGCCACTCAAAAACTGATGCTCAATTCATGCAAGATGGTCGAAAAGCAGTCTGAAGCATTCTATACGTTTCTGTGACATTTTTTCCAAGTTTAAAACAGAATTTTATTGCATATCGTTCTTCTAAAGTGTCAGATTGCATTTTTGAAATTCACCAGTTGTGACAATCAGGCTTTAGTAGGGTGTATTCCAATTGCTGCTGTCACTGTTCATTTGAAGGTGAAATCATAAAAATTGGTCAGTCATCTCATAAGATGTATAGCAATAATATAGTGAGTTTTCAAGTGTCTACACCAATTTTAAATGCCCATACAAAAAAAGCCTGGAAACTTATTGAATGTCCACGTATATATAAGACAAGTAAGAGATGTTTAAAAATTTTTGCTTTCAATTGGATGATGTACAAAAGACTTAAGAAACAACTAATATTATGTAAATATGAACACAATTCTCTAACTTCTTGGCATAAAATAACCCAGACAGGTTGACATGCCATTAAAATCAATCAATTAAAATGATATTATTTGTATTAGATAGATGTGTAAAAAATCTCTTATGAAACAACTACAGAAAAAAATTTAAGTATTAAATGTTGAGTGAATTCGATTCCTTCACGTCTAGGCATAAAATAACCCTATACAGTTTGACATGCCATTAAAATCAGTCAATCAATCAAAACCATGTTCATCAACGGTCATGGAGTAAAACACATTAGTCGACCAGAGATTAATTTGCAGGTTTTGTACCAGTGGAACTTCCTTTGTTAATTTGCATGCCTTTAAATAGCTAAGTAAATTTTGAATAGGTAAGTAAATAAATTAAATATCTAAACTTTTGACTGAAATGTCATTTACTATATTGTCCTTTTTTTTTCATTTTTTTTCAGAATTAGTTAAAAATAGTCAAGTCTTCCAGATTGATGAAGTGCATAAAATGTTTGAATGCAAATTTTGTTCAATTCACTTCACAAAATTATCATTCGAAGTTTTTGAAATGGTTATCTTGTAAGAAATGGACATGGTGACCCAAGATCAAACCTTAGGTAAGGCTGTTTGCCTTTCAAGTAATGTTAATATTCTTGGGGAAGGTGGGTGAATCATAAGGGAGACTGAACTCTTTAATATTGGTATAGTAATTAGTCCACCAGATGGAGCTTCTTTCTCGTTTGTCAAACAGCTTTGAGAGCTCCCCCTCTACTGCTTTACCTTGACTTGAAATATTCTAACACTTGTTTGTCACCTTCACTTCCGATGTGATTGATCATTTCATATCTTTCCCCACATCACTGACACTTTCTATGGCGTATTATTATTATGATTTAATTTTCAGACCGTAATAAAACTGTCATTATTTCTTTACTTTTGGCAAATTTTTCACACCAGCATCAGCTGGTGGGCTTTCACTGGAGTCTAAGTGACTGCAAATTTCCTCAGGTTTCCAGGACTCTACTGAGTATTCTAACCAATCTCAACACTGTTGTGGTCTGGATGGTCTCAATTGTTCCAACCCTCTTTGGGGATCATTCCAAGTGCACCAACTACATTTGGGTTCAGCATTACCCAAGTCACCCAGTTTATTATCATTATGATTATTATTTCTTTCCTTACAAATTTATCACACCAGTTTTAACTGAAGTCTGAATGACAGCTAGTCTCTATGTCTCCAGGACTCTTCTTAGTATTCTAACCTCTATTTCTCAGCAACTATTTCAAGAGCACCGACTTCAGTGGGTATCAATATCACCTTTATGTTCCATATCTTTTTCAGCTTTCTTGAAAAGTCGAAGTATTTTTCCATTTTTTTTGACTCTATGGTCCATTGGAATAGCAAAACGCACTAGATAAGAATTTTTTTCTTCTTCTTAATTAATACTATGAGTGATCCGCTTTTATCTAAAAAGCCCAGAGTATTTCATTGGTTTCATTTTTTAGTACAGATTCTGGTTTATGCCATCTATCAGCATGGTCAAATTTTAATCTCTTGCACAGTTTCCAGTGAATCACAATTCCCACCCAATCATGCCTAGTCTTGTACTCCTTTTGTACCAGTTTGTTGCATTCATTTATTATGTTATTAACCATTTCATCTCCACTTTGACATCAGTTTAAGTGCTCCATGATTGTGACCCTGTGCCAGCTTTTGTAAATAATTACATTCATTTGTTGTTGTTGTTGTCTATACTATATTCAATGAGTGAATTAGCATTTATTTTTCTGCATCTAAATATCGCTTTTATTTTTACAGATATGCTGTGTTGTACTGATATAAATATGATTTATCATTGTGAACGTTCATTAATGAAAACATTACTGTTCACCTGCATTGAAAATATGGTTGCCTAAAAAATCAAATTTAGAAAAGTGTAAGGAAAAAAACATACTGTAATGAACTATTTTTGTTATATACAAAGCTTGAATGGAACAAAAACTCAGTACATAGGAGAACACACACTAGAGAGAAATCATATGCTTGTGAATTTTCCTTTGTACATATGTTAAAATTTATAAAATATCTGCAAATATAAATTGAAGAGACAGCACACGATTTTGATGTGTTTAAATTGTCTTTTTTATGCAATAGATATTTGTTACAACATATGAAAATACTGTTGAGAAGCTTGCATCACATGCAGATGTAGAAACGTTTTGTTTCATATGCAAACACCTATTAAAGAAAAAACATTCTTGTGAAATGCATGTATCTCTTTTTAGACAGGAACCCGATTTGGTGAAACATATGCAGAAATACAGTCGAGAAGAGCCACATTGGTGCATCATATGTGGATCTACTTTTGGACGAAATTCAGATTTGAAGCAACATATTCGGACTCACACTGGAGAGAAACCCTATTCTTGTGAAACATGTGGATCCTCCTTTGTACAGAAGTCACATTTGGTGAATCATATTCGGACACACACTGGAGAAAAACCATATTCTTGTGAAACATGTAGATCTTCTTTTGCTGAAAAGTCAAATTTGGTGGTACATATGCGAACACATAGTGGAGAGAAACCATATTGTTGTGAAACATGTAAATCTTCCTTTGGACGAAAGTCACATTTGGTGAGACATATGCGAACACACAGTGAAAAGAAACCATATTCTTTTGAAATGTGTGGATCTTCTGGAGGGAAGCTATATCTAATGAAAGATATGCAAACACACACTGGAGAAAAGCCATATTCTTGCATCACATGTGGCTCTTCTTTTAGAAGAAATTCAAATCTAAAGCAACATATGCGAACACATACTGGAGAAAAACCATATTCTTGTGAAGCCTGTGGATCTTCCTTTGCACAGAAATCAGATTTGGTGAAACATGTGCGAACACACACTGGAGAGAAACCATATTCTTGTGATATGTGTAGATCTTCGTTTGTACAGAAATCACATTTGGTTAAACATGTGCGAACACATACCGGAGAAAAACCATATTTTTGTGATATGTGTAGATCTTCCTTTGGACAAAAATCATCTTTGGAGAAACATATGCGAACGCACACTGGAGAGAAACCATATGCTTGCATCATATGTGGCACTTCTTTTGGAAGAAAGTCAAATCTGAAGCAACATATACGAACACACACTGGAGAAAAACCTTATTCTTGTGATTTTTGTGGATCTGCATTTTCACGGGATTCACATTTAACAAAACACATGAGGAAGCATTTTTGAATAAAATTACATTCATGCAAATGTGTACATTTTTATTTTTACATCTGACATATTCAAAAATGGACATAACAGAAACCAGATTCTTGTGAAAATTCTTCTTTTTTTTTTACAGAAGCCATGTTGTATAATTAAGGAATGCTTTTTATCTTAATCATTTTTCATTAATTATATTTTATCATTCAGTTTGGTTGGGCTTTGAACTCTTCGGATTAAGAGTTCAGGTGTATAGTTAATAGGTGCAGTTTACGCTCGCTCACAAAGGATATGACAATCACCATTGTCATAATAAACCTCAGACAGGAAATGGGGCTGGAGTGTGGATGACGTAATGCCCAAAAGAGATGGGCTGAGAATTTGGAAGATTTTGAAAAAGGTTCAGTTGAGGTCCAACCATGGTGTTGGGAAGTTGAAGTCTAACCATGGAGTTGAAGGTTGACATTGGACCATGGAGGCAGACAGTTTGCAACGGCAGTTAAGTTTTTCGGGTCCCAACTAGTAAAGATGAATTGAGATCTAAAACACCACAAGATGTGCCAAACGTTGGGGGTGTTGTTAGCATAGTATGATTACGAAAGACTTTTAAAAATTGTGTCTCTCTCCTCGTATCGAAGAACCAAAGTCCGAGGTTAATAAATGCATTCGTATCTGAATAACGGAGTCGCCTGTCTATTTATATCCACCTGTATATGCATTTGTATTGTGTGGTTTGCATATTCGTGTAGTATACAACAGCCAGATACGAGATGTGTGAACATTCACTGTTTATGAAATTATTGTGAAAGGATTGGATTTATATTGTTGAAATATTTGTTATACAAATTTTTTATACAATCCTAGATTTTAAAATTCTGTCAATTTTGTATAAAAACAAATTCAATAAAATCATGCAGAAAAGTTATTATTCCAAAATGTTGGCAATAAAATATTTTTAATGCTGTTAAAGATCAAGGAAATGATAAATTGACTGAATTTAATGGCATGTCAATTCATTTAGGGTTATTTTAGGCTTGAAATTTAGGGAATTCCATTCATTTTTATGTAGTTTTTCAATATTTTTCTCCATTAATTAAAAACAAATACAAATATTTTTTTAAACAGATTTATCTGATCCATTGATGGGACCCAAATAGGTACTACCAGTCCGTCCTAATAGACCTGGAAGTAATGGCAATGAAAGGGTGTTCTTCACTCTCTGGACCTCCATCAGATACAGGACATTACTTTTATGAAGTGGGGTACTTCGGCCAATCAACTCTGGTGTTCTGACTTACTCCTCCCACAGCTCTCATCATCCCTTACAGACTCCCTGCTTTCCTTGAACCTCTTTTGCCACTCAAAAACCGATGCTCTATTCATGCAAGATGGTCCAAAAGCAGTCTGAAGCATTCCCTACGTTTCTGTGGCATTTTTTCCAAGTTTAAAACAGAATTTTATTGCATATCGTTCTTCTAAAGTGTCAGATTGCATTTTTGAAATTCACCAGTTGTGACAATCAGGCTTTAGTAGGGTGTATTCCAATTGCTGCTGTAGCTGTTCATTTGAACGTGAAATCAGAAAAATTGATCAATCATCTCTTAAGATGTATAGCAATAACATAGTGAATTTTCAAGAGTCTACGACAATTTTAAATGCCTGTACAAAAAAGTCTGGAAACTTATTGAAGGCACCACGTACATAAGAGCTGTTATTTATTGATTTTATTTTTAATTTGGTTGTTATCAGTGAAAATATTCAAATGATTTTGATTTTGTTAGTAAAAAAATTAATTTAATGTCTTGTTCCATTGTCATATTTTTCTTCAAATTTTTATTTTGCAATTAGTAACATTTTTACTTGTTACTAATTGCAAAATAAAAACTTGAAAAAAAAATATGACAATGGAACAAGAGTTATATTTTAATTTAGTTTGGTCTTTAATGGCACATCAACCTTTGTGGGTTATTTATTTAATTCTTCTTATAATCCTTTTCAAACGAGCCTGAGCTCATTTCTTTTTTGTCCCGTCGGCTGGGACTGTAGAATACACCAACTGCACCTCTGTAGAGAGGTAACCCCTGCCCAACAAGTGTCCTGGATAACACACTAAACAATCTGATGGTGAGGTTCCAGTAATAGTGGGGCCTTGGGAAATACGGAGTACCCCTTCATTTCCATTTGCTCCCAGGTCCACTGTGGCCCGGCGTGGTAGCACCTGATAGGGCCCTATCAATGGGTTAAATAGAACTAACGGCATACTTATGCTAAACTGAATTGTTTGATTAAACTGAATAGCTTTAAATAGAAATGTTTTAAACAATTAAACCGTACTTACATTTCAACTGCGTGCTTATGCTAAACTGAATTATTTGAAATAGAACTTTTTTTTGACATTGAAACTGTATTTACACTAAACTGAATTGTTACATATAACTGTTTGAATAGTTTGAAATAAAATGTTTTTTAACAATTAAACTGTGTACTCATGCTAAACTGAATTGTTTTAAATAGAACTGATTATTTACATAAAAATGGATTTGGCGTTAAATAACCTTCAACGGTTGATATGCCATAAAACTCAACAAACCAACCAATAGTGGAAGACAAAGAGACTGATATTCTCTGTCTTTGCAATACAAATTGTAAAAATAAAAAGGCCAGATATATTTTGGTTTTGGACTATCAAAGAAAAATGTGCCTTCTAACTGAATTGTCAGTGCTATATCTGTCAAACAAGTAAATATAATGACCTGGAAATAGAAATTGAACAAATCTGGCACCTTAAAACTATCGCCAAGCTGATAATAGTGGGAGCTCTGGGTAGGATCGAGAAAAGAACAGATGAACTCATGTAGAATACGCATTTTTTAGCCTTAAAATAATCAACCCCCAAAACATACATAAGAACATTCTAGAAATTTTGGATCAAAATCGCATTAACATTAAAGTTACATTTTATATTTTTTAACCAATCAGCTAAAAACATAAAATAAGAACATTCTAGAAAATCCAGATCAGAAACTAATTAACAGAAAATTTTTAGGCTTTACAATAAATAAGTAAATATACAAATCTGATTGGTCAAGAAATGTCTATGCGCTTAAATTTTAGGGCCCACAATAAAACTATTTTTTGATCCACTCTAGTGACCCCAAAAAGTATAAATGACGAATTTAATCAACCAGGTCATTCATTTCTTCCACGGCCATAAGTTCATTCCGTCTACTACCAAAAAGACTTTACCGACTACGAGGGGTCATGAACGGACAGCAGAGAACCACGCCATAAGACTCAAAGGGAAAAGGCATGCAACCTTCTTTTACCCATGCGACACGTTGTCGCCATCATCATAAGAAAACGCACGTGCGGACTTAATGAAAGCAAAAACCCATACTTACAGTCCATCACTCATATACACACACACATACCCATGTATGTAAGTAAAGACCAAATTTTTATCCTCCTTACTTCGGCCAACTATGGACCCATTTATTTGATAGACTTAACAAACATGTAAACACACATACATGGGCGAACAACCCTATTTCATTCAACTGGCTATAACTGTATTTCTCATTATTTTTATTCCTATTTTGTTATGATTATTAAATTGTTTCTTAATGTTTGTTGTTGTCATATTCCATTTGTTTACGTTTTTTTTAAAAGATTTGTGTTGTATTTGTGGCTGAACTAAAATGAAAGTAATACCCGTAAAATATGGATGGGAACTCACTACAAATTAGACAGTAACATATCCACTAAACAATTACATGCATCCGCTACACACATTTACAAGATACCTGACTGTCTCAGCCTATATGAGATTAAAAGAAATTGCTTATTGCCGAACTGGTCATTTCCATCTTAGAGTACTGTCAATATGACGGAAAAATATGACCCAAAATAGATAAAATCAATATCTTCTGTCACCCTAGCGCTTTGAAAAAGTAGCGGTCAAAGACCTTCAAAAAAAGCAAAACATTCTGTTCAAAGTTTAAGCTGCTCTTACTCCATAAGCACAAGTTTAAATAACTCCATCTACTCATAGGTGTCAGTATTGTCACGTGGTGTCCCACTGAGAAGATAGAAATATGATTACTACTAATACCCGTGCGTGAATTAACAGTAGCAAGCCGTCAAAGAATGACCGTTAAGAGAGATAATGCAGGTCAAAGTAAAGAATGTGGGTCAGAGTGGAGACCAACAGATGTTTGTACTCTGTGATATCGCTCGGGTCGCCTGACCCGGGAAGGAAGAAGGTAAAAGCCAAATGATTGGCTAAGACCCTAAAACGGAAGTGGCACCTTCTTTCCGTCTGCAAAAAAGGAAAAGGGAAAGTTAGTTGTTGGACAGGGTTCATGGCGGATGGAACTAAAGCCAAGAACTCCGGGTAAAAGAAGATGAAAAATATCTCGGACATGAAGGAGCCATGCCTTCAGGCCAGAACTAAAAATAAGATAAAGTCTGTTAGCCCGTAAAAGAAGAAATATTCTCCACAGAAATAAGATAAGTAAACTTTAGGACTGTTTCTCCTTATACCCAATTATATATCCTCTCCCTCTCTCTCTCAATTTGAAGAAAGACTGAAAACGAAAGAAAAGAAAAGAAGAAAGACATTTGTGTTCACAAACTATTCCTTTACAATATATTTGATACGTTGAAGGTGTATATTTGTGTGTAGTAAAAAGGATTGATATATTTTAATGTTCCCACGTGCTCGAAGTTGTTATTTGCAGCGTCTGCTACGAATTTGTTATTTCATGTTTCTTTTTCAGCTTCTATTCGCCTTATGATATGCTCGCTTAAAATTGTCCTATAAATTCCTTTAAAATTCTTATAAGGGAAACCGGAGTGGTCGACTACTACAATTAATATTATTACATCTAAACCTAGAGGTCCATATCTTCCAATGTTCTAGGGGAGGAAGACTAGCGGCCTTGGTGGGTGTGTGTATAGTGTGAAATTTGGAACCCCTTTGCCAGTGGCTGTCAGTCTAGCCATAAATTATCCCCCACATAATATGCCAGTTCCTATATGCCCGAGGAAAAACTCTGAACGAGGACTTATTCTACAAGGGATCAAGTGCCAGTCTGCCCCGTCTTCACACGTGCGAAAATAAAGTCCCATCCTGGGATTTTAGTGAATTTGCCGTCACAGTATTCAATGAAAACTTGTTTAATTAGCAGTATCGTTCATCCTTAATACGTGGCTTAAAAATGAAAAAAAATTAAAATCTGAAAATATTAAACATCCGTTTATTTCAAAAACTCATCAACAACCAAAGAAACTGTAGCAGAAAAGATTCCAAATTATTATTTAGCGCGGGAATTGTTTTGCCGTTGGAGTTTCGAATTGGTCTGTTTCATCCAATGAGAATGACTGATGCCATTCTTCCCGGGTCACCTCCCCGGGCAACATAAAAGGCTGTGTATCACTACCTCGACCTCTTCTCTCTCAACAGCATGTCCTTCAAGCTGGACAGACCACCTCTCTTCTTGACTGACTCTTCTTGACTGACTCCAGCAGCAGTAACAGACCATCACAACATGAGATGAGCACATTCAACTTTTGGGTCAGTGTTCTTTTAGGAGTTCATTCTTTCATCATTTATTCATTCCTCCTAGAACCACTGGTCCGAGAAACTTCAAGGTTTGATGTTTGATTCCGGCTCTATCATTTGCAAGTTTTCTTCCATGTATCAAACGCACAGCACAAGGGTTATATTTCTGGCTGTCATTAAACTCCTTGAAACTCATCAATATTTTTTCGTCCTTATTCCTGTATTTTCCTTTCTTCTTAATGTAAAAGGGCAGACCACAATTTGCTCTTTTCGTTAAAAAAACATATATTCTTAAAGTAGATCTAGTGGTACGAGGATCATTAAATAAGTTTCCAGACATTTTTCATATGGGCACTTTTATTGATAGTACACACGTGAAACTTTAGTCCCCTTCGAATAAACTGAATAGCTTGAAATAGAATAGTTTTTGACAATTTAAATGTCTGCTCATTCTAAATTGAGTTGTTTGAAATAGAACTGACTATTTGCATAAAAATAGATTTTGCATTAAATAACCTATAAATATTGATATGCCGTAAAACCCAAACAAACAACGAACCTTTGCGCAGATGTCATTTTTAGTATAACGTATTTGAACACACATTAAAATGTTACATACCTGCAAAGGGTGTGGATCATTTTTTATATGCCATAAGCATTTGTTAGAATATATGCAGACACACGCGAGAGACAAGCCAAATCTTGCATTACATGTCGATTGGCCTTTGAAAGAAAGTCATGTTTGAAGCAACATATACAAACACACATTGGAGAGAAACCATATTTTGGTGAATCTTCCTTTGCAAAGAAATCATATGCAAACTCACATTGAAAAGGATAGTTCCTTGTGATGTGTGTGGACCCTAGTGATTTGTTTGTGTCTGCATTTAAAAAAAAACACATGAAAAAACACACTTGAGAGGAACCATGTGCAGATGAGAAATGTGCAGATGTTTGTTTTTCTCAATGATAAAATTTAAACTAGGGTGAGCAAAAATACACAGCACAGAAACTATATTCTTGTAAAATATGAAAGCTTTTGCTTTTCCGTTAAACTGAACATGATGAGATGTATGAACGCTGACTGATTAGAAATTATTTTGGTGAGTGGATTCGATTTCAGACTGATGTTTTTTAAATATTTTTATACACAATACTTGGATCTAAAATTTATCTATTTTTTATGTAAACATAGGCAATGAAAGTATAAGGTCTACGTATCGTTAACATTAATATATATATATATATATATATATATATATATATATATATTTCTTTTAGAAAAACAAAAACCGGTCACATTAGGATTATAAATTTATTTCCATCCTGTTATGGGTATTGATATGATTCAATAACACCAAAAACGACAGGACTTCTGATCTAATGGATAAAATAATTCTGCTTTTAATTTTTGTCAATTCTTCCTCTGTAGAACTATTTTTTTTCTAGCCCTTTTTGGAAATCACTAAAAGTCAGAGAGCACCTAGTTAGCAGCCAAGACAGACCTCTCGCTTCTTCAGCTACGGACATTCCACATGGAAACTTTCACTGAAGAACACGCTGCTACTAGCTACACACACAGAAGAACCAGCCTTGCGGTCAGTCACGCAAGCAACTTGCTACAGTTACACACACTTCCTACAAACTCAAGGACCAACATACTAACCGGGGACACCAAAAAGAACCTTTTCTCACTCTGACTCGTTTACTTCTGCAAAAAATAATAAACCTTTTGTTGTGTTTCAAAAAAAGTTTTGTTATTTATTTGTGTTGTCAATTAATTTATAGTGTTATGGAAACTAACCATCAAAAACATTAAACCTACATAGAACAGCTCCGTGCCGATACAGGACGTAGCATTGAAGACCAGGAGCGATGGACGAGAGAGACGAGGGGCGAGAGAGGGTCAGGGAGATCTGTGCTGGTGACACGACATGACGATGATGATGAACTTTGTTGACCTACTCAACTGAATTGTTAGAAATAGATCTGTTTGATGGTTTAAACAAATGACTGATTTTTAATTAATTAACTATGTGTAAACAAAAACTGTGTACTTATTCTAAACTGAATTGCTTGAAATAGAGCTGCTTTACATTTAACTGTGTGTAAATAAAAAAATGTACTGAGCTAAATTGTTTTAAATTGAATATGTTCATGTGTATACAAGTGGATTTGGCATTAAATAACCTTCAATGGTTGATATGCCATAAAATCAAACCCCAAAATTCAGCCTCACTTCCTTTTTTGGTATTTTGCCAGTTGTGACAGTCTGTTTGGATCTAATTGCAAGAAAATTATTTTTGTTAAATTTTGGTTAAAACAAAAAAAAGGAATGAATAATGAACCATTAATAAATTACTGTTCTATTTGTTCCTTAAAAGTAGGCAACTTTGCTAAAAAAAAAAACTCGGAAGATTTTTCAGGATAGATCTAAGAAAATTATCACAGCTCTTACAACTTGACGATATGTAAATCTAATCCGGTATGAAAAATTACAAGCGACAAAATTATAACTAACGCCGGTTGATGTTTTCTTCAGTTTTTCATTGTTTAGCAAAGTATTTTCTTCTTGAAAAAAGAATTTCACGTTTACAGGAATTGTTTTTTTTTAATTTTTTGATAAGTGTTTGAGTATATTTAAAAAGTAAAATATTTACTTTTTAAATTTGTCGAGAAAGTTGAATGAAATGAAAAAATGTTTATTCTGTTTTTAGTTGTCGGAAAGTGGCGATAATTACCGAACAATTTTCCGGTTTTCCATCAATTCAAATTTATCTTCAAAAAATATTTGCTGTGCGAATTTGAAGTGTCATTTCCTTTAAGGAAGTTTTAAACACCGAAAAGTCTTATTCCAGGTAAATCAAAGTTTATATATATATATATATATATATATATATATATATATATATATATATATATATATATATAACTTAGTTTTGAATCAGTTTTGTTTTAACCTAGAAAATTTTGTTGCCTAAGAAAACGATATTGATGAAAAAACTAAAAGTCAATTTATTTGAATTGAAACCTTTAAATTTCCCAGCACCTTGTTTTTCTTCCTTTAATTAGGGGATCAAATCATAATGTATTCATGTTGCAAAGTGATCCCTCACTTCTTCCTTAAATAAAATAAATCTTTTAAAAATCAATTAACGTTCGTTCGTGTAAATTATATTTTTATGAGTAGGGGGATCAAGTCTTAATGTATTCATGTTATAAAGTCATCCCTCACTTCTTGGCCATATTTATACTTTAAGGTATTTTCCCGCCAGTTCTTTGATATTTTGTTTGAGTCGAAGAAGTTTTTTAAAATATATTTCACATGAAATTTTTTATCTAAATGAAAATAATCGCCTCAAAAAAGTTTTTGATGCTATTTCACGAATGCCATATCGTCGTCGAAAAATATTTATTAACATTTTTAAAAAAAACCTTAGTATCGATTATTAAATCGATGCTGGTCTTTTCAAAATATTAATCATAAATATTTTTAAATGATAAAAAAAACCCAATAAAATTACCATTTATGCAAAGATCTGCATCTATGTAAGTCTGTTCCTATTTAATATAAAAAGTAAAAAGTAAAATTGGCCACCATAGTCGAGGGTGACCCGAAGGCTCCTTTTTCAATAGCTACTACACCTATTCAAGTTCACGGGTAAAGTTTTTTTAAGTAAATTTTATTTATTTTTGTGATTTGTACTCCCTCAGACTTTGTACATGTTTTTATTTTTTGAAAAACAAAAAACAAAAAAGCTAAATAAATACAGTCATTTTGCATTTCGAGGTTTATTTTCACATTTTGATCAAATGTAGAATAAACATCCATTTCTGGAATAGTTACCTTTGAAAAAGACAAGTAACCAGACAGGTTAAATAATTTTTATTTTTTTCAAATTTTACTTCTGAGGGGAAATCTCCTTTTTTCTTTTAAATACTTGTCAGTGTGGAAATGGAAATCTTTACTTTCATATGGGTTTCTTTGATAAGGAAAAGGTTTAAACTTATTCATTCATCCAAGCACTGTCCTGTTCATTAAATTACCTACACACACACACACACACACACACATACATATATATATATATACATTTATGTGGGTGTGTATGTATATATATATATTGGCTGCATTTCTTCATTGATACATATATGATTGAACATAATAGACATTTTTTGTCTACAATCCATTCATAATTAATTATTTCCCAAGTATTTTCCGCCCAACTTTGGGCCATCATCAGCGGATGATGTATTACAAAAGTGATATAACTTTTGTATGTACATTTCTACTTTGTAAGAAGAGCGTCTGTACTGTTGTATTGTGTAGTGTTTACTTTTCAAATTTGTTTCTATAAATAGTGTCAGTAACTAAAAACATTTAAGTACATTAGCACTGGTTTGAAAATTAATTCTATTAAGTTTGGGTTGTATGTTCCTTATATGTTGTGCCTTGAGAATCTGTAGTTTTTGCTTGTTATTTTGATATTCTAATATTGTTGTGTTTTCGGTAAGAATTTTCTGTAATTCTGTTTTTGGGCATGAATGATTTTTTAAATGCTGTGCTATGGAACTTGTATCAGAAAGGAGCATTGTGTGTCTTCTCAATAGAGTAGTTGAGGTTAAAGCAACATATATATTGTTATTTTCAGCGACACAATCTCCTAAAGGACATTTAAATTGATATATAATGTTGATTTTTTGCAAAACTCCAATCGAGGGAGAAGAATAATTTTTAATGACTAAGTTGGAGGTGTTAAATTTATCATAGTATATAATAAGTTCAAATATATATGCATACACACACAAATGCCTACAGAGTCAGAAGTAATCTACCAAATAATCAAGATAAATTTTGTGTCAGAATTTATCCCGATGATATGTTTAAGTGAATCCTAGGTAGATTATTTTTGACTCTGTAGGTGTTCGTATTTTGCTCTATTTTGTGTACATTTAGTTTAAGGTTGGTGTTCTTTCTTTTGACTCGACATTGTGGTCTTGGTCAATTAGTAGAAATATTTTTAGTTTTTACTTTTTTTTATGGGTAGTTTTTCCCCAGATATCAATTTGTGTAATATTTTTTTATTTACAGATTGTACCATCTAGGTTTTTTTTTTCACACTGTCAGAATCATAGAATAGGTATAAGAATAAAATAATATATATATATATATATATATACAAACGCATATATGTATATGTTTGTGTGTGTGTGTGTATATATATATATATATATATCATTAAGTTAAAATACTATTCGAATAAATTTGTAGACTCTAAGGACATTACATCATACTATATTAGATATGAATGGACTGAGGTAGAAAGAGTCTTTAGTTATTTTGATGAAGAAAGAGTGAGAGAGAGAATCAAGTTATTTTGATGAAGAATGAGAGAGAGAGTCTTTAGTTATTTTGATGAAGAAAGAGAGAGAGAGAGTCTAGTTATTTTGATGAAGAGAAAGAGTGAGTCTTTAGTTATTTTGATGAAGAAAGAGAGAAAGAGAGTGTCTTTAGTTATTTTGATGAAGACAGAGAAAGAGTCTTTAGTTATTTTGATGAAGAAAGAAAGAGAGAGTCTAGATATTTCGATGAAGAGAGAGAGAGAGTCTTATTTTGAATGTTGCTGATTTCTTATCTTTAACCCGTATTTTCTCTTCTTTTTAATTGTACTTTAATGTGTCTTTTTCTGATTACCTACCCTTTTATAGATCTTAGAAACTTATGTTTTGATTAAAGTTAAATTTTCTTTTCTTTCATTCTATTGGTTAATTCCTATCCCTAAGGAGTCAGTTGGTGTGTCCATTAACCATGAAATGTTTGGATCAGGTGTTGGTTTGTCTGTCTTGGGTCTTCTTTTAGAACTTATGGACTCATTTTTATTTAGCTGGGGTGGTTGCTGAATGGACTTTTTAGGAAAAGATTTTTTTTACTTAAAACTACTACAGCCTATATCAAGGTAAGATGGAAGTTGGCCCCCTTAAAATTGTGAGCGTATCCCAACTAACGTCTTCAACCCCTAACTTCTATTCTGGATTGATTTGAACAGACAGAGACTGACCAATCTAAATCACAAGATTCTTATACTTGATAGTGAAATTCACATCTTGAAAAGGCTTCTTTCCAGTCTTCACAAAAGAAGTGTTGCTTTTCCAATGAGATTTAAACAATATTCTGTTCCTTTTGAACCTTTCCAGTTGGAGATATGTTAACTGTCTGTTGATTATAAAACTCTACTTGATCTAGTGCAATTAGATAACTGTCAACTTGGCTCAAAAAAAGTATATTTAATACCGTTCCTTGTATCTGGAAAATTGTGTATCAAAATAAAGAACTGCCAATAAAGTTCACCCTAAAAGACATTACAAATTTAATAAAGGATCCCTCTACCACCAAAATAAAACAAAAAAGTCAAAGTATACGATTCCCTAACATAAAGTAATTCAGTTTTTATTTTCATGTTATTTATTGGACTGATGACAATTTTTTTTCCACTAATTTGTATAATAGTAAAAAAAAAAAAAAACTTCACCCTGCAAAAAACACTTTTTCTTTCTCAAAGAAGACCCCCAAAGCCACAGATTTTACCCTTCAATACAGCAGGACACATGGTACAACGGATATAGGCATTCAGTTGAAAAGTGCTTTGAAGTGTAATCACCTGGAGGTTGCAGGTTCAATCCCAACTACTAATAAATAACATAGAAAACTTATCAAAGCTTACAATTTTGACAAACATTTGCCAGTATCACTTCAAGTATTTGGATTATTGTCCTCATCTTCATTGTTATATTCACAATGTTTCAGCTGATGTGTTGATCGGCTTTCTTCAGGTGTTTCATATTGAACTCGGAAGCCAAAGCAGAACTTTGAACCGAACCCTTTATTCAATCTACAGGGGTACATTCTTTCAGTTCCATTGTGGAAAGTAACCCCTACCTACAAAAGTAAAAAAAGAAAAGTTTACAATAATTCAAACTAATTGCTTGTGTTTTCCAATCGCTAATTATTTCAGAAATGGGTGATCATACTACATTGAATTAAAATGTGAAAGTGAGCCCTGCTTTCTAAAGTGTACAATAATTTGTCTTTTTAAAGAATTAAGAAAATATGGAGAGTTTGGGCATCTAATTCACTCAAGTCAGAAAATTTTTTTCCTTGTAAACCGGAACAAGTGCTTGTGTACAATGATACCGATGAAACTCGGTTTAAATTTTACAAGGGGGTTCAGTTTGCTTTGTATGTTCATGTTAAAGCAACCTCTCTTTGTGTACAGTGCCAGTTTTTGGCCATTTATATTTCATGTTTGCTCTGGTGGGCTGGATTATTTTTTTAAAAGGAATACCAAAATGCCAAGATTCATTTCACTGCCCCCTTCCACTGTCCCCTGTGAAATTTTTTTTATTTTGAGAAATTTAAATCAGTTTAGTGAAGAAATTGTAATCAGTAGAAAGTGTGGGGGGGGGGAACAAGAAAAATTTTAAATAAACAAACTGGAAAGATGTTAATTTTGGGGAATCTTAAGAAATATTTTCATGATGGGATCATTATCAAGGAAATGAACCCAGCAACCCAAGTTCAAACCCAGGACGAGGCTGTTTACATTTCGCATAATGCTAATACCCTTGGGAAAGGCATGAATCTAACTATTCTTCCTTCAATTAGTATCTTTCATATTACACTAAATTCTGATGTTGAAGTTCCAGCCTTGGAGATTTGAGGAATGCCATTACTTCCAGGTCCACTCTGATCCAAAGTGGTAGCATCTGATAGGATCCTTTCTATGGGTCAAATAGAACAAACTTGTGGGCAAACAAATGACTGATGTTAAATTGTTATTGTTATATAACTGTTTGCAAAAAAGAGCTCAGGATTGTTAAAGAATGTTATCCACAAAATGTGTTTACTAATCATATATATATCTATAAACAGGAATTGGCATTAAATAACCTACAATGGTTGACATGCCATAAAACCAAACATCTGGCCTATTTGGCCCAGTTGGCCAGAGCTGTAGAATACACCAACTGCTTTTCTGCAGAGAAGTAGGACTCCCCCAGTGAGTGTCCTGGATATGACACTAAACAATCTGATGGTGAGGCTCCAGTAATGCTGGAGCTTTGGGTAATGTAGAGTACCCTATTCATTGCCATAGTAATGATATTGTAAAGTCAAGAATTGTCTTTGTGTATGAAAGTAGTTGTAAGTAAATTTGGTGACCCAAAGGCTCCCTTTTCAATAGCTACTACACTGAGGTGTGGGAGAGGGCACTACTCCTTTCCCTAGATTGCTCCACTTTACCCTCGATATGTACCTTATAATGCTGAGTGTTAAGCAAGGAGGTATCAAGTACCATTTTTAAGTTTTTGGTATGACTCAACCTGGCATTGAACCCCAGTCTCCCAGACCGTTGGCGAACACTCTACCCACTAGGCCAACGCGCCAGTTTTTATGAAATATATTATACAATTATTATACTTTCTCAAGAGAAATAACTGCTACCTGAGATAATTTGTCGCTGCTGTGTTCTGGGTAACCCATTCCAATTTGTTTAATATTAGTTAGAAAGGAAGTGAGACCCCATTTTTCTCCGAGAGAATTTATTAAAAATAATTAATATGTTACATTACTGATTTAATGAACGATAGGAAATAATTATTCTTCTATTTATAAAATTGAAAAAAAAACCTCATTCAGTTTTGATTTTGGTGTTACTAGAAAACTTTCTAGAACAGTCAAGACTTCATAATTACCAATCAGGTCAGTAAAAGTTGATAAATTCCAACCTACATGCAATCAAGGTGCTAAAATTTAATATTTAACCGTGTAGATATGTTGAATATCAATTATTTAACCATTTTTGATGGAAAATTTCCCAAAATTTTTATAAAAGTTAATTTTAATCGTCATAATCTTTGTATCATTAATAAAAAGAAGAATGTCTGTTAAAAAATGTTACCTAAAAATGATTTGTGTCCTTTAAAACTGTCTGATAAAATCAATCCTGGCCCAGTTGGCTACAGCTGTTTATTATGCCGAGCCAACTGGATTTCTGCAGAGGTTTTTAATGTCTTTTTCTTGTAAAATGATTCTAATTGTCAAATTTAATTGATGAATTATTGTAGTGTTATTTTTCAATGCTCCAATTTTTTTTGAAAAGCTTGAAGTTTTTTTATATCTTTTCCTCGGAAAACAATTGATTCTAATTGTCAAATTTAATAGGTGAAAAAATGCAAAAAAAAATATGATTCACACATTCTGAAAATTTTGCAAAAAACATTAATGTCGAGTTTTTGGAATAAGCATTACCTCACTCCAAATTTCATTATGGAATGAATTGGATCCTCACTGGGTGCTGCATTATTGTAGTGTTATATAAGAGTAGCTTTTGATAAAATTATGTGTATCTATTCGAATGTAAATTGAGTCCATATGATATTCACTGCTTGGTTATATATATAAATTTTCTTAATTTGAATATTACTTTCTTTTACAGATATGCTGTTTGTATTGAACAAATAGAAAAAGAATTTATCGGTGGGAAATTAAAGGATCAATGTTAATCTCCCAATGAAAACAGACTAAAAATAAACACATAAAAACCATATCAGTTCATTTCTCAAAGACTTTAAAAAATATGAATACACACTTCATAAAAAACTCCATTTTCTTGCATCACAGGTGGATCTGCTTTTTGGAATAAAATCACATTTGAAACAGCATAGAGAAATATATGCTGGAGAGAAACATAATTTTCATAAAATGTCTGCATCTTCTTATGTGGAGAAGTCTGATTTAGTGGTACCAATGCCAAAAGAGTTTGAAGAGAAACCACATTCTTGTGGAACATTTGGATCTTCCTTTACAGAAAAGTCAACTTTGTTGCTACATATGCAAACACACGCTGAAGAAAAACCATTTTCTTGTGAAACGTGTGGATCTTCTTTTGGACAAAAGTCAAGTTTGATGTTACATATCCGAACTCACACTGGAGAAAAACCATTTTCTTGTGAAATATGTGGATCTTCATTCTCATATAAAGCAAGCTTGGTACTACATATTCGAACTCACACTGGGGAGAAACCATATTCTTGTGAAATATGCGGATCTTCCTTTGCATCGAACTCCCAGTTGAGGAAACATATGAAAATACATCTTGGAGAAAAACCATATTCTTGTGAAACATGTGGATCTCTCTTTGAACGGAAGTTACACTTGATAAAACATGTCCGAACACACACTGGAGGAAAGCCATATTCTTGCATCACCTGTGGATCTGCATTTGATAGAAAGTCAACTTTGAAACAGCATATACAAACACACACTGGTGAGAAACCATATTCATGTAATATATGTGCGTCTTCCTTTGCGCAGAAATCCTATTTAGCAGTACATATGCAAACACACTCAGGAAAGAAGCCACATTCTTGTGGAATATGTGGATTTTCTTTTGGGCGAAAGTCAAGTTTGGTCCAACATATGCGAACGCACACTGGAGAGAAACCATATTCTTGTAAAATATGCGGATCTTTCTTTTCACTGAAGTTACATTTGGTTCAACATATGCGAACGCATACTGGAGAGAGGCCATTTTCTTGTGAAATATGTGGATTTTCTTTTGCACGAAAGTCAAGCTTAGTACTACATATGCGAACGCACACCGGAGAGAAACCATATTCTTGTAAAATATGCGGCACTACTTTTAGACTAAAATCAGGCTTGGTACTACATATCCGAACTCACACTGGGGAGAAACCATATTCTTGTGAAACATGTGGATTTTCTTTTGGACATAAATCAAGCTTGGTACTTCATATCCGTACTCACACTGGGGAGAAACCATTTTCTTGTGAAGTATGTGGATCTGCCTTTGCACTGAAGGTGTATTTGGTGCAACATATGCGAACACACACTGGAGAGAGGCCATATTCTTGCGAAATATGTGGATCTTTCTTTTCACAGAAGTTACACTTGGTTCAACATATGCGAACACACACTGGAGAGAAACCATATTCTTGTGAAATATGTGGATCTTCCTTTGGTCAGAAGTCATCTTTGGTACGCCATAAGACAACACACACTGGAGAGAAGCCACATTCTTGTGAAATGTGTAGGTCTGCCTTTGCATTGAAATCACACTTGGTTTTACATATGCGGACACACACTGGAGAGAAGCCATATTCTTGTGAAACATGTGGATCATCCTTTGCACGGAAGGGTGTTTTAGTTAGACATATGCAAACACACACTGAAAAAAGACTATATTCTTGTGAAACATGTGGAAAATCCTTTGCACGGAAAGCACCGTTTGTGAAACATTCACAAACACACACTGTTGAAAATTCATTATGCCCACCCCATCTTGATCTACATTTACAAGAAAAAGAAATTTGAAGAAACTTCTGCAAACATGCAAAAATATGGAGGGAAACCATATTCTTGTGAAATATGTGGATCTTACTTTTCAAAGAAGTCATATTTGTTCTAAAAATGCCTGCTTACATTGAAGAGGAAAGAAATTCTTGTGAAATTCGCTGACTCCCAGTAAATTCACATTTGGTATGTGTGAACACACAGCAGTTGAGCCAAAGGACTACTCTGTGTGTGTGTGTATTTTTAGAAAATCCGTGAGGAAACACACTAGAGAGAAACCACATTGAGGGAAAATGTACAGATTTTTCTTTTCTGCTATATTTACACTGGCAGAAAATATGAAAGCTTTGGTTTTTCCCAGAAACCAAATATAATATGTTATGTGTGATCATTCACTAATTACCCCACACAAACTATTATAGACATGGACTACGCTAATGATATAGCACTACTGGCAAAAACACATGCTCAGGCCAAATCCCTGCTGCATAGTCTGGAGAAGGCAGCAAGCGTTATAGGCCTCCATGTCAATGCAGACAAAACAGTACATGTGCTTTAATCAAAATCAAACAAGAGACATCTCCACCCTAACAGGTGGCTGCTTGAAACTAGTGGACAAGTTCACATATCTTTGAAGCTGTATCTCATTTACAGAAAATGACGTCAGTATGCGACTAGCAAAGGCATGGTCTGCTATCGGTCATATGGAAATTAGACCTATCCGATAAAATAAAATGCAATTTTTTCCAAGCAGCAGTCATGTCCATGTTACTATATGGATGCACCATATGGACGCTGACTAAGCATGTAGAGAAAAAGCTAGACGGCAATTGCACAAGAATGCTTTGAACCATATTGAATAAATCCTGGAAGCAGCATCCCACAAAACAGCAGCTATATGGTCACCTTCCTTCTATCTCTAAAATCTTTCAAATCAGACGAACAAGAAATATGGAACACTGCTGGAGAAGTAAGGGTGAGCTCATAAGCAGTGTTTTCCTATGGACTCCTTCATATAGACAAGCAAGTGTTGGACGTCCAGCTTGACCTTATCTATAACAGCTCTAATTTACTGCTAAAACTACTTTAATACATATATATATTTTTTTTTTTTTTCTTTTTTTCGTCATACGTGTGAAAGCACTGCCACTACTATGCCAGGTGTGGCAGTATTACCTTGAGCTACCGAAACTGTTTTATCACCCTGGTTGGCGGCCGATGAGGGCAGGGTATCGCACGTGCTTTCACATGTTGTATGATGAAAAAAAAATACATATGTATATATAATTGAAATTTACTGCTAAAACCATTTTAAATCACTAAAATACAATGCTCTAGGCATAAAAATGCAGAGCAATATTTACCTTCACAGCAACATGAAGATAAATAGATCAGAATTGGTAGTTAAATGTTGCCATGAAGATAAATATTTTGTCATTTAGCACTTGATTGAGCTGCATGACTTTGTATGTTAGACATGTAATAGTCGTGAGACCTAAATATTGCTGTGCAGATATTTTATTCTGTTGAATTCGATAGACTTGAGATGTGTTCCTTTTTATCCTGTTATAGATAATACAGGATGTAGTCTAGACAACCTGCTGAATGCAATGGATGATAGACAAATGGTGAGAGTTAGAGAAATCCATGCTTGTGGCATGACATGATGATGATGATCATCATATTCACGGATTAAAAATTATTGTTGTGAATGGATTGCATGCTAATAGACTTTTGAAATATTTTCATTTAAATTTTGTATACAATTCTCCGATTAAAAATTTCATCAATTTTATATTTATCATGAAAGCGTGGCATTTTAAAATTTCTTTAAGATATTATATAAGCACCAATATTTGAAAGCTCTTCTCTTCTAGATTGTTTAAAATACATTTTCAGCCACTTTAGACTCATAGATAAATCAACTTTTTATTGTATTTTTGAGCCTCCGTCAATCTTATGAATAGCAAAGAAATAAATGTTTCTTCAGAAGGTATGAATTTATTCTATATCTACTCAACAACTTTCTGTTTATTTGTTTTGAGTGATAGTTTAAAATTCTTTTCTTTCAACATTGCTTAATTATCATAAATTGAACAAATATGTTATTGTTTACAAAGGTCTATTTGTACTGTTATTTCCAAAAATATCTTGCTTGCTAATTGTTTTATTTTGCATACAAACTGACATTAACATCATAACTTTGTTTTTCCCCACTACATAGACATACTCACACACAGATCTTTTATACACACATGTCCATTTAGATTAAAGCGAATATAACTGCTATATTTCATGCATGAATCTTCACTTTCTCTTGTAAAATATTTGTGCTCTGACGATTATTATCTTTTCTGACAAGGAAAGATTTTATAACTTCTTTTTTTCAGCAAACCTTTCCGTCAGAATTAAAAATTTATTAATTTGTAGATTGGTGTTTTATTCAGTAATTTTCACCTTTGTCTGCTACATTCGTGTGTGTGTACATATATACTTATGTTTACTTACTGTCTATCTCATTACTACCTTGCCCAGTCGGCTGGGGGGCTGTAGAATACACTGACTGCACCTCTGCAGAGGGGTAAGACCCTCCCCAATGAGTGTCCTGATATGACACTAAACAATCTGCTGGTAAGGTTCCAGTAATGCTGGGGCTTTGGGGAATGCGGAGTACCCCTTCATTGCCATTGCTTCCCGGTCCACTCTGGTTCAGCGTGGTAGCACCTGATAAGGCCCTATCTGTGAGTTAAGTAGAACTAACTGCATACTAAACTGAATTGTTTGATTAAACTGAATAGCTTGAAATCGAAATGTTTTTGACAAACCGTACTTACATTTAAACCATGTGCTTATGCTTAACTAAATTATTTGAAATGGAACTGTTTTTTGATATTGAAACTGTACTTACGCTAAACTGAATTAGCTGAATTGGAACTACTTGACTAAATTGAATAGCTTGAAATAGAAATGTTTTCCCAATTAAACTGTACTTACATTTAAACTGTGTGCTTATGCTAAACTGAATTGTTTGAAATAAAACTGATTATTTACATAAAAATGGATTTGGCGTTAAATAACTTACAAAGGTTGATATGCCATAAAATCCAACCAACCAACCATTATTACCAAATTCATGTATCCGTAGATATGACTTGCCTTTGAAGTGACATATGCTAACACACTGGAGAGAAACGTGAATTTTTTATACAAAAGTTAAACTTGGTGCTATATATCTGAATCCGTATTAGTAAGGGTCATCTGAGAATTGTATTTGTTGTTGAATAAATGAAACTGGCAGTAATATAACTGCTTCTGAGGGGTGAATAAGCATTCACTGATTTTAGGTTTTATTCTGCTCTGCTTGCTCGCATTTGAGCACTTTAATTCATGAAAAAGCATATTTCAACGATTTGTGTATTCAATTTTTGATATAAGGGAATCAAGAGATTCTTATGACAATTTTTTAAAATTAAAAATTGCTCAAATTCTGGCCAGTCAAGCAAGATATTCTTAGTTCCATGTTTTTATTAAAAACAGAAAATGCAATCTTCAGATGAAAAAAACAATTATTTTTTATTTTTTTCAAATTTTCAGAAATATTTTAGAAACTGTAATTTTGTAGAAGACTCCACTGCACTAGGTACGAACCAGCCTCACAAGGTTGAAAAAAAAAAGGCTACAATGGATTTCAAAGCTTTCCTGTTTATTTTCCTCTTGTTTTCATCTTAACCAGGCTACGGTTTATATGACACTTAGCAAAAATGGCTCTGCATTCTACCATTGCAATATCGAAAACAACGGTTTCTGCCTAAGGTCCTAATTTTGTTTACTTCAAATACTGTGTATGGTGCTATCAATTCTCTACTTTTGGAATGGGTTTGACACTGTCTTCTGATAGCTTCTTGCTATCATTTTGAGTTTGAGAATTAGTGATTGACAGCAGAGGAGAATTTGGGAATGAGTTAATAGGATTCACGAGTGTGAATATCAACCATATCACTACCTTCTCATATCACCCTCAAAGTAACGCCAAGATGGAGTGATTTCTCAGATTTTTAGGTGACATGTAAGAAGAATTATCCAAAAGAGAGAATGAGAACTGGGGTCTGTCCTTACATCAAGTACTGGTGGCAGCTAGATTTGTTATATTGCAGGATTCAGATCTCTTCCGATTTACGATTTCATTCAAAAACATACACGTAGCTGGAGACGGGTAGCATTCAACCGGATTTTAACCTGATGGCTGCTGCCGAGACAATAAATAAAATGTTTCCTTGCACAAGGCTTCCGGGCGAGAATGCAAGAAATTAATTCACATAAACAAAATACTCTTTTTCAGCCAATCATAAATCTTCCCCCACCAAAATTTCCCAGAACTGATTTAATCCAAAGGGTAACTACTTAAGCAGCGAAAATCTGCTAAGGTGTCAGACTGGCCTACTGAGGATTGAAGGGAACGTGCTACGGCCATAAGAACTCAACTAAACTCTGACGGATTTTTGGACACACCACCTGCTGTGAACAACTGCTGACTTAGCTACAACGACACTCCGTCCACGACTGCTACTACCACCAAGATCATCGGATACCCTTACCACCCTTATACCACCATACCACCAAGTGAGTTTCTTAACTTATTCATGACCGTCCATGAACTCTGGTTTCACACACACACCATGTTCACTCTTTCACTTGATATTGTACGCTACAAATTTGTACAGTTGATTCTTCGCTTTATCGCCTTGTTTTTCCTTTTGTTAAGATAATTGTTGAAAAACTTTCAACCTGTGTTTGTCTTTTCCTTGCTACCATACGCAAAATATAACAGATTCTTAATGAGGTTAGTAAATTCTCTCCATACTACATGTTGCCCAGTCGGCTGGGACTGTAGAAAACAGAGAGGTAAGACCCACCCCCCTCTGCCAGCCAGTGTCTTGGATATGACACTAAACAATCTTGCCCAGTTGGCTAGGGCTGTAGAATACCCCAACGGGTTCTTTGCAGAGGGGGAAGACACCCCCGCCCAACGAGTGTCTTGGATATGACATTAGACAATCTGATGGTAAGGTTCCAGTAATGCTAGAGCTTTGAAGAATGTGACGTACCTCTGGGCCGGAGTGGTAGCACCTGATAAGGTCCTATCTATGGGTCAAATAGAACTAAACTGCATACTTATGCTAAACTGAATTGCAAGTGAAAAACCGAATGGTAACACTGGAAAAGATCTTTCCATATTTTCGCAGGAGCAGTCACATGGCGACACTGAAAAAGATCTTTCCATAATTTTCTTGGGGCAATCAGCAAATCTAAACTACCGACTTCACAAATAGATTAGCAGAAATTATATTTATTAATCAATCTTGTCTCTTCATCTATCTTTAAACATATCTCAGACATTAACGAGTACAGTTCAGCTATGAACGTTCTTGAGGAAGTATTCGTTCAGCCTAAATATAGCATTTTTAGCAGACTGAAAAAAAAAATGTGGACCAATATTTGCAATCTTTGAAGAAACTCACTAAAGATTGTGATTTCCAGGCTGTTACAGCAATATAACGAGAGATGAGTACATCAGAGACGCGTTCATCAACGGAATTTCGGCCAACCGTATCAGGCAGAGGTTTCAGGAAAATTAGACACTAGACTTATAAATGGTTTATGACCAGGCTCTTACGCTCGAAATGGCCCAGAAGTAATAAGCATCTTACACTCAACCAGACTCTCTAACTGCTTCTGTATCTACTGTTCGAACTGAAGAAATAGATGACGGTCAGTTGTGTGTGATGAACCACCTACTGTGGCCGCTATCTCTGGACAAAAATGTTTCTTTTGCTGAAAGCAGAGACACGATAAATCCAAATGCTTTGCCGGAAATTCAATTTGCGAAAATTGCAAAAAGAAAGGACATTTTACTCGTGTCTGCAGATCCCCTACAGCGGGTGCTATCAACTAGGGTGAGTCTATTCTTGCTTCGTCTACTTTTAATTTCTCAAAGACTCTCTCTTATTCGTCCATGTGTGAGGAAAATCAAAGGAGGATACTCGTTGATATAGGAAGCTCAGAAAATTTTATTCATCCTGATATGGTTAAAAGGCTTGGATCGGCAGACATGCCAAGTTCGAAAAGAATTTTCATGGCTAGCAGTTCTGTAACATAGCCGTAGATGAATATGTGAAATGTACATAGAATGTTCATAACATATATACATAGAACATAGGAATCCCGAAACACGAAAAACTCTTACGACTTCTTAGTTCAGGTACGAAACTTTTTATTACCTTTGAGTTAAAAGGTTTTTCGATATAAGGAGAAAGATACCATCTTTCTATACTGTCTTTTCCATCCCTCCTTTTCCATCGACACCTGCCACAAGGCCTCGGCGAGCGAGCGAAAGTCAACCTTCTTCCTCCGAGGCAGAACTCAACTCACTGACTTTTCTCAAATCTCAGCCCACGCTTCCGGTGCGTGACGTCACTCACATCCTCTATCTGGGATTTTTATTGTGACATCTCTGAATGATACGTCCGCACCGCGCGCACGCGTGAACACCTACGCTTATGTTTGCACCTAACTAACCTATGCACTTTGCCGAAAGGTTCTCAGCCTAACTAAACCCAAAAGCAAGATATATAAAACGAAATCCCTCGGCCATTATATTACAGTTCTCAATCGCCTTCTACTCTTTGGATATTGTATTGTATCTCTCAGCCTGATTGGTCGAGAGTTCCGTAATGTCAAGCAGTCAGTTACGGCTAACCTATGCTGCGACATCATTCTTGGGCATAATTTTCGATGCAAACATTCTTCCACGGAAATACCTTTTGGAGAACCACTTCCACCTCTCACTGTTTGTAGGCTGACTGCTATTAAAAATGTTCCTTACCCATCTCTGTTAACGAATCTAACCTCAGACTGTCATCCAGTAGCTGTTAAATCCAGGAGACATTGCATTCCTGACGCTAAATTCATTCAGTCAGAAATCTCCCGTATGTTAACGGAAGGTATTATAGAGCCTTCTCAATCTCCATGCCGTGCCCAAACACTTGTAGTATCTCCTGAAAATCACAAGAAGAGACTTGTGGTTTACTCACAGATGATAAACCGGTTCACTTTCCTGGATGCTTATCCTCTTCCTCAGATAGAGGAATGGTAAATGAGATTGCTATATATCAAGTATTTTGCACACTCAATTTAACCCGTGTCTATCAACAGGTTGCTATTGAGCCGGAAGAATGAAAATAACGCAGCATTTGTGGGGGAAAACAGGTAATTAGTTATTTCAGTGGAGATGCATCCGTATTTTACGGGTATTGCTCTCAATATTATTTCCACCACAAATACAACACAAAACTTTACAATCGCGTAAAAGAAATGGAATAGAACACAACGAACATTAAACAACAAACAATTTAATATGCATATAACAGAATATGAAAACAAATAAAATACATGATGTGTAAATGGTCTTTTGGAAAATAAAGTTTCACAAGAAAATAAATTTGTTTAAAGATGTGTGTATGTTAACGGAGTCTGTAAATAAGTCGTTCTTACTTACATTAAGTTCATATCTGGTTTTATGATTGTGGTGACAGCGTGTCGCGTTGATGAAAGAAAGTTTGTCGGTTTTTTCTTTTGAACGTGATTCGCGGCCATCTGTAGCTAGGTCATGAACTTTGGTTGTGGAAGAAAAGGAATTTGCCTGACAGAGTATCAGCTACTGCTTTACTAACTTAATGGCTTAGTGACTGTCTCCTGACTGTGTGTTACTTATACCCTACAAGTGGATCAAAGAATCGTCCTAAAATTTTGGCGCGTAGACATTTATTGACCAATCAGATTTGTATTTTACTATTTTATTTTAGAGCCTAAATATTTTCTGTTAATTGACTTCCGATCCTATTTTTCTAGAATGTTCTATTCTATGTTTTTAGCTGATTGGTTGAAAAATATAAAAATGTAACTTAAATGCAAATGCAGTTTTGATCATAAATTTCTAGAATATTCTTAAGTATGTTTTTATTGTTTATTTTAAGACTAGAAAAAATGTGTATCCCATACATTCAAAGCTTTTGGATCACTATAACAATTTTGTCGAATCTTGTTTGGAGTGACCAATAGAGTTGCAAGTTTCCACCTAGTTATAGACAACATCATCAAGCAGGAAGACCTCAAAGGAACCTATGCCTACATTGATAATGTTTCCATTTGTGGACAAAATCGGATTAAGCATGACTTATTTGAATGAATTCATGACTAGAGTCGCAAAATATAGTTTGACGCTGAACAAAAGCAAATGTCATAATTCTTTTGCTTCAGTCGACTTGCTTGGGTATACGATAAGCAAGGGTTTAGTAAAACCCGATTCAGATAGACTTAAAGGACTGATGGACTTGCCGATACCTCAAGACTTTTCTTCTCTCCGACAAGCAATGGGAATGTTCTCATTATTCTAAGTGGATCTCAAACTTTTCTGAAAACTTGTATCTCCCAACCAGAGTCACCCATTTTCTTCAAACAAACAGATTTCTTTAAGTATCTGAAGCTGGAGATTTAAAAATCATCCCTTTAGAATATGCTATCGCTGCCTCTTTAATCCAAAACTGTCGGCCTGTAGCTTTCTTTCCGAGAATTTTAACTCCTGCTGAGCAAAAACACTCATCGAATGAAAAGGAAGCGTAGAGGCAATTTGAAAATGGCGACACTTATTACTCGGAAAGCATTTTAAGCTGATTACATATCAAAAATCTGTTTCCTTCAGTCGAGAAACAAATGTTGAAATGTGCTCTCTCAAGATGAAAAGTCTCTCGTGGTTTCGTCCCAGGATAGAGAGAGAAATGTTCTCTCTCGTGTCGACTGGTCTGACCTTGCTGCTAGCGAGGAGGAAAAGAAAAGAGAAGGCAAGCATGGTTAGCACTGCCTTTTTATGTTGCCCGGGGAGGTGTGCTCGTGCAGAATAGCATCGGTCATTCTCATTGGATGAAATATATAATTTCGAACTCCAACGGTCAAAGTAATTCCCGCACTAAATAATAATTTGAGATTTTTTCTGTTACAATGTCAATCTGAGGGATTGAAACGTTGTGTTAGAGTGAAAAGGTCACAATTGCTAAAAGTAAATAGATATGACCAATGGAAAAGATGGTTGAGTTATATAGGAATAGAATAACTCTAAATGAGTTGACATGCCTTTAAAGTAAAAAAAAATTGTTGTTAATGTCTTTTTATGCAATCAATATTTGAAATTGATAATAACTTACAATTAAAGGAGGGTGTCCTCGTGGTGTAAAGGTTAAAGCGGTGGACTGCGGAATCGTAGTATGCGAGTTCGTACTCCAGTCCTGCTATTATGTTCACTTTCGGGCAAATACCCTTGGGAAAGGCATGAACCCCCTTATCCTCCTAGCTATGGGTTAAATAGCACCACCACTGTTCTTCTAAGAAAATAGCTTTGGCATTAAATAACCTACGAAGGTTGATATGCTATTAAAACAAAGAAACCAAAGAAAAGAAAGAAACTTACAATTAAAGAGATATGTTTTTTATGGGTTTTTTTATCATCTTGTTGCTTAATCTTACAGAGAAAATTGATAAAATTTCTACAACACATGCATAAAAAATACGAGGTGCATACGTATGGGGATTTTTATAAGCCCCGAAAAGCCCGGTTTATTCCTACGTTTTGTAAAAGAATAAACCGTACTTCAACCGCAATAGGGAGATTGGTGACAGCTTTTGTAGAAAGGAGACGAACGACATTTTGTATAACAGAATTTATATACAACAAACAACAAACAAGGTTTTACACCAAATGGAACAAACAACGAATATGTAAGAGTTCAAAAAAGAGTTCAATGGTTTGATAGGTTAGGTAAGGTTTGTGAGGTTTAGGCGAGGTTGTAAGTTTAGGTCGTAAGGTTGTAAAGATGAAGTTATGTAGGGTTAGGTTATAAGGTGTAAGGTGAAGTTTTGCAGATAAAATACCTGCTGCAACTTAGCTGTGATCTTGGTTCCTTTTAACTCAGCAGTTGCGTTCGTCATTCTTGGCTCCTAGCTGGTGTTGAAGGTGCCAAATACGTTTGCCGTCAAGGGCTGCTACAAATGGACCTGCTGCTAACAGCGGTGGGAGTGGAAAAAAGGCAGAATCTTCAGTTGGAGCTCTTTTTCTAGTGGACACCAAGTGACCCCCAGGGGCTGCTGATATTCGGTGAAACAGGATCACCAGTTCCTTAACAAATTCCAAAAATGATAAGTTTCCAGACTTTTTTTGTCTGGGCACTATTATTGATAGTACACGCATGAAACTCGAGTCCCCTTCAAAGTAATCTCCCCCGACTGCAATGCACTTGTACCGTTCCAACAATTTCTGGAAGGTCCCAGGGAAGTCCTCTTGTGTGAGCGTGTTAATGACCTTCGTCACAGCCTCTTTCATCACCTCAATTATCTCATAACGACAGCCCCTGAGCTGAGGGAATAACCAAAAGTCACAGGGAGCAAGGTCTCGACTATAGGGAGGGTGAGGAACTGTCTTGATGCCCATCTTGGTCAAATAGTCTGTGACAAGGATGGAGTTGTGGACTGGTATATTGTCCTGCTGGGAAATGCCACTGACCCAATTTGAAGAGTGCTGGCCTCTTCTGACGGAATCTCTTCCTAAACTCTCTTAAAACCTCAACATAGTAACCCTTTGGCCAATCAACTCTAGTGTATTGACTTCCTTACTCCTCCCACAACTCTCATCATCCCTCACAGACTCCCTGTCTTCTTTGAATTTCTTATGCCACTCAAAAACTGATACTCGATTCATGCAAGATGCTCGAAAAGCAGTCTGAAGCATTCCATACGTTTCTGTGGCATTTTTTCCAAATTTAAAACATAATTTTATTACATATCGTTCTTCTAAAGTGTTAGATTGCATTTTTGAAATTCACCAGCTGTGACAATCAGGCTTTAGTAGGGTGTATTCCAATTGCTGCTATAGCTGTTGATTTGAACCTGAAATCCTAAAAATTGGTCTGTCATCTCATAAAATGTATAGATGGTGAATTATCAAGAGTCTATGACAATTTTAAATGCCCAAAGGAAAAAGGTCTGGAAACTTATCGTATGCATCTTGTATTTCAAAGATGCTATCCAACCTTTTCACAATTCATTTTCTCATCAGTGAGTGTTCACATATCTCTTTTTATTTCCCCAAAAAAGGAAAATACAAAATTTAACAATTTTTAGGTGAGCACAAGGTCCAAGAGAGTTCACATATCTCTTATTAAATCTGGTATCTGTGAAAAATGTAGTTTTTGTCCAATTTATTTTTTCCAATCTATTTTTGCATATGTCAGATTAAATGGGAAAATAAAAATATGAACATTTTCCATGAATGAGATTTGTCTCAAGTTTGTTTTATCAAATTTTTGTTAAATGAGAATCGTGAAAATGCTGATCCACACAAATCGCAGGAATATGGCTTGTCTCTTGTAGTGAAAATTAGGGGGAAAATCGGCACTCACCCCAGTGCAAATGTCAGCGCATATGCTCTACGTGCAAGATCCATTTTTTTAAACTAGAAAAAAGCTTTTATTGCAAATGGTTACGCATCTTCACGTCGGAAATCACGTAAAACCACGGGGAGTGAAGATCTTTTCGCCATAGGTTTTGTTGTTATTTTTTAACGGGGGAAAGTTTTGTTTTTAGCGAGAAGATATTTTGTTATTGTTGAGCGCGGAAGAGTTGTAACATGTTTGTGTGTGTTTACGTTGAGTTGTTTCCTCGCTAAGAGTGTAATTGTTAATAAAGGAAGGAGGAAGAAGTAAGATGCCGATAGTCGAAATGTGTTTTTAGAAATAGTTTTTATTTGCAGCATGGAAAATGTAGTTTGCGTTTGTCTCGTTGTGAGTAAGGAGACGAAATGGAATTATGAGAAAGTTGAGAAAGGCAGCGCGTATTGTCGGACGTGCGAGGGATTTTGTTCGCCGTAGTTCAGCGAAAGCCATGTTGCCGTTGGAGGAAATGAACTTTGGAGTCACTGTGAGTTTTGTGCGTCTGGTGGAGAGGTGTGCGTTGTCTCCATTAAGGTGGCCTAGAGGTGAAATGAGAGCTAGGTGTCGAGAGCGGAATAAGGCATCGCATCGACATAGCCAATTTTGGGAGTGAGATAAAGTTGTTCCGGTGATGGCGTATTGAATGTATCTAATTCATATTCAACTGGGATTCCTTAGTCTAAGAGAAAATAGACGCAAGGAATCCATAAATTAGAGAGGGTCCCTCATGTGTCCATGCTGCTGCTGCTATTGAAGAACGGCCAGTGGGATGTCTCACTGGACGGCGTTGTTCAGCCAAAGAAACTGTTTGGCAGCTTACCCAATTTCTGCTGCCCGGGAAAGGGATTCGGATTGAATAGGATAGGTCATCCTGATTGGGTGAAATTATGCGTCGAATTAAATTGCGCACCAAACCAAAATTCCTTCTGCTACACCCACACAAATCGCAGGAATATGGCTTGTCTCTTGTAAAGAAAATTAGAAAAAAAAAAAAAAAAAAAAAGCGGCACTCACCCCAGTGCAAATGTTAGCGCATATGCTCTACATGGAAGATCCATTTCTTTAACTAGAAAAAAAAAACATGGCTGCTCTGAGCAAGCTTTTATTGCAAATGGTCACACATCTTCACGCCGGAAATCACGTAAAACCATGGGGAGTGAAGATGTACATGCAAATGAAGGTAGACTGTTACAAGGTAGAGCTCTTTAACGTATAAGAGTTGCCTCCCTTGCATTAAACCTGTATCAAATCATTCGTCGCTTAATACAAAATACAAGGACAACCGCCAACACCAACAAACCGGCCTATGAGAACAAGAACCCCCCCAGCAAAATATAAGGACTTCATTATATATAAATAAAAAAATAAAATAAATAAATAAAAAGAAAAAAAGAACAAGCTTTATTTGACAAGAGAGATGTGACAGGGTAGAGCTCTTTAACGTATAAGAGTTGCCTCCCTTGCATTAAACCTATATCAAATCATTCGTCGCTTAATAAAAATACAAGTAAGAACCTATCTCGTGCCTTCCTCGTTATACTCAACGTTCCACTAACCCATATATAATATTACACAGACAAAAAAGAACATAAAAACAACAGACATCGTCACTGTGTTTTTTGGGTTTTTTTTGCACCTGTGTTGGACACAAATTGATTAAAGGAGACGCGGCGGTCAGTTTAAAGAGACGAGAATTATCGAATACTAAAAAGAGGTGTTGGCTAGTGATTGAGGGGTGGCAACTCTACCCGATACATCTCAAGTGTGTTTATATATATTTTACCTAAGATGACTTTTGTGCAAATGAATATTCACACATTACATATTTCTTTCCAATACGTGTTTGTATACGAGACCAAAGTCAGACTTGTCGGCTAAATAAGATCTTCATATTTCAAAAGAATATCTTCAGCATCTGTTCGCACATCTTAAAAAAATGAATATGTTTTTTCTCTAGTATATATCCGTATATGTTTAACCAAATTTGATTTCTGTGCAAATGAAGATCCACAGATTTCACAAAAATATCGTTTCTCTCCAGTATGTGTTCGCATGTCTCACCAAACTTCCTTTCTCTGTAAAGAAAGATCCACAGATTTTACAAGAATAAGGTTTTTCTCTAGTGTGTGCTCGTATATCTAATTTCAAATTTGACTTTTTGTCTGAATGTAGATCCACATGTAATACAAGAATAAGTCTTTTCATCTGTGCGTGTCTGCATATGTTTCACTAAGTATAAATTCCGCATAAAGGAAAATCCCTACATTTCATATATGCTTTTTGTTCAGTCTATATAACCTCAGGGGCAAGGATATAGATATACATTTTCTTTTTTAAGTAGACGAATTATATTGCGGTTATAATAATTATATGGATGCGTATTTCTAATCCTCCAGGGAAGACGTGGCCCTGGAGGTGACTGTGTTCTCTGTAAAATGTACTGATATAACTTGCAAGGTTAATTGTCTGCGCAATTACCATGACTAGTTAATTTAGTGTCACTTAAGTGCGATGTGAATTGGTGGCTCAGTGGTATAGTTTCGGTTCTGCATTCTGTGGTCGGTGGTTCGATCTCCAGTAGGGGAGATCATAGTATACACTGCTGATGAGACCTAATAAGGTCAAAACAGCTGTCCAGTGTTTCTGTATTCCGCGCCCAAGCGCTTGCCGAATTTTCTGGTCGCAGTATTGAATTCACAACATTGACAATTATATATTTGATTTCTAAAAAGATTTATGAAATAAGGCAAGAAAAAAGGTGTCATTTGTTTTAATGATTTTGATTTTAAACAAAGTCAAGTTTCATTTTTTTCAATAGACAAATTTTATTTCAGTATTTTACAAGCAAGATGAAGAAGTAAAACAGTTGACAATTCTTTGAAAAACATCTTAGGAAAATTGTAGCTTTAAGAGATAACTAATGGGTTTCATATCATCGAGTAAGGTTATTTTTTTATTGAGGAATGATAGTCTTTCCTTTCAAATTGCACTGCGTTGATAATAATAATAATAATGTTATATTCTGAGTTGTTGATATCTGTGATATGAATGTTGTGGGCGAGAAATGCGTATGGTTGCAAAACAAAGAACGTATAGATACTCACAATAACACAGTAAAGATGTTGTAGAAAATTTTTATAAATAAATTAAGCACAGAGAACAGAATGGAGAAATATGTTAATAGTTAAAGAATGAGTTCAGGGTGATAGTTACAAAGTTCATGTACTGTACTTGTCTCGTGGTGAAGGGATGGTTTTCTTGGAAACAAGGGCAGCGTTCCTAACGGCGGCGATTGTTTGAAGTATCGGATGACAGGCGCCGGTCAGTGGCGTAGAATCTTTAACACGAGTCGTGTGAAGGAGCAGTTCTGATTAATAATTATTTGGTCCGTCTATTTATATCTTTTTTGTAGGCTCAGAAACGGCAATTTTTGTGCCCCGCGGGAAGCGTTCCGATTGGATATTTATTAATGTATTTTTTTTTGTTAATTTATCGCAAACGGAAGTTCTGCGCGGAGCCGATGCGTGAACGACTAACTTTTCATTTTGAGTTGAGAACTCGAAGTGTTAACTTCCGTTTTTTTTTTTTTCTTCTTTTCTCCTTTCTTTTGTTTTTTCAAATCAAGGCAAGATCTCATCTTGTAACATAATGAAAGATCACCAGTGTAATTTGAAGGCAGGAAAAAAAAAAGAGATCAAGATTAATCGAGACAAGTGCAACAAGAGTAGAAAAGAGGAATCTTTACATGCCTCATGCATAGACGATTCAAATCTTAAGCTTGGTGGTGGGATTAGGATGGAGGAAGGTTTTTAAATGGGTCATGTATTGGTAGATTCAAATCTTACAGCAGGTGGAAAGACGGTGCAAACAATTCTGAAATTTCAAGAAGCTCCTGGTTTTTATCATTTACAATGCGTCCTAGATATGGTTAAATACGTGGAGCCTTCAATAAGTTTCCAGACTTTTTTGTACAGGTATTTAAAATTGTCGTAGACTCTTGAAAATTCACTATGTTATTGCTATACGTCTTATGAGATGACTGACCAATTTTTATGATTTCAGGTTTAAATGAACAGCTACAGCAGGAATTGGAATACACCCTACTAAAGCCTGATTGTCACAACTGGTGAATTTCAAAAATGCAATCTGACACTTTAGAAGAACGATATGCAATAAAATTCTGTTTTAAACTTGGAAAAAATGCCACAGAAACGTATGGAATTCTTCAGACTGCTTTTCAACCATCTTGCATGCATTGAGTATCAGTTTTTTAGTGGCATAAGAGATCCAAGGAAGGCAGGGAGTCTGTGAGGGATGATGAGAGGTGTGGGAGGAGTAAGGAAGTCAATACACCACAGTTGATTGGCCAAAGGGTTAGGGTTAGAGTTACTATGTTGAGGTTTTAAGGGAGGTCAGCAAGAGATTCCTAGGGAAGAGGCCAGCACTCTTCAAATTGGGTCAGTGGCATTTCCACCAGGACAATGCACCAGTCCACAACTCCAACCTTGTTACAGACTATTTTACCAAGATGGGCATCAAGACAGCTCCTCACCCTCCCTATAGTCCAGACCTTGCTCCCTGTGACTTTTGGTTATTCCCTAAGCTCACAGGCTGTCGTTATGAGACAATTGAGGAGATGAAAGAGGCTGTGACGAAGGTCATTGACATGCTCATACAAGAGGACTTTGATGGGGCTTTCCAGAAATTGTTGGAACGGTACAACAAGTGCATTGCACCCGGAGGAGATTACTTCAAAGGGGACTAGTTTCATGTGTGTACTATCAATAAAAGTGCCTATACAAAAAAAATCTGGAAAATTATTTAATGATCCTCGTATCTTTCAAGATTTGATGACAAAATATGGACCATGAAAGAGATAGAAAAGAAATCACAAGCTTTTTAATAGGATGAAGAATCTAAAAAAGAAGAAACTGTTTTTGTTCCCAGGGACATGTTTAATATACGAGTTGCAGCAGCCCAGATGCAAGATGGGAAACCTATTTGTTTTTTTTCTTCCAGAATATAGATGTAGATGATAGTTGAAGAGAAATATTTGATCTTCAAGGAAAAGTTAAAAATAAAATGAAAAGGCCTCTAGGTGCTGATTCTAAGCGAGTTCGATTTCACTGTAGAAACCAAACTAAAATGAAGTCAAACATCAAATAAGGAAAAGAAATAATGAAAGATTTGACCTCCTGTTAAACATTAAAATGAGGATATTTATTGTTACTTTGTCATGAGTTTCAATGAAGGATAAACAATGTCAAATCCCATTTAATGAGGGCATTGCTTTTTGGTGTAATAGTTAAAGTGATGAACTGCAGAATCATAGTAAATGAATTCAAACTCCAGTCGCGCTATTACGTTCACTTTTAGGCAAATACCCTTGGGAAAAGTATGAACCCCCTTATCCTCCCAGCTATGGGTTAAATAGGACCACTTCTAGAAGGATATCATTGGCATTAAATAACCTAAAAAGGTTAATATGCCATTAAACAACTAAACCAAACCATCTCATAACATGAAACTTTTAGAATTTCTTCTTGTAAGTGATCAAATTCCAAATTCTGTTTAATTTATATTAAATAAAATCTTTGCTACAAAATGAAGATTTGGGTGGATTTTAAAGTTGCTTCTATCACTTTTCTATAAGTGAAGCCTGTTTTTTGCTCATAATTTTACTAATTTAAAAACACGTTAAGAGTATCTATATTCAAATGATTATCATTAGGTGTCTATCAACCATAAAGAAAATAAATTCAAGCTTCCAGAAAATATTGAGGCATTTTTTCTTTTTTTCTTTCTTTTGTTAATATGATTAAAATTAATTTGTATTTTTTGCTTACATACTTTTTAGACCAAGAAATACAATGGGAAAAAGAAAAAAAAAAAAGATGATTTCTTGCTTTCGTTAAATTTGATCGACTTGTTCAAAATGTACTTTCAATCAATCAACACAATTTCTGAATATTTTTTGGAATAATAATTTGATCATGTTAGAATTATTTTTCTTCGTCTTCTACTACGACAAAAACTGACGTATTTCATTGCAACCCCAATTCATTCCCATTTTTTGAAAATAAAAATATAGTTTACCCACAATTTAAAGAGTGATATTTATTTATTTGATTTTTCAAAAGATTTATCGAATTAAAGAAAGAAAAAAAGATGTAATTTGTTTTAATGATTTTAATTTCAAATAAAATCAAGTTTCCTTTTTTCAATCTGTGACTTTTTCTTACTTCAGAGATAAAAACAAAACCGACTGAATGAAGAGATAGTAAAAGTCAGTTTACCTGGAAGAAAGATTTTTAGTGATTAAAAGTCTTTTCAGTCTTCTTAATCCGACAACGACACTTCAAATTCACACTCCAAATATTTACCCTAACATTGTTGTAGATAAATTTTAATTGATATAAAACCCAAATGCTATTTGCCAATTATCGGCAACTTCTGACCACCAATAACAAAATCGACATTTTTCACATTTTTAAAAATCATCTCCAAAGGGCATAAGTCCAAAAGTGAATGTAATAGCAGGACTGGAGTTCAAATTTTTTACAACATTGCAATCCAGTACATTAGACATAATGCCATAGGGAGTCGCCCACAAAAGGAAAAAAATGATAAAATTTCAAATTATGTGTGTTTACATGAGGTTTACCAAAGACGAAATTTATCCAAACACACATTCCTTCATTTCACAACAACATGGTTACTTTTGAGTATTGTGTTTGGCAACTGTCTGCACCTTTTTCTGATTTCAGCGCAAAAATCAAAACATTTAACAAGAACATGGTTTCTCTCCAGTGTGTGTTCTTATGTGTTTCTTCAAGTTTGAATTTCTTGCAAAGGTAGATCCACATATTACACAAGAATATGGTTTCTCTCCAGTGTGCATTCGTATATGTTTAACCCAGTCTGACTGCTGTGCAAATGAAGATCCACACATTTCACAAGGATAGGGTTTCTCTCCAGTGTGTGTTCGCACATGTTTCACTAAAGATGACTTCCGCCCAAATGAAGTTCCACATATTTCACAAGAATATGGTTTCTCTCCAGTGTGTGTTCGCACATGTCTCACCAAATTTCCTTTCAATGCAAAGCAAGATCCACAAATTTTGCATGAATATGGTTTTTCACCAGTGTGTGTTCGTATATGCTGATTCAAGTTTGATTTATCTCCAAACATAGATCCACATGTGATGCAAGAATATGGCCTTTCACCTGAGTGTGTCTGCATATGTTTCCCTAAATATGTCTTCTGTGCAAAGGTTGATTCCCACATTTCACAAGAATATGGTTTCTCTTCAGTATGTTTTCATAAATATTACTTGAAATATTGCACTTTCCAAAGTGTTTGTATATCAAACAACAAATATTATTCCCATCTTAAGAAACATCCACATATTTCACAAAAATATGGTTTTTCTTCAGCATCTCTCCATATTTTTAGTAACAAATATTAATTTTGTGCAAAAGAAAATCCACACGTTTAACAATGTATTGTTTTTGTTCTACTGTGTAATCCACTGAGTCATAAACACATACTCCATGCATCTTAGCTAGTCTTTAAGTGTGTGTTTACAAATATCATACCAGATGTAACTTACTTCTAGAAATGCGCGTCTGCTAGATCTGAAAAATATTGTTTCACATCATTTTGTTTCCACATGTGATGATATTAAATTTGATTTCTCCAGAAAGCATATTTTCCATCTCTTCCGTACAAGATTAGCGATAGTGTTTCCATTTAATTAACTTCAGAATGATAAATCAATTTTCTATCCATACAACTGGAATGACATACCTGTTTAAAAAAAAAACAATTTTTAAATTCAGACAAAGAGTACAATAATGACACGGTTTATATTTCAACAGATAATTATAATTATCTACAAAGGCAGACCTAGAGTCACAATGATCACCTAAACCCAAGAGATATTGAAATTTCACAGATTCCCCACTCTCACAATTTTCATCTCTCAAGTTTATTCTGTATCAGTCACAGATCTATTTCCTCTTGCAAATCAATGGCCCCACCATGCGATTTGGCCACACACTAACCAATCAGGGGCAGAGTGCATTGATTCCTCCTTCCTCACTAGAACTATTTTTTCTAACCCTTTTTGGCAGTTGGTCAACAGTCAGAGAACACCTAGTTAGCAGCCAAGACAGACCTCTCTCGCGTCCTCCGCTACAGACATTCCACATGGAAGACCTTCACTGAAGAGCACACTGCTACTAGCTACACGCACAGAAGAACCAGTCTTATGGTCAGTCACATGAGCTACTTGCTATAGTGACACACACTTCCCACAAACTCAAGGACCAAAAAGAACCTTTTCTCACTCTGACTTGTTTACTTCTGCTATAATAATAAACCTTTCATTGTTGTGTTTTCAAAGAAGTTTCATTATTTATTTGTATAGTCAATTAATTTATAGTGTTACGGAAACTATTTAACCCTAAAATCCAATATCACTTATTAAATCGAAATATGATGGAGTACTCCAAACTACCAGAATCTTTAGAACTAGTCTCATCATCAGATATAGTTTTGTGTCTTACAAGGCAAACCTCTTTTTTGGGGTGGGAAGATCTTACCTCCTCACCAACCTGCGACTGATACAGTCAGCATGTTTTAAACTCCTTTGATAGGATAAAAGAGAAACACAAATTTTCTTAAACCAGAATGCAGAGAAAATATAAACAAATTATTGTCAATTTTGTTTGAAATGGATGTTAAAAATTATTAAATCTGTAGTTTCTATTATTTTTTAATCAAAATATTTAAACCGGATTTCCAACATCCTTCTTCATTTTATAAATAAAACAAATATTATGAGGATTAAAATTAACTTTTATAAAAGTTTTCATTTAAAAAGTCACAAATCACATTTTTATGAAAACTTCATCTACAGGGTCAAACATTGAAATTTAACATAATTACTTAGATGAATGTTTTATTATAGTATTTTTCAGTTCATGGAGGTTGGAATTTGTTATTTTTAACTGATCTGATGAATATAGACAAAGTTCTTAAAATTCTTGATAGATTTTTTAATAGCATTCCAATTAAGACTTACTTTTAAAAAACATTTTTATCTTTCTCACAACCAAATAAAACATGAAAATAGTAAATCTATCATTTTCTTTCTCTTGAAAACATAATAAAAATTAATTTATCTTTTTTTTTTCCAATTCCATTTCAGAGTAGGAAATACAATGAGAAGAAGAGAAAATAAAATTGATTATTTCTTGCTTTTTCTCTAAATTTGGTCGTCTGGTTTAAAATTTATTTTCAACCAATGTACACAATTTCTTTTTTTTTTTAATAAAACAATCGAAAAAAATTAATTTTCTTCTTTTTCTTCTTGACTTATTAAAAATTTTAAGAAAAAAATTTTCGTGGGAATATCTTTAAAAATTACAATTAAATACTAAAATGAATTGATTCTTATTTTATTAAATAATAATGTCGTATACATGCATTTGAAAAATTAAAATTTATTGATTTCATTTTTTTTAAAAAGATTTATCAAATTAATTCTTTACAAGAATATGCCTTCTCTCCAGGGTGTGTTTGCACATGTCTTACCAGTGGGTATTTGTTTATGCTGCCTCAAATTTGTCAACACATGTGATATAAAATTTGATTTCTCCAGAAAGCATATTTTCCATCTTTTCAGTACAATAGCGATAATGTTTCCATTTATCTAATTTCAGCGATATGTTTCCATTTAATTAATTTCAGAATAATAAATCAATTTTCTATCCAGACAACATCAATGGGACATCTATAAAAAAAAGTAAATTTTGATTCAGACAAAGAGTTGCATAATGACATGGTTTATATTTCAATAGATAAATATAATTATTTACAAAGACAAGCCTAGAGTCACAATAATCACCTAATCTCAAATGATATTGAAATGTTCAGGATCCCCCAACCTCCAAAATTTCATCATCTCTGCTTATAAAAACAAAACACGTCAATGATGAACATTAATGATATAAAAACAATGAAAAAAACTAAAGAAATTTTAAATTGTCAAAAATTTTATTTCGAATCCTCTTAAAATAGGTCAATGATGAAGATTAATGATACAAGAAAAACAATAAAAATAAAGTAAAATATTTTAATTTGTTGTTTATTTCGTTTGAAATAAAATAAGAAAATTGAACTTTTTAAAAGTAAATTAAAATTTTTTAAAATCCTTTCATAAATTTTTTTCTGGTTTTAAGTCAAAAGAAGTACATATATATATATATATATATATATATATATATATATATATATATATATATATATATCACTAGATATTAATAATATTATTAATAAGATTATTTTTGACCGATTAATGAACATAGACGAAGTTCTTAAAGTTCTTGATAGATTTTTTTTAATTGCATTCAAATTAAAATTTCGTTAAAAAAACATTTTTATCTTTCACACAACGAAAAAACATGAAAATGATAAATTTCTCTTTTTCTTTATTTCGAAAACATAATTAAAGTTAATTTATCTTTTTTTCCCCATCAACTTGCAGAGAAAAAGAAAGAGAAAATAAAATTGAATATTTCTTGCTTTCTCTAAATTTGGTCGGCTGGTTTAAAATTTATTTTCAACCAATTTACACAATTTCTGTTTTTTAAATAAAACGATCGAAATAAAATCAATTTTCTTCATTTTCTTCTTCAATTATTATTAAAATTTTTAAACTAAAATTTTCATGGGAATATTTTTAAAAATTACAATTAAATAATAAAATGAATTGATTCCAATTTTATTAAATAAAAATATCGTTTACTTGCATTTGAAAGATTAAAATTTAAAGATTTGTTTTTTTTAAAAAAGATTTATCAAATTAAGGAAAGAAAAAAGTTGTCGTTTGTTTTAATGATTTTAATTTTAAATAAAATCAAGTTTCATTTTTTTTAATCGGCGACTTTTTTCTTTAAAGATAAAAAACAAAATGGAATGAATGAAAAGATAGTAAAAGTCAATTTACCTGGAAGAAAGTTTTTCGCTGATTAAAAGTCTCTTAAATCTTCTTAATTTGATAACAACACTTCAAATTCACACATGAAATGTTTACCTTACCAGAATTGAAGAGAAATTTGAATGAATACTTTTCGGTAATTATCGGCAATTTCCGACAACCAACAACAGAATTGACATTTTTAGCATTTTTAATAATTATATCCAAATAATTTGAAAAGCAAATACTTTATATTTTGAAATATAATTCAAGCAGGATATAAACTTTATATTCTTTTCAAGAAGAAAGAAATCTTCAAACGGTGTTTGTCATAGTTTCGTCCCTTTTCACACCGGATTACATTTACTAATTATCAAACTGTAATCATTTTCTTTGTTCCTTTTTTTTTTGTCTTTGAAAACCTTTACATTTTTCAGCAAAGATTTTTGTTATGGCCATCACTTTTAATAATTATAAGGGAAATAAAGTAATTTTTATTAATGTATAATTTGTCAAAATTGATTATGCTAACAGCTAGAATTTTTTTATTTATGTTTTGGTCGACATCGACGTATTAAGGATGAAGACGCAAGTGAAAGTTTTGAAAATCATTTTGAATCAGATAATAAGGATATTGTTTCAGAAGAATAAGATAGAAAATAACAACAATGATTGTGTTGAATTTAGGAAGATGATAAATAGAAATTAATAATCTTGTATGCGGGCAGAATATGAAAACTATTGAAAGTAAAGTAGGCAAACTTAGTCGAGGGTGACCCAAAAGCTCCTTTTTCAATTGCTACTACACTGAGGTGTAGGAGAGGGCGCTACTCCATTCCCTGTATTGCTGCACTTTACCCTTGAACATAATCTTATAATGCTGAGTGCTAAGCAAGGCAGCATCAAGTACCATTTTTTAAGTCTTTGGTATGATTCAACCCGGGATTGAACCCTAGTCTCACAGACCATTGGCGAATACTCTGCTCATTAGGCAAATCTTTTAATTTATCAATATTACGAAAACCTGACAGAAGCATTTTTTATCAAATGAACAAGAACACTGAATCAGAGAAATTAATATGAAGTGTGACCATCTTAGGAGGGGGAGGAGGATAACTGTAAAAATAGTCAAATGCTAAATTTTATTTCAATTATAAAAAAATTAAATGTTTACATTTTCAAATAACAAATTGCAAAAGACTTCAAAAAAAGATTTGACTATTAAAGAAATACAAATTATACATTTCATCACAATTTTTAAATTACAGAATTGTGTACAAAAGTCAAATGATAAAAAGACAATAAGTTTCCAAACATCTTTAATTTATGTCAAATTCAAAAGTCTGTCAACAAACCTAACATAAAAAGACGAACATTTTGACGGTTCCAAATCTACCTCTGTTATTTTGTGAATATCAATCATTTTTGTGAAATTTGGTTGAATCATTTTAGATTTTCAAAAATGTTAAAACTTTTTTAACTATTTTATTTAATTAAAAAACTAAAGTAAAAAGTATATCAACATTTAATGCCACAATGTGTCTAAGAATTATCAAGACAACTAAATGAAATTGAACACAGAAACCTAGATGTTAATAACAGCCGAAATAGAATACAATATGTGAAAATCTTAAAAGGAAGAGGAGGGGTAGAAAAAGAAGAGTTTATAAATAATCATTTCAGATTTTTGAAAATATTTAATCTGTACATTTCAAATTAAGTAAAAAAATTCCCAGATTAGATTAGTCAAAATCTTTTCCTGTAATTCAGATTTAATGTATTTATTAATTCACTATGAATGAAATGTGAGTCAAATGTTTTTGTGATCATTTTATTGTTTAAGTCTACATAGAAAATTGAATTTGAATGGGTAGAATTGTCAATAAAACTTGCATGAAAAATATTTCAAATTTATAAGCATGCAGTTCAATCATTTTACAAGAATCCACTTTCTCATCACTGAAATATGAAAGCTACATCTTTCACAAAGAATGTGGTTTCTGTCCTATTTAAATTTGCATATGTCAGATTTAATGTGAAAATAAAAATATGCTTATTTTCTATGAAAGAGACTTCTCTCAAATGTGTTTCGTCAAATGTTTTCATGGTTGTAAATCATGTCAAAATACTGACCTGCACTAATCATATGAATATAGATTATCTCTTGTGTGTGCTTGCATTTATTTTACCAAAGATGAAATTAATCCAAACACACCTTCTTTCATTTCACATAAACATGGTTTCTTTCAAGTCTGTGTTTAGTAACTGTCTACACCTTTTTAACTAAATTTGATTTCTTAGCAAAAATCCAAACATTTAACAAAAACCTGGTTTTTCTCAAGTGTGTTTTTTATGTGTTTCTTCAAATTTGAATTTTTTTCTAAGGAAGCACCTCATGTTTCACATGAATATGGTTTCAATCCAGTATGTGTACGCATATGTTTAATTAGAGATGACTTCCTTCCAAAGGAATTTCTACACACTTTACAAGTATATGGTTTCTCTCCAGTGTGTGTTCGCATATGTTTTACTAATGTTCCTTTCTCTGCAAAGGAAGCTCCACACACTTCACAAGAATATGGCTTTTCACCAGTGTGTGTTCGTATATGTCTAACCAAATCTGACTTCTGTGCAAAGCAAGATCCACAAATTTCACATGAATATGGTTTCTCTCCAGTATGTGTTTGCACATGTTTAACTAAATTTGACTTTTGTAGAAATGAATATCCACAAATTTCACATGAATATGGTTTCTCTCCAGTGTGAATTCGAATATGTTTTACCAAATTTGATTTCTGTGCAAATGAAGATCCACAAATTTCACAGGAATATGGTTTCTCTCCAGTATGTGTTCGCATATGTTTCACTAAAACTGCTTTTTGTACAAAAGAAGATCCACATGTTTCGCATGAATATGCCTTCTCCCCAGTGTGTGTTTGTAAATGTCTAACCAAAGTTGGCTTCCTTCCAAAGGATTTTCTACATATTTTACAAGAATAGAGTTTCTCTTTAGTGCGTGTTTGAGAACATAGCTTTTCTCCAGTGTGTGTTGTCAGATGAATCCCTAACTTGGAATTCTGTGCAAAGGAAGCTCCGCACACTTCGCAAGAATATGGCTTCTCTCCAGTGTGTGTTCGTATATGTCTAACCAAATCTGACTTCTGTGTAAAGCAAGATCCACAAATTTCGCATGAATATGGTTTCTCTCCAGTATGTGTTTGCTCGTGTTTAACTAAGTTTGACTTTTGTGGAAATGAATATCCACAGATTTTACATGAATATGGTTTCTCCCCAGTGTGTATTCGAATATGTTTTACTAAATTTGACTTCTGTGCAAATGAAGATCCACATGTTTCACATGAATATGGTTTCTCACCAGTATGTATTCGCATATGTTTAAGCAAACATGAATTCCTTCCAAAGGAAGTTTTACACATTATACAAGAATATGGTTTCTCTCCTGTGTGTGTTTGCATATGTTTTACTAACGTTCCTTTCTCTGCAAAGGAAGCTCCACACACTTCACAAGAATATGGCTTTTCTCCCGTGTGTGTTCGTATATGTCTAACCAAATCTGACTTCTGTGCAAAGCAAGATCCACAAATTTCACATGAGTATGGTTTCTCTCCAGTATGTGTTTGCACATGTTTAACTAAATTTGACTTTTGTAGAAATGAATATCCACAGATTTCACATGAATAGGGTTTCTCTCCAGTGTGAATTCGAATATGGCTTACTAGAGATGACTTCAATGCAAATGAAGATCCACATGTTTCACATGAATATGGTTTCTCTCCAGTATGTGTTCGCACATGTTTAACTAAAACCGACTTTGGCACAAATGAAGATCCACTTGTTTCACATGAATTTTCCTTTTCTCTAGTATGTTTTTCCATACGTCTCACCAAAATTAACTTCCTTCCAAAGGATTTTCTACATATTTAACAAGAATATGTTTTCTCTGAATTTTCTGTTTGTGAATATAGCTTTTCACCAGAGTATATTGTCAGATGTTTCCCTAAATATGAATTCTGTGCAAAGGAAGAACCACACACTTTACAAGAATATGGCTTCTCTCCGGGCTGTGTCTGTACATGTCTCACCAGTGGGTATTTGTTTATGCTGCCTCAAATTTGTCACCACACGTGATGATATAAAATTTGATTTCCCCAGAAAACATATTTTCTATCTTTTCAATACAAGATTAGCGATAATGTTTCCATTTATTTAATTTCAGAATAATAAATCAATTTTCTATCCAGACAACATCAATGGGACATCTATAAAAAAAAGTAAATTTTGATTCAGACAAAGAGTTGCATAATGACATGGTTTATATTTCAACAGATAAATATAATTATTTACAAAGACAAGCCTAGAGTCACAATAATCAACTAATCTCAAATGATATTGAAATGTTCAGGATCCCCCAACCTCCAAAATTTCATCATCTCTGCTTATAAAAACAAAACACGTCAATGATGAACATTAATGATATAAAAACAATGAAAAAAACTAAAGAAATTTTGAATTGTCAAAAATTTTATTTCAAATCCTCTTAAAATAGGTCAATGATGAAGATTAATGATACAAGAAAAACAATAAAAATAAAGTAAAATATTTTAATTTGTTGTTTATTTCGTTTGAAATAAAATAAGAAAATTGAACTTTTTAAAAGTAAATTAAAATTTTAAAAAATCCTTTCATAAATTTTTTTCTGGTATTAAGTCAAAAGAAGAAGTATATATATATATCGCTAGATATTAATAATATAGTTGATTATTTTTGACCGATTAATGAACATAGACGAAGTTCTCAAAATTCTTGATAGATCTTTTTATAATTGCATTCAAATTAAAACTTACTTTTAAAAAACATTTTTATCTTTCTCACAACCAAATAAAACATAAAAATGATAAATTTCTCTTTTTCTTTATTTTGAAAACATAATTAAAATTAATTGTCTTTTTTCCCCAATTAATTTGCAGAGCAGGAAATACAATGAGAAAAAGAAAGAGAAAATTAAACTGATTATTTCTTGTTTTCTCTAAATTCGGTCGGCTGGTTTAAAATTTACTTCCAACAAATGTACACAATTTCTTTTTTTTTAATTTTTTTTTAAATAAAACGATCGAAATAAGAGTAATTTTCTTTTTCTTCTTCACTTATTAAAGATTTTAACAAAAAAAATTTCATGGGAATATTTTTAAAAATTACAATCAAATACAAAAATGAATTGATTCTTATTTTATTGAAATAAAAATGTCGTTTACTTGCATTTGAAATATTAAAATTTATAGATTTGATTTTTTAAAAAAGATTTATCAAATTATGGAAAGAAAAAAGTTGTCGTTTGTTTTAATGATTTTAATTTTAAACAAAATCAAATTTCATTTTTTTTTTTTTAATCGGCGACTTTTTTCTTTAAAGATAAAAAACAAAATGGAATGAATGAAAAGATAGTAAAAGTTAATTTACCTGGAAGAAAGTTTTTCGCTGATTAAAAGTCTCTTAAATCTTCTTAATTTGACAACAACACTTCAAATTCACACATGAAATGTTTACCTTACCAGAATTGAAGAGAAATTTGAATGAATACTTTTCGGTAATTATCGGCAATTTCCGACAACCAACAACAGAATTGACATTTTTAGCATTTTTAATAATTATATCCAAATAATTTGAAAAGCAAATACTTTATATTTTGAAATATAATTCAAGCAGGATATAAACTTTATATTCTTTTCAAGAAGAAAGAAATCTTCAAACGGTGTTTGTCATAGTTTCGTCCCTTTTCACACCGGATTACATTTACTAATTATCAAACTGTAATCATTTTCTTTGTTCCTTTTTTTTTTTGTCTTTGAAAACCTTTACATTTTTCAGCAAAGATTTTTGTTATGGCCATCACTTTTAATAATTATAAGGGAAATAAAGTAATTTTTATTAATGTATAATTTGTCAAAATTGATTATGCTAACAGCTAGAATTTTTTTATTTATGTTTTGGTCGACATCGACGTATTAAGGATGAAGACGCAAGTGAAAGTTTTGAAAATCATTTTGAATCAGATAATAAGGATATTGTTTCAGAAGAATAAGATAGAAAATAACAACAATGATTGTGTTGAATTTAGGAAGATGATAAATAGAAATTAATAATCTTGTATGCGGGCAGAATATGAAAACTATTGAAAGTAAAGTAGGCAAACTTAGTCGAGGGTGACCCAAAAGCTCCTTTTTCAATTGCTACTACACTGAGGTGTAGGAGAGGGCGCTACTCCATTCCCTGTATTGCTGCACTTTACCCTTGAACATAATCTTATAATGCTGAGTGCTAAGCAAGGCAGCATCAAGTACCATTTTTTAAGTCTTTGGTATGATTCAACCCGGGATTGAACCCGAGTCTCACAGACCATTGGCGAATACTCTGCTCATTAGGCAAATCTTTTAATTTATCAATATTACGAAAACCTGACAGAAGCATTTTTTATCAAATGAACAAGAACACTGAATCAGAGAAATTAATATGAAGTGTGACCATCTTAGGAGGGGGAGGAGGATAACTGTAAAAATAGTCAAATGCTAAATTTTATTTCAATTATAAAAAAATTAAATGTTTACATTTTCAAATAACAAATTGCAAAAGACTTCAAAAAAAGATTTGACTATTAAAGAAATACAAATTATACATTTCATCACAATTTTTAAATTACAGAATTGTGTACAAAAGTCAAATGATAAAAAGACAATAAGTTTCCAAACATCTTTAATTTATGTCAAATTCAAAAGTCTGTCAACAAACCTAACATAAAAAGACGAACATTTTGACGGTTCCAAATCTACCTCTGTTATTTTGTGAATATCAATCATTTTTGTGAAATTTGGTTGAATCATTTTAGATTTTCAAAAATGTTAAAACTTTTTTAACTATTTTATTTAATTAAAAAACTAAAGTAAAAAGTATATCAACATTTAATGCCACAATGTGTCTAAGAATTAATCAAGACAACTAAATGAAATTGAACACAGAAACCTAGATGTTAATAACAGCCAAAATAGAATACAATATGTGAAAATCTTAAAAGGAAGAGGAGGGGTAGAAAAAGAAGAGTTTATAAATAATCATTTCAGATTTTTGAAAATATTTAATCTGTACATTTCAAATTAAGTAAAAAAATTCCCAGATTAGATTAGTCAAAATCTTTTCCTGTAATTCAGATTTAATGTATTTATTAATTCACTATGAATGAAATGTGAGTCAAATGTTTTTGTGATCATTTTATTGTTTAAGTCTACATAGAAAATTGAATTTGAATGGGTAGAATTGTCAATAAAACTTGCATGAAAAATATTTCAAATTTATAAGCATGCAGTTCAATCATTTTACAAGAATCCACTTTCTCATCACTGAAATATGAAAGCTACATCTTTCACAAAGAATGTGGTTTCTGTCCTATTTAAATTTGCATATGTCAGATTTAATGTGAAAATAAAAATATGCTTATTTTCTATGAAAGAGACTTCTCTCAAATGTGTTTCGTCAAATGTTTTCATGGTTGTAAATCATGTCAAAATACTGACCTGCACTAATCATATGAATATAGATTATCTCTTGTGTGTGCTTGCATTTATTTTACCAAAGATGAAATTAATCCAAACACACCTTCTTTCATTTCACATAAACATGGTTTCTTTCAAGTCTGTGTTTAGTAACTGTCTACACCTTTTTAACTAAATTTGATTTCTTAGCAAAAATCCAAACATTTAACAAAAACCTGGTTTTTCTCAAGTGTGTTTTTTATGTGTTTCTTCAAATTTGAATTTTTTTCTAAGGAAGCACCTCATGTTTCACATGAATATGGTTTCAATCCAGTATGTGTACGCATATGTTTAATTAGAGATGACTTCCTTCCAAAGGAATTTCTACACACTTTACAAGTATATGGTTTCTCTCCAGTGTGTGTTCGCATATGTTTTACTAATGTTCCTTTCTCTGCAAAGGAAGCTCCACACACTTCACAAGAATATGGCTTTTCACCAGTGTGTGTTCGTATATGTCTAACCAAATCTGACTTCTGTGCAAAGCAAGATCCACAAATTTCACATGAATATGGTTTCTCTCCAGTATGTGTTTGCACATGTTTAACTAAATTTGACTTTTGTAGAAATGAATATCCACAAATTTCACATGAATATGGTTTCTCTCCAGTGTGAATTCGAATATGTTTTACCAAATTTGATTTCTGTGCAAATGAAGATCCACAAATTTCACAGGAATATGGTTTCTCTCCAGTATGTGTTCGCATATGTTTCACTAAAACTGCTTTTTGTACAAAAGAAGATCCACATGTTTCGCATGAATATGCCTTCTCCCCAGTGTGTGTTTGTAAATGTCTAACCAAAGTTGGCTTCCTTCCAAAGGATTTTCTACATATTTTACAAGAATAGAGTTTCTCTTTAGTGCGTGTTTGAGAACATAGCTTTTCTCCAGTGTGTGTTGTCAGATGAATCCCTAACTTGGAATTCTGTGCAAAGGAAGCTCCGCACACTTCGCAAGAATATGGCTTCTCTCCAGTGTGTGTTCGTATATGTCTAACCAAATCTGACTTCTGTGTAAAGCAAGATCCACAAATTTCGCATGAATATGGTTTCTCTCCAGTATGTGTTTGCTCGTGTTTAACTAAGTTTGACTTTTGTGGAAATGAATATCCACAGATTTTACATGAATATGGTTTCTCCCCAGTGTGTATTCGAATATGTTTTACTAAATTTGACTTCTGTGCAAATGAAGATCCACATGTTTCACATGAATATGGTTTCTCACCAGTATGTATTCGCATATGTTTAAGCAAACATGAATTCCTTCCAAAGGAAGTTTTACACATTATACAAGAATATGGTTTCTCTCCTGTGTGTGTTTGCATATGTTTTACTAACGTTCCTTTCTCTGCAAAGGAAGCTCCACACACTTCACAAGAATATGGCTTTTCTCCCGTGTGTGTTCGTATATGTCTAACCAAATCTGACTTCTGTGCAAAGCAAGATCCACAAATTTCACATGAGTATGGTTTCTCTCCAGTATGTGTTTGCACATGTTTAACTAAATTTGACTTTTGTAGAAATGAATATCCACAGATTTCACATGAATAGGGTTTCTCTCCAGTGTGAATTCGAATATGGCTTACTAGAGATGACTTCAATGCAAATGAAGATCCACATGTTTCACATGAATATGGTTTCTCTCCAGTATGTGTTCGCACATGTTTAACTAAAACCGACTTTGGCACAAATGAAGATCCACTTGTTTCACATGAATTTTCCTTTTCTCTAGTATGTTTTTCCATACGTCTCACCAAAATTAACTTCCTTCCAAAGGATTTTCTACATATTTAACAAGAATATGTTTTCTCTGAATTTTCTGTTTGTGAATATAGCTTTTCACCAGAGTATATTGTCAGATGTTTCCCTAAATATGAATTCTGTGCAAAGGAAGAACCACACACTTTACAAGAATATGGCTTCTCTCCGGGCTGTGTCTGTACATGTCTCACCAGTGGGTATTTGTTTATGCTGCCTCAAATTTGTCACCACACGTGATGATATAAAATTTGATTTCCCCAGAAAACATATTTTCTATCTTTTCAATACAAGATTAGCGATAATGTTTCCATTTATTTAATTTCAGAATAATAAATCAATTTTCTATCCAGACAACATCAATGGGACATCTATAAAAAAAAGTAAATTTTGATTCAGACAAAGAGTTGCATAATGACATGGTTTATATTTCAACAGATAAATATAATTATTTACAAAGACAAGCCTAGAGTCACAATAATCACCTAATCTCAAATGATATTGAAATGTTCAGGATCCCCCAACCTCCAAAATTTCATCATCTCTGCTTATAAAAACAAAACACGTCAATGATGAACATTAATAATATAAAAACAATGAAAAAAACTAAAGAAATTTTGAATTGTCAAAAATTTTATTTCAAATCCTCTTAAAATAGGTCAATGATGAAGATTAATGATACAAGAAAAACAATAAAAATAAAGTAAAATATTTTAATTTGTTGTTTATTTCGTTTGAAATAAAATAAGAAAATTGAACTTTTTAAAAGTAAATTAAAATTTTAAAAAATCCTTTCATAAATTTTTTTCTGGTATTAAGTCAAAAGAAGAAGTATATATATATATATCGCTAGATATTAATAATATAGTTGATTATTTTTGACCGATTAATGAACATAGACGAAGTTCTCAAAATTCTTGATAGATCTTTTTATAATTGCATTCAAATTAAAACTTACTTTTAAAAAACATTTTTATCTTTCTCACAACCAAATAAAACATAAAAATGATAAATTTCTCTTTTTCTTTATTTTGAAAACATAATTAAAATTAATTGTCTTTTTTCCCCAATTAATTTGCAGAGCAGGAAATACAATGAGAAAAAGAAAGAGAAAATTAAACTGATTATTTCTTGTTTTCTCTAAATTCGGTCGGCTGGTTTAAAATTTACTTCCAACAAATGTACACAATTTCTTTTTTTTTAATTTTTTTTAAATAAAACGATCGAAATAAGAGTAATTTTCTTTTTCTTCTTCACTTATTAAAGATTTTAACAAAAAAAATTTCATGGGAATATTTTTAAAAATTACAATCAAATACAAAAATGAATTGATTCTTATTTTATTGAAATAAAAATGTCGTTTACTTGCATTTGAAATATTAAAATTTATAGATTTGATTTTTTAAAAAAGATTTATCAAATTATGGAAAGAAAAAAGTTGTCGTTTGTTTTAATGATTTTAATTTTAAACAAAATCAAATTTCATTTTTTTTTTTTTTTTAATCGGCGACTTTTTTCTTTAAAGATAAAAAAACAAAATGGAATGAATGAAAAGATAGTAAAAGTCAATTTACCTGGAAGAAAGTTTTTCGCTGATTAAAAGTCTCTTAAATCTTCTTAATTTGACAACAACACTTCAAATTCACACATGAAATGTTTACCTTACCAGAATTGAAGAGAAATTTGAATGAATACTTTTCGGTAATTATCGGCAATTTCCGACAACCAACAACAGAATTGACATTTTTAGCATTTTTAATAATTATATCCAAATAATTTGAAAAGCAAATACTTTATATTTTGAAATATAATTCAAGCAGGATATAAACTTTATATTCTTTTCAAGAAGAAAGAAATCTTCAAACGGTGTTTGTCATAGTTTCGTCCCTTTTCACACCGGATTACATTTACTAATTATCAAACTGTAATCATTTTCTTTGTTCCTTTTTTTTTTTGTCTTTGAAAACCTTTACATTTTTCAGCAAAGATTTTTGTTATGGCCATCACTTTTAATAATTATAAGGGAAATAAAGTAATTTTTATTAATGTATAATTTGTCAAAATTGATTATGCTAACAGCTAGAATTTTTTTATTTATGTTTTGGTCGACATCGACGTATTAAGGATGAAGACGCAAGTGAAAGTTTTGAAAATCATTTTGAATCAGATAATAAGGATATTGTTTCAGAAGAATAAGATAGAAAATAACAACAATGATTGTGTTGAATTTAGGAAGATGATAAATAGAAATTAATAATCTTGTATGCGGGCAGAATATGAAAACTATTGAAAGTAAAGTAGGCAAACTTAGTCGAGGGTGACCCAAAAGCTCCTTTTTCAATTGCTACTACACTGAGGTGTAGGAGAGGGCGCTACTCCATTCCCTGTATTGCTGCACTTTACCCTTGAACATAATCTTATAATGCTGAGTGCTAAGCAAGGCAGCATCAAGTACCATTTTTTAAGTCTTTGGTATGATTCAACCCGGGATTGAACCCGAGTCTCACAGACCATTGGCGAATACTCTGCTCATTAGGCAAATCTTTTAATTTATCAATATTACGAAAACCTGACAGAAGCATTTTTTATCAAATGAACAAGAACACTGAATCAGAGAAATTAATATGAAGTGTGACCATCTTAGGAGGGGGAGGAGGATAACTGTAAAAATAGTCAAATGCTAAATTTTATTTCAATTATAAAAAAATTAAATGTTTACATTTTCAAATAACAAATTGCAAAAGACTTCAAAAAAAGATTTGACTATTAAAGAAATACAAATTATACATTTCATCACAATTTTTAAATTACAGAATTGTGTACAAAAGTCAAATGATAAAAAGACAATAAGTTTCCAAACATCTTTAATTTATGTCAAATTCAAAAGTCTGTCAACAAACCTAACATAAAAAGACGAACATTTTGACGGTTCCAAATCTACCTCTGTTATTTTGTGAATATCAATCATTTTTGTGAAATTTGGTTGAATCATTTTAGATTTTCAAAAATGTTAAAACTTTTTTAACTATTTTATTTAATTAAAAAACTAAAGTAAAAAGTATATCAACATTTAATGCCACAATGTGTCTAAGAATTATCAAGACAACTAAATGAAATTGAACACAGAAACCTAGATGTTAATAACAGCCGAAATAGAATACAATATGTGAAAATCTTAAAAGGAAGAGGAGGGGTAGAAAAAGAAGAGTTTATAAATAATCATTTCAGATTTTTGAAAATATTTAATCTGTACATTTCAAATTAAGTAAAAAAATTCCCAGATTAGATTAGTCAAAATCTTTTCCTGTAATTCAGATTTAATGTATTTATTAATTCACTATGAATGAAATGTGAGTCAAATGTTTTTGTGATCATTTTATTGTTTAAGTCTACATAGAAAATTGAATTTGAATGGGTAGAATTGTCAATAAAACTTGCATGAAAAATATTTCAAATTTATAAGCATGCAGTTCAATCATTTTACAAGAATCCACTTTCTCATCACTGAAATATGAAAGCTACATCTTTCACAAAGAATGTGGTTTCTGTCCTATTTAAATTTGCATATGTCAGATTTAATGTGAAAATAAAAATATGCTTATTTTCTATGAAAGAGACTTCTCTCAAATGTGTTTCGTCAAATGTTTTCATGGTTGTAAATCATGTCAAAATACTGACCTGCATTAATCATATGAATATAGATTATCTCTTGTGTGTGCTTGCATTTATTTTACCAAAGATGAAATTAATCCAAACACACCTTCTTTCATTTCACATAAACATGGTTTCTTTCAAGTCTGTGTTTAGTAACTGTCTACACCTTTTTAACTAAATTTGATTTCTTAGCAAAAATCCAAACATTTAACAAAAACCTGGTTTTTCTCAAGTGTGTTTTTTATGTGTTTCTTCAAATTTGAATTTTTTTCTAAGGAAGCACCTCATGTTTCACATGAATATGGTTTCAATCCAGTATGTGTACGCATATGTTTAATTAGAGATGACTTCCTTCCAAAGGAATTTCTACACACTTTACAAGTATATGGTTTCTCTCCAGTGTGTGTTCGCATATGTTTCACTAATGTTCCTTTCTCTGCAAAGGACGCTCCACACACTTCACAAGAATATGGCTTTTCACCAGTGTGTGTTCGTATATGTCTAACCAAATCTGACTTCTGTGCAAAGCAAGATCCACAAATTTCACATGAATATGGTTTCTCTCCAGTATGTGTTTGCACATGTTTAACTAAATTTGACTTTTGTAGAAATGAATATCCACAAATTTCACATGAATATGGTTTCTCTCCAGTGTGAATTCGAATATGTTTTACCAAATTTGATTTCTGTGCAAATGAAGATCCACAAATTTCACAGGAATATGGTTTCTCTCCAGTATGTGTTCGCATATGTTTCACTAAAACTGCTTTTTGTACAAAAGAAGATCCACATGTTTCGCATGAATATGTCTTTTCCCCAGTGTGTGTTTGTAAATGTCTAACCAAAGTTGGCTTCCTTCCAAAGGATTTTCTACATATTTTACAAGAATAGAGTTTCTCTTTAGTGCGTGTTTGAGAACATAGCTTTTCTCCAGTGTGTGTTGTCAGATGAATCCCTAAATTGGAATTCTGTGCAAAGGAAGCTCCGCACACTTCGCAAGAATATGGCTTCTCTCCAGTGTGTGTTCGTATATGTCTAACCAAATGTGATTTCTGTGTAAAGCAAGATCCACAAATTTCACATGAATATGGTTTCTCTCCAGTATGTGTTTGCTCGTGTTTAACTAAGTTTGACTTTTGTAGAAATGAATATCCACAGATTTTACATGAATATGGTTTCTCCCCAGTGTGTATTCGAATATGTTTTACTAAATTTGACTTCTGTGCAAATGAAGATCCACATGTTTCACATGAATATGGTTTCTCACCAGTATGTATTCGCATATGTTTAAGCAAACATGAATTCCTTCCAAAGGAAGTTTTACACATTATACAAGAATATGGTTTCTCTCCTGTGTGTGTTTGCATATGTTTTACTAACGTTCCTTTCTCTGCAAAGGAAGCTCCACACACTTCACAAGAATATGGCTTTTCTCCCGTGTGTGTTCGTATATGTCTAACCAAATCTGACTTCTGTGCAAAGCAAGATCCACAAATTTCACATGAGTATGGTTTCTCTCCAGTATGTGTTTGCACATGTTTAACTAAATTTGACTTTTGTAGAAATGAATATCCACAGATTTCACATGAATAGGGTTTCTCTCCAGTGTGAATTCGAATATGGCTTACTAGAGATGACTTCAATGCAAATGAAGATCCACATGTTTCACATGAATATGGTTTCTCTCCAGTATGTGTTCGCACATGTTTAACTAAAACCGACTTTGGCACAAATGAAGATCTACTTGTTTCACATGAATTTTCCTTTTCTCTAGTATGTTTTTCCATACGTCTCACCAAAATTAACTTCCTTCCAAAGGATTTTCTACATATTTAACAAGAATATGTTTTCTCTGAATTTTCTGTTTGTGAATATAGCTTTTCACCAGAGTATATTGTCAGATGTTTCCCTAAATATGAATTCTGTGCAAAGGAAGAACCACACACTTTACAAGAATATGGCTTCTCTCCGGGCTGTGTCTGTACATGTCTCACCAGTGGGTATTTGTTTATGCTGCCTCAAATTTGTCACCACACGTGATGATATAAAATTTGATTTCCCCAGAAAACATATTTTCTATCTTTTCAATACAAGATTAGCGATAATGTTTCCATTTATTTAATTTCAGAATAATAAATCAATTTTCTATCCAGACAACATCAATGGGACATCTATAAAAAAAAGTAAATTTTGATTCAGACAAAGAGTTGCATAATGACATGGTTTATATTTCAACAGATAAATATAATTATTTACAAAGACAAGCCTAGAGTCACAATAATCACCTAATCTCAAATGATATTGAAATGTTCAGGATCCCCCAACCTCCAAAATTTCATCATCTCTGCTTATAAAAACAAAACACGTCAATGATGAACATTAATAATATAAAAACAATGAAAAAAACTAAAGAAATTTTGAATTGTCAAAAATTTTATTTCAAATCCTCTTAAAATAGGTCAATGATGAAGATTAATGATACAAGAAAAACAATAAAAATAAAGTAAAATATTTTAATTTGTTGTTTATTTCGTTTGAAATAAAATAAGAAAATTGAACTTTTTAAAAGTAAATTAAAATTTTAAAAAATCCTTTCATAAATTTTTTTCTGGTATTAAGTCAAAAGAAGAAGTATATATATATATATCGCTAGATATTAATAATATAGTTGATTATTTTTGACCGATTAATGAACATAGACGAAGTTCTCAAAATTCTTGATAGATCTTTTTATAATTGCATTCAAATTAAAACTTACTTTTAAAAAACATTTTTATCTTTCTCACAACCAAATAAAACATAAAAATGATAAATTTCTCTTTTTCTTTATTTTGAAAACATAATTAAAATTAATTGTCTTTTTTCCCCAATTAATTTGCAGAGCAGAAAATACAATGAGAAAAAGAAAGAGAAAATTAAACTGATTATTTCTTGTTTTCTCTAAATTCGGTCGGCTGGTTTAAAATTTACTTCCAACAAATGTACACAATTTCTTTTTTTTTGATTTTTTTTAAAATAAAACGATCGAAATAAGAGTAATTTTCTTTTTCTTCTTCACTTATTAAAGATTTTAACAAAAAAAATTTCATGGGAATATTTTTAAAAATTACAATCAAATACAAAAATGAATTGATTCTTATTTTATTGAAATAAAAATGTCGTTTACATGCATTTGAAATATTAAAATTTATAGATTTGATTTTTTAAAAAAGATTTATCAAATTATGGAAAGAAAAAAGTTGTCGTTTGTTTTAATGATTTTAATTTTAAACAAAATCAAATTTCATTTTTTTTTTTTTTTTTAATCGGCGACTTTTTTCTTTAAAGATAAAAAAACAAAATGGAATGAATGAAAAGATAGTAAAAGTCAATTTACCTGGAAGAAAGTTTTTCGCTGATTAAAAGTCTCTTAAATCTTCTTAATTTGACAACAACACTTCAAATTCACACATGAAATGTTTACCTTACCAGAATTGAAGAGAAATTTGAATGAATACTTTTCGGTAATTATCGGCAATTTCCGACAACCAACAACAGAATTGACATTTTTAGCATTTTTAATAATTATATCCAAATAATTTGAAAAGCAAATACTTTATATTTTGAAATATAATTCATGCAGGGTGTAAACTTTATATTCTTTTCAAGAAGAAAGAAATCTTCAAACGGTGTTTGTCATAGTTTCGTCCCTTTTCACACCGGATTACATTTACTAATTATCAAACTGTAATCATTTTCTTTGTTCCTTTTTTTTGTCTTTGGAAACCTTTACATTTTTCAGAAAAGATTTTTGCTATGGCCATCACTTTTAATAATTATAAGGGAAATAAAGTAATTTTTATTAATGTATAATTTGTCAAAATTGATTATGCTAACAGCTAGAATTTTTTTATTTATGTTTTGGTCGACATCGACGTATTAAGGATGAAGACGCAAGTGAAAGTTTTGGAAATCATTTTGAATCAGATAATAAGGATATTGTTTCAGAAGAATAAGATGGAAAATAACAACAATGATTGTGTTGAATTTAGGAAGATGATAAATAGAAATTAATAATCCTGTATGCGGGCAGAATATGAAAACTAAAGTAGAATTGTTTTAATTCATCAATATTACCAAAAACTTATTTTAAAATGATAGCTATACGATATTATTAATGGGTATCAGATCATTTAGTAAGGTTTTTCCATCAAGAATGATTGTTGTATTTGAAGGGATAAAGTGTATTGATTATAATCCAGGATGATAGCAAAATTACGGTTATAAATTACATAGAATACACATTTTTTTAGCATTGAAGTTACATTTTTGTATTTTTCAACCAAGCAGCTAAAAATATAGAATAAGAACGTTCTAGAAAAAACAGGATCAGAAACTAATTAACAGAAAATATTTAGGCTCTAAAATAAATAAGTAAAAATACGAATCTGACTGGTGAATAAATGTCTACACGCTTGAATTTTAGGACCTGCAATAAAACTATTTTTTGATCCACTACTAAAGTATAAATAACCAAGAATTTAATCAACCAGGTCAATTTTTGGTCATTCAATTCATTTCTTCCATGGCCAAAAAGTTATTCCGTCTACTACCCAAAAAGACTTTTCACTAGAGGTCATGAAACGGACAGAAGGAAAAGGCTAGCGAATTTCTTCCATTAATGCGACATATTGTCACCAAAATCTTAAGAAAACACCCGTGCAGACTTAATGAAAGCAAAGACAGTTTAGCATTGGTGAAATTGCTGTTATTAGTTTTTAGCGTGAATGAATATTGTGTTTATTTTTAGCGAGAAGAAGTGTTAACGTGCGTATGTGTGTTTACGTTGTGTTGTTTCCTCGTTAAGTTTGTAATTCCCTCGCTAATTGTTGTTAGGTATATAATGGAGAGAAGTTCCAAGATGTCAAAGTCGAAATGTTTTTAGGAATAGTTTTTATTTGCAGCATGGAATATAGAGTTTGTGTTTCTACTGCAAGCCTCGTAGGAAAGGTTGTGAGTAAAGAGACGAAATGGAGTTATGAGAAAGTTGAGAAAGCAGCGTTGGACGTGCGAGGGATTGTGTTCGCCGTAGTTTAGCGAAAGCCATGTTTGCCGTTGGAGGAAATAAACTTTGGAGTCACCGTGATTTTTGTGTTTCTGGTGGTTTTGGGGAGAGGCGTGTGTGTCTCCATTAAGGTTGCCCAGAGGTGAAATGAGAGCTAGGTGCTAGGAGCGGGATTAGGTATCGCATCGACATAGCCAATTTTGGGGGTGACATAAAGTTGTTCCTGTGTGTGATGTATTGAATATATCTAATTCATATTCAACTGGGATTCCTTGGTCTGAGAGAAATAGACGCAAGGAATCCATAAATTAGATAGGTTCCCTCATGTGTCCATGCTGCTGCTGCTAATGAAGAACGGCCAATGGGACGTCTGCACTGGACGGCGTTGTTCAGCCAAAGAGAGTGTGTTTGGCAGCTTACCCAATTTCTGCTGCCCGGAAAGGAAATCCGGATTGAATAGGATAAGTCATTCTGATTGGGTGAACTTATGCGTTGAATTAAATTGCGTTCCAAACCAAAATTCCATCTGATAGATAGCTTGGCCCCAGAATTTCTGGTATGGTGTACCTGATATTCGATACCTAACATTAATTGCAAGAGAAGGGAAAGAAAAGAAAAGAGCTACGAGTCTCACAGCACAAAAGTGTAAAATATAAACAATGAAAAATACATATATATATATATATAAACAAGTAAAAGCAAATAAAAAAACAAAGTGTCCTGTTTAGTTCTTTTTTTGTGTGTTTACCTCGTGGTACGTTTTTTTAAACAAAATATCACATAGGGGAAAAAAATTGACCAACCGGAAGGTGGCATACTGGAGTAGTAGTAGTAGTAGTAGTAGTAGTTTAGAGGAATAGTGTGAGTTTTTGGGTACTCCGAAATTCATAGTAGTCGTTGGTGGTTTACAAAGGTAGAGTGGGAGTGGGAAATTGTGCTACGGTGGCCACTAAAGTAGGGGTAGGGTGAGTGAAAGAGTTAAAAAGTTATCTTATTTTGGTAGTTGGGAAGTGAAAATGTGTGTGTCTCCTGTTAATTGTAGAAATCCTAGTTGGTTGATAGATAAGGTAGGAGTTTTGCAGAAAAGATTCCATGTGCTCGGTTGTGGTTGGCCATCTTGTTTTCTTCTTGAAGCTAGGTCAGTGGGAAAATTGAAAACTTCTCAATGTTTTGATTTTTTTTTTCTTTTACGTAGGTGTGCTGAGTGTTCGTAAGACTGCGTGTTGTAAAGTCTGTATTTTTGTATCAGAAGGTTGTTGTTCAGCTAAAGAGAGTGTGTTTGGCAGCAAACCCAATTTCTGCTGCCCGGAAAGGAAATAGGATATAATAGTATAAGTCATCCTGATTGGGTGAAATTATGCGTCGAATTAAATTGCGCGCCAAACCAAAATTCCTTCTGCTACAACCCATACTCACGGTCCATCATTCATCTACACACACACATACCCACATATGTAAGTAAAGACAATTATTTTTATCCCACTTACTTCGGCCAACCAAGGGACCATTTATTTAGTAGACTTTATAAACATTTAAACACACTTACATGTGCGGAAAAACTTATTTTCGTTTAAGTGGCCATAACGGTATTTCTTCAGAAAGCCACTCGCATGTTATGTTTTTTATTTATTTTTATTACTGCTTTGTTAGGAATATTAAATTGTTTGTTTCTTAATGTTCATTGTTGTCATATTCCATATGTTTTACGTACTTCTAAAAATTTGTGTTGTATTTGAGGTGGAACTAAACGCGAATGTAATACCTGTAAAATACGGACGAGAACTCATTCTCGCTTGCTACATGCACCCACAACAATTGAAAGAAAGCTTAGAAACATACAGAAAAAGGCATCAAGAAAAATGTAAGATTGGAATGGGGGAAGGTCTTTATTCATACGTAGATTAAAATCTTAAGCCTGGTAGAGAGATTAGAATAGAGAAAGGTCTTTATATGGTCCATGCATTGGCAAATTCCAGTCTTAAGCCTGGTGGAGAGATTAGAATAGACGTAGGCCTTTATGTGGTCCATGCATTGGCAGATTTAAATCTTAAATCTGTTAGAGAGATTAATATAGAGGAAGGTGTTTACGTGGTCTACGCATCGGCAGATTCAAATCTTAACCTTGGGGGAGAGATTAGGACAAACGAAGGTCTTACTGTGGTCCATATATCGGTAGACTCAAATCTTAAACTTGTGGGAGAGATTAGAATCGAAGAAGGTTTTTAAGTGGTCCATGTATTGGCAGAATCAAATATTAAGCCTGGTGGAAGATTAGAATAGTGGGAGGTCTTTATGGGGTCCATGGATTGGCGGATTCAAATCTTAAGCCAGGTGGAGAGATTAGAATAGACAAAGGTCTTATATGGTCTATGCATTAGCATATTCAGATCTTAAGCCTGTTGGCGACATTAAAATAGAGGATGTTCTTAATGTGGTCCATCCATTGTCAGATTCAGATGTTAAGCCTGGTGGAGATATGAGAATAGAGAAAGGTCTTTATGTGGTCAAAGCATTGACAGATTCTAATCTTAAGCCTGGTGGAGATATGAGAATAGAGGAAGGTTTTTATGTGGTCTATGTAATGGCTGAATGAAATATTAAATCTGGTGGAGAGATTGAAATAAATGAAGGTCTTTATGGGGTCCCTACATTGGCAGATTAAGACCTTTAGTCTGGTGGAAGATTAGAATAGGGGGATGTCTTTTTGGGGTCCATTGATTGGTAGTTTAAAATCTTAAGCCTGCTAGAAAAATTAGAATAGATGAAGGTCTTATGTGGTCAATACATTGGCAAATTCAAATCCTAAGGTTGTTGGTGAGATCAAAATAGAGGAAGTTTTTTATGTGGTCAATGTATTGGGAGATTGAAATCTTAAGTCTGGAGGAGAGATTAGAACAGACAAAGGTCATTATGAGATCCATGCATTGGCAGATTTAAATCTTAAGCGTGGTGGAGAGATAGAATAGAGGAATGTCTTTATGTGGTCCGTTTATTGGCAGATTTAAATCTTCAGCCTTGTGGAGGGTTTAGAATAAAGGAAGTTCTTTATGGGGTCCGTGCATCGGCATATTTAAATCTTCAGTCTGGTGGAAGATTAGAATAGAAGAAGGTCTTTATGGGGTCTATGTATAGGCAGATTCAAATCTTAAGTCTTGGGGAAAGATTAGATTAGTGGAAGCTCTTTATGTGCTACATACATTGGCCGATTCAGGATGGTTGCGAAGTTAGAATGAAGGGAAATGTTTATGATGGTTATTTGTTGGCAGATTCAATTCATATGCCTGGTGCAGAGATTCGGATGGACAGCTGTAGGTGAAGTGAACGTAAAAGAAGTGGAATAGATAATGGTTGTAAAACGGCGTGGACAAAATGATCATTTAAAACAAGGCGAACGAACAAAAAACAAATTTATATTCTATAATAACAAAACTTACATTAATACATAAAAACATAACTAACTCTAACATACTGATAGTGTGTATATATGTGTGAGCTCGTGTGTGTATGTGTGTGTGTGTGTGTGTAACACAACTAAACTACAAAAAGAATTGTAAAATTAAATGTCCTTTTTCTGATTAGAAACCGGTAGTTTTTTAGAGACGGGAAAGCGTCTCATAGTTCTTGTACATGAATGTCTGCGAGGCATGGTGTTGCTGATACGGAGAAATTTGGTCAAAGAGAAGGTGTTGCCGCTACGAAGGAATTTCGTCAAAAAGAGAGTGTTGCCGCTACGAAGAAAATTCGTAAAAGAGAAAGAATGTGTTTTAAGACGGCGTATTTATAGAAAAAATCGTCTTATAAGTGGCTCAAGACGCAGGACTTGAATTTACGCGCGCCGACGTAGTTGTAAGCATATCACGTGGTCCTCCTGGCCAATGGTTTCCCGAGACTGAACATTGAGCGTCCGCCATCTTTGTGGGAACAAGTGGCATACCGCCCAAATTAAATTATAGGAGTGTAAAGTCCTATACAGCTGTCGATGTACCCCAGATTCAAGTGTGGGCAAGTGACTGCTGTCTCAGTCAACATTCTGTCCTGATTAATGGAATCCCACGGCACATACACGATGTACACCCTGCATTGAAATCAGGCCATTCGGCGACCGATGAAAATGATTACTCATCTGGCAACAAGCAATTATTGGATGGCTTCAGTGGTCTCCTCACCACTGAAAACGTAACCGCTAACTGGTCGGACGATTCACAGACAGAGACTATGGTGCATGTCCCACTTCAAAGGGTCATACAGACCAAAAGACCACCCTCGCCCTGCATCACATGTGATCATGAGTTCGGGGGAGCGTAGCAGCTATTATGCAAACTCGCAGTAAAAAAGAATAAGGTTCGCCCCTTGTGTTGTCTATCAGAGAAAGACACAGAATCGAACCAGAAACAGACGACTCATGGGAGTCGAAGAGAGCATTTATTCTTGGTGTAATGGTTATCGTCGTAGGAAATGGACACGGCGACACGAGTTCAAATCCTGGACGAGACTGATTGCATTTCCCATAGTACTAATATTCTTTGGAAAGGTATGAATCCAATTATTCTTCCTCCGGCGATCGGTAAATAGTAGGACAGACTGGGTTCTTCAGCTTTTGGTGTGGCAACTAGTCTAGGAGAAGGAAAACTCTGAATTCAAACCTGTTACACTTTGCTTAAAAACTAACCTTGTGTCCTATCCTGCCCGAGCAGAGGGGTAGGTAAATAGGATTTATTCTTTTTCACCCCCTCTTTCAGTTGGACCTTTTGATTGGTTCAGGCTTTACGTTGCTAAGTGCCCGGATGCGTAGGCTTTAGCTTCAATAAACAGACAAACCAGTTGCCGAGTAGCAGAAAACTTCGGTAGAACTCGGAGGATGCAGTTTGTCCAAGTAGCAAGACAGACAGATGGACAAAGCGAAGAAAGAAGAAAAAAACGGGAAAACTAGGAAACGAGAAGTCGAACGAGAGGAAACAAAATGGTGACTAAAAGAGGGTGAAGGAGGAAGAGAATGGGACATTTTTTTTATCTTGCATGCATCAGGTTACAAAAGAGTACTTCCCATTCCCCATATCTCCAAGGCTGGAGCCTTGCATTCAGATAGTTTAATGTCATATCCTGCACACTATTTGGGTGGGGCTGTCTTAACCCGCTGCAGAGATGCAGCTGGCGTAATCTACAGCCCCAGTCAACCAGGCTGTTAAATGTCTTTCAAGATATGATTATACTTTGACGGCAAAAAGTTAACACTCAGATTGAAAAGAAATACCAAGTTTTTCAATGATATTGTAGCAGAAATAATTTCAAATTATCATTTAGTGCAGGAATTGTTTTGGCCGTTGGAGTTTCGAATTTAAATATTTCGTCCAATGAGAATGACTGATGACATTCTGCCGAGGTCACCTCCCTGGGCAACATAAAAAGCCGTGCTAACCCTTCTCGCTCTCTCTTCGTTTCCTCCTTGCTAGCAGCAGAACATACCAGTCAACATTACAGAGCACATTCTCTATCTTCGTTTCCTCACTTGCTAGCAGCAGGACGGACCATCTTTTTCCTCTCTCACCACAGAGCAGTCCACTAAGCATTATGAGAGCACATCCAATTTATGGACCATTGGTGTCTGGGAAATCATTCTTTCATCATTCATCTTTCCTTCTAAACCAACAGATTCTTGGAGAAACAAATTGGATGTTTTCACCTTCAACATTCAATTCCTGACGACAGCATCTCAACTCCTGCTCTGACATTCAGTGTCTTTATTCCTTCTCAACTCTACAACTGTTTTCTTTTTCCTATGACTTAGAGCACAAGGGTTTCTTTTCGTCTCAAGCTGTTATTAAAACTTCCAAATTGAAAACTATCAATATTTTCGTCGACTCATTTGTTCTTCCTTTTGATATAACAAGAGGCAACAGAACTCTACAACCTCAACTGCCATTTTTGTATGAATGGTAATATCATCTGCCTTCATGTTATAACATGATGCACCTTTTTTTTCATCATACGTGTGAAAGCATGTGCGATACCCTGTCCTCATCAGCCGCCAACCAGGGTAATAACACAGTTTCGGTAGCTCAAGGCGGTACTGTCACTCCTGGTGCTACCAAGCAGTTATTTCTGCACAGACGGATAGGGCTGATACAGGAAGAGAGACCTGTATAATTGTCCTGTCTTTGAGATGACTGCAAATTATATAATCTCAGACAAACGGACATTGCACCTGAATATGGGTGTAGATGTTACGACAGTTGAAAAGAAATATTTGGTCTATTATCTTAGAGGGGGTGTATATATTCTAAAAAGATGTAAATTGTCAATTCAGTATAATTGACAGGTAATGACACTGAGATCAACTGAGAATTTGGCCATGATTAGATAATCTCAGTCTGATTACTGAGGAGTTCTAGAAGTTTAGAAGTTAGGTTTTAGCTTTAATTATTTACAGAGATCAGTAGAGGTCTATTTTCATCAATGGTCTGGCTAATTGCCAGCTCATATGGTCAGTGATATGTAATAAGTTGCCTGTGATCATAAAGAATGAACACAAGAAAAGGACTTCATTATCATTCATCCTAGCAGAAACGAACCTGGGACAGTATGAAGCAATGACAATTACATCAACACCCGAATCAAGATTATTCAGAATGAACGGAATGTTCTAGAAATCTGGGAACACAAAGTTAAATTAACCTATACTGAAGTTTGGATATTAAAAGTTCCCATGTTTTACATCCTAAAGTCACTTAGAGCCCAGATGGCAACACAGTAAATCAATAATTACAGATATATTGAAAGAACATTGAAAAGAGCCTATTGTAACTTAATTTATATCAGATTCATTGTTGATGTGAAGAATTTGCAAATGAGTCATCCTAAATACAAGGTGCGTAAGAAATCAAACAGAAAATACCTCTGACTCTGCCTCAGCCTCTGCCTCGACCTCTGACTCTGCTTCGACCTCTACCTCGGCTTCTGCCACAACCTCTGTCTCTGCCTAACAACCTTTAACAAATTATTGCCACTGATTCTTTCAATTGGATGAAAAACACTTTAGAGTCAGTTCTGCGAAGTATCACAAATGCATAGTCCAATCAGCAAGTCAATATTTTCCAGATTTAATATAACAGAAAGTTGTCCTTGCCAATGGATCCTAATTTTATTTCTCAGATTATGATCTTTATTACCATTATTATTTGTGGAGGTGCCCGTGGTGTAATGGTTATTGTCGTAGGAAATGGACACAGCGACACGAGTTCAAATTGTGGACGAGACTGATAGCATTTCACATAGCACTAATACCCTTGGGAAAGGTATGAATCCAATTATTCTCCCTCCAGCTAAGGGTAAATAGTAGGACAGACTAGGTTCTTCAGCCTTGATGAGGCAACTAGTCTAGGAGAAAGAAAACTCTGAATTCAAACCTGTTAAACTCCGCTTAAAACTTGACGTTGTGTCATATCCTGCCCGAGTGGAGGGGTTGGGTAAATAGGATTATCATTATTATTAAGAAAAAAAGTCTTACTAAAAACCATATTATTAATTGAAAAGAGACAAAAAATAAAACAACAATGGTTGGTATGCTATAAAACCAACAAAGTTTGTGTAATATAATGGCCGAGGGATTTCACTTCATATATCTTGCCTTTGGGTTTAGTTAGGCTAAGAACCTTTTGGCTCAGTGCATGGATTAGTTAGGTGCAAACATGAGCGCAGGTGTTCATGCGCGCATGGAGCGGACGTGTCATTCAGAGATGTCACAATAAAAATCCCAGATAGAGGATGTGACCAGGGATGTAAGTGACGTCACGCACCGGACTGAGATTTGAGAAAAGTCAGTTAGTTGAGATTGAGACCTGGACGAGGCCAGACAAATTTGTGCGCTACAGGCGCCACACGTTAGTTGGGTTGAGAGTTGATGATGTAAAAGTTGTCAGCATAGAAGGATTGTGCCTCTTTCCTTATGTCGAAAAATCTTTTAACTCAAAAGGTAATAAAAACGTTTCGTACCTGAACTAAGAAGTCGTAAAGTTTTTTGTGTTTCGGGATTCCTATGTTCTATATATATGAGTATGAACATTCTATGAACATTTCACATATTCATGTATGGCTATGTTACATGTATGGCTATGTAACATTTGTTCAAAGAAATTAGCCGAATTGAAATATATTTACATATTCCGAAAATTAAATCTGCTTTTTGTTCACTAATCTACGAAGTGTATCTATATTTAAATTCTTGTCATTGATAAGACAATGAAAAATAATGTTTACATTTTCAAATAACAAATTGCAAAAGACTTCAAAAAAAGATTTGACTATTAAAGAAATACAAATTATACATTTCATTACAATTTTTAAATTACAGAATTGTGTACAAAAGTCAAATGATAAAAAGACAATAAGTTTCCAAACGTCTTTAATTTATGTCAAATTCAAAAGTCAGTCAACAAACTTAACATAAAAAGACAAAGATTTTGACGGTTCCAAATATACCTCTTTTATTTTGTGAATGTCAATCAATTTTTGGAAATTTTTTTTCAATCTTTTAGATTTTCTTTAAACTTAGGATTTTTTCACTATTTTATTTATTTTAAAAATTAATGTTCAAAGTATACACTTAGTAGATTAGTGAACAAAATGCAGATTTAATTTTCGGAATATCTAAATGTATTTCAATTCGGCTGTGATTAATTTCTGATTCTGTGTTTTAGTTCATTAGGTAAAAAAATGCTTCCATTCTGTCTGGAAGCTCCAATTTATTTTTCATTGTGTTATGAATGACATTAATCTAAATACAGATACACTTAGTAGATGAGTGTACAAAATATCGAAGTGTGTCTTTGTTATTGTGATATATCCCATGATGGATGTGGCTGTGGTGTAATGGGTATTGTCGAAGAAAATGGACATGGCGGCATGAGTTCAAATCCTGGATGAGACTGACTGCATTTCACATAGCACTAATACCCTTGGGAAAGGTATGAATCCAATTACTCTCCCTCCAGCTATAGGTAAATAGTAGGGCAGACTGAGTACTTCAGCCTTAGTGAGGCAACTAGTCTAGAAGGAAAACTCTAAATTCAAACCTGTTAAACTCCACTTAAAAATTGACCTTGTGTCATATCCTGCCCAATTGGAGGGGTTGTTAAATATGTATACCCCATGATGTCACTGCATGGACCCTCCCCAACTCTATAAATAGTGACTGACTTGATAGTCAGTTACTGGTAACCGTTACTGTCTGTATTTCCATAAATACATACTGGTGTAAACCTTACATATCTTTGTGCTATTTATTTCTGGCCCTTCAAGGACAAAACAGTCTAAGAATCATAAAGAAAATTAAGTTGGAGCTTCCAGAGAGAATCAGAGAAATCAACTAATCAAAGCTAAATTAAAATATGTGTGACAATCGTACGCGGAGGAAAACGGGGAGAAAGAAGACTTTATAAATAGTCGTTTCAGATTTCTAAAAATATTTAATCTTTACATTTCAAATGAGGGACGCTGTTGGAGAAGTAGGGATGAGCTCATAAGTGATGTACTCCTGTGGACCCCTTCACATGGACGTGCAAAGGCAGGACGACCAGCTCAAACATACATACAGTAGCTCTGTGCCGATACAGGATGTAGCCCTGAGGACCTGCCAGAAACAATGGACGATAGGGAGGGGTGGTAAGAGAGTGTGACATGATGATGACACTACAAATTAGGTAAAAATTCACAGATTAAATTTGTCAAAATCTTTTCCTGTAATACAGATTTAATGTAATTATTAACTTACTATTAATGAAATGTGAGTCAAATGTTATTGTGATCATTTTATTGTTTAAGTCTACATAGAAAATTGAATTTGAATGGGTAGAATTGTCAATAAAACTTGCATGAAAAATATTTCAAATTTATAAGCATGCAGTCCAATCATTTTACAAGAATCCACTTTCTCATCAGTGAAATATGAAAGCTACATCTTTCACCAGAATGTGATTTCTGTCCTATTTAAATTTGCATATGTCAGATTTAATGTGAAAATAAAAATATGCACATTTTCCATGAAAGAGATTTCTCTCAAATGTTTTCATGGTTGTAAATCATGTCAAAATACTGACCTGCACTAATCATATGAATATAGATTATCTCTTGTGTATTTGCATTCGTTTTTACTAAAAAAGAAATTTGTCCAAACAAACATTCCTTTCTTTAACAAGGACATGGTTTCTTTTGAGTCTGTGTTTGGTGACTGTCTCCACCTTTTGGACCAAATATTATTTCTGAGCAAAAATTGAAAGATTTAACAAGAATATGGTTTCTCTCCAGTGTGTGTTCGCATATGTTTTACTAACGTTCCTTTCTCTGCAAAGGAAGCTCCACACACTTCACAAGAATATGGCTTTTCTCCCGTGTGTGTTCGTATATGTCTAACCAAATCTGACTTCTGTGCAAAGCAAGATCCACAAATTTCACATGAGTATGGTTTCTCTCCAGTATGTGTTTGCACATGTTTAACTAAATTTGACTTTTGTAGAAAAGAATATCCACAGATTTCACATGAATAGGGTTTCTCTCCAGTGTGAATTCGAATATGGCTTACTAGAGATGACTTCAATGCAAATGAAGATCCACATGTTTCACATGAATATGGTTTCTCACCAGTATGTGTTCGCACATGTTTAATTAAATCTGACTTTTGCACAAACGAAGATCCACATGTTTCACATGAATATGCCTTCTCTCCAGTGTGAGTTTGCATATGCCTAACCAAAGTGGACTTCCTTGCAAAGGAATTTCTACATATTGTACAAGAATATGGTTTCTCTCCAGTGTGTGTTTGCAAATGTGTTACAAAATTTCCTTTCGCTGCAAAACATGCTCCACACATTTCACATGAATATGGTTTTTCTCCAGTATGTGTTCGTATATGTTGCTTCAACGTTGACTTGTCTCCAAACATAGAACCACACGTAACACAAGGATATGGCTTTTCTCCAGTGTGTGTCTTCATATGTTTCTCTAAATATGAATTCCGTGCAAAGGAAGATCCACACACTTCACAAGAATACGGTTTCTCTCCAGTGTGTGTTCGCACATGTTTCACCAAATTTCCTTTCGCTGAAAAGCAATATCCACAAATTTCACATGAATATGGTTTTTCTCCAGTGTGTGTTCTCATATGTTCTTTCAAATTGGATTTGTCTCCAAACATAGATCCACATGTGATGCAAGAATATGGCTTTTCTCCAGTGTGCGTTCGAATATGTTGCTCCAAATGTGACTTTCTTCTGAACACAGATCCACATATGATGCAAGAATATGGCTTTTCACCTGTGTGTATCTGCATATGTTTCCCTAAATATGACTTCTGTGCAAAAGATGATCCACACATTTCACAAGAATATGGTTTCTCTTCAGTACGTTTTAAAAAATATTACTTGAAATATTGCACTTTCCAATGTGTTTGAAGTAACAAATATTAATTTTGTGCAAAAGAAGATCCACACGTTTAACAATATATCGTTTTTGTTCCACTGTGTAATCCAGTGAGTCATAAACACACATTCCATGCGACTTTGCTTGTCTTTAAGTGTGTGTTTAAAAACATTGCACCAAATGTCACTTACTTCTAGAAATGTGGATCTGCTAGATCTGAAAAATATTGTTTCACATCATTTTGTTTCCACATGTGATGATATTAAAGTTGATTTCTCCAGAAAGCATATTTTCCATCTCTTCAGTACAAAATTAGCGATAATGTTTCCATTTATTTAATTTCAGAATGATAAATCAATTTTGTATCCAGACAACATCAATGGGACATCTGTAAAAAAAAAGGAAATTTTAATTCAGACAAAGAGTTGCATAATGACATGGTTTATATTCAACAGATAAATATAATTATTTACAAACGCAAGCCAAGAGTCACAGTAAGTAAAGTTGGTGACCGTAGTTGAGGGCGACCAGAAGGCTCTCTTTTAAATAGCTTCTACACTGAGGTGTGGAGGAGGGTGCAACTCTTTTCCTTGGATTGCTCCACTTTATCCTTGATACATACCTTATATTGCTGAGTGTTAAGCAAGGAGGTATCAAGTACCATTTTTAAAGTCTTTGGTATGATGCAACCTGGGATTGAACGCAGGTCTCGCGGACATTGGCGAACACTCTACCCACTAGACCAATGAATCACCTAATCTCAAAAGATATTGAAATGTTGAGGATCCCCCAACCCTTAAAATTTCATCATCTCCGCTTATAAAAACAAAACATGTCAATGATGAAGATTAATAATATAAAAACAATGATAAAAATTTTAAATTATTATAAATTTTATTTCAAATCCTCTTAAAATAGATCAATGATGAAAATTAATGATACAAGAAAAACAATAAAAATAAAGTAAAATATTTTAATTTGTTGTTTATTTCGTTTGAAATAAAAGAAGAAAATTAAACTTTTAAAAAAGCCTTTTGTAAATTACAATTTTACAAATACTTTCCTAAGAAGGAATATATATATATATATATATATATAGCTAGATATTAACAATAGAGTTTGCTCTATTTATAAACAGTGCATAATATCAGTGACAGAGCATATATATCTAAGAATCATTGAGTCAACATAGCTTGGTGACTGTTTCTCCCCTATGCCATCATTGATTTGAATGGTATGTCAACCAGTCTAGTGTTATCTAGTATTCCTATCTAATACAAATAATTATGTGGTTTCAAGTAATTATCTCAATATAAAAATTGTCTTTTGTTTGCACATAGTCATATGTTTTCAAGAAACTAATAATAATCCTTAGATAAACAATTATAGATTCAAGCAACTATTCTTAATAGAAAGAATTAATAGTTATTTGGTATCAACTATTCTGATGGAATAAAATATTTGGTAAACAGATGTTTTTGACTAATGGGTAGTACTACTCCAGGTTGAAGTGGACCTGGGAGTAATGACAATGAAGGGATACTCTACACTCCCCAGTTCTTTAGAACTAAAGTCTCATCATTAGATACAGTTTCGTATTTTATAAGGCAAATACCTGTTTTTTGTGGGGAAATATTTTAAAATGTTATAAATTTATGTCTGAGGTACCCATTTTTAGGGAAATGCTGACAGGACCAGAAGCATTTTTGTGCCCACCAGGCATGTCTGGGTACAGGCCTGCATGTGGACCACCTAAAATATGCTTTGTGCCACTCTAGTCCATTTCATGGGGCATGCGACAAATACCTATACCCAAACTTACGGCCTTTTGACACATCTCAACAAAATTCTCAGTAAATTACTAGACTCAAACCAGTCGCAAAAAAAAAAAAAAAAAAAAAATCACATTTTTGTCAAAACTTTATTTAGAGGTTCAGACAATGAAATTTTCATTTCATGGAGGTTTGAATTTGTTATTTTTAACTGACCTGATGGACATTGACGAAGTTTTTAATATTTTTGAGAGATTTTTTTTTAATAGCATTTGTGGAAAAAGAAATGAGTTAGAGTGTTAATTAAGTCTTGCAGGCTCTGTTTCTGGGGATATTGTGGTCCACATGAATGTCTCTCAGCATCTGATATTTACGGTCAGAATTGAGAGTAGGAGGGGTGAGAGGTGATTACAACCTATATATTCAGGTTCAGTCACCTCTTTCGGGCTCAGTCTAAATTGTGTCTTTTTTTCAAAAGAGGCAGCCATTTTACTTTTTGGCTTGTACAGAAAAGTTTGCTTTTTTTGGCTCTCTTGACATCAAAGAACGAACAGATTTTACCAACTTTATTTCATTGTGTCGGCTTCTCCCGGCTGGTCTGAATAAATCTGACCTGGTAGGAAATATCAGATAAGTTTTTTTCCCCACTTTTTTTTCCTTCATTTCTGCAATTTTTTTTCATATCTACACCTTTTTTTCTTCCACCCACCACATCATTTATGGCCGGCTGGTCAGGTGGCTAAATCACTCTCCACAAAAAATGACCCTCCCGCTGACCAAAGTATTGTATTACCATCTCCCCCTAAAAATACCCCTCCCCCTGAACAAAATAGAAAGTCACACTCCCCTCACAAAAATGCCCCTCCTCCTGACCAAAATAGAATGTCACCCTCCCCTCACAAAAATGCCCCTCCCACTGAACAAAATAGAAAGTCACCCTCCCCTCACAAAAATGCCCCTCCCCCTGACCAAAATAGAAAGTCACCCTCCCCTCACAAAAATGCCCCTCCTCCTGACCAAAATAGAAAGTCACCCTCCCCTCACAAAAATGCCCCTCCCCCGGACCAAAATAAGCCAACCAGTTCGTCAGTGAATAGTTTTTCACCCCCCTCAACTAATGACCAATCAAAAGAAACAAAAGAATGCGACAACATATGGAAAGCCCCACCTAAAATACAGGTCGACGTCATGGACTTACTCCAGTGGGCAAGGGCCATATCCAGTCAAGTGCAGGCACATGGTCTTATGTGTAATTTGGAGGAAGTGAGACAAGACCAAAAGAAAAGAACGGTGTCTGTCTTTGTCGTGGACAAACGATCCAGAAAGATTGTTAAGCCCGCCAAAGACATGGTACTACATCTGTTATCCAACCTGGGCGTAAAGGTGCAAGCTATAATAGCTGGCTCCTCTTACGCTTTCTGGGATATACTGTTACCAACTGAAGATGAAGCCGTCGCCCTAACTTGTAAAACATTGGAAAATAAAGAGTATTTCTTCCGCACGGAATACATGGGGCGACGGCGGACCACGGTATCAGTGTATAATGTCCCTAGCTTCCTCAGAGATGCCAATTTAGCCGTGTTCATGCTAAATTTTGGAGACATCATCTCAGCTACACATGACAGAATGCATGGGGAATGGAGGTTTGACATAATGTTAGATGCCAAGACCTTCTACTCCATTCCCAACTGGTTGGATGTGGAAGGGTGCAGGCTTCCGGTGATCATCTCCGGACGCAAACCTGCCTGCTGGCACTGCAGCGAGATTGGTCACCTCTCTGCAGTTTGCCTGGGGAAGAAGGCCCCGAAAAAGCCCGACCAGAATCCCGGTACCCTCCCACCTGTTGTAACAAATACCAAAAAGGAGGCTCCCATAGTCTCGCCCACATCGGCGGGTAAAAAAAAAACCCACTCCCCCTATGTCTTCTACGTTCAGCTCCGAAGAGTCAGGGGCCAAGTGGCTGACTGTGGGAAAAGGTGGGAGGAAGATCCAACCTGCGGATCCTCACTCCCAAAAGTCGTCCCAGGTGGGCACCAACAGTTCTCCCACCTCAAAATCCCAATCCTATGCCCAACTTACGAAATCCCCCAGCACAAAATACGTGCCCAAAACTCCTCCTAAGCAGCCCATTCCTCCCAAGGTCAGGTCATTCAGTCCAGGCCGGGAGAAGTTCGAACAACTCCTGGAATTCAAAAAGCGGCTGGACCTACAACGAAAGTCAACTCTCCAACCAGGACCCTCTTGATCCACTCCTTCATCTCCCAAGCTACCCAGAACCATTAGACCGCCAATCACACCTCCTCCAAAAATGACATCTTTAAAACCTAAAGCAAAGAAGGGACCCCCCCCTCCGTTGCCGTTGGATGTGCCACCCACAAGACCTTCACCGCCACCAGCAGCAGCAACAACTTCATCGACAGTCTCTTCACCCTCTACAACTCCTAAGAAACGGCAGCGGAGCTCTTCCATTGACAGCTCGGGGGATGAGGTCCCTAAACACCAAAAAAGGAAAAGAAAGAAAAGCTACGCCGCCACACTGGTACCAACATTTGCCAGGTGGATAAGGGGGTCCTGGACTGTCTTCACAAGGTCCAGCCGCAACTCATAAAAGACTTGAGGTTCCTCCACAATTTTAAGGAGGTAAGCGGCAAAAATGTGGAGGACCCTCTAAATTTTCCTCACGCGTTGGTCACTTCAGTCAGGGGTTCAAAGGAGCGATGAAAATGTTGGGGGAAGCCAAGGAGACCCTCGGCCCGATATCTATCATTAAAGACGATCACCATTCTTGTAAAGGACTCATTGGGAGGGTCCCTGTTGTATTGCACCCCTCCCTTTATAGGGCCATAAAATTAACTTTCGCGCGAGACATCAGAGGTCTCGCTTATGACGGAGCCATCACAAATGAGATGGCCACAGGATCCATGAGCCAGACTGTCGGTGTCCTGACCCCAGCCATGATTAGTCCGGGCACTCAACCCTTGTAAATGTTCATGATGGATTTAAGGCTCGCTAGTTTAAATGGCCCCGGCCTGAGATCGGATTCTAGAAGATCCCACTTACTTTTATACCTTCAGCGCCGCGGCATTGATATATGTTGTTTACAGGAGACTCGCTTTGACTCCAACTTCCATGAAGGTATTCTGTCGAGGGACTATTTGTCCTTCTCAGCATATTTATATGGTCGTTCCAGAGGTGTCACCTGGCTGATAAGTTGACATCTGGACGCTACGTGTGCTCTTGTTCTTTCAGATCTGGCGGGCAGACTTTGTGTTCTGGACATTACCATAAAGGAGGTGCCCATGGTGTAGTCGTTATCGCCGTAGGAAATGAACACGGCGATACGAGTTCAAATCCTGGACGAGACTGATTGCATTTCACATAGCACTAATACCCTTGGGAAAGGTATGAATCCAATAATTCTCCCTCCAGCTATGGGTAAATAGTAGGACAGACTAGGTTCTTCAGCCATGGTTAGGCAACTAGTCTAGGAGAAGGAAAAACTCTGAATTCAAACCTGTTAAACTCTGCTTAAAAATTGACCTTGTGTCATATCCTGCCCGAGCGGAGGGGTTGTTAAATAGTACCATAAAGGATAAGGCATTTCAGCTGACTGGGGTTTATGAGCCCAATGCTACTAGTGAGCTCCCTGCCTTTTTCCGGCGCATCGAGCCGTACGTTGTTCCATCAAAGCGGGTAATTTTAGTGGGAGATTGGAATGCGGCCCTTGATCCCAATTTTGACAGAGGGGCTATTAGTGCGGTTACTAATACCTTGGATGCCAGATATTTTCGCGATTTTGTCCAACGACTTGATCTCGTTGACAAATTTTGCGAAAGGCATCCAAATAAGATAGCTTGGACTTGGACTGGTAGGGGCTCCTCGGCCCAGCTTTATAGCTATTTGGGCCGAGTGTTAGTTAAACGAGTCGACTTAGATTATTTAGGTGGTCCAAGTTTCAATCCCTCTAAAGATTCCGACCACAAATTCTTATGTGTGTCGATTAGGTTAGATAAAGCTAGATGTATGATGTCTGGTAACTGGAAGTTCAACTCTTCCCTTTTGGCGGAGGTTGACTTCCGGAACCAGCTAGAACTAATGATAAAGTGGGAACTGACGGGGGCTATTATGGGGAATAGGTGGTGGGGTAACCTTAAGGATAACATTAGATCCTTTGCTGCCAACTATGGTAGGAGACTCAAGTCAGGTATGGTAGTGGAGCAAAGATCGATTAAGGATAAGCTCAATTGGGCGGTTTTGGCAGGAGATAGCGGGCAAGTTAATGTAGCTAAGGCCGAGCTGGCCTCCTTGCAAGTTAAGGAGTACCAAGCTCTGGTAGTTAGGGCTAGGTTAAAAAGCATGTCCTGCAAGGCGACGAATATGGCCCAGGAATTGCGGGCCGAAGAACTCAGGCATGCAGCAGATTGGCATATCGCCAGTGTCACATCACCTGATGGGCAACGTCAAACTACAAACGAAGCCATCTGTAAGGAGTTCTGGCAGTATTTCTTGAAACTTTTAACCAGGGATCCCGGACTGAGCTCTGCTCAGTTCGACACCAATCTTGCCGACTTTCGGTAACTGAAGCAATTGGGTGTGAGGGGCACATAAAGGAGGAGGAGATTCGGGAAGCACTGGGGTCTGTCAGGCTGGATAAGTCTCCTGGAATTGATGGACTGCCCTACGAAGTGTACTTGAGGCTGTCGCACATGTTTGTCCCCTTACTGGCTACCATCTATGACAACTGGATGAGGCAGGGTACAATACCCAGATGCTTCACCAGGGGTATAGCGAAGTTGCTTCATAAGAACAAACATGGTGGGGATGGGATTAGTAACTTTCGCCCTTTAACGATGTTAAACACTGACTTTAAGAGTCTGGCAAAGATCCTAGCAAACCGTTTGCAGACTGTCCTGCCGAGTCTGATTTGCCCCGAACAGACTTGTGCTGTGAAGGGTAGGACTATCCAGGACAGTCTTCATCTGGTCCGCACGATCATAGAAAAAGTCGACGGAAATGCCGCGCTGATCAATTTAGATCAGTCCAAGGCCGTCGATTGGGTTGACCATGCTTTTCTGGAGGCTGTCTCGTCTGTGGCCGGTTTCGGGTTGCATTTCCGCACCTGGTTACATCTCCTTTATGTGTCCCCTGGAGTCATGGTGGAGGTGAATGGGGTAAGGTCAGAGCCTTTTACTTTGACTTGATCGATTCGTCAAGGTTGCCCGTTATAGCCTCTGCTCTACATCCTTCTGCTAGAGCCCTTTCTGCGCAAGGTAAAGGCGAACCCGGCCCTACACGGCCTCACATTACCTGGCACCAGTGAGGTAGCCAGGTACACTGCATACACTGATGACGTCAGCGTGCTTGTAACGAGCAGTGCCGAAGTGGAGGAGGTGAGCAAAGAAATTGGAAGGTACGAAGCTGTGACAGGGGCCAAGATTAACCGCAAAAAGTCTGTTGGCTTGCGGTTGGGCTCGTGGAAAGGCTGTGCTCTTCCCGGCCCCTTCATTTGGAAAGACGGTCCATGCAAGATACTCGGCGTCTGGTTCAGGCCTGATCTTCAATTGGAGAAAAATTGGTCGGAAGTACTGGAAAAGGTCGTAGCTGCAATGGAGTTGTGGCTACACAGGCAGCTTTCCCTTAGGGGTCGGGCTGAGGTGTGCTGCTCGCACATCTACTCCCTTGTCGTGTACCGACTTTCAGTGCTTCCAATCCCATGCACCATCCTATTCAAGCTGGAAAGGATCCTTTTCCAGTTCATCTGGGCAAAGAGGTTTCCTTTGGTGCAACGGGAGATCTTGTTACCTTCACCCTTCCGAAGGCGGTCTAGGTGTGCCGAATGTCGAGACACGGCACCATACTTTGCGCCTTACTTTCCTAGACCGGATGTGTTCATGAGATACGGCGGCGGGATGCGTCTGGAAAGAAGACGCTAAACAATCTTTTCCGTCGCTAAGAAGTGTGCATTCTGCTGACGGGGCAACCCACCGTTTGCCCAGACGCTAGTGCCCCTTCTATCGCGAGTATCGGCATGCATTGAAAGTTCTCTCTCGGCTGCAGATAGGTCTCTCTCACAGCCGGCCGTTGTCGAGTAGGGCAATATATCGTTGTTTAGTCAGGGGGCCGCTAGCGATGGTCTGATTGGTGAGCTCGGTGTGACGGAGGCGGAGGGTCGCTTGCTGTGGCCTTGGGCCCCCAGAATGAGGTGTCTCAATAAAGACGAGGCTTCCCTCACCTGGCTGGTCATTCGGAATGCCCTCTGGGTCAGCAAGAAATTGTTTTCAGCACAACAGGCCATTTCGCCAGAGTGCGACTGGTGCGGTGATTTGGAGGAGTCTATTGGTCATGCCTTCTTTCACTGCCCGGTCGTGCAGCCACTGTACAAACTTCTTGAAGGCTACATGGTGCGCATCCTCAATGGAAAGTTCTTCGTCCTGGAAGCCAGTTCTGTGTGCAGCAATGTGGTACCGAAGTTGAACAGACAAGAACATTATGTGTTTCTCTGCTTACTTGGCGCTATGCGTGCCGTGATTTGGACAACGAGAAAGGAACTCTACGAGGATGAGTCTTTTTCTTCTCAGACCCTGGTGTCCTTTTTTAAGCACCAAATCAAAGTTAAAATCCGGTCTGAGAGAAAAAGACTCTCTTCACTGGAGTTTGGCAAAAGGTGGGTGACTGTTGCGTGGTAGGAGCCAGCCTTATTTTCAGCCTGGACATCCCAGGGACATAAGGATCTTGGGTTACCTGAAGGACATGACCATCCAGCCCAGGTAAGTTAGATTTTAGCCATTTTGATTTAGTTTGTCCTATTTTAGTTAACTTAGCTAGAGTATGTGAGGTCATTGGCCCCCCTTTTTCTTTTTGTCTCCTTCTTTTGTTCTGATCTCTCTTCCCTTCCCCCTTTTAGATGACAGGAATTGGAGTTCTCCAGGAATGCGATGGAGTGCTTATCCTATTTCATTCATTTATTGTTTACTTATATTATTTACCATTTATTTATCTATCTATTTATTCTCCTTTGGCACTATTTTTGACTGGTTAACTCCTCTTTCTGCCATGTCTTAGTATGTGGGGGGGGACCCATCCTACCCATCATACTGTGTATATACTTTGTTCATCTTTAGCTTTCTTTGAATTTTTAAATTGTTCCCCTCCCCCTCACACTGTAAATGTGGGATTAAGTTTAGAAGTCCATGGAGTACTAGTGTTGTTTTGGTGGACGTAGTTTGATAGTGATATGTTTAATTGAGGTATTTTGGTGCTTTCATTTTGGAGATATGTATTGGTCAGTGAATGAGTCTAGTTAAGTTTAGGATAGTGTTGACCAGCCTTCCCCCTCCATTTTTTAGGCCGTGTACCGCATTTGTAAATTTTTTTTTACAATAAATAATTCAGTCTAAATTGTTTTATCAAGGAGACCAGTATTTTTTTTACTCCAGAATTTTAGATAGTTCTGTTACCAGATCTTGTTGGGTGGATTGCTTAAAGAGCAATTCTTTTTTGCAACCCCGATTGTTGCCCGCACTTTAAATATCACGCTTCTATTTTTTTTTCGACACATTCAAATTAAAACTCACTTTTAAAAAACATTTTTATCTTTTTCACAAGCCAAATCAAATAGAAAAAATAGTAAATCTGTTTTTCTTTTGAAAAAAAAACACAACTCAAATTGGTGACAGTCGTATTATTTCACTATTTATGAAAAATAAAAACTTTAGAAGAATATTTTTAAAATTAAATACATATATTAATTAATTAATATTTTATAAAAAATAAAAATGTAATTTACACATACATTTCAAAGGTTGACAATTATATATTTGATTTTTTAAAGATTTATCAAAGAAAAAAAAAAAAAAAAAAAAAAGGTGTCGTTTGTTTTATTGATTTTAATTTCAAATGAAATCAAGTTTCATTTTTTTTAATCGACGACTTTTTTTTCTTCGGAGATAAAAACAAAACCGAATTAATAAAAATATAACAAAAGTCAATTTACCTGGGAGAAAATTTTTTGGTGATTAAAAGTCTTTTAAATCTTCTTAATTTGACAACATTTCAAATTCAAACTCACCAAATATTTACCAAAAAGTCGTTAAATATAAATTGTACTAATTTCGGCGGTACATATAATAAATTGGACTGAAAATGAAACACGAATAAGATTCGGTAATTATCGGTACTTTCCGACAACCAATTATAGAAGCGACATTTATTTTGCTTTTTTTAAAAAATGATTATATTCATCTTTTAAGGAATATAAAAAAGAAACTTTTTTGAATATAATTCAAGCAGGATATATACGTGAAATTCTTTTCAAGGAGAAAATATTTTGACTGTCATCTTCAGAAATCATCAAACGGTGTTCGTTAGAATTTTGTCCTTTGTAATATTTCACACCGGATTACATTTACAAATCATCACACGGTTATATATTCATTTTTTATGCCTTCTTGATAACTTTTTTTTAAAAAAATTTGTACATAACATATATGTTATTATTGCAATATTTCTATATGGATCAAATTCCGTTAATTATTTAATTGGAGATTTCTCCCAAATATTCCCTATGAAGGTACTTATATTCTGGTGTAAGACAAGAAAATTCATCGACATACTGCTCCGATACTGCAACATCGTGTATAACCAGAACACAATCGACAGATTAGCAAAAGGCTGCATCCACCTTTACACAAAAAGGGTGACATCGGAATAGCTACGAACTTGTCGTGACCTATTCACAAACGTAAACTGATCAGATTACTTACACCCCGAGAAGCATAACAACCGGATACGGCAGGAAATGATGATGTCTGACATGACCCTGACTTGCCGGTACACCTTTAAAAAAAAGGGAATAAATCTCATTTTACAACATTTACAGAACCTGTCCGTCAAACGTATCTCTATTAAAATAGAATGAATTATCTTTCAGGATATAGAAATATATTTACGTGTCGTTACGTTATTATTTCCTCGCTAGATGTTGTTGGAAAATAAATGAGTGAAGAACCAAGATGTCGAAACGTTTTTATGTTAGTTTTTAATGGCAGTGTGGAAAAGGGTTTACGTTTATGCTGCAAGTCTCGTAGGAAGAAAGGAAATTGTTATAGAGTTGAGAAGACATTTTAGCTGCTATTTGCCTGAGTGAAATGTGCATCGTTAGGTTGGCAAAGTCGTGTTTGCTGGCTAAGAACAGGAACGTTATCATCGTCCATGATGTGTGGTCCTGGTCGTTTGGGGAGAGACGCGTGAATGTCTCCAGAAAATGTTGCCCAGGGATGAAGTGGCTAGATGTCTGAGCGGAATTTTGTGTCGCAGTCGACATAGCCAAAGTTGAAGGGGACTTAGAGTTGTTCCTGTGTGAGGCGGATTGAATTCATCTAATTCATATTCAACAGGGAACCCTTGGTCTGAGAGACTAGACTCAAGAGGTCCATAAATTAGATGGCTTTCCTCATGGTGTAGTGATGCTGCTGCTACCTGGAGAGCGGACAGTAAGACATCAGTCCAGTTCGAAAGCTTCTGAACAAGAGAAAGTGTTTGGCGGGCTTTCCTCAATTTGGTGCTGCCCGGGAAAATAGTCCGGGCTGAATTGGATAAGTCATCCTGATTGGGTGAAAATATTCGTTGACCCTGACGGTCAAATTAATTAATGTGCCAAACAAAAATACTAAGTTCTTTCTGCTACAATCTTCAGTAGCCTATCTCAGGTTAAAGAAGGACTATACTCCCAGGTTTATCTTTCATAGACAAACTTTATTTCTACGCAGCCCAGCAGAGTGACATACCTATCCCTTTTGATATAAACAAGCTCCGGGGTCAAAAGTTTCAGAGGTCGTTTTTTACGAAGCTCTCAGGAGCTCGCTCTCAGAGCGAGGCTCTCAAGGCTGAATCCTACTTCTTGTGATCACATTCGCCTTACATCACATAGATATGCGATAAAGGTCCTTTTAAGGACCACTAGAGGTCACCTTCTGCGAGTTGGAGTATCTCTGATGGTTCTTAGGCACTCTTCGAAGTAGACGGCCTGGAGGCAAACACGAAGAGGACTCTAAGACCACCCGGTCTTAACCAACTTGGTCAATTCCGTTGTCCGTTTGTTCACTTGGCAGCACAGCGCTAGGGCCTGGGGTTAGCCTTAGCTATTGCTTTCTTATCTGCACAGAGTTAAGATACTGCCAATCTTAGCCGTGACCTCCCAGGCTGTTTGCTCCATAGTGCAGAGCTATGGCACGGGTTAAGCTTTAGCTACTGCTCCCAATATGTCTGCACAGCTAAGACGCAGCAAGCCTTAGTCTCACTTTCAGATATGTCCGTAGAGCTAGGGCAAAGTAAAGCCTTAGCCTCACTTCCCGATATGCGAGCTTGACTTCGCATGTGCTAAGGCATGGCAAACCTTAGCCACGATTCCCCTGTCCGTTCACTTGGTCCGCAGTTCTAAGAAATGGTTAAGTCTTAGTCACCACACCCGCTCGACTCTACGCGACCAAGCTGCCAACACCAACTTCGACAATGACATGCTCCAGCAATGCGGCATCCTGTCCACATACGACTCACAGTACGGACTGCCAACCAGATTGACACACCCCTGGTTTATCCAATGTTCTTCAAAAACCGAGACATTGATCTATGACCTCAACCAACGCCAGCTACTCACATCGAACCTCTAGCTGCCTCTCTTTGACCTCGACCAACATCAGCTACTCCCATCGAGCATCTAGCTACCTCTCTATGACCTCGACCAACATCAGCTACTTGCATTGAACATCTACCTGCTTCTCTACGACTTCGACCATACCAGCTACCAACATCAACAATCTAGCAGATGACACCAACAAACAACAACTTACATACGTCCTTGTAAACTAGACGAATAAATTGCTGTATTTGTTATACTGTTATCGCGCTGTAGCAGAAAGAATTTCGTATTTTTGTTTGGCGCGTAATTTATTCCGACCATTAGGGTCGATGCATAATTTCACCCAATCAGGATGGCTTATCCTATTCAACCCTGGCCATCTTTCCAGGCAGCAGAAATTGGGGAAGCCGCCAAACACTCTCTCCCTTTCTCAGAACTCCTTCGTTCAGTACAGACGTCTTACTGTCTGCTCTTCAATAGCAGCAGCAGCATCACACCACCATGAGGGAAGCAGTTTAATTTATGGACCCCTTGTGTCTATTCTCTTAGACCAAGGGTTCCCAGTTGAATATGAATTAGATGAATTCAATACGCCACACACAGGAACAACTCTTAATCGCCTCCAGTATCGGCTATGTCGACTGTGATGCAAAATTTCATTCTGACACCGAGCTACTTCACCTCTGGGCAACATTTTCTGGAGACATTCACGCTTCTCCCCGAAACATCCAGAACCACAAACTCACGGTGACTACAATCGTTTCTGTCCTCAAACAGCAAACACGACTTTTGCTACATTATGGCAAACATATTTCCCTCACACATTCAACAATGCCTTAACCTAACGATGCACTTTTTGCTCAGGCATTTAGCTGCTAAAATGCTTTCTCAACTCTATCATAACTTCATTTCGTTTCTTTACTTCTTTCCTTCCTACGAGACTTGCAGCATAAACGTAAACCTTTTATTCCCTGCTGCCATTAAAAACCCTCATAAAATATTTCGTCTTCGTACTTCTCTCTCTCATTTATTTTCCAACTACACTTAGCGAGGAAATAAACAACAATTTTCCTCGCTAAATCGTCATTGTTTCCTTCATTGTTCTTATTGGCTGTCATTACTCGCACACTTAACTAAAACAATTTGCGGGGTCGATGTGCTTATTAGCTCCGCGACAAACTACCGAGGTATAACCCTTATTTCCATAGCGGCCAAGATCTACAATGCTCTACAACACAACTGCATAGAACCTAAAATTGAGAAAATACTTAGGAAGAACCAAAATAGCTTTCGGAAAAAAACAATTCACATCACAAATTTTGACAATCTGTCGAATTTTAGAAGGTGTTTGTGCTAAAATCTTTGAAGCAACACTTTTATTTATAAACTTCTCCAAGGTATTTGATTCCATACAATGAGGGAAGATGGAGTAAATACTTCTTGCCTACAGTCTCCCCAAAGACTATCGCAGCTATAATGAAGCTTTATAAAAACACTAAAGTAAAAATCCGCTTCTCGGATGGAGACACAGACTAATTTGACATTGTAGCAGGTGTGCTGCAAGTAGATACATTAACCCCAAACCTGTTTATTATCTGCCTAGACTACATGCTTAGAACGCCTATAGATTTAATGAAATAAAATAGTTTCAAGCTGGCAAAGGAAAGAAGCAGAAGATACCTCGCACCAACTATTATGGATGTGAACTACGCTAATGACATAGCGCTACTAGCAAATACATGTGCCCAAGCCAAATCCCAGCTACATAGTCTCGACCGAACAGCAGATAGCAAAGGCCCCCATGTCAATGCAAACTAAACAGAATACGTGTTTTAATCAAAGAGGCAACATTTTCACACTAAATGGTAGTTCTCTGAAACTCGTGGATAAGTACACCAACATCGGAAGCTGCGTCTCAGTAACCGAAAATGACATCAACATGCGACAAGCAAAGGCATGGATAGCTATTGATAGGCTATCAGTCACATGGAAGTCAGACCTGTCCATTGAATTAAGACACAGTTTCTTCCAAGTAGCAATTATGTCAATACTGTTATATGGATGCACTACAGGGACGCTTGCCAAGCGTATGGAGAAAAAGCTCAAAGGCAATTACACAAAAATGCTGCAAGTTCTATTGAACAAGTCTTGGAGGTAACACACTTACAAAGCTCTAGCTGTACGGCCACGTACGACCTATCATGAAAACTATCCAAGTTAGACAAACCAGACACGTGGGACACTGCTGGAGAAGTAAGGACAAACTCATAAGCAATGTACTCCTGTGGACCCCTTCACATGGATGATCAAAAGTTAGATGATCAGCTAGAACCTATCTACAGCAGCTCTCTGCCGATAGGGGATGTAGCCTGGAAGACCTGCCATGAGTGATGGATGAGTGGCGAGAGAGGGTCAGGGAGATCTGTGCTAGCAGCACAACATCATGATGATGATTATCATAATAATTTTCAGAGAATTGACAATTTTCACATTTCTGATTATTATATCCAACTAATTTGAAATGGAATGAATGAAAAAAAAGTAAAAGTCAATTTATCTGGAAGAAAGTTTTTCGCTGATTAAAAGTCTCTTAAATCTTCTTAATTTGACAACAACACTTCAAATTCACACATGAAATGTTTACCTTACCAGAATTGAAGAGAAATTTGAATGAATACTTTTCGGTAATTATCGGCAATTTCCGACAACCAACAACAGAATCGACATTTTTTGCATTTTTAATAATTATATCCAACTAATTTGAAAAGCAAATACTTTATATTTTAAATATAATTCATGCAGGATGTAAATTTTATATTCTTTTCAAGAAAATATTTTGCTTGAAATGCAAAACTAAAGAAATCTTCAAACGGTGTTTGTCATAATTTTGTCCCTTTTAACACCGGATATTTACTAATTATCAAATTATAATTGTAGTAATAATTTTTCTTTGTTTCTCATCTTTAAAAATCTTTCCATTTTTCAGTGAAGACTTTTGTTATGGCTACCAGCAGTGATTGGTTTGGTAACTGGCATTGTCTCTGCTAGGTCCACAGCTATGATTTGTTGAATTTCATGTTTGTTGGTTTAGCTGGTAATGAGGGTGCAGACCCCACTTTTGGCTGATCCATTCCTCAACTCATTAATTGCATAATTACAGGCAGCAGAAATTAAATCAACTGTCAGGGTTTGGTATTCAGGAGACGAGGAACTACACTTTTTGACTCAAACACCGGAGACATTTACTTCACTGTAAGATCAGTAACTAAAAGTAACTATGATATTCCCAGCAGCCAAGAAGTCAAGTGAAACTCACAGTCATCAGGAGCTAACATTTCAAAATGGCTGAATCAACCTCTGCTAGCAAAGACAACAACAACTATGTGGACATTCTCTCATCCTTTCTCTCTCTCCCTCTCACAACGGATGCACCTTCTCTTCAGCCTTATGACATCATGATCAAGAGCATTATAATAATTTTGTTAAATCTGTATTTTGTTCGTTAATTTTACTAATTCATTTCCAAAAACTATCCTACGAAGTGTATCTATATTTAAATTAATGTCATTGATAACACAATGAAAAGTAAGTTGGAGCTTCCAGACAGAATAGAAGTATATTTTTACCAAGTGAACTAGAACACAGAATATGAAATTAATAACAGCCAAATTGAAAGACGTGTGACTATCTTACGAGGAAGAGGAAGAGGGGGAGGAGAAAAAAGGCCGACCTTAAAAATAGTCATTTCACATTTCAAAAAATATTTAATATTTAAATTTTGAAATAAGAAAAAAATTTACAAATTAAATTTGTCAAAATCTTTTCCTGTAATTCAGATTTAATGTAATTATTAACTTACTATGAATGAAATGTGAGTCAAATGTTTTTGTGATCATTTTATTGTTTGAGTCTACATAGAAAATTGAATTTGAATGGGTAAAATTGTCAATAAAACTTGCATGAAAAATATTTCAAATTTATAAACACGCAGTCCAATCATTTTATAAGAATCCACTTTCTCATCAGTGAAAGATGAAAGCTACATCTTTCCCAAGAATGTAGTTTAAATAGTGATTGACTTGATAAACTAGTGAAGTCAGTTTAATCAGTTATTGGTAACCGTTACTGTCTGTATTTCCATAAATACATACTGGTGTAAACCTTACATATCTTTGTGCTATTTATTTCTGGCCCTTCAAGGACAAAACAATCTATGAATCATAAAGAAAATTCAGTTGGAGCTTCCAGAGAGAACAGAAGCATTTTTTCTTCTCAAATGAACTTGAACGCAGAATCAGAGAAATTAATAAATAAAAGCCAAATTAAAATACGACATGGGACAATCTGATGAAGAGGAAGGGGAGAAAGAAGAAGACTTTAAAAATAGTCGTTTCAGATTTTTTGAAATATTTAAACTTTACATTTCAAATTAATTAAAAAAATTCCCAGATTAGATTTGTCAAAATCTTTTCATGTAATTCAGATTTAATGTAATTATTAACTTACTATGAATGAAATGTGAGTCAAATGTTTTTTGTGATCATTTTATTGTTTAAGTCTACATAGAAAATTGAATTTGAATGGGTAGAATTGTCAATAAAACTTGCCTGAAAAATATTTCAAATTTATAAGCATGCAGTCCAATCATTTAATAAGAATCCACTTTCTCATCAGTGAAAGATGAAAGCTACATCTTTCCCAAGATTGTGGTTTCTGTTAATTTAGTGTGTATTTGCATTTCTTTAATCAAAGATGAAATTTGTCCAAACACATATTCCTTTATTTCACAGAAACAGGGTTTCTTTTGAGTCTGTGTTTGGTGACTGTCTGCACCTTTTTGAACAAAAATCAACACCATTAGCCATTACCAGGTACAAGTATTAAATATTCCAGTATTTTTACTCACTTGCAGTCAGGATTGAACCTGCAACCTTCAGATGATTGTCTCTTTTAGAAGCTAAGGGAACCAACGCCTATAACCGTTACACTATTTGTCCTGCTGGACAATTCAGGGTGAATTTTTGGGACTTATAAACTTAATGTTCTTATTTGACTAGAATTACAACTATTATGTATGATTTTTTTTTACCTGTGTACATATTAAAAAAAAATCTGAATGTGAGCACAGGTAAAAATCATACATAATAGTTGTAATCTTTCTAAAAGAGACAATCATCTGAAGGTTGCAGGTTCAATCCTGACTGCAGGTAAGTAACAATACAGGAATACTTAACACTTGTACTCGGTTATGGCTAACGGGATCAGAACAGGCAACCCCAGTGGATTCAATAAAGGACGTAGCTCAAAGTTCTGTAAAGGTTTCCGAGTTCGACAAACACCTGTAGAAGGCCGATAGACATATCGGCCGAAACATTGAGGAAATAACAATAAAGATGAAGAAAATAGTCCAAAAACCCTTAATGATAAAAATCATCAAGCTTCGTCTGAGAAATTTAGACAACTAAAAAATCAAAACATCTAAGAAAAACTAGGTTTCTTTCTAGTGTGTGTTTCTGTGTGTTTCTTCAAATTTGAATTGCTTGCAAAGGAAGCTCCACATATTTCACATGAATACGGTTTCTCTCCAGTATGTGTTCGCATATGTATAACCAAATATGATTTCCTTCCAAAGGAAGTTCCACACATTTCACAAGAATATGGTTTCTCTCCAGTGTGTGTTCGCATATGATTCACTAACGTTCCTTTCTCAGCAAAGGAAGCTCCACACATTTCACAAGAATATGGCTTTTCTCCAGTGTGTGTTCGTTTATGTCTAACCAAATCTGACTTCCGTGCAAAGCAAGATCCACAAATTTCACATGAATATGGTTTCTCTCCAGTATGTGTAAGCATATGTTTATCTAAAATTGACTTTTGTAGAAAAGAATATCCACAGATTTCACATGAATAGGGTTTCTCTCCAGTGTGAATTCGAATATGGATTACTAAAGATGACTTCAATGCAAACGAAGATCCACATGTTTCACATGAATATGGTTTCTCTCCAGTGTGTGTTTGCATATGTCTAACTAAATATGACTTCCTTCCAAACGAATTTCTACATATTTTACAAGAATATGGTTTCTCTCCTGTGTGTGTTTGCACATGCATTACAAAATTTCCTTTTGCTGCAAAACAAGCTCCACACATTTCACATGAATAAGGTTTCTCACCAGTGTGTGTTCGTATATGTAGTCTCAACTTTGATTTGTCGCCAAACATAGATCCACATGTGACACAAGAATATGGCTTTTCACCAGTGTGTGTCTGCATATGTTTCTCTAAATATGAATTCTGAGCGAAGGAAGATCCACACACTTTACAAGAATATGGCTTTTCTCCAGTGTGTGTTCGTATATGTCTAACCAAATAAGACTTCTGTACAAAGCAAGATCCACAAATTTCACATGAATATGGCTTTTCTCCAGTGTGTGTTCGCATATGCTGCCTCAAATTCAACTTCTTTCGAAACATAGATCCACATGTGATGCAAGAATATGGTTTTTCACCAGTGTGTGTTTGTACATGCCGCTTCAACTTTGACTTGTCTCCAAACGCAGATCCACATGTGAAGCAAGAATATGGCTTTTCCCCTGTGTGTGTTCGTATATGTTTCCTTAAGTATGACTTCTGTGCAAAGGATGATCCACAAATTTCACATGAATATGGTTTCTCTCCAGTATGTGTTTTCACATGTTTAAGTAAATTTGACTTTTGTTGAAATGAAGATCCACATATTTCACATGAATATCGTTTCTCTCCAGTGTGTGTTTGCACATGTCTCACCAAATTTCCTTTCAATGCAAAGCAAGATCCACAAATTTCGCATGAATATGGCTTTTCACCAGTGTGTGTTCGTATATGCAGATTCAACTTAGTCTTATCTCCAAATATTGATCCGCATGTGATGCAAGAATATGGCTTTGCAGCCGAGTGTGTCTGCATATGTTTCCCTACATATGTCTTCTGCGCAAAGGTTGATTCACACATTTCACAAGAATATGGTTTCTCTTCAGTATGTTTTCATAAATATTACTTGAAATATTGCACTTTCCAATGTGTTGATATATCAAACAACAAATATTATTCCCATCTTAAGAAACATCCACATATTTCACAAAAATATGGTTTCTCTTCAGCGTCTCTTCATGTTTTTAGTAACAAATATTAATTTTGTGCGAAAGAAGATCCACACGTTTAACAATGTATCGTTTTTGTTCCCCTGTGTAATCCATGGAGTCATAAACACATACTCCATGCAACTTTGCTTGTCTTTAAGTGTGTGTTTAAAAACATCGCACCAAATATCACTTACTTCTAGAAATGTGGGTCGGCTAGATCTGAAAAATATTGTTTCATATCATTTTGTTTCCACATGTGATGGTATTAAATTTGATTTCTCCAGAAAGCATATTTTCCATCGCTTCAGTACAAGATTGGCTATAATATTTCCATTTAATTAATTTCAGAATAATAAATCAATTTTCTATCCAGACAACATCAATGGGACATCTGTAAAAAAAAGTAATTTTATAATTCAGACAAAGAGTTGCATAATGACATGGTTTATATTTCAACAGATAAATATAATTATTTGCAAAGGCAAGCCTAGAGTCACAATAATCACCTAATCTCAAGAGATATTGAAATGTTGAGGATCCCCCAACCTTCAAAATTTCATCCTCTCTGTTTATAAAAATAAAACACGTCAATGATGAAGATTAATAATATAAAAACAATGATAAAAATTAAAGAAATTTTAAATCATTATAAATTTTTGTTTAAATCCTCTTAAAATAGGTCAATGATGAAGATTAATGATACAAGAAAAACAATAAAAATAAAGTAAAATATTTTAATTTGTTGTTTATTTCGTTTGAAATAAAAGAAGAAAATTAAACATTTTAAAAGCCTTTTTTAAAAGTAAATTACAATTTTAAAAATCCTTTCATAAATTTTTTCTGGTATCAACACAGAAGAAATCTATCTATCTATCTTATATATATATATTTCATCTGTGTTTTATATATATGTATATATATATAGCTAGATATTGATAATATAGTTGGTTACTTTTGACTGATCTGATAAATATTGACAAAGTTATCAATATTTTTGATAGATTCTTTAATAGAATTCAAATAAAACTCACTTTTAAAAATCATTTTTATCTTTCTCACAACCCAAAAAAAACCCATAAAAATGATAAATTTTTCTTTTTTCTTTTATTTTGAAAACATCAATAAAACTAATTTACCTTTCAGAGCAGAAAATACAATGAGAAAAAGAAAGAGAAAATAAAATTGATTATTTCTTGCTTTTTCTCTAAATTTGGTCGGCTGGTTTAAAATTTAAATTGTGACAATCTACACAATTTTTTTTGTTGGGGGGGGGATAAAATGATGATAAAATAAAATTAATTTTTCTTCAGTTGTTCTAATTAGTATAGTACTTATTGGGCCCCTTAGTGGTGTAATGGTTAACGAGCGAGACAACCAAACATTCACAAGTGAGTTCGAATCTCATTCGGTGCCTTGTATAACATGTAAAAAAAAAGATGGGTAAATTAGGGCGCTTGGGGTGGTGTAATGTTTAACGAGCTAGACTAGCAAACTTTCATGAGTGAGTTCAAGTCTCATTCGGCGCCCTATTCATATGGCCTTGTACCACATAAAAAAAGCTTAATAAATCACAATTTTTTACTCCTATTTATGAAAAATAAAAACTTTAGAAGAATAATTTTAAAATTAATTAATTAATATTTTATAAAAATAAAAATGTAATTTACACACACATTTCAAGGATTGACAATTATATATTTGATTTTTTAAAAGATTTATCAAATAAAAAAAAAGAAAAAAAAAGGTGTCGTTTGTTTTATTGAATTTAATTTCAAATGAAATCAGATTTCATTTTTTTTAATCGACGACTTTTTTTTCTTCGGAGATAAAAACAAAACCGAATTAATAAAAATATAACAAAAGTCAATTTACCTGCGAGAAAGTTTTTTGGTGATTAAAAGTCTTTTAAATCTTCTTAATTTGACAACATTTCAAATTCAAACTCACCAAATATTTACCAAAAAGTCGTTAAATATAAATTGTACTAATTTCGGCGGTACATATAATAAATTGGACTGAAAATGAAACACGAATAAGATTCGGTAATTATCGGTACTTTCCGACAACCAATTATAGAAGCGACATTTATTTTGCTTTTTTTAAAAAATGATTATATTCATCTTTTAAGAAATATAAAAAAGAAACTTTTTTTAATATAATTCAAGCAGGATATATACGTGAAATTCTTTTCAAGGAGAAAATATTTTGACTGTCATCTTAAGAAATCATCAAACGGTGTTCGTTAGAATTTTGTCCTTTGTAATTTTTCACACCGGATTACATTTACAAATCATCACACGGTTATGTATTCATTTTTTATGCCTTCTTGATAACCTTTTTAAAAAATTTTGTACATAACATATATGTTATTATTGCAATATTTCTATAAGGATCAAATTCCGTTAATCATTTAATTGGAGAGTTCTCCCAAATACCCTCTAAATATAGTTTTCATTTTTACATTTATAAATCATCATCTGGTCTCCCAGCTGTTGTAATATACTAGCTGGATATGAGTCATCTCCCTTGGATCAGCCTCGTCTTGGTCCAGGAGGCACGCATGTGTGGGCCCTACAAGAAAGAGCAAACCATCAAAATGGATGACCCTAGCTGAGTTGTACACTTCGTTAATATTTTTTTGTTATTTGTTAATGCCGGAGTCCAAAGTTTTTATTGAAGTAATTCATCACACCACCTTGCAAGCCACATCATTTGTTGGAATTTTAAAATTCGGCAGTTAATGTCTGCTCGAAAATTATTGACTGTTTTGAATGTATGCCGTTATCCCACACCCCTAGTGTTATTTAAGTGAAACCAGTCAGGGATCTCGCCTCCCCTTCTTGGTTGTTTTTAGCACTTGAGCACAAGGCACTGCCTGGCTCCCCCTTTTAGCTTTTTTTTTCAGCTGCTGAGCCCTTGGTTTTTCGCTTTCGACAGTTTTCCTTAAAAGATGGCTTCAGAAAGGCCTATTAATCACTTAGGCTAAACATCTTTTCCTTACAGGGTTTTTTTTTGTTACTTGTTGAAAGAATAAACCAACTATGGGCTAATTATTGTGAAGCAGTCACAGATCTATATCCTTTCGCAAATCAATGGCGCCGCCAAGGGATTCGACCAATCGCCAGGCAGAGTGCATTGATTCCTTCTCCCTCTCTAGAACTATTTTTTCTAGTCCTTTTGGTAGTCAGCCGACAACCTCAGATAGCACCTAGTTCGCAGCCATGACAGACCTCTCTCGCCTTCACAGAAGAACACGCGGCTACTAGCTTCACACACTTAAGAACCAGCGTTGCGGTCAGTCACACGAGCTATTTGCTACAGTGACACACACCTACTACAAACTCAAGGATCCACCTACTAACTGGCGACACCAAAAGGGACACTTTCTCACTCTTACTCTTTTACACCCGCTACTATAATAAACCTTTCGTTGTTGTGTTGTTTAAAAGAAGTTTCGTTATTCATTTGTGTTGCCAAATAATTTATAGTGTTATGGAAACTAACGATTTCAAAACACTAAAATTGTTTTGGTATGTCGTCCTCTTCAAAAGAAAGTTGAGTCTAAGGTCTGGTGGCAAAATTATTGGACTCATTTGGCGACTTAAGGGAAGCAGTTAGCTGGGTAAGCAGATTCGGTATATTCCTCTGTAGACTCAACAAAAGATAATTCCGAGTTGAAACAGAAAGATATTCATCTCTAGAAGGAGGAAGCAGTGGTCTACTCAAAGTTGACTTAAAGAAATAGTAAATTTTGTTTTCATACACATGAAGGAGATACTGAGAAAAGAATAAACTCTAAAAATTGGTTTTAAAATGAATTTTGACATAAAATACCAAAGAATGGTATTTTATCTTAAAGTTAAACTTACCGTAGGTGGTTGACGTTGCTTCGTGTAAATCAGTCGTTATTTTTCATACACTTTCTTTTTTTTCGATTTATTTATTTATTTTATTTTACTTATTTTTTTGGTTATAATATTGTTGTAATTTGATGTGAATGTAGGAGTTTGCGTTTCAACCGGTATAGTTTTTTAGATTGAACTTTGCCTCCCGCATCGGTCACTTCCGGGTGGAAGGTGCGAGAGGAACTTCCGGCCTGAACACCGGTTGGCGCGAATTCGGTCTTTTTCAAATTGACCGGCATGCGAGACTGACATTATTCTTTGTGGGTCACTAGTAAGGCAAAAAGAGTTTTCACGTTGGAGAATGTATACTAGTTTTTTACGCTGAACACGTGCACAAATAAAGATATACACCTTCATCAGTCCGGGACTCGTGTCTATGATTTTTGGCCCCAGTTACTGCTGTTACATTTGAATTTATGTTATTTTCGTTACCGAAAATTCAGAGTTTTTGACAGGCATAGGGAAAATATGCAAAGCTGGATTTTGTAAAGTTTATTTCTCTTTAAATGAATTACTTTGTGGGAACTGCTTGTTTTTGTTTTTAAGAAATATGGACACACTTCTCATTCAGGTTGCAAAAGTTAGAATCCTTATCCTCCTTTTTGTATCCTTTATTTTTTTATATATTTCTCCCCGCACCCACTTTACCAAGCCTGAAAGTTATTGCCTGATATTTTTGGGCTCGGCAAAGACACAGTCAACTTGGTAATTTAGGAAGTATTGTACTTTATGGAGCGACTAGCATTTGGACAATTTTGTTAACTTTTCGTATGTTGGTCGTTGTAATTTAAAACCTAAAATCTTGCATATTTATTGAATTGAGCATATTTCTCATACATAACAGCAGTTATGAGTAAATAGCAGGGCTGACAAGGTTCCTTTGTCTTTTTCGGGCAACCAGCATAGAAGAAAGACAATTCTGAATTCAAACCTGCTTTCTTCTGCCGAAAAAATAAGTTGACTGTGGGTTTTATGGCATATAAACCCTTGTAGTAATGGCAGTTAAGGAGTAGTCCATATTCCCTAAAACTACATGACTGTTTTGGTGTCATATGAGGACACTCGCTGAGAATGTCTTACTCCTCTGAAGAGATGCAGTTGGCGTATTGTACAGCTGTAGCCAACTGGACTGCCTTGAGTTGGAGCGGCTGTGTAATATTGTAAAGACAGAGAAAAAAAAAAACATCTAGAGAAATTGAGACAAGTGTAAGTTTAAAGTGGAAAAAGTTCTTAAGATATTTAGCGGTAGATTTTTGTTTGTTTTTAGGGTGAAGAATTTTTTTAAATTAGGAATTGTTGGTTTTTAGCGAGGAAAAGTTGTGACGTGCGCGCGTGTGTTTACGTTGAGTTGTTTCCTCGCTAATTGTTGTTATTAATAAATGAATGGATGAAGAAGTAAGACGACGCCGTTAGTTTTGACATTAAGGTTTTATTGGCAGCATGGAATATTGGGTTTGTGTTTGTGCTGCAAGCCTCGTGGAAAAGGAAAGATGTAAAGAGACGAAATGGAGATATGATAGAGTTGAGAAAGCAGCGCGTATCGTTGGACGTGCGAGGGATTGTGTTCGCTGTAGTTTAGCGAAAGTCTTGTTTGCCGTTGGAGGAAATAAACTTTTAAGTCACCGTGAGTTTTGTGCGTCTGGTGGTTTTGGGGAGAGGCGTGCGTGTCTCCATTAATGTTGCCCAGAGGGGAATTGAGAGCTAGGTGTCGGAAGCGGGATTAGGCATCGCATCGACATCGCCAATTTTGGGGGTGACATGACGTTGTTCCTGTGTGTGGCGTATTGAATGTATCTAATTCATATTCAACTGGGATTCCTTGGTCCAAGAGAAAATAGACGCAAGGAATCCATAAATTAGATAGGTTCCCTCATGTGTCCATGTTGCTGCTGCTGCTATTAAAGAACAGCCAGTGAGACGTCTGCACTGGACGGCGTTGTTCAGCCAAAGAGAGTGTTTGGCAGCTTATCCAATTTCTGCTGCCCGGGCTGAATAGGATAGGTCATCCTGATTGGGTAAAATTATGCGTTGAATTAAATTGCGCGCCAAACCAAAGTACGAAATTTCCTTCCACTACAGATATATTACCCCTTCTAGCAATTTAAAATCTTCAGCTGATAATCTGAAAGTGACTGCAAATTAACAGCTACAGCAGCAATTGGAATACACCCTACTAAAGCCTGATTGTCACAGCTGGTGAATTTCAAAAATGCTATCTGGACGTGAGGACACTTTAGAAGAACGATATGCAATAAAATTCTGTTTTAAACTTGGAAAGTGGAAGAAGTTCTTAACTTAGATGACCCCTACCAGCAATTTAAAATCTTCAGCTGATAATCTGAAAGTGACTGCAAGTCTGGACGATTTTGAACCTCCAAGTGTGTGTCATTTAAAATGGTTAAATATCTTTCAAGATTTAAGGACAAAATATGGACTATGAAAGAGATAGAAAAGGAATCACAAGCTTTTTAATAGGATGAAGAATCTAAAAAAAAGAAGAAACTGTTTTTGTTCAGAGAGACATGTTTAATATACGAGTTGCAGCAGCCCTGACTTTTAAAAAAATAATTTTTGTGTCAGTTTAACATTGAGATAGCCTAATGTATTATAAGAAAATGCAGGTAATAATCTCTATGAATACTACACACTAATTGGTGACATCGAAGTGCCGATATATTTTGTTCTTAAAAATGTTAATTAAATTGATGAGTGTTTGTTATATTAAAAGAAAGAAAATAAACGAGAGGACGAGAATATTGATAAGTTTCAAAAGGGAAGCTTTAATGGCAGACGAAAAGACGAAAATTCCTTTGGGCTGTAAGTCGGGTAAATAATAGAAGAAAAGAGATGCTAATGTCAGAGGAAGAATTAAGATGCTGTAGTCAGAGGAAGAATTAAGATGCTATAGTCAGAGGAAGAATTAAGATGCTGTAGTCAGAGGAAGAATTAAGATGCTGTAGTCAGAGCAAGTATTGATTTGCTGATATTAGAGCAGGAATTGAATTAATGATGTCAGAGGCGGAATTAAACATCCAATTGAAAACTTCTGGCAGCCATTGGTCTCGGAGGGTTGAACAAATGATAATGGAATGAATTCCTAGAAAACAATGGTCCATAAATTTGATGTGCTCTCCTCATGGTGATGTGGTTTGCTGCTTGAGTTAGAGAGAAAAGGAGGATCGGTCCGCCCTGCTCGAAAAATATGGTGGGGAGAGAAAAAGCGTGCGTTTTCACCGACTTTTATATTGCCTGGGAAAGTCATCCGGGCAGAATGGGATAAATCATCCTCATTGAGTGAAAATATGAGATCGAGACCACAACGGTCAAAATAATTAACGCGCTGAATAATAATTTGAAATTCTTTCTGCTACAACAGATATATTCTTTTTGGGTGTCTGAACAGTTTTTCACACGCAACAAATAGCTTTCTTTAATACCTTTCTTTTTTATATTTGGGTTTAGCAACAAAAACTTTTTTCTGGTCTACGCGGACGCTCTCAGGGGCCACTCGGTTCCACGAGGCTGGAATCCTACGTTATCGTGGTTGCATTCACCTCACCGCCACTTCAAGTGGTAGATTCAACACCTTTTTTTTTCTCTACAAATCGCCTTGCTACAAGGCCGAATCCCATTTCTGACACCAGTTGTTGTATTTAGCGTATGGTGGCAAGGAAAAGACAAACACAAGTTGAAAGTTTTAAACAATTATATTAACAAAGAAGGAAACACAAGGTGATAAAACGAAGAATCAACTGTACAAAATTTGTAGCGTACCATGAGGGTGGTAAGGATACCAGATGATCTCAGTGGTAGTAGTCGTCGTGGACGGGGCGGCGTTGTAGCCAGGTCAGCAGTCGTTCACAGCAAGTGGCACGTTAAATCCGTTAGGGTTCAGATGAGTTCTTAATGGCCGTAGCGTGTTCCTTCCTTCCACCCTCGTGGTCAGTCTGACGCCTTAGCAGATCTTCGCTTCTTAAGTGGCTACCCCTTGGATCAAGTCGGTTCTGGGAATTTTTTAGGGGGGAAGATTTATTATTGGCTGAAAAAGGGCATTTTGTTAAATTTAATTAATTTCTTGGATTCTCGCCCGGAAGCCCTTTAGAAGGTGTATTATATATGACGAGACCGAAGCCATGAGGGCACTTAGTAATGCGTACCCACATTATTGTAGGTAGGAATCAGCATTATTTTTCGTCCACTTGGAGTCGGAGTGTGAGATTAGAAGCATAAGTAGCCAAAAAACAAAATTCAATTTGGCAGTTTTCAAGTTGCCTTATGAGCCAAACCTAGAAATGAGAATAATTATATTCTCCCTACCTGCAGCTGTCCCTCAATGGTGCCACAGAATCCTTTCCTCCTTTCTGGCATGTTAATATGGACAGTGAAAGGGATACAATTATATGAGGACCCGTATCTGTTAGAAATCCCAGAATGCAAAGTGTCTTCCGTCAAGGCTAGGACGAGTTGTACGTTTTGGAGGGAATTTTGTTTGTTAAGAATTGGACCTTTGTAGTTCTTTGATACTTGTTACAGCACACAGGTAAATTTATTTTCCCAACTTTCTCGTGAAATTTCTAGACTTCATAAAACCCCTTATTGTAAGAATATTAACTATTAATTGTTGTTTAAACTGTTTTTATTTCAGTATTTCATGGTGATAAATTGAAACAGGTTAAAACTAGCGTTCAGTCAAACATCAGTCGAGACTTGTGTTTTAATTTTCAACCAGAAAAAACCTCAAGGAACTGCTATAGTAAAATACTAGCCATCTTGCTGTGAAATATATCGCGACTAGATAAAATACCAACAGAGCTTAGCAGAAACTCGTCCAAACATAACAACGTTGTGTAGAAGGATTAACTTGTCGTTGTCAACATTCCAACGGGAATTGAGAACACTCTCATCGACATTAATCCCCCTATACAAATGGTGAGCTCGACGTGACCTGATCACGTAGCCTTCCTCCGACATTTTTGGAACACACGCGTCTACAATGAAAAAGACCAAAAATATTTCAACGAGGAATTCACACCAACCCAAACACGCTAAGTGCTTAAATTTAAACACGCGTTTCGGACATAAAAAGAAGACATGAACCAACAAACATAACATTTGGCTCGACCAAAACGAAGCTTTCAAAAAAAAATTATAACTTTTAGTGAGGCCTGCTAGGCAGAGAAAGGAAGGGAAAAGAAACTTTCTTCTCTCATTCTTTCCACTTACCCCGTGTGCCAAAAAAAAAAAAAAAAAATAGATAGCACTTATTTGCCTGCGTTTCTTGGAGACGTTCGTGTTTGGTTTGCGCAATTAGAATCGTATTTTGCCGCGAACGATATATCTTCAGAACACCGACAACAACACATAACATTTAGTGCCTTCACGGTGTCGTTAACGTCCACTATAAAAGACATTATTACTAAACCACCCCCTGGATCTACTTCTGAGAGGGTAAAACTCGAGGTTCTGCCCCGAACGTCGTTGTACGCAGAAAAAAAAGATTTTAGACTTTGGTCAACGACGAACACTTGGGCGACCGTAAACCTAGTCAGTTGTTGCGGCGCATGAGAGAACTGGCAAAAGATGTTGTGGTGATAAAGGAAGGAACCATAATCTCCCTTAATTACTGGGAACGAATTGTTCCCCTTTTGTTTAGTTGACTGGTGAAACGCCATACTAGCCGTGGCTAACCTTACCACCAATTCTTAGTTGAATAAAGCTTTTCTTCAAGCTTCTCTGACTTCTTCAACTATTTGTCAACTCTACATATCACTTATTACATACACATATTGAAATAAGAATTCATGCCTTTCCCAGGGATATTTGTCCGAAAGTGAACGTGATTACGCGAATAGAAATCGAACTCACATATCACTTATTACAATTTATTCAACTGAGAATAAGAATGGAAAAATACCTCAAGCCGGAACGACTGGAATTAGACCCCTCTAAGCCCGAAGCTGCAAACACGTGGAGGCATTGGAAAATGACTTTTAATATCTTCCTCGAGGCCGTCTGTGAAACTCAACAACTTACCTCCATGACAGACAGATTGAAATTGTAACTATTAATCAACCTCCTTTCTCCGGCTATTTTCAAACACATATCTGATAGTCATGATTACAGTACGGCTATGAATGTTCTTGGGAGGTGCCCGTGGTGTAATGGTCATCGTCGTAGGAATTGGACACGACGATACGAGTTCAAATCCTGGACGAGACTGATTGCGTTTCACATAGCACTAATACCCTTGGGAAAGGTATGAATCCAATTATTCTCCCTCCAGCTATGGGTAAATAGTAGGACAGATTAGGTTCTTCAGCCTTGGTGAGGCAACTAGTCTAGGAGAAGGAAAAATCTGAATCCAAACCTGTTAAACTCCGCTTAAAAACTGACCTTGTGTCATATCCTGCCCGGGTTGGTAATATGATGAAAGTTCTTGAAGAAATCATGAAGCCTAAAAATAGCGTCTTCTGTAGACATTTGTCAGCGACTGAAAGCGTAGACCAGTATCTACAATCCTTAAAAAGATTCGCTAAAGACTGTGATTTTCAGGCTGTTACGGCAACACAAGCGAGAGACGAATACATCAGAAACGCATTTATCAACGGAATTACGTCCAACCATATCAGACAGAGGCTTCTAGAAAATAAAACTCTAGACTTGAAGACAGCCTATGACCAGGCCCTCACGCTAGAAATGGCGCAAAGGCAACTAGCGTCGTATTCTCAACCGAACTCCCTAACTGCTTCGGTATCTACAGTTCGGACTGAAGAAACTGACGACTGCATATCCGTGTGCGATGAGCAACCTACTGTAGCTGCTATTTCCGGACCGAAATGTTTCTTTTGTGGAAACCTGAGGCACGACAGGCCCAGATGCCCAGCCAGAAACTCAATTTGCAAAAATTGTAAATCGTGTCTGCAGATCCCATACGGCGGCAGCTACCAACTACGGTAAGTCCTTGCTTGCTTCGTCTACTCTAAACTTCTCAGTTAGTCTCTCTCGTTCATCCATGTGTGGAGAAATTAAAGGAGAAACTGTAAAGATACTCGTTTACCTCCATAGACTTACTCGGGTATACGATAAGCAAGAGTTCGGTAAAACCCGATCCTGATAGACTAAAAGGATTGATGGACTTACCGGTACCCCAAAACATTCCTTCTCTTCGACGACCTGTGGGGACGTTCTCTCACTACTCTCGGTGGATCCCGAACTTTTCCGAAAAACTACATCCCCTAATAAAAGTTATCCGTTATCCTCTAAGGAACAAACAGAGGCCTTCAAGTGCCTGAAGCGGGAGATTGCTAAATCGTCCCTGGTAGCTATAGACTCTTCTCTTCCTTTTGAAATCAAAACTGATGCTTCAGAACATGCTATCGCTGGCTCCCTAACCCAAAACGGTCGGCCTGTAGCTTTCTTTTCAAGAACCCTAACTTCTGTTAAGCAAAAGCACTCATCAGTTGAAAAGGAGGCGTGCGCTATTGTGTAAGCGATTCGAAAATGGCGACACTTATTTGGAAAGCACTTTAAGTTGATCACCGATCAAAAATCAGTCTCGTTCATGTTCAATCCTAAAAGTAAGAGCAAGATAAAAAATGAGAAGATCACAATATGGAAATTGGAACTTGCTTGTTTCAGTTATGATATAGCATATCGTTCAGGAAAACAAAATGCAGCTGCTGACGCCATATCCCAGATTTGCTCTTCTACCACTACTGCGGACAAGTTACACGGCTTGCACGAAGATTTATGTCATCCAGGAGTGACCCGAATGTTACATTTTGTCAGAAGCAAAAATATGCCGCACTCCGTAGAAAATGTAAGAGCTGTAGTCCGGTCGTGCCAGGTCTGTTCTGAGATGAAGCCTAGTTTCATTAGAAGGGCACCTCAGACACTCATAAAAGCGAGTCAACCCTTTAAGAGATTGAGTATAGACTTCAAGGGACCTTTATCTTCAAGTTCCTGCAATCGCTACTTACTAACTGTGGTTGACGAATACTCTCGTTTTCCTTGCGCTTTCCCTTGTGCCGATGTGGCTGCTGCGACTGTCATTAAACACCTAACTAATTTATTTTCTGTTTTTGGAAATCCTTCTTTTGTGCACTCAGATCGAGGAACAGCCAGAGGAAATAAAAGGATTCCTACATTCTCGAGGTATCGCTACCAGTCGAACAACTGCTTTTAACCCTCAAGGCAACGGACAAGTAGAGAGATACAACGGCAAACGGTGAGTCTAGCTCTCCGATCAAGAAATCTCTCTATTGCAAATTGGGAAAAGGTACTGGATGTGGCTCTTCACTGCATCCGCTCATTACTTTCCACTTCCACTAACTGTACTCCACATGAACGCCTATTCAATTTCCAAAGAAAATCAGCTTCTGGAGATTCCATACCTACATGGTTAACAAGATCCAAATCGGCTCTTCTGAAGCGCCATTTATGTGGAAGTAAATATGAGCCCCTGGTGGAGACCGTTGAGATACTCGAAGTCAACCCGAACTATGCTCATGTACGCTTCAATAATGGACGAGAAACAACTGTGTACTTGCGCCACATAGCTCCTCTTGGTGATGGAATGAACAGTTTAGATACAGAGCCAGGGGACACCCAAGAACTGGATGTCCCTAACCTGTCTAACACTCCTCCCTTTCTACAGAGTACTATTGAAAACTCTGCTGCAGAGAACTCAGTTCCTGCTACTTCTCTTCCTCCACTCTTGGATGATTCTCAGAGGACCTTGTCAGAAGAAGATGACTCACTTAATCTTCGACGTTCCAGGAGAACCCGTCGAAAAACTCCTTATTTAACTGAGAACTATCAGCTTTAAACTTTCGTTTTCATTTCTTTTCTGTTTTCAGCTTGATCAAAGTCTTCTACAAGACTCATTTATTTGAAGATACCCTTTTGAGAGTCGCTGAACCCTTCCTCTCACGACAAATTGGCGAACCCGAATTTTCCTGGGCGGCGGAGAATGTGATGATAAAGGAAGGAACTATAATCTCCCTTACTTACAGGGAACGAATTGTTCCCCTTTTGTTTAGTTGACTGGTGAAACGCCATACTAACCGTGGCTAACCTTACCACCAGTTCTTAGTTGAATAAAGCTTTTCTTCTAGCTTCTGACTTCTTCAATTATTTGCTAACTCTACATATCACTTATTACAGATGCACATGCAGACAGCACACTAAACAACTTTTCTTTTCAAGGTTACCAGAAAACGTCCAGGAAAATTTTGCACCTATGGTAGAAATAAGCTCTGTCGACCATCTTGCAGTATCAGCCGACAGAAAAGTGAATATATCAAGACAGCCTGCTTCCTCAGCTACACTTCAGCCACCAGCTGTGGTCTCCTCTTTCTCTTCACCGCCAACACATGAACACAATCAATCCTTGGCTATTCTTCAAACTATAGAACAACTCACTGAAGAGGTAAAAAGACTGAATGTCTCTAGATCTCAACTGCCAAGACGTCGATTCCGGAGCTGTTTGCCATCGCCATATCATCGCCAAACCAGGTCTCTGTTTCTACCACAGTCATTTCGGCGCAGTTGCACATGACTGCAAACAGACCTTTTCTTTTACAAACCAGCAAAACTGATTTCGAGAGGGCCGAGAATGGCACAGTCTCCCCAAACACTACCTAATAACTGTACATTTTTCCTAACAGACTCTGCATCACAAGCACACTGTTTGGTCGATACAGGCGCCGCCTGCAACATATGACCTTTGAAACTTCTCACGGAAAAATCGCTAGTATAATCAATTTTCACTGTGCATCTGTGGGCTATCGCGAGCGTGTATCCAAGGGAAATTGCCACACAGCCACCAGGAACGTTGACTCATCCTTTTATATTAGCCAACCTGGCCTTTGGGTCCACAGGTCCTAGCTCCTCACTTAGCAGCTGCTTTTCTCTATCCATCGCCTTCCTCTGACTTCTGTTGACTACCCTGGGATCTTGCCTTCTCTCGTCTTATTCTGGTCTCGCAGGAAATCTAGCATGCAAGCTCTATGTGTGGGTTTCACGCCAAAATAGAGAAAGGGATCCTCTGACTGGTACTCACCCACACCCACAGAAATGAATGCCACTTATCGTGCCACACATATAAGCAAAGGTTAATGAACATCAGACTATTTTGTTCATTGGTTTTCTTCTGACTGCTGACCTGGAGAAATCCGACCTTGTTTATTTCTTTTTCTATCAGCTGTAAACCTAAGCAGGGGGTGATGTAGCGGGAATTAGATATATTTCCCACTGGCGGACAAATTCCTGCATAGAAGTAAATTGATTGAACTGAACCAATCAAATCAGCCGGCGAAAGAATACCAAAAGCCAGACCTTCAGTGAGGGAGAGGAAAAAGCAGCTCAAATACACAGAAAGTCCCCTGAGACAGGGAAAAGTATGCCCAAAATTTCCAGGGAAATCGTATTTTTCCAATTCCTGAATTGATTAAACAAGTCGAAACAAAAACCCTGTCTTTTATCATAACCGATATTAAAACAAGGAGACTGGCAGGTATTAGAAAGGAAACTTCCGATGAGCTACTAAAGGCAGGAGGAATCCCAGCTAAATATTTTTGTAGACGTAGCTTTGCTACTTGGGATGTCCTGCTGCCATCAGTAGAACTGGTTGTCAAGGTAACCAGTAATAATATTACATCAAAGCACTTCCGGCTTCAGCCCGAGTACATGGGGCGTAGAAGAATAAAAGTCACTGTGTGCAACGTCCCTATTTAACTCAGTGGGGATGTTTGAACAGCTTACCGCACACAATACGGAGACGTGGAGGAAGTCGAAAAAGCCAAATCCACAAATGGGACCGCACATGGTGGCCATTACTTCACCATGTGTTTAAACAGGACAGGGTTCCAATCGATACCACACACACTCGAATACGAAAACCAAATGATGGTGGTGGCTGTTGAGGGCAAAAAGCCCCAATGCTGGAATTGCAAGCAGCTGGGGCACTTCTCCAGAACTTGCTCTCAAAAACCACCAAACCGATATAATCGATAACGACAACAACGACAACAGCAATCATCATCTCGCCCGGGGAGGACCCCAAGACTACAACTGAAGACAGCCCTAAAAAAGAAGAAGAGTGGACACAAGTAATTCGGGGCAACAAAAAAAGATCCATTTAAAGGCGAATATAACACAAGAAAAACAGGAAAAAACAACAATTGTTAACACTTCTACTACTACTACTATTACTACCAGCAAGAAAAACCTGAATCCCCCTCTCAGTCACAATCCAAGGAAAACAAAAAAACACAACTCCAGCAAACAGCTCAATTCATTCCTCCATCACCACCACCACAACCACAACAAGAAAATCCCCAAGTCACTGAACCACTCCATCTTTCCCCAACATTACCTTCCCTATCCCCCGTATCAATCCCTAAGATTTTCTCCCGATTTCATTCGGAGAGCAGCGAACCAGCACCATCACCAGTATCATCCATAAGAAAACGAAACAAGTCAGTCTCAAATGAGACTCGACATGTCATCACTGGATTGTACTTCTGCGCAGACACATTGGACCCATCCACATTCGATCATCACCTCAAAAAGACGTTAAATCCATTAATTAATCTTTAAAAAATCAAAGAAAAGGACGTGACCAATCCGTATTCGTTTAGGGGTGCACTCATGGTGACCACCTTTGTTCGTTCGGCTGGCACCCATACAAGGGAGCCGTGGCGTTTCCTTAAGGAGGCCAGTCAGACGGACATAAGACTGGCGGAGTTGGAGCACCCCTCGCTCAACAAAATATTACATCAATGCACGGGCAGGGTCCCTATTTACGTTCACTCATCATTTCATAGGCCCCTAAAGTTGCAGTACCCCATGGATGTCAGAAGAATTTCCAGGGACAGCCAAGTTACTAATGAACTCGGCTTCGGTTCCCTGCGTCAGTCCATCGACATCCTCACGCCGGAGGATTTCCGCCCCATAGTCGACAGTGAGTAAGGTAAGTGGGTCTGATGACTTTAAACCTTGCCACGTTGAATGTGAAGGGACTGAGGGATTCAAGCAAGTGTGCACGCTTGCTTACTTGCTGAACTCAAGAACCTTAGAATAGATGTCGCTGCAGCACAGGAGACCCACTTCATTTGCGCTGCGGACTGCCGGGTGCTGGAAAGTGATTTTAACATTTTCTCAGCCGCGTAGCACTGGGGTCTCCTTACTAATTGGACACAGCCTTGATGCTGATGTTGACGTTGATTTTGCAAGTGACGGGGGCCGGTTGGTTGTGGCCGATGTTGCCGTTAAAAGTTTCAAGTTCCAGCTTGTTGTGGTTTATGCCCTCAATATCCTTGTGGAGAGGGTTTCCTTTTTTCGTTTGTTGGCACCGTTCCGGGATGATTCGAAGCTGCTAGTTTTAATGAGTGATTGGAATGCAATCCTTGATCCCAATATAGATAAGGTCGGGCGGGGAGTTAGTAGGTTGGGAAGGTGTGAAAGCAGCTTTGTCAACCTTATGACTCGTCATGACTTGGTCGACAGGTTCCGTCTGGATCACCCAGGGCGGGAGATGTGGACGTGGCTAGATAGCTCGCCCTCTGCCAAAGTAGGTTCCTACTTGGACAGAGTGTTAGATAGAAGAGCTGATAGCGACTTTGTTAGTTGTCCCACTTGATAGCGTTAACTGACCATAAACTTGTTAGGGTCAGTCTGCGGTTAGCTAATAGGCATAGTCTGGCCGGCTACTGGAAGTTCAAAGCCTCCTTACTGGAGATACGGGACTTCCGGGACCGGCTAGAATCCCTAATTAAACGGACGTTAGTGGAAGCAGTTACCGAGAATAGGTGGTGGGTGTCACTTAAACATAGAATTAGAGATTTTGCCTCCAAGTACGGTCAACAGCTCTATTTAGATAGGACCAAGTAGGCGAAATCTATAGATGATAGACTTTCCCGGGTGGTAGCTGGGGGGGACTCCCTAACCGTACAGCTAGCTCGGAGGGACCTTGAGTGTGAAAGAAGCGAGCGCTACAAGGGATTTGTAGTTAGATCAAGGTTAAAAAGAGTTCGCAACGAAGCTGTGAAACAAAGGCGACTGTGCGTGAGGAAGAAGTGCGAAGGTTTCCTAATCGGTATATCGATTCCATCAAGACCTCGGATGGGCGTGTGCTGCGATCAAATTGCGAGATGCCTTTCGGGCGCACTTTCGTGATCGCTTTGCCTGCTGTCCTGTTCTCCCACTTCATGAGTTTCGCAGCCATCTCACCGACTTCCCCCGCCTTGGCTTGGCGGAAGCGGCTAGTTGCAAGGGTGAAGTCCGTGATACGTTGAAGCAGGTCGACCTCAACAAGTCGCCGGGACTAGATGGTTTGCCCTACGAAGTGTACTTGAGGCTGTTGCACATGTTTGTCACTATTCTGACGGATATGTTCAACCATTGGTTCGCCCAGAGAGCCATCTCTGGCAGCGTTACCAAGGGCTTGATCACATTGCTAAAGAAAGGCGGTAAGCATGTTTGGGAGGGTTTAGATGATTACAGGCCCATAACTTTGCTTAACACAGAGTTAAAGATTTTGGCCCAGGTCTTAGCGAATCGTTTACAGCTTGTCATTAGTGATCTGATTGGCCCCCAGCAGACCTACGCTGTGAAGGGAAGATCAATCCAAGACAATTTGCACTTGATTCGCGAGGTCCTAGAGGAAGACACAGAAGCCGCGCTGATCAGTTTAAGGCCTTCGATAGAGTTTTTGGCGACTCAGATTCCAACCAGAGTTCCGCAGATAGATTAGCATGATGTACCACAACCCTCAGGTAGTGGTGCAGGTGAACAGGAGGCGTTCGATGGTGTTCGCGATCGAGTGTTCGGTCCGGCAGGGCTGCCCCCTGTGTCCTTTTCTCTATGTCCGAGCTTTGGAGCCCCTGTTCCGTAGGCTTAGGGATGAGGGGACAAATCCGGCCCTGCGTGGTGTCCTTTTTGCTGGCCCTCTTTCGGCAAGGGTTTCCGCGTTTGTCGATGATATCATAGTCTTTGTATCCCGCCACCTGGATATAAAGGCAGTGAAGAAAGTGATTGGTGAGTACGACCGGATAGAAGGAGCCAAGGTCAATTTTGACAAAAGCGAAGGTTTGCGGCTCGGTGCTTGGAGGAATAGCAATACCGTTCCAGAACCCTTCCGCTGGAGTGACGGACACGTCTGCATCCTCGGGGTGTGGTTCGGGCCCGACCTCCAACTGGAGCGAAATTGGTCAAAAGTACAAATTAAGGTGAATGCTCAGGTGAGAATCTGGCTTTCAAGGAGGTTGTCCTTAATGGGCAGGGCGGAGGTGTGCGCCGTGTACATCTTCCCCTTGATCATTTACCAATTGGCTGTACTTCCTCTGCCTAAGGCATGTCGGTTTGCGCTTCAACAATCCCACTCCACTGGCCGATGGTCCGTAGACACGTCTGCATCCAACGTACGCGCAACGGGAGCGTGGGTATACCTGATATAGAGAGCCACTGGCTTGCCGAAAGACTTGCATAGTTGGCCCAATCCTTGATGGGGAACGCTGTGTGGAGACGAAAGGCGAGTCGGACTTTTCCTCACCTCCAGTCAGACTCAAAGTCTGAAGGTCGACGTAAGCCAATGGGCGAAGCACTGTTTGACCGCGAGTGCCGAACAGCCCTTCATAACCTTCTTGGTTCCAGTGACCTTTCACAGCCTCGGAAAGAACTATATCAGGAGCTAGTGGTGGGTTCCGCCTTGGACCCTCTTAGTGAGCGGCGCGGCTGGATGGCAGAGGAAATCCACTTCCATTGGAATTGGACGCCAGTATCGAGCTTCTTGAACAACTCCGAGTTCTCACTCACCTGGCGACTTGTTCGGAATGTGTTACCCCTTCTCGGCTTGAACTACAGAGCGGGCCTGGCAGACATGCCCGATTGTGCTTGCTGCGGCAGTGGTTTAAGAGAAATGGCTGAGAACGCCTTCTACTACTGCAAGCGAGTTCGTCCGTTCTGGGATCACGTCGGGGAGTGGACGGCTCACATCGAACCCAAGCAACTCATGCTGATTGACGTTGGTTATGTCGGAGACAACGTTCTTCCTCCGTTTCAGGGTGAGAAGCATGGGGTATTTCTCGCGATCCTACCTGTACTTTGAATGGTGATTTGGATGGCGCAAAAGAAGGAATTGTATGACGATGCAAACTTTTCCCATTGTGATCTGGTTTTGTATTTTAGGCATCAGCTTAGGGTCAAAATCAGATGCGATAGAAAACTCGTGGATCGTATAAAATTCAACAGAAGGTGGGTGAATGTAGCGAGCCTGGTTGTAAGAAAGGGGGCAATGTTGGAGTCATCCTTCTCTACTCTGCCGGTCCATGGCATCTATGGTACAGATCCTTCGTGACCCCATCCCGGGTAAGTAGGCATTGTTTTTTCCCCGTTGAAACCTAGTTAGTAGTATGTTGTGAGTCATCGTCCCCATCATCTAAATCATCAATTGTAAATAAAATAACACATTTCATTCAGGGTTTTTAAGTAGGCCTTTCTCATATAGTAAATGTGGTATTTTGGTGGTTGCAGCACACATGAAGATGGGTGTATGACTTTATATTGTATTGTTGAATGGGTCGGCGAATGTGGCTAGCTTGGTTCCCTTAGACCATATAGTTAAAGCATGGCCGCTCCCTTCCCCTTTGACGTTGTCAGTTCCTCGGCTCTGCTTGCCTTGTCGCTACACCATCTACTTTCCATTCCTCTATCTCAGCTAACTTTATTTCATTTGCGTGTACTCTCCTGACCTTGCCCATTAATTGGCCCCATATCACAAAGGACACCAGGGCCTGTATGCTCTACTATTCTATAATAGGGACCCCACCTCTGGTCCAATTTACCGTCCATCAGATGTATTTTATAATACACTGGGTACCTATCTTGAAGGAAACCTCTTCTCTATTTCTATTTATTCTATCATTTCGCCTTTTCTGGGCTCTTCGTATTCTTCTCCTTACTTGCGTAAAGATCTTATGCAGCTGTTCTAGAATTATCCTATGATGATCCTCCCCAAGATATTTCCTCCCAGGCCTTAATAAATTGTCTATGGGTAAGACTACATCCCGGCCATATACAAAGTAGTAAGGGGAAAACTTGGTCATTTCGTTTATCGAGAATCTCACTGTCGCTAAGGCTTGGGTTAGAAACAGATTTGAATTTCCCCCATTATGCTCTGCTAATTTGGCCAGCACATCAGCAAGGGTCTTACGGAATATCTCAACTTTAGCGTTACTCTGGGGATTGTATGGGGAGGTGGTTATGTGTTGGATATTCAGTTCTCCCAACGTCTCTCTCATAACCTCATTTACATTTTCTGAGCCGTTATCTGTAACCAGCTGTTCAGGAGCCCCATACCTGGGGAATATCTCGCTAATTATTATGTCAGATACTGTTTGTGCTCTCTTATCAGGTATGGCGAAGGCCTCAGGCCAACCTGTCAACCAATCCACGAAACTTAATATGTAACAATTCCCTTTATCTTTTGGCCCATAAGGGCTCGAAATGTCAAAACTTATCTTCTGAAATGGGTAGTGGGGAATATCTGTCATTAAAACCAGAGCGGCCTTACTTCCTCTACTCTGCACTTGGCACATTACACATTTCTTTACGTGGTCTACCACATCATTAAGCAACTTGGGCCAATAATATTTCCTCATTATCAACCCATACGTCTTCTCAATCCCCATGTGTCCTAACTTTCAATGACACTGATCTAAAATCTCAGACCTTTACTTTTCGGGTATCACCATCTTTAGGCTTACTTCTTCATCTTTCCCTGCAAGGTAACACAATATATCACCCTGTAATATATACTTGGATGTATTTTCTGCCTCCACCCTAAACCTAAGGGCTGCTATGTCACTATCTCCTTGACTTAGTCTAACAATATCTGTCCAGTAGGGGTCCGTAATGGTCTCTGATTCACCCACCCCCTGGTCTTCCCAAGTAGGTCTCCCTTCTAACCTGTATGAGTTAATTACATTAATCTGGAAGGTCTTATTGTCCACATCTGGTTCCAACTTGATAGACTCTGTCTCTGTTTCGGATAGGTACTCTATTTTACAGTTGTGCCCACTGTTGGATCTTTTTGTTCGTCCACTCTGCCTCTAACAGGTATTTGAGGGGTTGGTGATCTGTCTTAATGGTAAATACTGCCCCACTCAAATAGTAGTCCAACTTCTGCACAGCGTACAGGATGGTGAACGCCTCCTTCTCTATCACCGGCCATCTTTGTTGGGTTTCAGAAAGTCGATGAGAGAGGAAATAGATTGGTACCTCTTCAGGCACTCTCGGCACAGGACAATTCTTATCAGGGTAAGGTTGCGTGAGTACTGTTCCGATGCACCTATCACTAGAATCAGTGTACAACACTATGGGCTTACTCAAGTCTGGGTACGCTAACAAAGGCACAGCAGTCAGCTGGTCTTTTAAGGCGTCAAATGTACGCTGGCAATCCTCCGTCTACCTAAACCGGCGTATTTTTTTGTCAGGGATATCAGAGGACCTGCCAACCAACTAAATGCGGGTATGAACCTCCTATAATACCCTATTAAACGAAAATACAAAACTGATTTTTTTTGTCAGAGTTTGTGTGAGCGAGGGGGTTTAACCATGCAGTTGTCATCGGCATTACACAGGTCGCGTGGAAGGGCCCCCGTGCGGACTCGGTGCTGGTGAGAGTTGGTCTTGTGACGTGTCATTCAACAGTGCAGTCATCTGACAAAAATTAAGACGGGATGATTATGTAAGAGACTGTACCCTGACCCCTTTAGACAAAAACAATGAGAATTATTCCCCCTTGACCATTTTGGCTTTACCTTCTTTTTTTGGCTGTGGTACACAAGGGCTGAATTACGGGGTCCGATTACAAAAAGGGTCCTTCAATTTTAGTTGAGGAAGGTGCCGGGGTTGCTAAAGCCTGTTGATGGGATTGATTTTGGATGGTTGAAATCGAGATTAATTAAACTAATTTGGCGAGAGTCGGACTGGAAGGATAAGATGGTTACTGTGATAACCTGGCAAACTAGCGTGGGGATTATGTTAATAGTAGTTATGGCTTCTTTGAGTTGGTGGTGGTGGAGAAAGAGACAAATGAAAGACTCAGGTGTGAAAGCTAAATAGGCAGGACATGTGAGCGCGGCGGTTGTTGAGTTCCCAATAGGTGCATCTTATCAAGATCAGACCGATCAAGTTGCAATAGAACTTGTAGCCGATATGGAAGAACAGCCCCCAGATGCTGTGAGAGACTTGGAACCTGACAAAAACCAGCCCAGTCGTAAGACAAGGGTGTAAAATATGTATATAAATATATATATATGTACATGAAATTATAAAAAAAGGAGAAAAATTGGAACTTAATGTAAAAAAAAAAAAAGTTGAGAAAAAAAAAAAAAAAAAAAGAAACCGAGTGTTTAATTTCGGGAAAAAAAAATGTTGAAAAAAAAAAAAAAAAATAAAGAAAAAAAATAGGCAAATATATGAAAGAAGTTGGAAAAAAAAAAAAAAAAGGAGTGTTTTCCTTTTTATATACGTAGGCACAGGTGCAATACCATGTAGACGAATGAAGGAACAAATGAAGTGAAAGATTTCGAAACATCCCAAGTGGTAGACTGGAAAAAAATACTGATTGGTCGCTGGACCAATGAAGACATATGTCCTCATAGTAACCAAAGTTATTTTTGTTTGGATTTTTAAATTTTTTTTAGCATGTGTAAAAAAAATCGGGACAGAGGAGCTTAATTAGTGAAGGTACAACGTGCTTTATAGAGATGCTCTGTAAAGAAAGAACACAGACTCAGAACACTATACTTATATTCATTTTTTTGTGTGTAATTTTGTGCATGTTTTTATTTTGGGCATAGATCGCTGTCAAAATCAGGCAGAATTTGATCTTCCACCGATAACAGCGGAAAGACCCTGTTTCTATTTTTACTGTATTCTGCATGATACCCCGTGTGTCATTTACTAGTAAATGACACATGGGTATGGGAGGAATTGTGACAGAGAGAACTCCACCCCACCCCCAGACTGATTAACGATTCTAGGGAAATAATTAAGGAAAATTCATATATTTTTTTCTTTCACTCTTCTTATCATTTCATTTCCTATCCTATTTAATTCGTTTATTTATTAAACTTTTGACTGATGTCCCAAGATTCGTTAAAGTGAATCTTGTGATAATAAAAAAGAAAACTGTAATGAACTCCGTACAGGCTAAAGGGGTGAAAAAAGGTTCAAGCGAGAAATAAAAACAACTTAAGTGGATCTTATGGTGGAGATGGTAATAGGGTCCATATGGTTTAGAAAAGTTAAAAAGGATTCAAGTTAAAGATGAAAACAACTTCAGTCTATCTTGGGGTGGAGATAGTAATAAAAGTATGTGTGATCGAAGTAAGAATAAGTTTAAGCTACATATTGACACCATACAGGTGGATTTATCTTCTTGCAAGTGCTGACCGTCTGCACAGGATCAGCAGGGGGTACTGAATCTAAAATTTAAGTACCTCTTTAAACGCAGCGTCAGCCATGTGTGGAAAAAGTTGGTCAGGTTGGTGATTTACATATCATTATGCAGGGATGTGCTCAGAGACCATCAAAATCCCACCTAAAATTATATAAGCAGGGTACGACGCACACAGATCAGATTGAGGAAGACGAGAGATCAAGAGAAACAGAGAAAGGTCTAGTGCATAACCCATCTGAGAATAATCTTAAAACTTTGGGCAAAACCAAGATTAGTCTAGAACTGGGAGTTCAAAGTAAAAGCCGAGACAACCGATTATTTTTCTGCTAAGATAACCAAGGGCGATAATTGCCTCCCTTACACCTGTTTGATCTGGCACATTTCCGAACAAACGAACAAGTTTTCTTTTTTCTATTTGGTAAATACATACATCATAGATAAAAACAAAAGATTGGAGAAATTTGAAAGCGTTGTTTTCCTTCTTCTTATGCACTTTAGTGAACCGCGACAGGTACAATCTCTCTCCCAACAGCAATTATATTTCGATGTAGATCCCAGCCAAAATTGGAAACGATCTAAGGTAGCTAGAACACTGCCATTCAGATCAAAAGACACAATGTGGCGAATGGTAATAGTTATCTTGGATTGGCAAATAGAGCCGAGGAATTGAATGTCGGTGAAAATTCCCAGGCGGAACTAGACGCATCGGCCAGGGCTGGATTAACAACGTCAGACACATAAAACTTCAAGGCCTTGTGCCTACCATTTTTGTAAAGAATGGAAATAAACAGTCTCAGTCTCAGTTCTGTCTTAGCGAGTCATTTCCAAGAGCGGTAATATTCCTGATTGTTAAGCTGAGGAGAGGTTTCTCCCAGCTATCGTTTATGTATGTATAATTTGCCTTCAATATATTTTTTATTACTTATTTCTGTGTTGTGTCTTCATTTAACCTTCCCTTGACCACAACAAACTGGCGATGAGGTATTCGTACAAACAACTGGCACCAAGGTATTCGTATTTACTCAACGACGTATTCACACAAACTAGGACTTACGTGTATACAAACAACAAACTGGCGGTAGCAAATTCTTAACAAAAAGAAATTCGGAAAATTTCAACTACATGTGTCTCCAGTTGGCTGTATGTTAAAACACAAAAAAAAAACCCAAGTTCACAAACCAAAAAGAAAAAAAAAAAACCCCGACACATACATATTGAAAGAAGGTAAAACTTTGAGTAACAATCAATTTCATTTACTGAAACTGTAAGTAAGACTTTGTTTTCTCCTCTTCTTGTTGCGAAAAAAGAAAGAACGAAGCATTTTTTTTTTAAATTTTGAAATGTCATTTTCGATTCTTTCATTGCAAAATTAAGGCAAGTTTTTTTTTTCTGTCGATGAAAAACGAAAACTGTCTTTGGTCCACTAAAAGGGTTGACCAAAATTTTTTTATCTGTGGCTCTCTGTTGTAAAAAAAAAACTAAAATTGAACACAGTGTGGTTGTGTATTTATTTTTCGTCCCGAAAAAAAATATATATATATATATATATATATAAAAACTGTTAAGGATTGGAACATGCAGTCTAGTATGAAGGGAGAGAATTTTCTAATATGGTATGAGTCAGCCCTTCGTTCTGAATGGCGAGAGGTTGATGGGCCAATCAAATCACAGGATGCCTATTGCTGGAATAGAGGGTAGGAGGAAGGACTGCTGGCCTGCAAAATCTTCCCCAGTCTGGAGAAAGAAAGCGAATGAGGGAGACTTGGATTGACAAAAGGAGATCCTTGCCGACAAAGCAAAGATTTCGACAATGATCAAAGAAAAAGAAAATTTCTCAGGTGTCGCATTCCATTCAAGGTTTAAAAAAAAAAAAAAAAAAAAAAAGGAATTCCATAGGCTGAAGCCCCTACCAGAATCAACATTTTTCCTCCATCTTAACCCATCTTACTGCACATGTGTGCAGTAAGGAACCATTTTGCCCTAACAGGAAAATCTTACAAGATATGTCCCAAAACTTTAATACCAACAGAACAAGAAGGGAAATGTTTTCCTAGGTGAATTTCAATCTCCCGTTTCATAAAAAAAAGGACAAAAGTAATAATAATTATAATAATAATAATATTACGAATTTTGGGCTTCAAGGGACTCAGCCGAATTACCAACCAAATACCGCCAAGAAGGCGCATAGACATTCTGTTTCCTTTTAATTTTGTTTGGAATTGTTTTTGTTTTGTTTTTTTTTTTTTTGCATAAATAAATCCGCATTGTTGTTCATTAAGCGTTCCGATTGGATATTTATTAATGTATTTTTTTTTGTTAATTTATCGCAAACGGAAGTTCTGCGCGGAGCCCATGCGTGAGTGACTAACTTTTCATTTTGAGTTGAGAACTCGAAGTGGTAACTTCCGTTTTTTTTTTCTTTTCTTTCTTTTTGTTTTTTCAAATCAAGGCAAGATCTCGTCTTGTAACAACATGTGATGCAAGAATATGGCTTTTCAGCAGTGTGTATTTTTATATGTTTCTTTAAATTTGACTTCTGTGCAAAGGAAGCTCCAAATGTTTCACATGAACATGGTTTCTCTTCACTATGTGTTTTCACATGTTTCTTTAAAAATGACTTCTGTGCAAAGCATGATCCACATATTTCACATGAATATCGTTTCTCTTCAGTATGTGTTTGCACATGTTTCAGCAAAGTTCCTTTCAATGCAAAGCAAGATTCACAAATTTCACATGAATATGGCTTTTCTCCTGTGTGTGTACGTATATGATTCTTCAAATCAAACTTTCTTCTGGACCTAAATCCACATGTGATGCAAGAATATGGCTTTTCACCTGAGTGTGTCTGCATATGTTTCCCTAAATATGCCTTCCGTGCAAAGGTTGTTTCACACATTTCACCAGAATATGGTTTCTCTTCAGTATGTTTTCATAAATATTACTTAAAATATTGCACTTTCCAATGTGTTGGTATATCAAACAACAAATATGATTCCTATCTTAAGAAACATCCACATATTTCACAAAAATATGGTTTCTCTTCAGCGTCTCTTCATGTTTTTAGTAACAAATATTAATTTTGTGCAAAAGAAGATCCACACGTTTAACAATGTATCATTTTTGTTCCCCTGTGTAATACACTGAGTTATACACACATACTCCATGCATCTTAGCTTGTTTTTAAGTGTGTGTTCACAAATATCCCACCAAATGTCACTTACTTCTAGAAATGTGGGTCTGCCAGATCTGAAAAATATTGTTTCATATCATTTTGTTTCCACATGAGATGGTATTAAGTTTGATTTCTTGAGAAAACATATTTTCCATCTTTGCAGTACAAAATTAGCGATTATGTTTCCATTTATTTAATTTCAGAATAATAAATCAATTTTCTATCCTTACAACATCAATGGGACATCTGTAAAAAAAAAGTAAATTTTAAATTCAGACAAAGAGTTGCATAATGACATGGTTTATATTTCAACAGATAAATATAATTATTTACAAAGACAAGCCTAGAGTCACAATAATCACCTAATCTCAAGTGATATTGAAATGTTCAGAATCCCCCAACCTCCAAAATTTCATCAATTCTGCTTATAAAAACTAAACACGTCAATGATGAAGATGAATAATATAAAAACAATGATAAAAATTAAATAAATTTTAATATGTCAAAAATTTTATTTCAAATTCTCTTAAAATAGGTCAATGATGAAGAAAAATAAAAATAAAGTAAAATATTTTAATTTGTTGTTTATTTCGTGTGAAATAACAGAAGAAAATTGAACTTTTTAAAAGGTTTTTTTTAAAGTAAATTACAATTTTACAAATACTAACCTAAGAAAGAATATATATATATATATATATATATATATATATATATATATATATATATAGTTAGCTAGATATTAAACAATAGACTTTGCTATATTTATGAATATTGCCTAATATCAGAGATAGAGCATATCTATCTAAGAATCATTGAGTCAACATAGCTTGGTGACTGTTTCTCCCCTATGCCATCATTGATTTGAATGGTATGTCAACCAGTCAAGTGTTATCTAGTATTCCTTTCTCATACAAATAATTATGTGGTTATCTTATATTCCTATCTAATTGTAATAAAGGATATGTTAGAGTTTGCAATTAATTGAGGAAGTCAGTCAGATAAGCTTGAAGAAAAGCTTTATTCAACTAAAAACTGGTCTTGGAGGTAGTCACGGCTAAAATGGCCACCTACCAGTCAACTAAATAAAAGGGGAACAATTCGTTCCCAGAAAAAAAAAGGGAGATTATATAGTTCCTTCCTTCATCACTACATTATCCGCCGCCTAGGAAAATTCGGGTTTGTCAATTTGTCGAGAGTAGAAGAGTTCAGCGACTCTCAAAAGGGTATCTCCAATTAAATAAGTCTCGTAGATGCCTTTAATCAAACTGAAAATAAATGAAAACGAAAGTTTAAAGTTGATAGTTCTCAGATAAATAAGGAGGTCTTTGGCGGGTTCTACTGGAACGTCTAAGATTTAGTGAGTCATCGTCTTCTGACAACGTCCTCTGAGAATCATCCAAGAGTGGAGGAAGAGAAATAGTAGGAACTGAATTCTCAGCAGCAGAGTTTTCAGTAGTACTCTGTAGAAGGGGAGGAGTGTTAGACGGGTTAGGGACATCCAGTTCTTGGGCGTCCCCTGGCATAGGGTTTGGTTCCGTATCTAAACTGTTCATTCCATCATCAAGAGGAGCTATGTGACGCAAGGACATAGTTGTTTCTCGCCCATTATTGAAGCGTACATGAGCATAGTTTGGGCTGAAATTTTTGTCCAGAAATAGCAGCTACAGTAGGTTGCTCATTACACACGAATATACAGTCGTCGGTTTCTTCGGTCCAAACAGTAGATACTGAAGCAGTTAGGGAGTCCGGTTGAGAATATGACACTAGTTGCCTTCGGGCCATTTCTAGTGTGAGAGCCTGGTCATAGGCTGTATTCAGGTCTAGAGTTTTATTTTCTAGAAGCCTCTGCTTGATATGGTAGGACGTAATTCCATTGATAAAAGCGTCTCTGATGTATTCGTTTCTCAGTTGTGTTGCCGTAACAGCCTGAAAATCACTGTCTTTAGCAAGTCTTTTTAAGGATTGTAGATACTGGTCTACACTTTCATCCGTTTGTTGGCGACTCGTCGAAACAGAAGATGCTGTTTTTAGGTTTGATGAAGATTTCTTCAAGAGCATTCATAGCCGTACTATAGTCGTGAAAGTCAGATATATTGTTAGAAATAAATATTCCTTCAATATAATTTTGCGATATAAAACAAAACTAATTATAAAATTTAAATAAATAAATAATAATGAATAAAATAACTTCTCGCAAGTCTTAAATTTTATGAATAATTAAAGGGACGTTTTTTATTGGTTGAGAATAAAAAGCTGTCTTTGTGTATATATTAATTTTATGAACAAATAAGCAGACATTTTTTTAAAGTATTAGGTTAGATATAAATTACCAAAATATTTTGAAGAATATTTTATTTCCTAAATGAATATTTTTGTAGATGTTGTTATCGTAATGGAAGTATTAATAAAACTTATAAAAACAACACCGAAATAAAACCTATACAAAAAAAAAAAAGGTGAAACTGTACACGTGTGTTACTGTTATATAAATTTAATTATTAAAATGGCTTTTACAGAAGAAATGAATATAGAAGACATTCTCTCTAAACTTTATGGGGAAAATAAGGCTGATGAATTAAGTTCAGAACAAATAAAAGAAGGGCTACTCACTTAGAAGAGAAATAGGGCCACTCATAAAAGGAAAATAACTGTGTATTTAGATTATTTAAAACAAATGTATGGCAATGGGACTCTTACTTCTTCCTCATGTCAAAAACAATTAAAAGCCATTGATGAAAAGTCTTTAAAGGTTAATGATTGGAATGAAGTAATTAACATTTTTATGCAAAATACCAATTATAATATTTTAGATGAAAAAAGCTATAATCTAGAATTAGACAGTCAGACCGAATATAATATAAATAATTTAATAATTATAGACACATGAAAATTATTTAACTAGTGAAAATACTAAAGCATCCGCAGTTATACCTATTAATGAAATATTAAGTGATGGAAAACCACCTCCTTATACTTGTGGTACTTGTTTTTCTCCCCACTTTTTTTTTCTTTTCCTTCTCCATTTCTTCTTTCTCTCCCTCTTCCTTTTTTTCTGTACATATTTACATGGTTATAATATTTAAAAAAAACCTTTAAAATCGCATATGCACAACGAAACACGACAAAAAACTGTGTACATTAAAAGAATGTCGACACGCGAAATGATAAGCAGAATTACAACTTACGTTTAAAATTTCGCATGTGCACATTTAAAATTTAAAAAAAACTATCAAAATAAGTATTAACAGTATGTCAAATGAATGGAAATCTGTAGACTTTGTTACAAGACGAGATCTTGCCTTGATTTGTAAAAACAAAAAGAAAGGAGAAAAGAAGAAAAGAAAAAAAAAAAACGGAAGTTACCACTTCGAATTCTCAACTCAAAATGAAAAGTTAGTCGTTCACGCATCGGCTCCGCGCAGAACTTCCGTTTGCGATAAATTAACAAAAAAAAAAAAAAAAATACATTAATAAATATCCAATCGGAACGCTTCCCGCGGGGCACAAAAATTGCCGTTTCTGAGCCTACAAAAAATATATAAATAGACGGACCAAATAATTATTAGTCAGAACCGCTCCCTCACACGACTCGTGTTAAGGATTCTACGCCCCGTCCGGCGCCTGTCATCCGATACTTCAAACGATCGCTGCCGTTAGGAACGCTGCCCTTGTTTCCAAGAAAACCATCCCTTCACCACGAGACAAGTACAGTACATGAAATTTGTAACTATCACCCTGAAATCATTCTTTAACTATTAACATATTTCTCCATTCTATTCTCTGTGATTAATTTATTTATAAAAATTTTCTACAACATCTTTACTGTGTTATTGTGAGTATCTATACGTTCTTTGTTTTGCAACCATACGCATTTCTCGCCCACAACATTCATATCACAGATATCAACAACTCAGAATATAACACTGGTGTCAAGCGTGCAGCAAAACAAGTATGGAATACTCCGGCCTTTCTCGATCAGAAATCTTGGAACTTATAAAACAGCAAAAAGCAGCGATTCTCCAAACAAAAATTGACATGGAGCCTGCAGATAACCCGCAAGCACAATTAATCATTAGTGAACTGAAAACAGACGTCCACGAACTTTTAACTGCTCTACAAACTACCGCGCACGATTGATCGCACACATTGCAACAACACACCACAACATATGAGCTTCTATTGCGACAGCAGTCACTTCGGTACGCCACAAAATCCATCCGGACCTTTGAACCGGGCAGCGATGTAAACCGCTTCATTACCGACCTTAATAAGGCTTACACCATACATGTTAAGCCAGAATTAAGGGAATATCCTGCAATGGAGAAGGAGTTTGTCAAGCTGGCAAAGCAACTACTGAACGAAGGCATCTTCCAGCAGATGGAGGACTCAAGACAGCCCACGTCCACGTTCGAGGAACTAAAGGCTTACCTTATATCCACCCACGGGAGCCAAATGACAAACTTTCAGTACCTAAGCCGAGCATGGGACCTTCAGCAACATGAGGGAGAGAAACTCACTGATTTTGCAGGCCGACTTGAAGACACAATCCGAGAGGCTACAGTCCACATCATGGCTAAATTCAAGTCGGACAGACAAAATGCTGAGATGACGGCCGAAACTGCGTTTTCCCTAATGGGGGCCATGCTCATGAGTGAAAAGATCAAGGCATGGGTACCTAACATCTATCCACACCTCGTCAAAACTATGGACAGACACTACTCAGCGGGTGGTATAGCCAGCGATGCGCAACGCTATCTTGATCGTGCTATCAAAACGGACATCACCACCGCCGCTGAAACCACTGCGCTGATGGCGAGCCAACCTACACACTCTGACAAATCTCGTAGCCTTGAAAGTGACAAGATACTAGCTGATGTACAGCTACAGTTGCTGGATCTGAACAAGCAACTGCGGCAAACCCACAGGCGGAACTCATCCATTGTTGACTGGAAAAATCGAACCGCCCCCGCCTCCAACATGAAGCACAACTGGGCACAAAGAAGCACTGGCCAACCCAGCCAACAAGCAATATGCAAAAACTTTTTACGAGGCCACGCATGCTTTAAGGGAAACAGGTGCCCGTATTTTCACCCCCCTCATGCTCAAGCACACATAGCGACCACTGACACCGGTTTACCTGGAACAGATAGCGATCAGCACAACCATGAACACGCGACGCGCTTCGACGAACTGGATTTTCAGTTGGGACCGAACGAGATGTGATGACTCATTCCCAGGTCCATGTATCCACTCAGCATCATCACACATTTAACTTTCAAATCCGACCTGATCTCCGATCGCCCCTTGTTCAGATCAACCTCCGCAACAACGGCATCACATTCTCCGGTGTAGGCATATTTGATTCCGGATGCACGACTTGCATCATTCCCATTTCTCGCTAACCCGAAGATGCAAGAAGACACATGTCCAAATCCAACATCCGAGTCAAGGGAATTGGAGGGAACATCTCTATTCTGGGCAAGCTCACCTGCGACATTACCTTGGGTGACGATACTTCCCCCGCTTTCTGCAACATCAACACACTGATCACGACATCAGACATTCCCATCTTGATCGGTCAGAACATACTCGGCCACCACACACTGTTATCCTATACTATCGATAACCAGAAAGCTACTGTAGAACTTGCGCGCACACTCCCATCTGGCTAGCTAAAACATACTGTCCCGCTCTCTACAACCTTCCATCCAAGGATAAAACCGACCACACGGCGCCCTAACAATTTGCAGTGAGGAACCACGAGCCACAGCCAGATCATCGCCTAACAGGTTGACTCAACCAAAAACTCCATTGGCTTAAGCAAACCGTAGGCCTATCGCTTCCAGACCATCATAGCCGTAGTGAATTAGAAGCTACCGCCGATTTACTCATCAGCTATGCGGACATTCTCAGCACCGACGACAATAGAAGGGGCACTTTCATCAAGCCCATACGCATACCAACCAACGGCCAGTCCAGGAGCCAAAAACAGCACCCTATAGCCCAAGCACTGGAGGATGACGTTGACGCGGAAATTGCCCGCATGGCAAGTGAGGGCGTTATCGAACCTTGCAACGACCCTAAAGGATTTAACAGTCCCGTTTTTGCCGTCCGTAAGGAAAACGGAAAGATTCGAGTGGTCGCAAATTTCAAGAGAACCCTCAACAAGGTTTTAGTCGATCTCGACCCATACCCAATACCTACCATTGACTCGACATTCAACAAGATTGGCGAAGGTAACAAGTACTTCTCAACACTCGACCTCCGCAATGGCTACTGGCAAATCGTTATTGACGAACTTCACCGCCATAAAACGGCCTTTACTTGGAAAGGATGCTGTTTCCAATACACCCATCTGGCCTTCGGTCTAACATCCGCTGGACAAATCTTCTCTCGGTGCATAGCTGAGGCTCTCGACACAGTGGCCTCACGCGCGAACATATCGTCAAATATCGACGATAATCTTGTCCACGCCAAAACCTTCGAGGAATATGTGACAGCGCTGGAGCAATTATTTATTGCTCTACGCAAGTTCGGATTAAAACTAAACCCGGAAAAATGTATTTTTCTTGCGTCCGAAGCTAAATTTCTCGGTCGCATCGTGAATAGCGACGGGTTCAAGGCCGACCCCGAATATGTCCGCGCCATTATCGACATGAAACCCCCGACAACGAGAAAAGAACTTCAAAGTCTCATCGGACGTCTCGTATGGATTCGGCAATTCATCGAGACACGCCTTAACGAGAGCATCAGAACCGACATGTTCTCCAATCTAATGGCCCCCATAAACGAACTAAACAAGCCCGGACGGACATTTGTCTGGACCGAAGGGGCCAACAAGGCTTTCAATAAAATTAAGAAGCGCCTCGCTTCACCACCAATCATTTCATTCCCCAACTTCACCGGACGCTTTACCCACACCATCGACACCAGCGATATCGCATGTGGAGCCATTCTCATGCAAGAGAATAAACACGGCCAAAAGAAAATAATAGCAGTGGCCTCACACACCTTTAACGCGACGGAGAGCAACTGGTCAACAACTGAACGCGAGGCATATGCGATAAAATGGGCCATCACCAAATTCAATTACTTCTTGCGTAGTCGTCCCTTCGTCGTCCTCACAGATCATCGATCTCTCACGTACTTGGATCAACGTGAATTCAACAATGCGAAGATACGACGATGGCAGGAGGAAATATCGTGCTACAAATTTGTCTTGGAATATGTAGAAGGTGAATCAAATGTCTGGGCAGACATGCTCAGTCGGAGATATGGCCACAGCAAGGACAAGCTTACGGCAGACCCCACACCTGCAGGGAAGCGCTTCAAACTCCAAGGCTCCAGTCTAAACATCTACGTTCCATCCTGGTGCCTTGGCGAAATCAAGAGCTCCCAGCTGCTCCCTGGGACTCACACAACACGGAACATTCAGCATCATCTGCAGGCCATCGACGCATTCCTCGCGTTTCATGCCACATCGACCATCCCGGTTGAAGAGATAGCTGACCACATAGGTATTGCAGCGGAACAAGCCTCTGATGACACACTTTCAAAAATCATCAGAGCTCTTCAGTTGGCAACCCCAAGACCGGACGCTACCCTACTCGACCCCAAAGATCATCGTACCGGGCTATATAACAAGCACATGCACCAATTCTACTTGGAACCTGGTATATCTGTATTGATGATCAGGGATACTACAAACACACCAAAACTGGTAGTACCCTACAAGCTCCCGACAAAATATCTCCACCAAGCCCATGACTGTGTTAACCACTCAGGGATCTCCCGCATGCAGGAACACCTATCCAGCTACTGGTGGGAGTTCAAAAATCACGATATCAGGGCGTATGTTCTGTCATGCCAAACCTGCGCTAAACGCAAGGGAAATTACGGCATGCGCCGAAACTGGTCCACGGGCCATTGCAAGAGAGGCGGAAAACCATTCGAGGTTGTCTACATAGATTTTGTCTCAATGCCCCTCTCAAAGGGCAAGCGGTACATCCTTACTATTCTAGACAGCTTCAGCCGCCACCTCATGGCCATGCCATGTGCCAGAGACCGCGCAATCGACGCAGCCCGCGGACTCTACCAGTTCTTTCTTCGTCACCGCGAGATTCCCCGCATTGTCTCCTCCGACCGAGGAACCCACTTCACTGGTGAGGTCTACAAGAAATTTTGTGACCTAACCTCGATCAACTGGGAACTTCACTGCCGGTGGCGACCACAAAGGTCGGGGAACATTGAGAGGCAACACCGGACCTTAAAAAACGCCCTTTACATGATCTGCGAAGACAGAAACTGTGAATGGACGGACGTTCTCGAATCGGCAGTTTCCTCAATGGATGCCACAGCCAACGCCGCCACTGGTTCATCCCCGCATTACATTATCACCGGCCGCCAACCAAACTTTGGTCTACCGACGATCCCCTGCCAAGACATCGTTAACAACAACCCAGGTGCTTACGGTATGCACATAAACGCTTTGCTCCGACAGGTCCATCAAAGAGTCGCCTTGGCGAACAACGAGGCTGACCACAAAATGGAAGCCAAACTGAACCGCAGCATCTTCAAAGACCCGATACAAGTCGGTGACAAGGTGCTACTCCACCGACCGCAATCCGCAACAGCCCACTTGTCTCACCTGCCTTGGATAGGTGACTTTGAGGTCACCAAAACAAACGGTTTGGTGGTACAAGTGAAAAACGAAAACTGTGAAACGCATTGGGTTCACCGCGGACACGTCTGTCGACTCATACCGCGACCAAATAACCTGCAGCACATGCATCGACCACCCCCACCTCCAGCTCTATCCCTACCTCACCAAATTCCCAATCACCCGTCGACACGACCACTCCTACCTCCTTGTCCACCCCGGCAACCTACCCATCACCCGTTGTCACGACTCCCTACACTTTCGTCAGGGGAGCATCTTGTCGCAAATGACTGCAGTTCCGGAGACAATACCCAAAACCCAACGAAACGAACAACACGCGGGCAACTCCCAGCACGCTTTAAAGACTTCGTTATGTGCCAAAAAACAAAATGAATAATACACACACCAACAAACAAAACAAAGCAAGCAAGCACTAACAACATAGCAACCTCAAATCATGGTAAGATCTAGGAGAGCTGTTACAAGACGAGATCTTGCCTTGATTTGAAAAAACAAAAAGAAAGGAGAAAAGAAGAAAAGAAAGAAAAAAAACGGAAGTTACTACTTCGAATTCTTAACTCAAAATGAAAAGTTAATCGTTCACGCATCGGCTCCGCGCAGAACTTCCGTTTGCGATAAATTAACAAACAAAAAAAATACATTAATAAATATCCAATCGGAACGCTTCCCGCGGGGCACAAAAATTGCCGTTTCTGAGCCTACAAAAAATATATAAATAGACGGACCAAATAATTATTAGTCAGAACTGCTCCCTCACACGACTTGTGTTAAGGATTCTACGCCCCGTCCGGCGCCTGTCATCCGATACTTCAAACGATCGCCGCCGTTAGGAACGCTGCCCTTGTTTCCAAGAAAACCATCCCTTCACCACGAAACAAGTACAGTACATGAAATTTGTTACTATCACCCTGAACTCATTCTTTAACTATTAACATATTTCTCCATTCTATTCTCTGTGCTTAATTTATTCATAAAAATTTTCTACAACATCTTTACTGTGTTATTGTGAGTATCTATACGTTCTTTGTTTTGCAACCATACGCATTTCTCGCCCACAACATTCATATCACAGATATCAACAACTCAGAATATAACAACTTCCTTATGAATAAGTTTAAAAACCGTTTAAAATAATATATGCACAACATCGAAAAAACAACATAGACTGTCTACATTAACAGAAAAGTTAACGGGAAAAACAAACAAACAAACAATTAACAGCACGTTGAATGAATGGTGTTCCATTCAATTCATTGGCATTACGTTTAAACAAAATGTCTCGTTTAAAATCGTATATACATAATATCGAAAAACATTAACAGCGACTGTTTACATTAAGGAAATAATAACAACTCGCAAAATGATGGTCGAGCTTACAAATTACGTTTAAAAAAAACTGTTTATCTTAATGAATATTAATGGCACAAGAAATGACTGATCATCTATAAAATTACGTTGTACCTTACTACGCGAAATGGACGAAATTACATCTCTATTCGAGGTGAGTCACGTCCACTCCAACCCTCCTCCAGTTCTCGCATATGTCCAGTCTGCCTGCCTTCCAACTCACCGGGGTGGGATCTATGAACTGACACTCTTCGCACTCTCTAACTACCTCCCGCACAGCTGCCGTAGAGACCTCAGGACTCACCTGTTTCACGAAGTAGAGTGTGCGCTTTATGCCAGGGTGCCAACAAGATCAGTGAATGGTCCGAATGCAAGCGGGATCCAGCTCACCCATAGATGCAGCGCATACTGGCTCAATGCTAGGGCACTCTAATGAGTAGATCGGCTCAGTTCACATGGGATTTAACGAGTACCACGTCAATCGTCAGTCAATACTCCGCCGCAAATTGTTGGAGCGTACTCAGTCATTGTCTTATTAGCATCTCTGACGCCGTCTAAGTCCGCACCCTTGCTTTCCCAGACGGGGTGTCAGAAATCCACCGGTGCATGCAGGCCGAGTCCGTCCGCAGGTGAATCACGCTCGCCTTCCAGTGCAGTGCCAGATTAATGCCCCTCAATAGTGCATCAAGCTCTGCCAGGTTGATGAGCTTATCTGCATGCACCGGTCGTAGTCAACTTTTGTCTTCAATTACGGCTCCGTCATATTCAATAGCCACACCGGTGGCCAGGGACATCCACCCACACAGTGACTTCCAGACCATTCGCGCACCAGTCACCACGTGCTGGATCAGTTTGTGACGATCTCATCACAATTTCGTCAAGCATCCGACGCAACATGGGGTCTTGTGTTTCGTCGTCCCATCCTGTTGTCAAGGTGTTTGCTCTCCGTTTCACAAACACAGTTGCAATACGAAGCCAGCCGCACACTGGAAAATGCTCAGTCAGCCACCCACACACGGAAAAGACGGCATGACGTACATTGGGAACCTTCGTTAACAAATATTTCATCTTCATACAAGGAGGTAGCGCTACTGACGGTTTCATCTTGCCTGATCACAGCTTTTACAACGGACCACATAACCTGTGGAGCTACATTTAGCCCGAACCCCAAGCAGGTGAGGCAGTACCTCTGCCCTTTAATTTTCACCGTTTGGAATGGCCACAGCGACTTGTCAACGTGGATCTGCAGATATGCCCGGCGCAGGTCCACTATGGCGGCTTTTGGCCCCTGTTGTCGCCATTCCCGCATGGTTTGAGAACACACGTCCGCATTCGCCGTATAAGCATTCACATGCTCGTTCAGCTCGCGATTGTCCATAACTGGCCGGACCTTCTGCTTATTTTCCTGTAATATCGCCATTAATGGTATCAGGTTTTTAGGGGGGGGGCAAGTTCACTCTCCAGGTATGGAATCAGCCAACCGTTCGGAATCCAAGCCTGCAACTACTGCTCGTATTCACCTTGGAGTCACTTAGGGGCAGGATATTCTGAAACCCTGTTTTTCAAAGACACAGTCGGCTGGTCACCAGACCATTTCCAAGATGCGGTCCATACGCACTTGGCCTCGTCATATTCAGCGTGAAAGTCAGGCTCGTCGAGGGTAATGGCAGCACACATCAGTCTTTCACACTGAGGAAATTTCACTTCACCAGTGTTAGACATAACCATTCCACCAAGTTGTCTGATCAAATTCAGCCCGAGTAGCAGATCATATCCAAACAGATCCCCATCAACACAACAACCAGAGCTCGTACGGCGGCTGAAGGTCCATTGCCAATGCCAATTTGGACCACACTCTCTCCACAACACATTGACGAGTTCCCTCCAACAACTAGCAAGGGGACTTGCTTTTTCTTCCACATCCGACAGCATGGCTTGCGTACTAGGGTTTGCGTGCAGCCTGTATCCACTAGGGCAGTACGTCTTAGCCCGTCAATCTGCACAATGACTGCAGGCAGAGCGCCATTCAGATGAGGTCTGAGGCAGAGACTGGCGCTGAAGACTCATCCCCTCGCTCATTTCCCGGACAATTTCGTGCAACGTGGCCCGGTCGTTTGCACTGATAACAAATGAGAGACTTTGGGGGCCTGGGACTTCCGCACCGCCTAGGACAATCTTGAGCCAATAGCTTGGATTCTTGAAATATATAGCATCTCCTTAGAGCTGTGGCCTCCTTCTCCTGACATCCCGGAAGTTGAGCAGCGGCGGCTGCCGATTCTGTGCCTGTGAGACTGTCCTTCAATATTGCTCGAGCACGGGCCAATATTTCAGATATCAGCAAGTCGTCTACTCGGGTAGTGGCCTGAAGAAGATTTTCCGCATGCTCCCGCAACCCAGCAATAAATGCACAGACCAGACCTCGCTCCGTCATAACTCCAAACTGAGTTGCGAGCTTGCGTAGCTCCGCCAAGAAGACGTCCACCGTTTCCCCCAGACGGCAAACAACACACCGCAAACTGCTTATAAGCCGTCACGGGATTGAGGGAAAATGCTGTGTATAAAACGTCTTTTATACAAGCAAAGTCAGCCCTCTTTTCCTCACTCAGCTGCTGATACACTGTGTATGCGCCACCCAAGAGGCGCACTGGCACCACACACTCAATATTCTTTACCCCGCTTAACCGGCGCACTAACTCTGCCTTCTCCACCCATTCAACCACCAATTGCCCAGTATCGGTCCCGTCAAAGAGGGGAATCAATTTGGGGTCGAAGGCCATAATTGCCGAAATAGCTTGTAGTATGTTGTCAAGAGTGGGCGTAAATGACAATGTGAAATTGATTCTTGGATTTACTTTCAAAGCAGCCTCTGTTAGTTCAGCAAAACTCCTTTCTCCTCCATGTACACGTCACACTAGAGACAATAACCGAATCCCACGATTTCCACCAATTCTGTGTGTTGGTATTCTGCGATGGATTTCGCAAGTCAGTTTCAGGGCATGTTGACTCAAGCACTTCTGTCCCTCGTGTCCTGCGCTTTTCCTTCTCTCTCTCTCCCTTTTTCTCCTTCATTCTCCAAGTTGTAACAACACTTTCGTTGGTCGACTCAGTCAGAATCATCGCTTCCAGCCGTCACCGTAAGTATTTTACGCTCTTGAGATCTCGCCAGAATTTGCATACGTGCAAATTACCTCTCACTGGTTCGAGATCTCCCATTGTCAAATATGCTTGAGGCAGCCATATCTTTTTCTTTCTTCCGCTCTACAAGCCAGACATGTCCGTGCATGCTTCGAATGTCCAGGTACGTTGCGTCCATTACACTCAGTTACTGGCATAAATACACTTGTTTCGTGTTGGCTAAAGTGTGTTGATTCTGATGGTGCTTATTTTGATCAATAAATTTTTGTTTTGAGCTGAGATATGTTCATCTGAATTTAAAAGTTTAAAACCGCAAGAACTTTCTTGGATTCCACACAGGCCTGTAATAAGAATAGCGGAGCAGCTAACAACTAAAATAAGACCTGTGTTTAACTGTTCATTAAAGACAAATAAAGAATTGCCTTCAATTAATGAAGTAGCTTATACAGGCATAGATTTGATGGGTTCCATATCAAAGTTGTGATTTTATCTAAGAACTAATAAATATGTAATGCTCAGTGATATTAAACAGGCTTTCTTGATGATAAAATTAGCCTGTGAATATGATAAAAATAGGTTTTGTTTTTTCTGGAAGAGAGAAAACAAGCTTGTTTGTTATAGGTATAAAACTATAGTGTTCAGGTATACAACATCACTATTTATACTTAATTATGTGATGAAACATCATGTTAAGTCTTACCGAAAAGATAAATGCAGTGAAATATTGGGTAATAACTTTTATGTTGACAATTTAATAGTTACTGGCAATGATATGAGAGAAATGAAGGATTTATATAAAAATTGTTATGAAAGAATGCTGGAAGGTGGCTTTATATTGAGGTCATGGAACTCCAATTCAGATGAATTAAGAAATCTAATGAAGGCTGAAGGTGGATTAGTAGAACATAACTGTCCAGATGAAAAAGTGTTGGGCTATAGATATAATATTAAGAAAGATAGTTTAAACTTAGCACCTTTTTTGTTGGATGAAGCAAATACAAAACGTCAAGTGCTGGGATCACAAATTTCAAAAGTATATGATCCTCTGAACTTTACTTTACCTGTCACAATAAGAGGTAGGGTATTAATGAGAAAAGTTAGGAAATTAAATATAAATTGGGATCAAAAAGTGCCTAAAGAAATAAGTGATGAGATGAAAGTAATAAGTAAAGATTTTGAAATATTGATTGAGTTGTCTTTTCCAAGAATTGCAATTAATGATGATGAATCCTATGGTTTACCTATATTCTGTGACAGCTCTACAGAAGCTTATGGTATTGTAATGTATACATGCACAAATGAAAAAGTAAGTTCATTTTTATTTGCTAAATCTAAATTGGCTCCTTTAAGGAAAAGAAATGAACATAGTGTACCAACTTTGGAGCTAATGGGAGTAATATTGGCATTAAAATGTCTTCTAACATTAATTGAAACTTATAAAAATATTCAGTTTCAATTTATTAATGTTTGTGTAGATGCTCAGGTAGTTTTAAAATTGGTTAATCACAAAGGAAAGTAAAGGAAAATCAAAATTTGTGAAAAATAAAATATCTGAAGTAAATGGGTTAATTAAAGCTCTTGAGGATGAATTTAAAATGCCAATAATGTTTAAATATGTGCATACTAATCAAAATCCAGCTGACCTATTAACCCGAGGAATATCTTATGATAAATATTTACAAAATAGAAATTTGAGGTTAAAAGGTCCAAGTTTAAAGATTGGCCTAAATATCCTTTAATAAGTATATCCCCTGATCATAAGAGTAAAGAGTTATTCAAACCTTTTTGTAAAAAAATTAATGGTAATTCATTCCAAAAGGCCAAAATGGATTGGATAAGGATGGCTCAAACTGAAAATTTCTCAAAGGAAATTAGCTTTTTAAAATGACAAGACAAAAGTAATACAAATATCCGTACTTTGGTCTTTAATTTAAATTCATTTCTAGACTCCAATGGAATTTTGAAATCCAAAAGGAAGGATAAGTAAATGTTTATATTTTGATTATGATGTATATAATCCTGTATTATTCTCAAAGGGAAATAAATTTACCTCCTTATTTATTAAACATTGTCATGCTAAAGTGCATCATATGGGGACAGACACAACATTAAATTATTTGCGAGAGCAAGGCGTGTGGATTCCCAGAGGTTTAACTGCTGTAAAAGCGGAAATAAATAATTGCACAATCTGCAAAAAGTATAATACATTGGCTTATAAATATCCTAAAGTAGCGGATATGCCTAAACATCAAATGAATTTAGTAAAACCTTTTAATCATGTTGGAGTGGACTATACGGGTCATTTTTGGGTCAAGGATGAAGTAAGTGGACCTACAGTTAAAATGTTTGTTTTTATTTTTACTTGTCTAAATATAAGAGCAGTCCATTTTAAACTGTTACCTGATATGTCAACTCGAAATTTTGTGTTGCCCTTTCAAAGGTTTTGTAATATGTACTCCTTACCTCAAATATAATATAGCAATAATGCTAAAACATAAAGTGGGGGGTAGTATTCTTGAAAATTCTTTACAGAGTTTCAGGATGAATTGGAAAGGTTAGATATAAAACACATCAGAATCCGTTTATATTCTGCTTGGGTTGGCGCTGCTTGGGAAAGATTAATAAGAGTTCTTAAAAATTGTTTATTTAAGACCATAGGAAGATCTAGACTTAGTTATTTTGAACTTTTAACAACTTTATCCAATATCAAATTAGCTATAAATTCTAGACCTTTACCTTAGAGATCAAGCTCTGCTAATCTTGAATTTATAACACCAAACTCATTTTTATGAAATACACGGAAATTCCTCTTTAATGTAAAGATCTGAAGAGGAAGATGTATGGCAAAAGCAGCCTGATCCAAACTCACTGAATAAAACCTTGGAATTGCAGGAAGAATTAATAACAAATTTTAAAACTTTATGGTATGAAAATTATTTATTAAGTCTAAGAGAACATGGCAGGAACATTTACCAACATAAACGGGAAAATAGAATAAAAGTAGGGGACATAGTCTTAATCAAATCCACAAATAAATCTAGACCTGTCTGGATGTTGGGCAAGGTCTTGGAAAATATAATAAAATAAGAGCCGTCAAACTTAAGCAAGGTAATCGGGCAAAAGAGTATCACTCAATTTCCCAATGGAAATATCCTGTCCCCAAAATGATTCTCAAATAGTATCTTCCCGGGTGGATGTTATAATTTGTGTCTGGGGTGCCCGTTTTTAGGGAAATGCTGACAGGACCAGAAGCATTTTTGTGCCCACCAGTCATGTCTGGGTACAGGCCTGCACTTGGACCACCTAAAATATGCTTTGTTCCACTCTCGTCCGTTTCATGGGGAATGCAACAAATACCTATACCCAAACTTACGGCCTTCTGACACATCTCAACAAAATTCTCACTAAATTTACAATATTCAAACCAGTCGAAAAAAATCACATTTTTGTCAAAACTTCATTTAGAGGTTCAGACAATTAAATTTTCATTTCATGGAGGTTTGAATTTGTTATTTTTAACTGACCTAATGGACATTGACGAAGTTTTTAATATTTTTAAGAGATTTTCTTTTAATAGCATTCAAATTAAAACTCACTTTTAAAAAACATTTTTATCTTTTTCACAAGCCAAATCAAATAGAAAAATTGTAAATCTGTTTTTCTTTTGAAAAGAAAAAACCCAACTAAAATTGATTTCAGTCCTATTTATGAATAGTTTTTATTAACTTTAGAAGAATATTTTTAAAATTAAATACATATTTAATTAATATTTTATGAAAATAAAAATGTAATTTACACACACATTTCAAAGAGTGACAATTATATATTTGATTTTTTTTAAAGATTTATCAAATACAAAAAAAAAAAAGGTGTCGTTTGTTTTATTGATTTTAATTTCAAATGAAATCAAGTTTCTTTTTTTTTTTAATCAACGACTTTTTTTTTCTTCGGGGATAAAAACAAAACCGAATGAATAAAAATATAATAAAAGTCAATTTACCAGGGAGAAAATTTTTTGGTGATTAAAAGTTTCTTAAATCTTCTTAATTTGTCAACACTTCGAATTCAAACTCGTTTCGGCGGGACATAAAATAAATTGGATTTAAAATGAAACACGAATAAGATTCGGTAACTATCGGTACTTTCCGACAACCAATTATAGAAGCGATATTTTTTGCTTTTTTTTAAATAATTATATTCATCTTTTAAGTAATTTGAAAAAGAAACTTTTTTGAATATAATTCAAGCAGGATATATACGTGAAATTCTTTTCAAGAAGAAAATATTTTGACTGTCATCTTAAGAAATCATCAAACGGTGTTCGTTAGAATTTTGTCATTTGTAATTTTTCACACCGGATTACATTTACAAATCATCACACGGTTATGTCTTCATTTTTCCTGCTGTTGGTGTTGGTAGGTTTAGACAAGCAAATTAAGCTGCAAAAAATAGTACAAAAGACAATAAATAAATAAAAATATTCACGTGTTGTAAATGATAAAGATTTTATAATTCAAAATTACAATTTTTGAAAAGTCAGTGTTTAATTTTGAGTGTTCACACATCTGAGAGTAAACAGTTTATTGACAGAGCAGTGTCAGTTAAAGAATCAACATTCAAAGATAATAATTCATAAAAGATGTACTTAAGTGCTCTTTGGTGAGTGTGGGAGTTAATATTTTTGGGGAATGGTGGGGAAGGAATTGTAATGTGTTGGTTCGTGGATGTTGACTCTTTCTGCTAGCATTGTCGTCTCTGTTGCAAGGTGTAACGTGGTCTGCTGCGGTCGCAAACTCTGGGAACTCTCTCTGCTGGCCAAAGTGGGGGGGGGGGTCTTATTTATATCTGTTTGGTGGATCAAAAGACTCTGTTGAAAACACTTCTCATTTTGGACATGAACGATTTTGATTGATTCAGGTATCTAATTAAATTTTCTTGTATTCAAAACCAGAACAATAAATCGAGCCAGATGAGCACAATCCCGTTTTTGTCATTATTTCTTTGAACGTCTCAGGGTGAATATCCAGTTCCCTGAACTTATTCAGTATTGCTACAATACCTCCCTGAATATCTCCCCTATTTATCATCTTATGTTAACCTTTAAATAATTTTTGCACAGAATATATATATTATTATTTCTTTCAAGAAAAAAAAAAAAACAATATTCGGTCACATTAGGATTATAGATTTATTTCCACCCTGTTAAGAGCATTGATATGAATCAAAGACTCTAAAATCATTTTTAAAAAGACTTTATCAGATTCAGTTGGAAAATAATTTTTTTTATTCTTTATTTTCCCATTGAATCTGATGAAAATTAGTGTTTACATTTTGAAATCTGGAACCTCAAATGCCTTCCTTGAATCTTTTATGCCACTCAAAAGCTGATGCTCGATTCATGCAAGATGCTCCAAAAGCAGTCTGAAACATTCCATATGTTTCTGTGGCATTTTTTCTAAGTTTAAAACAGAATTTTATTGCATATCGTTCTTCTAAAATGTCCTCACGTCCAGATTGCATTTTTGAAATTCACAAGCAGTGACAATCAGGCTTTAGTAGGGTGTATTCCATTTCCTACTGTAGCTGTTCATTTGAACCTGAAATCATAAAAATTGGTCAGTCTTCTTATAAAATGTATAGCAATAAGATACTGAATTTTCAAGAGTCTACGACAATTTTAAATGCCTGTTCAAAAATAGTCTATAAACTTATTGAATGCACCACGTACTGCTATGACCACAAACTAGATGGAAATTGATCGGCTATTTCAAATGATATTCACCTTTCTCTATTTATTCAAAATGCATGGACTGAACAATGTCATATTAATATTGTGTTATTGAAATCTGGAACCATAAATATGAATTGGCTGATATTTATTGGTTTCATACTTGAAATTCGAAATTTCTTCTCCCATGATCACCCAAAGCCCCGATGGTAAAATGTTTAAATATTCCTCCAAAAGAATTAAAAGAAACTAGAATATTTATATGTTACTCAATATTTAAGACTTTAAACAGGTAGCATCTTTCAACCAGTTTCTTCCTCCCTCATTAGCAAACTAAATTTTTTTAAAATCAACAATAAATTTTGCAACAATATGGAAGAAATTTAATTCTCACCTTGCTAATCTTCAGTTCAATTTTAAGGCTTTACAAAAACAAATTCTTATTCGATTCAGACACAGATAACAGCAATCCTCTGATAAATCAAAAGAAGTCAATATTTTCTAGATTTGTTTTATTTTCAACAAACTTATCTCTGACAGTGGATCCAAATTTACTAAGATTTTACAAAGTTTTCCGCGGAGTATGATCTTGCGGGAAGAGATCCTACTTCATGAGGCATTGGGATATGACTAGTCTGCATTTGCCAAAACAATATATAGAATCATTATTCAGCAACTGTAAGAAACAGGTTTCATACTCTCCTGGAAACATCTGAATGATGTACCGAAAATGGAAAACTGTTACTACTCAATTAAAAGCAACAGTTAAATGCATAAAAAACAAACAAAAATCCAAATGTAGAGTTCAATGCGAGTCAAAAACATTTCAGTAAGTGAACATTATTTAAGAACTGTGAAATTCAACTTTCCTATTGTAAATTACCATTAATATTTATTATGATGTCTAGTCAGTAAAGTGTTTGTCAATGGTCCGGGAGATCTGGGTTCAATCCCAGGTCGCGTCATACCAAAGACTTTAAAAATGGTACTTGATATCTCCTTGTTTAACACTCAGCAATACATCGTATGTATCAAGAGTAAAGTGGAGCAATCCAGGGAAAGGAGTAGCACCCTCATCTACACCTCGGGGTAGCAGCTATTGAAAAGGGAGCCTTCTGGTCACCCTCGACTACGGTCGTCAATTTGCTTTTAATCCTTTTAAGTAATCTTAACCAAACCAGATGATATTTTATTTTACAAAAGAATGTATGTATATTAATACATCAAAATTCAACACTTTTCTCGTTCATATTCTATCACAATATTCATAAAAATGAGAAAGATTTCTTTTTCCTTTAGTATTTAAATACTTCTAAATAAATATAACAAAATATTTATTGAAATGTTCTAAATTTTATTTCAGCTAGAAAATAAAATTATTGTTTACATTTTGAAATAACATATGCAAAAATATTTGAAGAATAAATTTGTTAGTATCTTTTCGTCTAATTCATAATGTTATTTATTATTAAAGAGATTCAGACTTTATGATTTTATTGTACAAGTTTACACACAAAATTGATGAAATTTTAAATTCCAGAATTGAATCCAAAATTTATAAGACAAATATTTAAATATATAAGTATTCAATCTAATCCTTTTGCAAGAATATAGTTTCTTACCAGTAACTATTCCAACGTTTATATTAACATCTGGTTTCTGTGAAAAATAAAAGCTACATTTTTCACAAAATATGCTTTTTGCTGTCTGTAAAATTGAATATTATTTCTGTGAAAATAATAATCAATAGCCTTTCCGTGAATATAGTTTTCAACATGTAAATCACATGAATAATCTGACATATACATATCACAAGAATATGGTCTCTCTCTCCTGCATTATCACATATTGTAAGAAAACTAAAGCTGTTGAAAACATTCCACACATTTCACAAGAATATATTTCCTATCTCGTGTGTGTTTGCATATGTTTATATAAAGATGACTTCCATTTAAAACAAGATCCACATGTTTTACAAGAATATGGTTTCTCTCCAGTGTGCATTCGCATATGTTGTAACAAACCTGAATTATGGGCAAAAGAAGATCCACATCTTTCGCAAGAATGTGGTTTCTCACCAGTATGTATTTGTATATGTCGTGATAAAGAAGAATTCTCTGCAAAGGAAGATCCACAAATATCACAATGATATGGTTTCTCTCCTGTGTGAGTTCGTATATGACGTAATAAAGCTGTCTTTACTGAAAAGGAAGATCCACATATTTCACAATGATAGGGTTTCTCTCCAGTGTGTGTTCGTATATGTTGGTTTAACGTAGCTTTCTTTCCAAACATAGATCCACATGTGACACAAGAATATGGCTTATCACCAGTGTGTGTCCGCATATGTTTCCCTAAATATGACTTCTGTGCAAAGGAAGACCCACACATTTTACAACAAAATGATTTTTCTCCAGAGTGTGTCTGCATATGTTTTGCTAAATATGACTTCCGGGCAAAGCAAGATCCACATATTTTACAAGAATATGGTTTCTCTCCAGTGTGAGTTTGCATATGTTTCACCAAATTTCCTTTCGCTGAAAAGCAAGATCCACAACTTTCACATGAATATGGTTTTTCTCCAGTATGTGTTCGTATATGGTGCTTCAAATTTGTCTTGTTTCCAAACATAGATCCACACGTGATACAAGAATATGGTTTTTCACCAGTGTGTGTTTGTTCATGCCGCTTCAACTTTGACTTGTCTACAAACATAGATCCACATGTGATGCAAGAATATGGCTTATCACCTGAGTGAGTCTGCATATTTTTCCCTAAATATGACTTCTGTGCAAAAGATGATCCACACATTTCACAAGAATATGGTTTCTCTTCAGTATGTTTTCATAAATATGACTTGTTTTCATAAATATTACTTTCTATCCTGTATCAATTCATGTTTTTAGTAACAAATATTAATTTTGTGCAAAAGAAAATCCACACGTTTAACAATGTATTGTTTTTGTTCCACTGTGTAATCCATGGAGTCATAAACACATATTCCATGCGACTTTGCTTGTCTTTAAGTGTGTGTTCATAAATATCGCACCAAATGTCACTTACTTGTACAAATATGGGTCTGCCAGATCTGAAGAATATTGTTTCATATTATTTTGTTTCCATGTGTAATTGTATTAAATTTGATTTCTCCAGAAAGCATATTTTCCATCTCTTCAGTACAAGATTAGCGATAATATTTCCATTTAATTAATTTCAGAATAATAAATCAATTTTCTATCCAGACAACATCAATGGCACATCTGTAAAAAAAAGTAAATTTTAGTTTAGACAAAGAGTTGCATAACGACATGGTTTATATTTCAACAGATAAATATAATTATTTACAAAGACAAGCCTACAGTCATGGTAATCACCTAATCTCAAGAGATATTGAAATGTTTAGGGATTCCCCAAACTCGAAAATTTCATCATCTCTGCTTATAAAAACAGGTCAATGATGAAGATTAAAGAAATTTTAAATTATTATAAATTTTATTTTAAATCCTCTTAAAATAGGTCAATGAAGAAGATTAATGATACAAGAAAAACAATAAAAAATAAAGTAAAATATTTTAATTTGTTGTTTATTTCGTTTGAAATAAAAGAAGAAAATTGAACTGACTTTTTAAAAGTATATTACAATTCTAAAAAAGCTTTCATAATTTTTTTCCTGGTATTAACTCAAAAGAAGTATATATATATTTTCTGTGTTATATATATATATATATATATATATATATATATATATATATATATATAGCTAGATATTGATAATATAGTGGTTATTTTTGACTGATCTGATGACCTTTGATAGATTTTTTGATAGAATTCAAATAAAACTCACTTTTAAAAAACATTTTTATCTTTCTCACAACCAAATAAAACATAAAAATGATAAATCTCTTTTTCTTTCTTTTGAAAACAATTAAAATTAATTGTCTTTTTTCCCCAATTAATTTGCAGAGCAGGAAATACAATGAGAAAAAGAAAGAGAAAATAAAATTGATTATTTCTTGCTTTTTCTCTAAATTTGGTCGGCTGGTTTAAAATTTACTTTCAACAAATGTACACCATTTCTTTTGTTTTTTTTTTGTTTTTTTTTTAAAATAAAACGTCGAAATAAGATTATTTTCTTTTTCTTTTCAATTATTTAAATATTTAACCAAAAATTTCATGGGAATATTTTTAAAAATTACAATTAAATAATAAAATGAATTGATTCTTATTTTATTAAATAAAAATGTCGTTTACTTGCATTTGAAAGATTAAAATTTATAGATTTGATTTTTTAAAAAAGATTTATCAAATTAAGGAAATAAAAAAGTTGTCGTTTGTTTTAATGATTTTAATTTTAAATAAAATCAAGTTTCATTTTTTTTTTAATCGGCAATTTTTTTCTTTAAAGATAAAAAACAAAATGGAATGAATGAAAAGATAGTAAAAGTCAATTTACCCGGAAGAAAGTTTTTCGCTGATTAAAAGTCTCTTAAATCTTCTTAATTTGACAACAACACTTCAAATTCACACATGAAATGTTTACCTTACCAGAATTGAAGAGAAATTTGAATGAATACTTTTCGGTAATTATCGGCAATTTCCGACAACCAACAACAGAATCGACATTTTTAACATTTTTAATAATTATATCCAAATAATTTGAAAAGCAAATACTTTATATTTTAGATATAATTTAAGCAGGATGTAAACTTTATATTCTTTTCAAGAAGAAAGATTTCGCCTGACAATGCAAAGCTAAAGAAATCTTCAAACGGTGTTTGTCATAATTTTGTCCCTTTTCACATCGGATTACATTTACAAATTATCAAACTGTAATAATTTTCTTTGTTTCTAAAAAAAAAAACTTCCAGTTTTCAGTGAACATTTTTTACAACTATCAATTCAGAAAATCAAAAGGGAATTTTTTTCATATTTGTGGATAGATAGATAGATAGATAGATAGATATTGTGGTGAAAACCGCTCCAAACACGGCAAGTAGTAATTTACTAAACTCTTTGCTCAGATGTGGCACAAGGCCGTATGAATGGGACACTCAATGAGAATCAAAATCACTCGTGAAGGTCTGTTAGTCTAGCTTGCTAACTATTACACCACCAGAAGTGCTCAAAATATGGTATGTAGGAGGTTGCAACAATGTCTCGTTGAGATCTAAAAGTTTCGTCGGTCTGAAAACCCTAATTAATAGAAATAGATTGTCCACGGACTGTGAGTACAGCAGATGCCCACCTTTTTGGAGATCGAGTTAATATATTGGTATCATCCAATGAAAAATAGAGGCCAGATTTTCATAGGTATGGCTAGCAACCTATTAAAGAAATCCGTTTCACGTCGACTGATTTCCTTACCCCGGAATGGTAGGTAAACACTTTTCATACGTTTTTTTTTCTTTTTCCACAATATAAATAGATAAACAAAAACTCTATCGATCACTGTGTCTTCACAAATGACGTTTTTTGTGGGATATCTTTTAGTAAGGGTTTTAGTTACGTGTTTTTGGCGAGAAGATATTTTGTTATTGTTGAGCGAGGAAGAGTTGTGACGTTTGTGTTTAGTTACTTCCTCGCTAGGTTGTGAGAAATGAAAGGAGGATGAAGAAGTAAGATGCCGATAGTCGAAATGTGTTTTTAGGAATAGTTTTTATTTGCAGCATAGAATATTTACTTTGCGTTTGTGCTGCAAGTCTCGTAGTGAGTAAGGAGACGAAATGGAGGTATGAGAAATTTGAGAAAGGCAGGGCGTGTCGTGGAACGTGCGAGGGATTGGGTTCGCCGTAGTTTAGCAAAAGCCATGTTTGCCGTTGGAGGAAATGAACTTTGGAGTCACCTTGGACGGCGTTCTCAAGCCAAAGAGACTGTGCTTGGCAGCTTACCCAATTTCTGCTGCCCGGAAAAGGAGGTCCGGTGTGAATAGGATAGGTCATCCTGATTGGGTGAAATTATGCGTCGAATTAAATTGCGCACCAAACCAAAACACCTTCTGCTACACGTTGTTATCAATGCACCACGGCTGAATCCGAGAATTCAACTATTTTTGTATGACCCAACTCTTGTCAATTCTCTCACGCGCCTCAGCATACTAAAAGCTTAAGATATATGTATCAGAAAGAACTTCGTATTTTTGTTGGGCGCGTAAATTAATTTGACTGTTAGAGTCGATGCATATTTTAACCCAATGAGGATGACTTATCCTATTCATCCCAGACCATTTTTCCGGGCAGCACCAAATTGGAGAAAGCCCGTCAAACTCTCTCTTCCTTAGAACTTTTCGAACAGGACAGACGTACTTACTGTCCGCTCCCTTCATATCAGCAGCATCACGACACCATGAGGAAAGCAATTTATGGACCGCTTGAGTCTATTCTCTTTGACTAAGGGTCCCCAGTTGAATATGAATTAGATGCATTCAATCTGCCACACATAGGAACACCTTTAAGTCACCTCCAACTTTTGCCATGTCGACAGCGACGAGTAAATTCGCTCAGATATCCAGCTACTTCATCCCTGGGCAGCATTTTCTGGAGTCTTTCATGCTTCTCTCCTAAAACAACCAGGACCACATATTCATGGATGACTACATCATTCCTGTCCTTAACCAGCAAACACGGCCTTTGCTACACCAAATGATGCATATTTAGCTCAGGCATTTAGCTGCAAAAATTCCTTCTCTACTCCATAACTGTTTGTTTCCTTCCTTCCTTCTTTCCTTCCTACGAGACTTGCAGCATAGAGATACCCTTTATTCACGCTGCCATTAAAACTATCATAAAAACTTTTCGACATTTTGGTTCTCTCATTTATTTACCTGAAAACTTAGCGGGGAAACAACGTAACAACACGTAACAATTCTCCTCGCTAAATATAAAATACCTTAAAAGGAGGGGGACACCGGTTTTATGATCGTCTTTCTTCGTATCACACGTCCTCGGATCTTTAAGATCATACATAATAATCACGCAACCATCGTAACGGTTGTCGATTCCTTTTGGTCCTTTGTTGTCGGCTTCCTTGCACACCGTTTTCTGGTAACCCATACTCCACCACATCCACTGGTGTCAGGTCTTCCACTGGTCTTACATCGAGAATGTGTCCCGGCACCCCATCCAAGGATATATTTTTGTTGGAGGGACTTTCAGTTACTATTCCCAAAGCGTCGTACTTCGTGCACCTGGAGGCTTTACCCAAAACTTGTCCCCACTCCGTATGGAGCTCTGCGTCTTTCCCAGCTGTTTGGCTGGTACGAATCGCAGATGTCGCCACGAGTACTTTTACACCAATTTTTGTGGTACTGTTTCCTCCACCTATCTCGTCCTTAGCAATTAGTACAAAAAAAAAACGTCTCTTCAGGTGAAGTTACTCCTCTCTAAGCCAGAGCATTGATGGTTCTGTGGTTCCTTTCTACGATACCGTTGCCTCCCGGCAATACCGTCTGGTGTTCCATTTCTCCAACATTTTTCTCAACGTCTCCGACAGGAATGCTGTCCCATTATCCATCAAAACTTCATCAACTGGACCCTGCTCAAAAAAAAAAAAAATTCTATTAAAGATTTTTGCAATTTTGTCTGCAGTCCCGGATCTCATCTCCCTCCAGATTGCAAACTTGCTGGGTCCACAATCAACTATGGTCTTATGCTTAGCCCTTCGTAAGTGGGTGACATCGATAGCCAGTCTTCACCAGTTCTCATTTACTTGTAACTCTCCAGGTTGGCACTGGGTCTATGGACTGACACCGCACACATCACCTGACTACTTGTTACACAATCTCTTTGGAAACATTTGGGTCTGCTTTGCGCAACAAATATTGGGTTCTGTCAATTCTCATGTGATGCATAGAGAGATGGTCTTTCACCTCGTCATGCGTCATGCAGCATCCATAACTAAGCTCCTGTCCTGGTCGTCTAACATTTTTATTCGCTTTTTCCGAGCTCTGGTCAAAACGTCAGTCCTGTTTTTGTGAATGGCACAAATGTCACGCTCAGGCATAGCTTTAACTCAGCTATAAGCCCCTTCAAGACACCCACTCGTTGCAGAATGATCATTTCAGCAGCACTCTTTGTCTTCACCCTTCGATGCTCTGTAACTTCTGTCCTTATTCAATTCAAAGCAGACGTTGAATCTATCTTCTCTTCAATCTTCTTTCGCCCCTACTTCAACGCCAGGTTAATGTCTGTTATCGTTGTGTCTAGCTCCGCAACAAGAATGTGCAAAAAATCAGTTCTCTTTCTCAACCATGCTGCATCCTCTACCACTTGACTATCAGTTCTCTTTCTCAACCATGCTGCATCCTCTACCACTTGACTATCAGTTTCTATCAAAATGCCATGGTGCTTGTATCACACCATATGATTCTTTATTTTTATGGAGACGCGCCACCTTTCCCGCCCCAGGCCTTCTTTTGTAGCAGAAAGAACTTTGTTCATTTTGCACAGTTTGTGAATTGCTGGGTTAGGCAGAAAATCCATTTCATGTTGGGTTTCGGTTCACCAATAAATCACCCCATGATTTTTGCTTTTTACATGCGTTGTCAAAACGTTAGAGTTTTGACTGTTGGTTTTGGCCATTCAGCCCGGGGCGGTTTCCGGGGCTAAATATAAGCCAATGAAAAGCGCCCTCTTCTCTTCACCGAGGGACCAAGACGTGTTGACCGACTCCTCCAGATAACCAAGGATTCAGACCCCATACCCTTAAGACTTTCTCCCTGTTTCGGCTTGAAGAAGAGCAAACTTTTACCCAACACTCCAAGTATTCATGAGGAGAATTGTTAACTTTCTTCTCCTTGGTTTATGAATAACTGCAGCCCTAGTTGCTTGTGTGCGACATTTACACACACTAGTCTAACATATTTCGTGTTGCTTATTTTAACCCCGAGGATTCCACTCGTCAACAAATAATGCCGTGAGTCCTGCTAGTCTTCAACTCCACTCTTATCAGACATAGCTTTCTGCATCTTTCTTCACATAACCAAGAACTTGGACAATTTCCCTTTGCCTCCAGCTGAACAATAAAACTTTGAAACTTGTTATTTCCGTCTTCTTTCTAATTTCGTTTATATAAAGGTAAATGTGACCAAATCAACATTTGAATTCCGCCCTACCCTTACACTTTCTTTACCTCTTCTAAGACATCATGCACCACAGCCATCGTCCTTTCACCTATTTTATCTCCCCAACGAGGTCATTCCGTTTCCTTTTCACATAACTGCATGTGGCCTGCAGCCATCCAGTGACAGGATAATAATCTACCAACTTTCCTCAAATTGAGAACGGTAATCGTCTGTTTATCTCCTTTTCAACGACTTCTGGAAACGTGTTTCCACTCCAGAACGTCTATTCTCCCGACTCACCTTCGTCTAACCGGAGGCCTAAAGCCGCTCCTCCATCCAACATCTTGTTGGGAATTTGTTGACTTAAACCCTTAAAAGAAAGGAGACATACATTTTTCTCTCTGGCAAGTGCAGTTAGTCATTTAGGCATGAGATAACTTTCAATCAAATAACGAAGCAACACATCAGGACTGCTATCAATACACGAGGTGTTTCATTTATTTTATAACAACAACAACTAAGAAAACAAAAGTCTAAGGGCAGGAAACTCAACTCTTCAAAAAATGGTTTCAGGCTGATAATCTCTGGCCCGACTGTTATTTTTGACTAAAGTGAATTTCAACACATCTTGGGACTTTTTGCCATCTGGCCAAACCTTTCAAGCTGCCCCAACACTCTTTGTACCAGCGCCGATGTCTGATCTATTAGGGCGTCGTCAATGTAAGAATCGGTGGCATCTCTGACATCTTTCTCCCTTTTCAATATTGTTTAAAGTATTGCTGCCACGATCTTTGGTGCAACGTTCACCCGAACCCCAATCGGGTCAGGCAGTATGTTCTTTCCTTGTAACGTACCAACTGGTACATCCATAAGTGTGGTGCTACATGGATCTGTAGGTATGCAGATTTTAGATCTCCAATTGTAGAAGCCACGCGTGAGTAATTGATCTGTGTTGTCTGGAAAATTGTGTGTTTTATAGGATCAAGGTGGATCCCGCGCGCACGCGTTGACTTTCGAAAATTCTTTGGAGGCGTATTTTAGAGACCTCCTATTGGTCCTCAAAACCATTTTCAACTGTTTATTCTTTAAACATCTGCGTGGGCGTTAGTTGGAGATCTTTGCGCCAATTTTGATCCGTTTTTGACAGAAAATTCTTTTGACAAGGAAATTGCATCATTTCCTATACATGATTGGCATGAGTTTTCTATTTTTAGATTTGGCGACCCACTTGGGTGATGGACAATTCCAAAATAACTTGGAATAAACAAGAATAAAGAAAGTATAAAAACAAGCAATTTAAGTGCGTGAATACTGCCCCTTTAAAGTCGTACTTTGATATGTTTAAATCAAAATAATATAAAAAGGTCCAAGTATGTGTTATTAAAACTTAACATAGCATTTGAAAGTTTTTGCATGCTGTTTCAGTTGTGACTTCTCATTGCATGTCTTCCCCTGTCGGCTGGGGCTGTAGAATACACCGACTGCTTCTCTGCAGAGGGGTAAGACCTCCCCCGAACGAGTGTCCTAGATATGACACTAAACAATCTGATGCTGAGGTTCCAGCAATGCTGGCGCTTTGGGGAATGCAGAATACCCCTTCATTGCCATCGCTCCCAGGTTTACTCTGGCCCGGAGTGGTAGCATCTGATAAGGGTCCTATCTATGAGTTAAATAGAACTAACGACATACCTATGCTAAACTGAATTGTTTGACTAAACTGAATAGCTTAAAATTGAAATGTTTTTTGATGATTAAACCGTACTTACATTTAAACCGTGTGTTTATGCTAAACTGGATTATTTCAAATAGAACTGTTTTTTGACATTGGAACTGTATTTACACTAAACTGAATAGTTTAACATAGAACTGTTTTGACATTTAACTGTGTGTAAACAAAATCTGTACTTATACTAAACTGAATTAGCTGAATTAGAACTGCTTGACTAAACGGAATTCTTTGAAATAGAACTGTTTATTCACATAAAAGTGGATTTGGCGTCAAATAACCTTGAAGGGTTGATATGCCATAAAACCCACCAACTAACCAACCAACCAATCATTGCATGTCAGCCCTTGCCCTCTCACCTAAAAGAGGTAACGGCAAGGTTAATTGCCAGGTATCTGAGGCACCTAATCCTGGCAGAAATAAGTAATTTTCAAAACTGACCCACAGAACGTTCTCCTCCTGAAGAATAACTGTCAACAAAACAAAGATATCTGAGAGCATCAGAGTCCAACACTGGTGTCACTTTTCTGGGCGTAACAAAATGAAGATACCTGTTTCTCTCTGTCTGTGTCTTTTGTAGCATAGGACCAAAATAGGTTGTGTCAGAAAGAAAGGATTTCGCAGAAAAGAAACACTCAAAACTTGAATTTTAAAGAAGAAAGTAGCAGTCGCTTTTTTTCTTGGGGACTAAAGCGGACTGGAGTTAAAAAAGTTTGTTCAAAAGCGTTTTTCCTTCCTCCTCTTCTTGGTGATGACGGTGGCGTTGTTCGTTGGCTTGTTAATACTTTCATATCAGTCGAATTGCTGACAGGCTGGGTATGACATGGGTCGGGGCCTCATGGACATCTGTTGAACTTGTTAAGAAACCTGCCTTGAACTGCCAAAATCTCGTTACCTGGTTTCCTTATATAGCGATTTGATGGATCAATTCGAAGGTTCGATGATCACCAGTGAAAACAGTAGTGCATCACGTGAAAGTTCACACGTGATTATATAAAAATCACGCTTGAACTCTACAGGTCACTCTGCCCGCACGAGCGAGGTCCGTGACATTTTTGATCGTCAGACCCATGTACCCAATGATTGATGACAGCTGATGTGCTCGTACATTCTCCAACCATGAGACCGCCGCAACTCAACGACAGTGCCCGTCCGTAATATTACACTTTTACTTCATCATCTTCTTCTTCTCCGTCTCCATTGCTGTTGTTGACTTGCACGTAGTAGTTTCACAAATCGCCGAGATTGCACTGCCCCCAATGGTCCCCCCTCATGTTTTATATCTTTTCCCAGACGGACATTTGCATGAGAAGTGCGTCAAATTACCTGTATGTTTTAGACACGATGGTCTGTTAACCGCCCACATTGCGAAACTTGGTGCTTTCGAACCCGGATGAACACAGTAACCCCACATCAAAACAATCTTTAATGAGGTATTGGCTTTAGGGTTAGGTGACACCCTTGTTTCTGTTGATGTCACTATAAACACTGAAATCTTAACTTAGATGTTGTCTATGTTTCAAGGGAAAAATACCTATGGGTGATTGACTCTCACAAACACTTACCCCATACTTACCTCGAGTACTCCAAAGATATGGATGCTCATATCCATAGCATCCTTAGCTAATTTTCCATAACTAACCACAAATTGAATGGAAATCCAACTGCTATCCAAAATGACATTTACCTCCACACTTTGATAGCGATTCCTCAAAGGAGATGGACTGAATAAAGTTAGTCAACTTTCTGTTACAGAAATCTGGAGCCACAAAAATTAATCAACCTTTATTCAAGGTCAAAAGTATCTTTTCCCAAGGAAAAGTTTCCTGACTTGTGTTCAATTTACTTCAAATACAAAAGTCTGTTAACCCTCTCAATTGAATTAGGCTCAGATCAGGCACCCAAGTTCCCACTTCAACCATCAGAACAGCACTTGTGAAAGAAGGCCTTCATGGTCGAGTGGCAAGAAGGAAACGTTATCTAAGATAAGAAAACAGACAAAAGCAACTTGAATTTACCAAAGAACACAGGAAATGGACTGATGAACAATGGAAAAATGTATTTGTATTTTGGAGTGATGAATGAAAATTTGAAATTTTCAGTTCAAAGAAAAGACAGTATGAAAGAAGAAAGGTTGGAGAGTAGAGAAAAGATGTGTGTTTAAATCCTGTAGGAAGTTCTATCATTAAGGGTTTTCAAACTATTGTCTTCATCTTTATTGTTATTTCCACAACATACACATGGCATAATGGTTATATGTGTTAGTTCTCAAAACTTTTAAAGAGACAATCATTTCGAGGTTTCAGTTTCAATCCTGTCAACAGGCGAGTAACAATACAGGAATACTTAACACTTGTACCCGGTTATGGTTAACGGAATCAGAACAGGCGGCCTCTGTAGATTCAATAAAGTTCGAAGTTCCATGTAGGTTCCCAAGTTCGACAAACACCTGAAGAAGGCTGGAGGATATATCGGCCGAAACGTTGTGGAAATAACAATAAAGATGTCGACAATAGTCCGAAAACCCTTAATGATAAAAATCATCAAGCTTTGTCTCAGAAATTCAGACAACCAAATATGGAGGAAGTTTTATTATGGTTTGTGGGGAGGTTTGACAGCAAATAGTGTGGGTTATTTGATCAAAATTGATGGAATAATGAATGCCGAGAAAAATAGACAAATTCTAATCCAGCATCCAATTCCCTCTGGTAAATGTCTAATTGGTAATGGTTTCATTTTTCCTGTCGGATAATGATCCCAAACACTCTGCACGAAAGATAAAAAGTTATTTAGAGTGGAAAAAACAATCTGGGGATGTTCAAATGATAAAATGGCCTCCTCAAAGACCAGATTTGAATACATCGAGTCGTTGAGATATTATTTGGACCAAAGAAAAGTTAAAAAGCAACTCAAATCAAAAGAACATCCGTGGTAATTCCTCCAAGGTGCCTGGAACAATATATTTATAGATTATATTAATAAATTACAACTTAGTATCCCCATAAGAATAAATGATGTTCTTGCTGCAAAACGGGGATATACAGAATATTAACTATTTTAAATTTATAATCGGAGAGGAAAAGATAAAAATCATTTGTATCATTTACAGACGAGGCAATACTTTAATAAATGTTGTCTAAAATATTTATCAACAAAAGTAGACATTACGGTTGGTTGGTTGGGTTTTATGGCATATCAAACTTTCTAGGTTATTTAACGCCAAATCCATTATTATGAAAATAGTTCTATTTCAAACAATTCAGTTTAGGATAAGTACGCAGTTTAAATGTAAGAACAGTTTATTTGTGAAAAACAAACTAGACGGCAATTACACAAGAATGTTGAGAGCACTATTGAACAAGTCCTGGCGACAACACCCCACAAAACACTAACTATACGGCCACGTGCCTCCCATCACGAAAACTATACAAGTTAGACGAACCAGACACGCAGGACACTGCTTGAGAAGCAAGGACGAGCTCATAAGTGATGTACTCCTGTGGACCCCCACATATGGCCAAGCAAAAGCATGACGACCAGTTCGAACATACATACAGCAGCTATGTGAGGATACGGGATGTAACCCTGAAGACCTTCCAGAGGCGATGAATAAAAGGGAGAAGTGGCGAGAGAGGGTCAGGGATATCCGTGCTGGCGGCACGACATGATGATGATGATGATGATTTTAAGCTTTTCAGTTTAGTCAAGCAGATCTAATTCAGTTTAGTATAAGTACAGATTTTGTTTACACACAGTTAAATGTCAAAACAGTTCAATATCAGACAAATCAGTTTCGTGTAAGTACAGTTTCAAAGTCAAAAAACAGTTTCATTTCAAATAATTCAGTTTAGCATAAGCACGCAGTTTAAATGTAAGTATAGTTTAATTGTCAAAAACATTTCTATTTCAAGTTATTTAGTTTAGTCAAACAGTTCAGTTTAGCATAAGTATGCTGTTAGTTCTATTTAACCCATAGATAGGGCTTTGTCAGGTGCTACTATTCTGGCCAGAGTGGACCTGGGAGCCATGGCAATGAAGGGTGCTCCGCATTCCCCAAAGCCCCAGCAACACTGGAACCTCACCATCTGATTGTTTAGTGTCATATCCAGGACATTCATTGGAGGGTCTTACCCCTCTGCAGAGGTGCAGTCGGCGTATTCTACAGCCCCCCCCCCCCCAGCCGACTGAGCAAACATTACATTTGTTCCAACCTCATATTTTATCTCATTTTCAGAACTAATTTACTAAATGTAATTCAAATGTATATATTGTCACGTGGTGTCCCATTGAGAAGATAGAAATATGATTACTACTATCCTCTTGTTTGAATTAACAGTAGCAAGCCATCAGAGAATGACCGTTAAGAAAGAATGTAGGTCACAGAGGGGAGATCTACAGATGTTCATACTTGGTGACCTCACTCGGGTCGCCTGACACGGGAAGGAAGGAGAGAGAAGCCAAATGATTGGCTGGGAAGTGGGGACTCCTTCCCGTCAGCGGAAATAGATAATAAAAAAAGTTAGTTGTTGGACAGGGTTCGTAGCGGACAGAACCAAAGCCAAGTACTCCGGGTAGAAGAAGACAAAAAAAATATCTCGGACACGAAGGAGCCATTTTCTTCAAGCCAGTGTTAAAAATAAGTTAAAGTCTATTAGCCAGTAAAAGAAGAAACATTCTCCACAGGACTCCATCAAAGAAAAAAGATAAGTAAACTTTGAGACCATTTCTCCTTATAACCCAATTTTATATACCCTTTCTCTCTCTCTCTCTCTCTCTCAAATTGAATGAAAACGAAAGAAAAGAAAAGAAGAAAGACATTTATGTTCATGGACTGTCCATTTATTATATATTTGACACGTTGAAGGTGTATATCTATGTGTAGTAAAAGATTGATATATTTTAATGTTCCCACGTGCCTGAAGTTGTTATTTGCAGCGTCTGCTACGAATTTGTTATTTTCATGTTTGTTTTCCAGCTTCTATTCGCCTTATGTTATCTTGCTTAAAATTGTCCGATTAATTCCTTCAAAATATCACACGGGAAACCGGAATTGCCGACTGCTATAATTAATATTATTACGTCTCAACCTAGAGGTCCATATCTTCCATTGTCTAGGCGAGGAAGTCTAGCGGCCTTGGTGGGTGTGTGTATAGTGTGAAATTTGGAACCCCTTGCCAGCGGCGGTCAGTCTGGCCATAAATTGATCCCCCACATAATATGCCAGTTCTTATATGCCTGAGAAAAAAACTCTGAACGAGGACTTATTCTACAAGGGATCAAGTGCCAACCTGCCCCGTCTTCACACGTGCGAAAATAAAAGTCCCGTTTTGGGATTTTAAAGAATTTGCCGTCACAATATATATATACTATATGTATATTTAATTTAATGTCACTAAATGTTTAACAAACATAAAAAAAAATTATGTCGGAGCTTCCAGAGAGAATAGAAACATTTTTTTCTTCTCAAATGGACTTGAATACAGAATCAGAGAAATTAAAAACAGCCAAATTAGAATACGACATGTGACAATCTTATGAAGAAGAGGAGGAGGAGGAGGAGGAGGAGGATGACTGTAAAAATAGTCATGTACTAGATTTTATTCCAAATCTAAAAATTATTAAATCTTTACATTTTGTAATGACATATTGTAAAAAGACCTCAATCAGAGATTTTATCATTAAAAAAAATAAAAATAAAAAAAGATTTTATGTTTTTATCATGTATTTATTGTTTATATAAAAAAATTGATAGAATTTAAAATTGCAGAATTGTGTATAAAATTTGCATAAATCCAATCCTTTTACAAAAATATACTTTATCACCAGTGAGTGTTCATACAGTTTGTATTATATCTGGTTCCTTTTTAAAAAAAAAAAGAAAAGAATTTTCACAAGAATCTGGTTTCTGTCGTGTCCATTTTTGCATATGTCAGATGTAAAAATAAAAATGTACACATTTGCATGAATGTAATTTTATTCAAATATGCTTCCTCATGTGTTTTGTTAAATGTGAATCCCGTGAAAATGCAGACCCACAATAATCACAAGAATAAGGTTTTTCTCCAGTGTGTGTTCGTATATGTTGCTTCAGATTTGACTTTCTTCCAAAAGAAGTACCACATATGATGCAAGCATATGGTTTCTCTCCAGTGTGCGTTCGCATATGTTTCACCAAAGATGATTTTCGTCCAAAGGAAGATCTACACATATCACAAGAATATGGTTTTTCTCCGGTATGTGTTCGCACATGTTTCACCAAATCTGATTTCTGTGCAAATGAAGATCCACATGTTTCACAAGAATATGGTTTTTCTCCAGTATGTGTTCGCACATGTTTCACCAAATCTGATTTCTGAGCAAATGAAGATCCACAGGCTTCACAAGAATATGGTTTCTCTCCAGTGTGTGTGCGAATATGTTGCTTCAAATTTGACTTTCTTCCAAATGTAGACCCACATGTAATACAAGAATATGGCTTGTCTCCAGTGTGTGTCTGCATATGTTTCACTAAAGATGACTTCTGAGCAAAGGAAGATCCACACATTTCACAAGAATATAGTTTATCTTCAGTATATGTTTGTAAATTTTAGTTAATATTAGACTTTTCTTTAAAGAAAGAACGATATATAATGCAAAAATATAGCTCTTTTCCAGTGACTTCCATCTAAAAAAACACCCAGATATTTTATATGAATATGGTTTCTTCTCAGTGTCTGTTCACATATAAAATATCAAATTGCAAAAGAAGATACACATGTTTGTAATCCACGGAGTCATAAACACATATTCCATGCGACTTTGCTTGTCTTTAAGTGTGTGTTCACAAATATCGCACCAAATGTCACTTACTTCTAGAAATGTGGGTCTGCCAGATTTGAAAAATAGTTTCACATCATTTTTTTTCACATGTGATGGTATTAAATTTGATTTCTCCAGAAGGCATATTTTCCATCTCTTCCGTACAAGATTAGCGATAATGTTTCCATTTATTTAACTTCAGAATGATAAATTAATTTTCTATCCATACAACATAAATGGTTCATCTGTAAAAAAAAAAAAAAAGTAATTTTTAAACTTCAGACAAAGAGTTGCATAATGACACGGTTTATATTTTAACAGATAAATAAATTTATTTCCAAATATTAGTCTAGAATCACATTATTGAACCACTTAAGTTCAGGATATATGGAAATTTTGATGTTGGGGTACTTATTAAAAAAAAAGATGTTGTTAAAACAGAACAATATAGATTATTAATAAAGATGATAACAAAAATTAGGTTTGTTTGGTTTGGTTTGTTGGGTTTTATGGCATATCAACCTTTGTAGGTTATTTAATGCCAAAACCATTTTTATGTGAATAATCTGTTCTATTTAAAACAATTCAGTTTAGCATAAGTACACAGTTTAATTGTCAAAAACATTTCCATTTCAAACTATTCAAGCAGTTATATGTAATGATTCAGTTAAGAGTAAATACAGTTTTAATGTCGAAAAACAGTTCTATTTCAAATAATTCAGTTAAGCATAAGCACGCAGTTTATAAGTAAGTACGGTTTAATTGTCAAAAACATTTCTATTTCAAGCTATTCAGTTTACTCAAACAATTCAGTTTAGCATAAGAATGCCGTTAGTTCTATTTAACCCATAGATAGGGCCCTATAAGGTGCTACCACTCCGGGCCAGAGTGGACCTGGAAGTAATGGCAATGAAGGGGCACTCCGCATTCCCCAAAGATCCAGCACTGCTGGAACCTCACCATCAGATTGTTTAGTGTCATATCCAGGACACTCGTTAGTATGGGTCTTACCCCTCTGCAGAGGTGCAGTTGGTGCATTCTACAGCCCCCCTCCAGCCGACTGGGCAAACAAAAATTTAATAAAAATAGTTTAAATTGTCATTTTTTCTTGGAAATAAAAACAAAAATAAATTTCATTCAAACTGTTGCAGAAAGAACTTCGTATTTTTGTTTGGCTTGTAAATTAATTTGACTAATATGGTCATCACATATTTTCACCCAATGAGGATGAATTATTCTATTCAGCCTGGACCATTTTTCCAGACAGCATAAAAACAGTGAAAGCCCATCAAACACTCTCTTCCTCAGAATCTTTTGAACAGAACGGACGCACTTTCTGTCCGCTCCCTGCATAGCAGCAGAAGCACAACACCATGAGGAAAATCATTTAATTTATGGACCTCTTGAGTCTACCATCTTAGACCAAGGGTTCCCAATTGAATGTGAATTAAATGCACAGAATCAGCCACACACAGGAACACCTTTATGTCACCTCTAACTTTTGCTTTGTCTACAGCAACGCGTAATTCTGCTCAGACATCCAACTACATCACTCCTGTCCTTTAACAGCAAACCCAACATGGTGATGCATAATTCCGCTCAGGCATTTAGCTGCTAAAATTCCTTCTCAACTCCATAACTATTTTCTTCCTTCCTTCCTACGAGACTTCCAGCATAAAGGTACCCTTTATTCTGGCTGTCCCCTTCAAAGTAATCTCTTCCAGCTGCAATGCACATGTTGTACCACTCCAACAACATCTGGAAGGCCCCACTGAAGTTCTCTTGTGTGAGCGTGTCAATGACCTTCGTCACAGCCTCTTTCATCTCCTCAATTGTCTCATAATGACAGCCTCTGAGCTTAGGGAATAACCAAAAGTCACAGGGAGCAAGGTCTTGACTATAGGAAGGGTGAGAAATGTCTTGATGCCCATCTTGGTCAAATAGTCTGTGACAAGGATGGAGTTGTGGACTGGTGCATTGTCCTGGTGGAAATGCCACTGACCCAATTTGAAGAGTACTGGCCTCTTGTGACAGAATCTCTGGCTGAACTCCCTTAAAACCTCAACATAGTATTCCTTGTTGACTGTCTGTCCAGTGCATGTAGATCATGCCAGTGCTGTCAAAAAAGGGATCATCAAAAGTTTGTGGGTGGATTTGCTCTGTCTGGCTGTCTTGGGTCAGGGAGAGCCAGCATGCTTCCACTGGGAACTCTGTCTCTTGGTCTCTGGGTCATAGCAGTAGATCCAGCTTTCATTGCATCGCATTTTTTCCAAGTTTAAAACAGAATTTTATTGCATATCATTCTTCCTCACGTCCAGATTGCATTTTTGAAATTCACCAGCTGTGACAATCAGGTTTTAGTAGCGTGTATTTCAATTCCTGCTGTAGCTGTTTATTTGAACCTGAAATCATAAAAATTGGTCAGTCATCTTCATGAGATGTATAGCAATAACATACTGAATTTTCAAGCGTCTATGACAATTTTAAATGCCTGTACAAAAAAGTCAGGAAACTTATTGAATGCACCACATATATATGATTTCTAAACATATTTTGTTTAGATATACACAATTAAATGATTAAACAGTTCTGTTTCTAGCAATTCAGTTTAGCATTATTCACAAAGTTTATTAGTTCCAAGTATTGCTATGTATCACAAACAATTCAATTAAACATCATCTCAAACATTCATTTACACACAGTTAAATAATCAAACAGTTCTCATTTCAAACAATTCAGTTCAGCATAAATCATTTGTTTGCACTTAGTTTAAATGTCAAACAGTTCTATTTGGTCCACAGATAGGACCCTTCAGGTTCTACCACTCCAGGTCAGAGTGGACTTGAGGGCAATGGCAATTAGAGGGTATTCCCCATTCCCCAAAGCTCCAGCATTACTGAAGCCTCACTATCAGATTGTTTAGTGTCATATCAAGGACACTTGTTAGTGGGGGGGAGCCTTACCCCTCTGCAGAGATGCATTCAATGTATTCTACAGCCCCACCTGACTGGGATCATTATTTCCGTTTAATAATAGTCATTCGTTTGCACACAGATATATGGCTTTTGGAGGTGCCCGTGGTGTAATGGTTATCATCCTAGGAAACGGACATGGCGACACGAGTTCAAATCCTGGACGAGACTGATTGCATTTCACATAGCACTAATACCCTAGGGAAAGGTATGAATCCAATTATTCTCCCTCCAGCTATGGGTAAATAGTAGGACAGATTAGGTTCTTCAGCCTTGGTGAGGCAACAAGTCTAGGAGAAGGAAAACTCTGAATTTAAACCTGTTAAACTCTGCTTAAAAATTGACCTTAAGTCATATCCTACCCGAGCGGAGGGGTTGGGTAAATATGGATATATGGCTTTAATTTACAAATGATAATTTTTAATCCAAACAATTTACAATTATATAGCATCAAGTATTCCTATCAAATACAAATAAGTTTTAAATAGATCTATTTGATCTAAAGATAGGACCTTATAGATATGACTACTCCAAGCCAGAGTGGACCTGAAAGTAATGGCAATGAAAGGATACTCAGCACTCCCCAGAACTGGAGTTTCAAAATCAGATGCAATATAGTATCACACTCAAGACATGACCATTTTTCGTAGGTCTTAAACTTCTACACAAACTAAGTGTTAAGAACAGAGTGAGATAGTTTAAAATTTGAAGTCTAACCTTGGCACAGAGAATGATTGACATCTTTTTATTTATTAAACTTATTTCATAAATTCCAGTATCTTGACATTTTCCGTAGCAAATTACTTTCATTATTAATATGGATATCTCTCAAAACAATATCAACAATACCTAATAATTTTATTTAATTTCCTTTTAAAAACATTTCTTGTTCTATTAGCCTGACCACTTATCGTTCCCTGTATTGCTAAGTTGATACTTGACAATAAAACCAAAACATGTCAATCATTCTTGATGACAAAGTTAGACTTCAGTTTCTATTTTAATTATCTATTTTTTGTCTTTTTAAGATGGTCGTCTTGGTACACTGTGATGTCCTTCTGAAGGAAGGATGAAACCCTAACAATAATAGTTAAATGTCTCAATAGTGATGAATTCACTTCCCCATGATCATGTGTCTCCATGTTTGAGTACATTGCTATATGCTGTCATTTGACAAACAAAAGATTTGAAAGAGAGATTGATTGATTTCAGGGTTATCATATGTCTAGACTTAGGGAACAGTGTTTTTTAACGCTCATATTAGCATTTTTCATAGTTCTTAGGACATTTTTTTTGCACATAGTCGCATTGATTACTGATAATTTTTAAACAGGTATATTTGACCTATAGATCATACCCTAATAGTTACTACCACTCCAGGTCAGAGTAGACTTGGAAGTAATGGTAGAGAAGGGGAATTCCAAACCCCACAGATCTCCAGTAAAAACTGAGAATCTTTGTTAAAAACTGAGAAAAATAAACAAATTAAATAAATGTATTTTAAATTGTTCCAAATTTGAAAAAAATGTTAAAATTTATGTAATGTTTTCCTTTTTTTTAAAATCAAAAAAATTTTAATGTAACATCTTTTACATTGGTTGGTTGGTTGGATTTTATGGCATATCAACCTTTGCTAGTTATTTAATGCCAAATCTATTTTTATATAAATAATCAGTCCTAATTCAAACAATTCAATTTAGCATAAATACACAGTTTGATTGTGAAAACATCTCTATTTCAAGTTGTTTAGTTAAACAGTTCTAATTCAATAATTCAAACAATTCAGTTTAGTATAAGTAAAGTTTTTGTCCACACAGTTAAATGTCAAAACAATTCTCTTTTGAATAATTCAATTTAGTATAGTACAGTTTTAACGCCAAAAACAGTTCTATTTCAGACAATTCAGTTTAGCATAAGTACACAGTTTACATGTCAAAACAGTTCTATTTCAAATAATTCAGTTTAGCATAAGTACGCAGATTACTTCTCTTTAACTCATAGTACCCTATCAGGTGCTACCACCAGGCCAGAGTGGACCTTGGAATGATGGTAATGAAGGGGTATTCTACATTCTACAAAGCTCCAGCATTACTGGAACCACACCATCAGATTGTTTGGTGTCATATCCAGGACACTCGTTGGTAGTGGGAGGGGGTCTTACCCCCCTGCAGAGATGCAGTCAATGACACTCCCAGCCGACTGGACAAGTAACATCTTTTAGATCACAATTTTAAAAGTTAAAGCTAAAATATTTTCATGATGAATATCAAAATGGAAAATTTTAATTTCCCAGAGTTTGTAAAGCTTAGAATTGATTTTAATTGATTCCAATCGGTTTTAATGGGCAAAAATGATTTTTAGATTTAAACAAACAATTTTTTTATTCATAATGATTAAAATTAACTTTTATAAAAGCTTTCCTTAGAAAAGTCAGACATGACTTTTTCATCTAAAGGGTCAAATATTGAAATTTAACAGAATTACTGAGATGAATGTTTTATTATATGTTTCAGTCCATGGAATTTGTGATTTTTGTCTGATCTGATAAAAATAGACGAAGTTCTCAATATTCTTGATAGATTTTTTTTCAAATTAAAACTTACTTTTAAAAAACATTTTTTTATCTTTCTCACAACCAAATAAAAAATAAAAATGATAAATTTCTCTTTTTCTCTATTTTGAAAATATAATTAAAATTGTCTTTTCCCCCCAATTAATTTGCAGAGCAGGAAATACAATGAGAAAAAGAAAGAGAAAATAAAATTGATTATTTCTTGCTTTTTCTCTAAATTTGGTCGACTGGTTTAAAATTTACTTTCAACCAATGTACACAATTTCTTTTTCTTTTTTTTTAATAAAAAAATCGAAATAAGATTAATTTTCTTTTTCTTCTTCACTTATTAAAATTTTTTAACCAAAAATTTAATGGGAACATTTTCAAAAATTACAATTAAATAATAAAATGAATTGATTCCAATTTTATTAAATAAAAATATCGTTTACTTGCATTTGAAAGATTAAAATTTAAAGATTTGATTTTTTTAAAAAAGATTTATCAAATTAAGGAAAGAAAAAAGTTGTCGTTTGTTTTAATGATTTTAATTTTAAATAAAATCAAGTTTCATTTTTTTTAATCGGCGACTTTTTTCTTTAAAGATAAAAAACAAAATGGAATGAATGAAAAGATAGTAAAAGTCAATTTACCTGGAAGAAAGTTTTTCGCTGATTAAAAGTCTCTTAAATCTTCTTAATTTGACAACAACACTTCAAATTCACACATGAAATGTTTACCTTACCAGAATTGAAGAGAAATTTGAATGAATACTTTTCGGTAATTATCGGCAATTTCCGACAACCAACAACAGAATCGACATTTTTTGCATTTTTAATAATTATATCCAACTAATTTGAAAAGCAAATACTTTATATTTTGAAATATAGTTCATGAAGGGTGTAAACTTTATATTCTTTTCAAGAAGAAAGATATCTTCAAACGGTGTCGGACATAATTTTGTGGCTTCTAATTTTTCAAACGAAATTACAGCAGCAAATCATCAAACGATAATTTATTTTTAAGACTAGCTTCTGTGGTTATTTTCTCTTTTTAACATCTTTCTTACATAAACCTTTAAAAAAAAACATTACACAGAACATATACAGTATTAATATAACTAATTTTGTTTTTTTTATATATATACAAATATTATACACAGATAAATATCTGTTGAATAAATATTATATACAGATCAAATTTATGGCATATCAACCTACGAAGTTGCTGCTTTTAGAACAGGAGTGAATGTTCAGCCATATGTTGCGTAGTCCTTTTGCGAGGGAATGTATATTTGGTTACGTTATTCCCTCACTAATTGTTGTTGGAAAATAAAGGAGGATGAAGAAGTACGAAGATGCCGTAAGGTTTGTTATGAGGGTTTTAATGGCAGCATGGAATAAAGGGTTTATATTTATGCTGCAAGTCTCGTAGGAAGGAAAGAAGTAAGGAAACGAAATGAAGTTATGATAGAGTTGAGAAAGCATTTTAGCAGCTAAATGCCTGCGCGAAAAGTGCATCGTTAGGTTAAGTAATTGTTGAATGTGTAGAGGGAGATACGTTCGCCATAGTGTAGCAAAAGTCCTGTTTGCTGTTTGAGGACAGAAACGATTGTAGAGTTTGTGGTTCTAGTTGTTTCGGGGAGAAGCGTGAATGTCTTCAGAAAATGTTGCCTAGAGATGAAGTAACTAGGCGTCGGAGCGAAATGTGGCATCGCAGTCGACGTAGCCAATTTTGGGGGTGACGTAAAGTTGTTCCTGTGTGTAGCGTATTGAATTCATCTAATTCATATTCAACAGGGAACCCTTGGTCTAAGAGAATAGACGCAAGGGGTCCATAAATTAGATGGTTTTCCTCATTGTGTCGATGCTGCTGCTGCTGCTGCTGCTGCTATTGAAGAGCAGACAGTGAGACGTCTGTCCTGAACGAAGAAGTTCTGAAAAAGGAAGAAGTGTTTGACGGCTTCCCCAATTTGTGCTGCCCGGAAAGATGGTCCGGTTTGAATAGGATAAGTCATCTTGATTGGGTGAAATTATGCGTCGACCCTAACAGTCGAATCAAAATACGCGCCAAACAAAAATGCGAAGTTCTTTTTGCTACAGTCCTGTTTGCTGTAGGAGAGAAGTATGAAGGTTTTAGTGAGGAAATATTGTTACGTGTTGTTACGTTGTTATTTCCATGCTAAATGTTGTTGGAAACTAAAGGAGAGAAGAACCAAGATATCGGAAAGTTTTTATGAAGGTTTAATGACAGCAAGAATAAAGGATATCTTCATGCGGGAAGTCTCGTAGGAAGGAAGGAAGGAAATAGTTATGAAGTTGAGAAGGAATTTTAGCAGCTAAATACCTGAGCGGAATGTGCGTTGCTACTGTTAAGGTATTGTTGAATGTCTGAGTGAGATATGGTCACCATAGGTGTAGCAAAAGTCGTGTTTGCTGGTTAAGGACAGGAATGATGTAGTCACCCATGAATGTGTGGTCCTGGTTGTTGTGGGAGAGAAGCATGAATGTCTCCAGAAAATGTTGCCCAAGGATGAAGTAGCTGGATGTCTGAGCGAAATTGCGCGTCGCTGTCGACATGGCAAAAGTTGGAGGTGACTTAAAGGTGTTCCTGTGTGTGGCGGATTGAATGCATCTAATTCATATTCAACTGGGAACCCTTGGTCTAAGAGGGTAGACTCAAGAGGTCCATAAATTAGATTGCTTTCCTCATGGTGTTGTGATGCTGCTGCTATGAAGGGAGCGGACAGTAAGCACGTCTGTCCTTTCCGAAATATTCTGAGCTAGAGATAGTTTGACGGGTTTTCCCCAATTTGGTGCTGCCCGGAAGAATGGTCCGGATTGAATTGGATAAGTCATCCTCATTGGGTTAAAATATGCGTCCACCATAATGGTCAAATTAATTTACGTGCCAAACAAAAATACGAAGTTCTTTCTGCTACAGGGTAATTGGTTTATTTGTACATATTCTTTATCATTAGAGACATCTTTTCAACACATTACATATTACTGACCATGCCGGGAATTAGCTGAACCCTAGATGGAAATAGACATCGGCTCACCTCTGCATGAGAAATCTAACTTCTAAAATTCTAGAACCTCCAGTCACCATCCAGCTACTTCATCCCTGGGCAACATTTTCTGGAGACATTCACGCTTCTCCCCCAAATAATCCGGACCACACATTCATGGTTGTATAACGGTAGGGTGGAATTCAAATGTTGATTTGGTCACATTTACCGTTATATGAACGAAAATCGAAAGAAGACGGAAATATCAAGTTTCCAAGTTTTATTGTTCAGCTGGAGGCAAAAGGAAATTGTCCAAGTTCTTGGTTATGTGAAGAAAGATGCAGAAAGCTATGTCTGATAAGAGTGGAGTTGAAGACTAGCAGTACTCACGGCATTATTTGTTGACGAGTGGAATCCTCGGGGTTAAAATAAGCAACACGAAATATGTTAGAATAGTGTGTGTAAACGTCGCACAAAAGCAACAAGTGGTACAGTTATTCATAAACCAAGGAGAAGAAAGTTAACAATTCTCCTCATGAATACTTGGAGTGTTGGGTAAAAGTTTGCTCTTCTTCAAGCCGAAACAGGGAGAAAGTCTTAAGGGTATGGGGTCTGAATCCTTGGTTATCTGGAGGAGTCGGTCAGCACGTCTTGGTCCCTCGGTGAAGAGAATGTGGAAGAGGAAGAGGGCGCTTTTCATTGGCTTATATTTAGCCCCGGAAACCGCCCCGGGCTGAATGGCCAAAACCAACAGTCAAAACTCTAACGTTTTGACAACGCATGTAAAAAGCAAAAATCATGGGGTGATTTATTGGTGAATGGAAACCCAACATGAAATGGATTTTTCTGCCTAACTCAGCAATTCACAAACTGTGCAAAATGAAGAAAGTTCTTTCTGCAACAGTAGACTGCATCATTCCTGTCCTTAACCAGCAAACACGACCTTTCCTACACCTATGGCGACCATATCTCACTCAAACATTCAACAATGCCTTAACGTAGCGACGCACATTTCACTCAGGCATTTAGCTGCCAAAATTCCTCCTTCCTTCCTTCCTTCCTTCCAACGGGACTTGCAGCATAAACGTAAACCCTTTATTCCAAACTGTAAAGTCTTTATATCTGAGGTAATGGATACTTGCTAGGTATGGACTATTACCAAGATGAATCGATAAGATGAATGATGATTAAAGACAGAGGGGGAACGAACATCTGCCGCTATGCCTGGTATATTCCTTTATTGACCAAATCCCCCGGATGTAGTAGGGGCCTTAACCCCTGTGGCATCAGAGGTTATTTCCCTTTTGTTTGTTCGGATATTACAATGCTCTTTTTTTTAAAATAATGATAACAACAATGACAGTGGTGGTAATAATTATCTGGTGAGGGAGTTCATTCACTCTGTGAAGTGATTGGGATGCTTGCACAGATGGCTCGGACTCTTATGTCGGAGGAGATATCTGTTAACCTGAATGAGAGAAAAGAAAATGATGATGATTCAGACTATTGTGTACGGGTATGTTTATTATTATTTATTTATTTATTTATTTATTTATTTATTTTTTTTTGTTAGTGGTCAAATCTTTTGGGTGGCAGTTTTGTTCTGCTTGAATGCCTGAGGTTTAGAGTTGTGTGTTGTGTTTGGTTGTCTTTGTATTCTGGTGGCGTTGTCATATGTGTGTAGCTTTCATCCTCAGATGAGGGGTAATCCAGTAGGTTATGTGCAGGGTTTGTTGTTGGCTTATGGATTTTTTTGAAGAAGCTGGAATTTCTTGTAGTTTGGCTACCTTTGTGTGTAGCGGTGATCATGGATCCCTTTTTCTTTATAATAGTCATTGGGTTAGGCTGGTAAGGTGTGAGAGCCTTTGAGGTGTTGTCGCTTTTTACAATGACTGTATCACCCGCCCTGAGATCATTGGGTTTCACGTACGCTTTTCTATCAGCGTATTGCTTTATTTTTCTCTTGGCTTCGGTGTCACGCTCCCTAATGCTGGAGTCTTCAGCAATGGGTGTGATCAGGTGTGGCATGGCGGTTTTTTATAGTCCGGCCAAATAGGATTGTGGAGCAATGTGGTGTCGTCCGGTAGTCCAGCAGGAATTTGAATAATTCCTGCTTCCAGCTTCGACCTTTATTTAAGGCAGCTTTAATAGACTTTTTTACAGTGCGTATGAAGCGTTCTGTTTCCCCGTTGGCCTGGGGCCATAGGGGTGTTATTCTCCTGTGTCTGAATCCAGTGATGGAGGCATAGGTTTTGAATTCGTGGCTGTTGAATGGTGGGCCATTGTCCGTTTTGAGGGAGACTGGCTCACCAAATTCGGCGAATATCTTGTCTAGGCGGGGTATGACTGATGTTATGGAGATGGAGTCCAGGATGTCGACAACAACATAGCGTGAGTATTTGTCTGTGACAACGAGGAGGTACTTTCCATTTTGGAGGTGTCCAAAGTCAGCACTGACTTCTGTCCATGGGGCTGCTGGTAGTGGGGACATTTGCAGTGGCTCTCTTGTCGGTTTATGGGTACTGATCTGACAGGTGTGGCAGTTCTTGATGTTTTCTTCCACAAGAGGCTGCATGTTTTTGAACCAGACCTTTTCTCGGAGGAGAGCCATGGTTTTCACAATGCCTTGGTGTCCAGTATGTGCTATTTTGACAGCTCTGTTTTGTAGTGCTTCAGGCAGTACTATCCGGTGCCCTTTGAGGATGATGCTATCCTTGTGTGCAAGTGATAGTTCGGCACGATTGGCGTGTAGAGTGTGGAATGTTGCTTTGTTTATGCCATCCTCGACACCATGCCATTTGTTGGTAAGGATGGCTTGGATGACAGTGGTGAGTGTCTTATCTTTTGCCGTTTCCGTTGCAACTTCATCAATTGTCATTGCTTTGGGGGTTGAGGTTGAGAGGATGTAGTTTATATATTCCTCTGCTATTTTTTGTTCTCTGTCGCTTGGTGGTAGGTGCTTTGGATGGCGGCTGAGATAGTCAGCTGGCTTGTCATGGCCTGGTTTGTATATGACTGTCATGTCGTATGGTTGCGTTCTCAAAACCCAGCGTTCAATGCGTGCTGATAGTTGGGAGCGGGTGTTGTTAAAAATGGATGTTAGGGGTTTGTGGTCTGTAAAGACAGGGAATGGAGCTCCAAAGATATATATGTGAAAGTGTTCACATGCCCATGTGATGGCGAGTGCTTCACGTTCTGTTTGGGAGTATCTCTGTTCAACTGCGGATAGAGCACGACTTGCAAATTGTACTATCCGTCCATTTTGTGACAGCACGGCAGAAATGCCTACCGGACCGGCATCCGTATGTATTTCAGTGTGTTTGTTCGGGTCAAAGTTGGCAAGTGAGAATGCTCTGCTCAGTGCCTCCTTAATGTTTTTTTAGACATTCAGTGTGGCGTTCAGTCCAGGACCATTGTGGGTTTTTTTTGTTATTTGACGTAGTTCATGGGTGAGGGTTGCATAGTTTGGAATGAATTCTGCCTCACAGAAGTTAGTCATCCCCAACAAACTTCTGACTTCTGATGCATTTTTAGGGTCGGGTAATTCAAGGATTGCTTTTATTTTGAGGTCGATTGGCTGATGCCTTCATTACCGAAGGTGTGTCCAAGGAATTCCAGTTACCTCTTGTTGTACTCACATTTGCTGCTATTTAGGGTGAGTCCTTTTTCGCGAAGTCGTCTGAATATCGCATGGAGGTTTTGGTCGTGGTCTTGCTGGTCTGATCCGAAGCAAAGAATGTCGTCACTGATGTTGATAGCTCCCTTGATCCCTGTAAGTGCTTGACTAATTTCTTCCTGGAATATCTCACTGGCGGAGTTGACACCAAAAAAGAGTCTTTTATATCTGTACAGGCCCAGGTGTGTTGCAAAGGTGGTTATATATCGGGATTCTTCAGCTAGTTCCAATTGGTTGTAGCCTTGGTTAAGATCCAATTTGCTGAAAACATTAACTCCTGATAGAATAGTTTTCAGTTCATTGAGTGTGGGGGTTGGGTGTCGTTTCCTTTTGATAGCTTTGTTTGCCGCCCTCATGTCGATGCAAATCCTGATTTTATTTTGACCCTTTTTGGGTACTACAACAATAGGAAATACCCATGGGGTTGGTCCGCCTGCCTTTTCAATCACTCCCAGTTTCTCATCTTTGGCTATTAACTCTTCTATATCCTTCCTTACGTGAAAGGGGACCCTGCGGTATCTCTGAGCGATGGGTGGTATGTTTTCATTTATGTGTAGGTGAACTTTTTTTTCTTTGAGTTTACCCAGACCATTGAATAGGTCTGCGTAGTCCTCTAGAAGTTTAAGAGTGGGGAGTGGGGTCTGTGCATCAGAGTTACTGATGTGGTTGACTGAATGAGTGTTTGCTGACAGTATTTTGAGCCTTTTACATGTTTCCCAGCCAATAATGGGTTTTTCTGGGTTCTTTATAACATGTTTGTCCGCTTGGCAGGAGATGCCTCTAAACTTTAGAAGTGTGCTGAATTGACCTAGCACTGGGGTGGCTTCCTTGACACCGAATCCAGATATTACGGTTTTTGTGGGTCGGAGGAGAGGCGTTGGTCTTAGGGATTTGTAATCTGCCTCACACAAAATGTTTATGGTGGCGCCAGAGTCAGCTAACACATCGAACATTTGATGGCCATCACCAAAAGATAAGTCAAAGTAAGGAAGGTTTTTCACTTTACCTGTATGGAATATATATTCCGTGTCACTGCTGCTTTTTGAGTCTCGTTGATGGTCCTCAATGTAATTTACCGGTCGTTGACTGGTGTGAGCTTGTGGGCGTGGGGGGCGGTTTGTTCTTCGCCGTCTGTCCTCGTCATTTAGTTTTCTGAAACAGACTGAGGCGAAATGTCCCCATCTCCGGCAATAGACACACTGGTTCTGGAATGCAGGGCAGGATGTCGGTCCCCGTTCATGTGGGTATTTCCCATTGCAATTTCTGCACCGGTTTTGTCGGGGGCGTTTGCGTGGCCATTGTTGTTCATGCGTGACTTTGTTGGCTACTGCATTAATGGATGTGGTAGGTTTTGTAGTAGAGTTGGCGTCTTCTAAGCGCATCTGTTCCATTTGTTTGAATATGGTTTCTGTCATTTTGGCATAGTTTATTAGATCGCCTAGGAGCATGTTTGGGTTCATCAGTCCCTTTTGGCGAACTTTTTCTGATAAACAGCCCGTTATTAGCTGGGATTTTATTTTTGCATTTCTGTCTGTGTAACGGCACATATCTGCTGCCTCTTTTAATTCCCGATGAAAGTCCTCTATGTTTGGGGTGTTTTTTTTCCGGAATATAAATCTGTTATACTCAGTGTTGTTTTCTGGGTTGAAGTAGTTTTGCACAGCCAGGACGAGCTTATCGAAGTGTGTTTCGTTTTTTTCTGGTGTGGTTTGTTCAGACGGTAGTTCGTCAATAATATCATTTACTTCTTCGCCAACAAAAGTTAAAAGTATAGCTTTTTTTTTCGTTTATCGTCTTCTATGTTGTATGCAGTGAAGTAATTTCTCAGTCTGTTGACATATTTTGTCCATTTTGCTGCTTTGTGTTTTGATTCGTAGTCAAATTTTGGGTAATTTGGTAAAGCGGCCATGTTAGTTTTTTTTTCGGTACGTGGGCAGGTTTGTTCTTGTCTTTTTTTGTTGTTGTTGTTATTGGTGAGTAAACGACTCTTTCTTCGTCGCCAATGTAAAGTCTTTATATTTGAGGTAATGGATACTTGCTAGGTATGGACTATTACCAAGATGAATCGATACGATGAATGATGATTAAAGACAGAGGGGGAATGAACATCTGCCGCTATGCCTGGTATATTCCTTTATTGACCAAATCCCCCGGATGTAGTAGGGGCCGTAACCCCTGTGGCATCAAAGGTTATTTCCCTTTTGTTAGTTAGGATATTACACATACTGCCATTAAAAACTATCATAAAAACTTTTCGACATCTTGGTTCTTCCGTCCTTTATTTTCCAACAACATTTAGCGAGGAAACAACAACTTAACGTAACACATGCAACAATATTCCTCGCTAAAACCCCAACCGGAAAAAAAACTTGGGAAAGCATCGACCGATGAAGGATGCTGGTGAGAGAAACAATCAACAGCTGAGGCTAACAAACTATTCACATGGTGAGATAGCTGTCAATGTCACATTAATTTGTTCCTAATTTATTCAAGGTCACGTGCTCAATGTATCAGTTGTTGGTCAAAAAGGTATCATTTGGATGCATCTTTAAATAAAAAAAAATATATACTTTATTTTCTGGCACTTGGTGACTTTGAAGTCTACAAATGCATCATTCACAATATGGATGTTTCTAAGAAGAGTCTATAACAAGAGGCCGGATAAGGTTACCATTATTAACTATAATGGCAGTTAAGGTTGATGAGTCCTGTTGCCTTTGTTATATTAAGAGAAGGAAGAAAACAAATGAGTCGATGAGAATATTGATATGTTTCAAAAGGGAAGTTTTAATGGCATCTTGAGACGAAAAATCCCTTGTGCCTAGAGTCGTAGAAATAGATGAAAAGAATTGCTGATGTCAGAGCAGGAATAAACATCCAATTTGAAGCCTCGAGGGTCAGTTGGTCTAGGCGGGATGAATGAATGATAATGGAATGATTTCCAAGAAAACAACGGTCCATAAATTGGATGTGCTCTCCTCATGGTGATGGTTGTCTGCTGTTGGAGTTAAAGAGAGAAAGAGAGGATCGGTCTGTCCTGCTCGAAAAATATGTGAAGAAGAGGAAGAGTGCGCCTTTATACTGCCTTTTATATTTCCCTGGAAAGTAATCCGGGCAGAATGGGATAAATCATCCTTATTGGTCGAAAATATGAGATCGAGATCAAAATGGTCCAAATATTTCCCGCACTAAACAATAATTTGAAATTCTTTCTGCTACAAGTCTAAGCATTACCCTTATGTAAGTAGGCAAACCATTTACTCAGGCTTTGAAATATTTGACTCAAAGTCAACGATTTGCGTTTTCGACGCTATTTTTATGATTAAAACAACGGTTGATGGTTTGGTTTGGTTTTATGGCATATCAACCTTTGTAGGTTATTTAACGCCAAATCCATTTTTATGTAAATAATCTGTTCTATTGAAAACAGTTCAGTTTAGCATAAGTACACAGTTTAATTGTCAAAAACATTTCCATTTCAAACTATTTAAGCAGTTATATATAATAATTCAGTTAAGTGTAAATACAGTTTTAATGTCGAAAAAAAAACCCAGTTCTTTTTTAAATAATTCAGTTAAACATAAGCACGCAGTTTAAGTGTAAGTACGGTTTAATTGTCAAAAACGTTTCTATTTCAAGCTATTCAGTTTACTCAATTCATTTTAGCATAAGTATGCTGTTAGTTCTATTTAACCCATAGATAGGGCCCTCTCAAGTGCTACTGTCGCGACCTGCCGATAAACATAAACGGATCAAGTTACACGCCCGCTGTAGGACAATTATATCCGGGTACGGTCGGAACTGACTAAGCCCTTTTTCTTTCTAACGACCTTGACACCTCGTGACAGCTAAAAGAAAAGGATGAATTAAAATTAACAATATTTACAAAGCACTTCGGCCAAAAATAACGTTATAAAACAGGAACTAATAGTCGTAGCCAGCTTATAGTAGGTAAAGAAAATACTTAATGGCTACACTCATTTTTTATCAAAGAATTTTATATTCACGCGGCTGGAGCTGTGTGTCACAGCACTTTCGTCATATCAACAGGCCCTTTTTCAACGCTCTCGCGAAGCTCATTAAGGAGGAATCCTGCATTTTGTGCGGTTGCATTCAACTTACCTTCCGGCGTTGGTCCCACTTCTCGTGGTAGATCTGCCTTTCTTCCACCTACATAGGTATGCACAAAGGTCCTTTTTAGGACCATAAGAGGTCACTGTCTGCGGGTCAGAGCATCTCTGGCGGTCAGTAATGACCAGTCGAAATAGACGGCCAGGTGGCAAACACGAAGACGGATTCTAAGACCAACCGGTCTTACTCTCGGTTCCGATTGTCCGATAAGCTGTCCAGCGCTAATGGCACGGTCCAGCCTTTAGCTACCGCTTCGCTATCTGCGCAGCGCTAAGATAACGCCCATCTTAGCCTCGGCCTCCTGGCCTGTCTGCACGGCTTTGACACGACAAAGCCTTCGCTCCTGTCCGCTCGTCCGCCCGGCTTTGACACCACAAAGCCTTCGCGCCTGTCCGCACGGCTTTGACACGACAAAGCCTTCGCTCCTGTCCGATACGTCCGCACGGCTTTGGCGCGAACCTAGCCATAGCCATCGTCCGCACGGCTTTGACACGGCAAAGCTTTCGCTCCCGTCCGATACGGCTAGGGGGCCCGGCAAAGCCCTAGCCTTTTCCTCGACCTCGATGCTCTTGCAAGTTACAACGCAGTCCACGTAACGACTCGCTGTTACGGACTGTTCTACCACTGCAACATCTGGCTCACGTACGACCCGCCGTACGAACCAGCAGCCGGATCGACACACCCTTGGTTAACCCAACATACCGTCATAACCGGGAATATCGATCTACCAACCTCGACCGACCTCAGCTGCCCGCGACGACTATCCAACGGTATCCAACGACCCGACCGAATCTCAGCTTACCAGCATCAAACATCCAGCTGTATCTCCACGACTCGACCTACGCCAGCTACCCTCATCGAACGCCCAGCTGCGAACATTTACAACGCGACTATACCAGCTAACGATATAACCCATCCTAGCTGAAGACTACATACAACCGCCACGGACATTTACATACACGCTTGTAAATACGACAAATAAATCGTCGCTTGTTATTATTGTTACCTCGCCTTTGTTCCTTCATATTGCTTTGGCTGTTCTCATTCACATAACTCATTTGCGGGGTCGACATACTTATCGGCTCTGCAACACTACCACTCCGGGCCAGAGTGGACCTGGGAGCGATGGCAATGAAGGGGTACTCCGCATTCCCCAAAGCTCCAGCACTGCTGGAACCTCACCATCAGATTGTTTAGTGTCATATCCAGGACACTCGTTGGTGGGGTCTTACCCCTCTGCAGAGAAGCAGTCGGTGTATTCTACAGCCCCAGCCGACTGGGCAAACAACGGTTGAACCAGGCCGTAATGGTTAGTAATGTCCAGGAGTGGAGTTTTATCATCAGATGCAATTTAGTTCTATGTCTTGGAGATCCCTTCTTTGATATGTGGATGAAGGGGTTAAACGCTTCCGTAAAAAGATACTCATTGAATAATTAAATACTGAAAATAATATCAATACTGACTATACTGAATAAACAGCGCCATCTGTGGACTGAAACTTTGATGAATAATTTTAACTGTGAGCACAATCAATTTTAACAAATGGCAAATTTGTGAAAATTACTTTATTTTCCCATTAATCATCTCAAATGGCGGTCACTATAAAAATGTTTGCAAAGAAATTGAAAGTTAAGAATCAAAGTCACTGCTATTACAACTTGACGATATGTAAATCTAACCCGGTATGAAAAATTACAAGCGACAAATTATAACCAACACCGGTTGATGTTTTCTTCAGTTTTTCATTGTTTAGCAAAATATTTTCTTCTTGAAAAAAGAATTTCACGTTTACAGCGATTTTTTTTCCTAATTTTTAAACAATTATTTGAGTATGTTTAAAAAGTAAAATGTTTACTTTTTAAATTTGTCGAGAAAGTTGAATGAAATGAAAAAATGTTTATTCTGTTTTTAGTTGTCGGAAAGTGGCGATAATTACCGAACAATTTTCCGGTTTTCCATCAATTCAAATTTATCTTCAAAAAATATTTGCTGTGCGAATTTGAAGTGTCATTTCCTTTAAGGAAGTTTTAAACACCGAAAAGTCTTATTCCAGGTAAATCAAAGTTTATATATATATATGTGTATATATATGTATATATATATATATATATATATATATATATATATATATATATATATATTTTTAATTTGGTGTTGAATTAGTTTTGTTTTAACCTAGAAAATTTTATCGTCAAAGAAAACGATATTGATGAAAAAACTAAAAGTCAATTTATTTGAATTGAAACCTTTAAATTTCCCAGCACCTTGTTTTTCTTCCTTTAATTAGGGGATCAAATCATAATGTATTCATGTTGCAAAGTGATCCCTCACTTCTTCCTTAAATAAAATAAATCTTTTAAAAATCAATTAACGTTCGTTCGTGTAAATTATATTTTTATGAGTAGGGGGATCAAGTCTTAATGTATTCATGTTATAAAGTCATCCCTCACTTATTGGCCATATTTATCGTTGAGTTTGTTAGGTTTTATGGCATATCAACTTTTTATGGGTTATTTCAAGCCAAATCTTGTTTGTGTATATATATCAAATATATATGAATAGTAAGCGAATATTTTGTAGCCTCATATTTTTAAACAATATATTTTCGATACACGCAATCACTTAACTGTGTGGAAGCAAATTACTTACATTAGATAATTATTTGGTACTTGTGCATCTATGTTACCGCAAAAAAGTCGAAGTTTCCCGAGTGTTTGCGGGCCGATAACGGAAAGAATCGGAATATTCCGGAACGAAATTTAAGCAAGCAGACGATAAAATAAGTCAACCAATTTGTTGACAAAACGCATAAAGACCAAAAACAAAACAAAAAAAAAAAAAAAAGAAAGAGAAAAAGACAATTTTTAATAGATAATGTTACCAACCTTTTCAGGAAAAAAAGAATAAATCAACAGTCAATGTATGGTAATTTTCGATATGAAAAAATAGTTTGAATTTTTATTTTATCTATTTTGGGTGGGTTGTGTATCTTTTTTTTTTCTTTGTAAATAATTTTTTTCGTGTTTCTGCACTTATTGTACCATGCAGAAGTAATAACATGTGAATTTAGAAATCCATTCTTACCATGGGGAGGGGGGGTTGTAACTATTCTGTACTTTCACCTAACAATTTAATAATAATCCAGGTCCTGCATTTGGTGTTACGGCATCTCCAGCCATAACTTTTCCTCATTTCTTTTTAAGTGGCAAGGATGCTCACATACCCGGCAACTTTTAATTTTGCCAATAAGGTTATTTTCTTGGCAGAATTGGATCACCATTTCTGCATATTGTAGATTTTTGCTTAGCTGTGATAAACTCGTTTACAATTGTTTGTAACTTAGTAAACAAATTGATTGAATTATTTTATCTTAAATTTGATTAGCTAGGCGTTTCGGCATAATCCAATTCTTTCCGGAAACGCTCGGGAAAGTTTGGCTTTTTTGTGGTAACATAAATGCATAAGTACCAAAAGTACTTGTGTTAGACAATAATTCTTGGAAATATTTTGGCTGTGTGCAAAAGAGTGAGTTCTAGCTTGTTTAAAAATTAAAAAAAAACTCCACATTCATCCTTAAAGATATTTTCTTTGATATTATTTTGTTTAAAGCTAATGGTTTTAAAAAAATATATATTTGGTTAAATCTTTGCATAAACTTTTTGTCCAAAATGAAAATAAATTATTACCATTGATGCAGTGTTTTGATCAAGAATTCCCTGTCATCTGAAAATATTAGCTATAAGCATATTGAAAAAAATTTGTGTTGATTATTAAATCCATACTAAGCTTTTCAAAATAGATATTTTTAAATGACCCCAAAAAACAACAGTAAAATTCTCACATGCACTCATTCAAGTTTGAAGGAAAAAGAAATTTTCTTGTTTAGAATACACATTCTTTTTTTGCCTTAAAATAACCAACTCCAAAAACATAAGAACATTCTAGAAATTTCGGATCAAAATAGCATTAACATTAAAGTTACATTTTTATATTTTTCAACCAATCAGCTAAAAACACAAAATAAGAACATTCTAGAAAATCTGGCTCAGAAACTAATTAACGGAAAAATATTTAGGCTCTAAAACAAATAAGTAAATATACGAATCTGATTGGTCAAGAAATGTCTGTGTGCTTGAATTTTAGGACCCACAATAAAACTATTTTTTGATCCACTTAGGTGACCCCAAAAAGGATAAATAACGAAGAATTTAATTAACCAGGTCATTCAATTCATTCATTCCTGCCACTACGAGAGGTCATGAACAGACAGCAGAGAGCCACGCCATAAGGCTCAAAGGGAGAAGGCATGCAACCTTTTTTTATCAATGTGACACATTGTCGCCAAAGTCATAAGAAAACACATGTGCGGACTTAAGAAAACAAAGGTCCATCACTTATATATACACACACACATAACCATGTATGTAAGTAAAGTGAAATTTTTATCTTCTTTACTTCGGCCAACTATGGACCCATTTATTTGATAGACTTTATTAACATGTAAACACACACACGGGCAAACAATCTTATTTTCATTCAACTGTCCATAGCTGTATTTTCTACAAAAGCCACTCGTACATAACATGAACATTGTATTTCTAATTATTTTTATCCTGTTTGTTATGATTATTAAATTGATTGTTTCTCAATGTCCGTTGTTGTCATATTCCATTTGTTTAGGTGCTCGTAAAATTTGTGTTGTATTTGTGGTGGAAGTAAACCTGAAAGTAATACCCGTAAAATACGGATGGGAACTCACTCACACTCACTCACTATAAATTGGAGAGTAACATATCCACTAAACAATTACATGTACCCCCTACACTAGTATTTTTTATTTATCTGTGTTTGATTTGGGTTTCATGGCATATCGACCATTGTAGGTCTGTCGTGGGACCAGTATATGCGTGTCGATCCCACAAACATTTGTGTTGGTGTGATTGATTGACAAAGGACTGGACAAATGACAGAGGCAAGTGGATAAATTTAAATTCAGATCTTATTGAGGGAATCTTACACAAAAGGTGTATCAGTGTAGAAATCGCGGTTGTATCATGTCAGTGTAGTCTCTGTTGGATGTTAAAAGTTTGTGTTGCAGAAAGTCTTAGACTCAGCTGTTTATTAGTTTTGTTGAAAGTGAGGATGGTCTCTGAGTAGCTTTTGATAAAATTATGTGTATCTATTCGAATGTAAATTGAGTCCATATGATATTCACTGCTTGGTTATATATATAAGTTTTCTTAATTTGAATATTACTTTCTTTTACAGATATGCTGTTTGTATTGAACAAATAGAAAAAGAATTTATCGGTGGGAAATTAAAGGATCAATGTTAATCTCCCAATGAAAACAGACTAAAAATAAACACATAAAAACCATATCAGTTCATTTCTCAAAGACTTTAAAAATATGAATACACACTTCATAAAAAACTCCATTTTCTTGCATCACAGGTGGATCTGCTTTTTGGAATAAAATCACATTTGAAACAGCATAGAGAAATATATGCTGGAGAGAAACGTAATTTGTATAAAATGTCTGCATCTTATGTGGAGAAGTCTGATTTAGTGGTACCAATGCCAAAAGAGTTAGAAGAGAAACCGCATTCTTGTGGAACATGTGGATCTTCCTTTACAGAAAAGTCAACTTTGTTGCTACATATGCAAACACACGCTGAAGAAAAACCATTTTCTTGTGAAACGTGTGGATCTTCTTTTGGACAAAAGTCAAGTTTGATGTTACATATCCAAACTCACACAGGAGAAAAACCATTTTCTTGTGAAATATGTGGATCTTCATTTTCATATAAAGCAAGCTTGGTATTACATATTCGAACTCACACTGGGGAGAAACCATATTCTTGTGAAATATGTGGATCTTCCTTTGCATGGAAGTCCTATTTGGGAAAACATATGAAAATACATCTTGGAGAGAAACCATATTCTTGTGAAACATGTGGATCTCTTTTTGAACAGAAATTACACTTGAGAAAACATGTCCGAACACACACTGGTGGAAAGCCCTATTCTTGCATCACCTGTGGATCTGCATTTGATAGAAAGTCAAGTTTGAAACAACATATACAAACACACACGGGTGAGAAACCATATTCATGTAATATATGTGCGTCTTCCTTTGCTCAGAAATCCTATTTAGCAGTACATATGCAAACACACTCAGGAAAGAAGCCACATTCTTGTGGAACATGTGGATTTTCTTTTGGACAAAAATCAAGCTTGGTTTTACATATGCGAACGCACACTGGAGAGAAACCGTATTCTTGTAAAATATGTGGATCTACTTTTAGACTGAAGTCAGGCTTAGTTCTACATACCCGAACACACACTGGAGAGAAACCATTTTCTTGTGAAATATGTGGATTTTCTTTTGGAAGAAAGTCAAGCTTGGTAGTACATATTCGAACTCACACTGGAGAGAGGCCATATTCTTGCGAAATATGTGGATCTGCCTTTTCACTAAAGTCAACTTTAGTGGAACATATGCGAACACACACTGGAGAGAAACCATATTCTTGTGAAATATGTAGGTCTTTCTTTTCACTGAAGTCATATTTGGTGCAACATATGCGAACACATACTGGAGAGAAACCATATTCTTGTGAAATATGTGGATCTTCCTTCAGTCGGAACTCATCTCTGTTGCGTCATATGCGAACGCACACTGGAGAGAAGCCATATTCTTGTGAAACGTGTGGATCTGCCTTTGCATTGAAATCCCACGTGATGCTACATATGCGGACACATACCGGAGAGAAGCCATTTTCTTGTAAAGTATGTGGATCATCCTTTGCATGGAAGAGTGTTTTGCTACGACATATGCGAATACACACTGGAGGAAGACCATATTCTTGTGAAACATGTGCATCTTCCTTTGCTCTGAAGGCACAGTTAGTAAAACATTTGCAAACACACACTGGTGAAAAATCATTATCTCCACCACATCAGGATGTATGTTCTCCAGAAAGTCAAATTTGAAGTAATATGCAAACTGTATGTCAGTTTTCGCTAATGGTCCAGGAGACCTGGGTTCAATCATACCAAAGACTTTAAAAATGGTACTTGATACCTCCTTGCTTAACACTCAGCATTATAAGGTACGTATCAAGGGTAAAGTGGAGCAATCCTGGGAAAAGAGTAGTGCCCTCAATCTACACTTCGGTGTAGTAGCTGTTGAAAAGGGAGCCTTTGGGTGGCCCTTGACTAAAGGGAGACAACTTTACTTACTTTTTACTTTTACATCGACAGACTGTAACATGCTGACAATGTGTCGACAGACAGTAGTATGTAAATCAATTAACTTATAAGAATTCGTAGAGATGGATTTTAATGGCTTGTTAACTTCTCTAGGGTTTTTATGAGTTTAGATGTTAAGAAATTTCATTGATTGTATATTAAGAATTCTAATTTTTGTCTTGTCTTTTCTTAATTGTATTATTTTTTTTATTATGCTGTCTGAAACACACTCTGGCGAGAAACCATATTCATGTGAATGAACTTAAGACAGAGTATGAACATATACAATAATAGCAATCTGTAAAAAAACTGGACGTAAAACAGAATTTACAAAGTATAATATGGGTAAAAGTCTTCGTTTCTGAATTAATATTGTCTCTTTTTTAGTTCTCTCTTATTTTTCTGTTTTTCTTTTATAGTAAGTTGGGTTGAAATTATAAAGTCTTCAGGTTGATTAGACGGGTGCACTCATTCGGTGATTTGTCAACATCATACTTCAAATTTCTTTCTTCTAATTCGGCAAGTGGATTTTCTCTTCTTAAATTACTGAGAATCTGACACTTGTTAACATGTTGAAAGGAAAGCGATGACCCACATGGGATATTGAGTTTGCGTTTGTGCTGCAAGCCTCGTGGAAAAGGAAAGAAGTAAAGAAACAAAATGGAGTTATGAGAGTTGAGATAGCAGCGTCTATTGTTGGATGTGCGAGGGAAGTATGTTCGCAGTATGTAGTGAAAGTCATGTTTGCCGTTGGAGGAAATAAACTTTGGAGTCACCGTTAGTTTGTGTTTCTGGTTGTTTGGGGGAGAAGCGTGAATGTCTCCAGAAAATGTTGCCCAGAGGTGAAATAGTCGCTAGGTGCTGGAGCGGAATTAGACATCGCCATTGACATAGCCAATTTTGGGGGTGAAATAAAGCTGTTCCTGCGTGTGGCGTATTGAATTTATCTAGTTCATATTCAACTGAGATCCCTTGGTCTAAGAGAAATAGACGCAAGGAATCCATAAATTAGATAGGTTCCCTCATTGTGTCCATGCTGCTGCTGCTATTTAACAGCAGGCAGATGGGACGTTTGTATAGAACCAAGTCGTTCAGTGAAAAGGGCTGTGTTTGGCAGCTTCCCCAATTTCTGCTGCCCGGAAAGGAGATCCGGGATGAATAGGATAAGTCATCCTGATTGGGTGAAATTATGCGTCAAATTAAATTATGCGCCTAACCAAAATACGAAAATTCCTACTGCTACACAACTTAAGATATTGTAAGATAAACAATATTTTTATGAAACATGTTAGGATATACATGAACATACACTGAGAAGATAAGTGATTTTTGTAAAACATATGCTGACACACACTGGAGAGAAACCATATTTCTGTGAAGTGTGTTGATATGCTTCTGCTGTGAATTCAGATTTATTATATGAAAACACACAGCTGTGGACCCTAGTGATTAGTATGTATCTGCATTGTTACGACCCGGAGTCTCATTGGGACTACGATAACTGAGACGTAACAAGAAAGATAAAAAAATAGGAATTTGCAAGAATCTCAAGGTTCGATATGCAAAACGTGAAAAAACAATGGGGATGGGAATTCTCCAATTCAAGATGCTGGTGAACACTGAAGAATTGACAATAGGCAGACATAGGAAAACAAACAGAAAGTTTAACAAAACAATTTATTCAAGAATATACATGAAATAGGGTGAAAGAAAAGAAACAAAAAGAATATTGTTATGAGAGATGGATAATTAATAACTGGCGATGTAACTAATACCTGAGACAAAGTATGAACATTTACAAAAATAGCAATCTGTAAAATGACCGAAAAGTAAAACAAAACTTGCAAAGTATAATATGGGATAAAGTCTTCGTTTCTGAATTAATATTGTCTCTTGTTTAGTTCTCTCTTGTTTTTCTTTTTTTCTTTCATTGTAGGCTGGGTTGACATTTCAAAGTCTTCAGGTTGATTACACGGTCGCACTCATTTGGTGATTTGTCAACAATCATACTTCAAATTTCTTTCTTTTAATTCGGCAAGTGGATTTTCTCTTCTTTCTTAAATCACGACAAGTCTATGACACTTGTTAACACGTTGAAAGCAAAGCGGCTACTGACTTTTCTTTGTATTAACGCACAAAAAACAAGATTAGTCTCTGGGGTTCGATCATATGATGAGGTCACGGTGGGTGGGTGGTGTGTGTGAACGGTTGAAACTCTTGACAGGTCATCTGAACTTTAAGAGTGCAGCATTTCCCTGACTCCTAGTCTCAAAGTCAGACAGGGTGTGTGGACAAGAAGGATGTTTTCGTATGGGCTGATTGCCTCTTGGTAAAAGTGAAATGAATTTACAAATTGTATTTTAGGAAAGAATAAGATTCTTAGTTTTCTTTCTTTCTTCTCCACACTTCGTCTCAAATATTAAAGATATTAAATTTTCTAAAATCTATAAGGTTTTAATTTATTTTCATTTAAAATGAATTCAGCATACGTAACATTTTAACAAAACACGAGGAAATATACTTAAGAGTAACCATGTACATGGGAAATTTTTGTTTTTCTCAGTGATATTTAAACTGGTTGGTGCAAAAATATACCTCACATAAACCATATTCTTGTAAAATATGAATGCTGTGATTTTTCTCAGAACCCAGATGTAATATGAATTGTTTGAATGCTCACTAATTAGAAATTATTTTGGGGGATTGGATTAGATTGCATGCTGATATATTTTTGAAATATTTTCATTAAAAATCTTTATACAATTCTCCGATTAAAAATATCATCAGTTTTGTATGTAAATTTTTTCAATGTAATCATATGGACCACAACTCTTTATCATTAACTAAATAACATTATATATATATATATATGATAAACAAAAACAAAAACTTCAGATTCTTGAAGCACTACATATTAGAAACATGTAACCAACACTTAATAGAATTAATTTTCAAACCAGTGCTAATGTACTTAAATGTCTTTAGCTACTGGCACTAATTATAGAATTACATTTAAAAGCAAACGCCATAATCTTCAACGGCAAAGATGCCCTTACACAGTAGTAATATGCTAAAACAAAAGTTACATCACTTTTATAATAGATCCTCCCCTGAAGATGGCCCAAAGTCGGGCAGAAAGTACTAGGGATACATACAACTATGGACAATACATAAATCAATTCCCCCCCCCCCGAATACGATAAAAGTAATATGGGAATTCGAACGGATCCAAAAGAAAATATGTAGGCATAAAATGTCTATTATGTTTAATGAAATTTGCATTAACGAAGAAATGCTGCCTAAATATACATATATATATGTGAATGTTTACACATCCGCCATAGCAGTCTCTGTGAAATTTGTGTATTTTTTAAAAACTCCTCAGATAAGATCTTTGAAGTCTCACTCGCTGGAGATAAATCACATTCTTGTGAAATGTGGATCTTCTCAAATGACAAGTTTACTTCTACTTAGCTGAATTCATGCTGGCATGTCTCGTCTGACGATTGTAATTTTTTGAATACATCATACTGCTAGGAATATACGTGTCATATTTTGTAAACATTTATTTTCGGTTTTATTGTACGGTACTGATCATTCTTTAACTCTTTTTTGGTTTATTGAAAAACCTATTTAAATGATTTGTTTGTTCTATTCATATATATATATATATATATATATATGTACGTACACACACACACACATTCAAATACTTTTCACGATTACAATTTAATATAGGTTCATATTTTGGTGTGCTTTGTCCTAAATATCATATTTTGTCATGTTTGGTTTGGTTTTATGGCACATCAACTATTATTGGTTATTTAATCCCAAATCCTGTTTTTACATATATATTAAATATATGATTTGTAAACACATTTTTTTAGATACACACAGTTAAATAATCAAACTGTTCTATTTCTAACAATTCAATTTAGCATAAGTCGACAAAATTAAATAGTTCCAAGTATTGCTATCTATCTCTAACAGTTCAATTAAACACCAATCATTTATTTACACACAGTTAAATGATCAAACAGTTCTCTTTCTAACAATTCAATTTAGAATAAGTTATTTGTTTGCACACAACTTAAATGTCATAGATAGGACCCTTTCAAGTGCTACCACTCCGGGCCTGAGTGGACCTGGAAGTAATTGCAATGAAGGGGTACTTCAAATTCCCAGTAGGTGTGTTCTACAACCTCAGCTTTGTCATGGTTCTTTTATTGGATGTGGCTAGTTGTTCTACTTTTTATTTCAATGTATTTTGGTTGGTTTGATTTGGTTTGGTTTTATGGCATATCAATCATTCTCGGTTATTTAACGCCAAATCCATTTTTATGTAAATAATCAGTTCTATTTCAAACAGTTCAGTTTAGCATGAGTGCACAGTTTAATTGTCTAAAACATTTCTATTTCAAACTGTTCAAGCAGTTATATATAACAATTCAGTTTAGTGTAAGCACAGTTTCAATGTCAAAAACAGTTCAATTTCAAATAATTCAGTTTAGCATGTATACAGATTTTGTTTACACACAGTTACATGTCAAAACAGTTCTATATTAAACAATTCAGTTTAGTGTAAATACAGTTTCAATGTCAAAAACAGTTCTATTTAAAATAATTCAATCTAGCATAAGCACGCAGTTTAAATGTAAATATGGTTTGTCAAAAACATTTCTATTTCAAGCTATTCAGTTTAATCAATTCAGTTTAGCAGAAGTATGCATTTAGTTCTATTTAACCCATAGATAGGGCCCTATCAGGTGCTACCACGCCAGACCAGAGTGGACCTGGGAGCGATGGCAATAAAGGGGTGCTCCGTATTCCCCAAGGCCTCAGTATTACTGTGACCTCACCATCAGATTGTTTAGTGTCATATCAGGACACTCGTCAGGACACTGCAGAGGTGAACTCAGTGTATTCTGCAGTCCCAGCTGACTGGGCAATTAATGTATTTTATCTTGAGATCATTTAAATGTCCTCGATAAAATTTTTTCCTCTTTACATTTAAAGTTTTTGTATACATTAGTTCTTAGATGTTTGTTTGGTCTGTTAGAAACTTTTCTTCGTTCTAACTTTCGGAAATTATTTTTGTTCTTTAAGAAGGAATCTGTAAATAAATCCCATCTGTTTGTCTTTAAGTTTATCTAATAAGTTATAAAGTTGGTGACCGTAGTTGAGGGTGACCAGAAGGCTCCCTTTTCCAAGCTGGTGTATATATACTAATATGCCCACTCACTGGGCCAGAAATTAATCACTGTCCAGGGAATGGATTTGGCTACCTTTGAATAGCAGAACATTCCAATGTCCATATAATCTCACTTCATCACGCATGTGAGCAATGACTTATTGTGACTGAGCCTTACGATTGAATTCCTACAAAAATGGCTCAAATGCTGGCGTGTTGACCGGGATAAAACTAAAAATAAATCTCATTCTCCGCTTTATGTCACTCTGATGTCACTGTAATCAAAAAATACGATCTTCATACGAAAGATGCATGTTTTCTTTTTGCAAGTATTTTGTTTACCATAATTATATTAAAGAAAAAAAACAACACAAGCCACGAGCCAAGATGTAAATAAAATTCTTATACTACTGTTCAACAAATAATGCTATTTACTATAAATTCAGTAAATTTTCTGAATTTACCAAATCATCATCATCATGTCGTGCCACCAGCACGGATATCCCTGACCCTCTCTCGTCACTTCTCCCTATCATTCATCGCTTTTGGCTGGTCTTCAGGGCTACATCCCGTATCCTCACATAGCTGCTGTATGTATGTTCGAGCTGGTCATCCTGCTTTTGCTTGGCCATATGTGGGGGTCCCTAGGAGTACATCACTGATGAGTTTGTCCTTGCTTCCCTAGCAGTGTCCTGTGTGTCTGGCTCGTCTAACGTGTATAGTTTTCATGATGGGAGGCAAGTGGCAGTACAGCTGGTGTCTTGCGGGGTGTTGCTGCCAGGACTTGTTCAATATTGCTCTCAACAACAAAAATCTTATTCTAATTTCTTCAGCATCAACACATGGCAGAGACATTGACTAAATACATACTTATTTTCTCCAAGTTTAAAACAGAATTTTATTTCATATCATTCTTCTAAAGTGTCCTCATGTCCAGATTGCATTTTTGTAATTCACTAGCTGTGACAATCAGGCTTTAGTAGGATGTATTCCAATTCCTGCTGTAGCTGTTCATATGAAGCTGAAATCATAAAATTGGTCCGTCATCTCATAAGATGTATAGCAATAAGATACTGAATTTTCAAGAGTCTACAACAATTTTAAATGACTGTACAAAAAAGTCTGGAAACTCAATGAAGGCACCGCGTATATGTAATATAATACATTGAGTGTGTACATGTGTAATATTTATTGGAAAATTTATTTAATCCAACTTAAAATATTTATGTTAATTATTAACCAACATAATACTTACTTTTTTTGTGTGCAGTTTTATGAGAAAAGTGAACACATAGCTAAGTCAAATTTTTATTGCACATATTCAAGCACTTATACACATATATACATATTTATAGACCCAAATAAAAGCACATATAAAATTAATACTTAGCTTAGGATCTTTGTTTTCTTTTCTTTCAAAGAATAGTTGTCTTTGAAGATTCATTACTTTTCAGGTGTGTTACGTTGGTTATTTGAAGCGACGTCATTCCATGTTGAAAAGTTTTTGTTGGCTGTGTGACATTATTTGTCATACGTGTCTTTTTTAAACAATGTCTGCTTATTTATAGTTATAAAATTAATATTTACACAAAGACAGCTTTTTATTCTCAACCAATAAAAAATGTCCTTTTAATCATTCTTAAAAATTAATACCTTTGAGAAGTTATATTTATTTTATTTATTTATTTAAATTTTGTAGTTTTGTTTTATATTGGCAAATTATATTGAAGGAATATTTATTTCTAACATATTTTAATTTAAATATAGTGAAGGGTTTCACTAGTTTTATATTTTTTTAGAAATTAACTGGTGAATAGAAGAGTATTTACACATGTGGACTTGGGTACTGAGTGATTTCCTCCTGAGAGGGAGGAGAAAAAGGAAAAAAATAATTTTTTAAGGAAAACTTTTGCTTTAAAAAAAACACAATTCTCCATCCAAAAATAGTTTATACCATTAATAGGGCCATGTTTTTTAAGCTATTTGAATAAGATTCCTTGTTGAGAACAGTATGCAGGGAGGGGCTGCTGGTATGGAAGTTGGAAATATAAAATCTCATCCAACTGAGTTGCTAGGGCGTGGGGGTCTGATGTGGCAAGACCTGAACCCTAACCCTGGAAACTCAAGAAAAACATCACTGATAATCCATACTGGTGCAGTGAAGACTTGTATGAAATCAAAGATGGTTAGTATTCATTTTCCCTCTTAATATTTCCTGACAATATTGATCTTATTGTAAAATAATTTATTGTAGTCTATATTGTAATTTTTAAAAATTGTTATAGAAAAACTTCAGCTCTTCAGCTGAAGTTTTCTAAAAGTTTATTCCACTTATCAACTGTTGACCAGAAATGATGGTTGACATCGAAATTTTGCATAATAACATACTTAGCAACCATCATCATCATTTTAATAGAAATAAAAGGCAAAATGTTAATTTAGTTCTGCAGATTTTTAATGCGTACACTATTCAGGGATCATTGACCTTAGGAAAACAGCAGAAGTTGTTTTAAATTGCACAAGAATATATAGACATATCTTATATTTGGTGGATAGTAATGAATGCAAAACCACCGTTGTGGTTGTTGGCTTAGGAATAAATACTGCAATCCAGTGATACCCAACCTTTCTTGTACAAAGGACCAGTTTTATGCATGAAAATGTTTCAGCCGACTACTTAGAGGTGCGAAGGTTCTAATAATAAAATCCTTTACTAATTCATAATATTCAGTCTGAATACTTTGATTATATTTTATATTAGGCAATTACAACAATTTTGTCCTATAATATCAATTTACCATAATTTAGAAACAGTGGTAGCCCTGGGCTTCTTTCCCTGCTACAAGATGGTCCCACCAAGGGCTGTTACACTCAAATTGTGTTATGTCCATCCAGTCTACTCAGTAGTCTTGTTTTGGTGGCTGTCATTGCAGAAAACCTTGTTTCACTAAGATATGTGTTTGGAAAGAGAAGAAAAGTTTTCAGTGCTTTTGTGGCAAGATAATCTGCTTTGATCTTAACCCAAAATACAAAGAGATTTGATGTTGTCTCAAAAATGAATTGAAAATCACAATCATTTACAATGTCAACCACTTGTTCCACTTTAAGTAGAGATAAGGTTCATTGACCTGGCTTCTTCACAAATGGGTTGCACATCCATTCATTTAGCATTTCAGGGTCTTTTTTCATGAGGAAAAAAGGCGCCAAAATAAATTTCGAAACTATTCTTGCTGTTTCCTCGTTTATTTCTTCTTGTTTTCATCTAAACCAGTCAGGCATAAAAAGTTAGCAAAAATGTTTTCGGCTGCCTTTGCAATATGGACAGTTCATTCCAAGTTCCGAGCTCTGTTTAATTCTAATGCAGTATATGGTGCAATCAGTCTTTGGGGCTACGGATATTTTGTTGCGTTTTAAGTTATTTGTTTGGTTTGGGTTTTGATTTTGGTTCTTTCTTACCTCATCTTAAATCGCTGGCATCTGTGAAGGCTGCAAAGGAAGAAAAGGAAGGAGGCAAAGATTGGAGATACCTTCTGAATTTCAACTTTATTTTATATGGGTTTTCACATGGCTACTCTGTAGTGAGGAATGTCTTCCTGGACTATTTGAAAACAGTCCTTCCTCCCAAATAAGGCGTTGAAATGCAGTAGTTGTTTTCAGGGTTTATATGTCCAAATTTGGTGTTTTACATATTGGCTGTCATTAGCAGAGACAGCTGCTACTGGTGGAAGAGTGAACCAGTGTGCCGTTAAGCAGATATGTGGTCCCACCAGCCGCAGGAGAAAAAAAAAGTCTTTCCCATCACAGTCACTGCTGAAAGAGAATCAGTGCCCATAGGTTCATTTTTAGGCATGCACAGTTCCAGCTTCCTGTCAGGGGCTTCTGGAGATTTCTACCCTTCCTGAATTTACTTTATTCGTCTAATTTTTCTTTTTCCAATCATTACAAGTCCTCTGATTGAAGCCCAGCTGTAACCATTTTTGTGTATTATTCAAGTTCCCGAATTGTTGTATCAACGCATTTCTCAATGTCTTGTGGAACTTGCAGTCTATTGAAATGCTTTGCGGTCGAGAAGATATCTAGTCAAGTCTCCACTCACTAAGGACCAATATAAGCATTAATATTTCTATGATATACTATCACTGAAGACAGCAGAAGGAAGGGATACAGAATAGAAAAAGGTTTAATTCATAAGGGTAAGTAATATAGTTGTATGCCTTTACTTTTCCCTAGCAAAACTAGAGCTGTTTCTACTGCATAAAGAACAGACGCAAAAAGGAGTTTCTGAGACTGTCACATGACACCTTAAGGTTGTTTGGTTGGTTGTTTTGTTTCACAGTATATCAACCTGTAGCGAGAGACATCATGCATGCAGCAGCTCAAAGCGTGCACGAATATGTCTGGCATGTAAAATGAGATCAGTGGAAAGAAACAGATGATTGGGGAGATCAAACTCACATCCTCCCAATTGTGAATCATGTTTGACATTGGGATTACCTACGTACTGGTGTGCACGTAAATTACCACATTATGCAATTGACCCGGATGTGGTATTTTGGTATCATCATTATTTAGGTCCTACCTGAATGCGCCGGCAAGGAAGGCATTTTGAGTCTTGGTTACGCACAACAAGAGACGAGCTTGGATGTAGGACTGCTAAAGAAGATTGTTGCAGGCAAAAAGGAAAGGAAGAGGCTAAGAGACCTTATTTTCAGCATAGAAATTCGGCTGCCTACCTTTTATTAAGAAGATGACAACACAGCAACAGCACTTGAAATTGATTCCACGTGTTTAGTTACAAGAGACTGTTTTCTTTCTGTTTCTGACTAGACATACTATCCACTCCCACCCACCTCTTCCTTCACAACCTTTTTTGGATCATTTCAAACAATTCAGTTTAGTTCAAGTACAGTCTTTTATCACAAACAGTTAAATGTTAAAACAGTTCTATTTCAAATAGTTCAGTTTAGCATAAGTGCACAATTTCAATGTCAAAGGCAGTTCTATTTTCAAGCAATTCAGTTTAGCATAAATACACAGTTTAGTTTCGCAAAAAGAACAAGTAACAATAACATGATTGCATATTGGTCACAGCAGACTTACGCACTCTTTTATACCCAAGCAAGAACAGTAACCACAGTGCTCGACATGCCAAATGCCCTGCACAATCAAACACGTTCTCCTTGAGTGTAAAGTTTTTAATGACACCAGAAAGCACTATTTCCACGCAAATACTATGAAGGACTTATTTGAGAACGTCCACATGGATGATGTTTTGTCGTTCTTGAAAGATACCGGGTTGTACCAGAAAATATAGACTTGGTTACAATCCTGAAAACACAACAAACTAATCAACTGAAAGCAAATTATTGTTGAATAGAAATACCATTATGTTTATGTTAGTAGAAATAGTAGTGAGAAATATTAAAAAAAAATATCATCACTAAATAAACTAATGTCATATAGAAATACTTGAAAATATTTACTCATATGAGAGTAAATGAAATGTTTGGTTTTAGTATGGTATCATTAAATTATGTGTTTACAAACCGTACATATGTGTAAACAGGCTTTGGCATTAAATAACCTATAGAGGTTGATATGCCATTAAACCTAACCAACCAACAGTTTAGTTCTATTTAACCCATAGATTGGAGCCTATCAGGTGCTGCCATTCCAGGCCAGAGTAGACCTGGGAGCGATGGCAATAAAGGGGTACTCTACATTCCCCAAAGCTCTAGCATTGCTAGAACCACACCATCAGATTGTTGTGTGTGTGTGGGGGATCTTACCTCTCTACAGAGAAGTACAGCCCCAGATGACTGGGCAAGACACCCTAAGGACTCCTAACAGACGTGTAAATTATCTTAAGATGATAATTGAATCCCCGAAATACAAACGACCCCAAGCTCCTATTTTATGACAACCCCTAAGAACTATTAATTTACTTAGAGCAATAATTCCCCTTTGTGTAAATCTTTTTACTTAATTCAAGAATCTTGTATTGATCTTGAGGTTTTTGAGAGTTTGCAAGACAGCACCCACAATTTAAGCTCCAGTTTTAATAGAAAAGAAACACAAGATGCGACTTCATTCTAAAATCTCACAAATGCTTCATCTCAGTTTAGAGCCTAAAGCAAACTCAAGCGGAGATTAGAAAAGTGAAAGGAAAAGGACTGTTGGCCACTCATGGAGTTTTCTGTATAATGGAACTCTGTTCAACATGAAAAGCTGGTTAACTCTAAACAGAGCAAGGGAGAAAACAGACACAACTGGAAATAATGTTAATAATAGGGAACTGATCACCTACTCAAGTGTCGATACGATATCCCCAGTTAGTGCCGACTGGAACCTCATCCATCCAACCTAGGCCCGAAAGAAGAAAATGAAACCGCCATGCTTTAGATATAGCAATGCTGATTTTAAAAGCTTTTCAATCCATCTAGGATTATTTTATGCTTAGAGGTTAGGGAATTGTGTTCAATTTATATTTTCAATTTTTGTGCCGTTGTTTCTACAGGGTTTTTTTTTTGCACATAGTTATCTGATTTCAAATATTCCTGTCTAATATAAATGATTTGCACACATTGGCATAATGATTAGAGTGTTCGCCAATGGCCCGGGAGACCTGAGTTCAATCCCAGGTCGAGTCATACCAGACTTAAAAAATGGTACTTGGTGCTACCTTGCTTAACATTATAAGATAAGGGTCAAGGGTAAAGTGGAGCAATCCTGGGAAAGGAGTAGTGCCTTCCCCTACACCTTGGTGTAGTAGCTATCGAAAAGGGAGCCTTTGGGTTACCCTTGTCTACGATCACCAACTTTACATTGTATGGTTTCAAGTATTCCTATCTAATACAAATAATTTGCCAACAGTTCCTTGGTTTCAAGTATTCCTATCTAATACAAATAATTTGCACACAGTTGTATGGTTTCAAGTATTCCTATCTAATACAAATAATTTGCATAAAGTTGTATGGTTTCAAGTATTCTTAGCTAATATAAATAATTTGCACACAATTGTACGGTGTTAAGTATTTTTATCTAATACAAATAATCATATGACTTCAAGTAATGATTTCTATTTGATGACAATTATTTGTTTGCACATAGTTATATGGTTTCAAATCACTAATGATAATCCATAGTAAGCAATTTTAACTTCAGGTAACTATTCTTAAGGCTATAAATTTACAGTTATATGGCATCAAGTATTTCTATCAAATGCAAATAATTTTGAAACAGGCCTATTTAACTCATAGAGGGGCCCGTAACATGTACCATCACTTTGAATCAGAGTGGACCTGGGAGTAATGGAAATGAATGGGTACTACACACTATTCAGAACTAGAGCTTTACCTTCACATGTAATCAGTATCATGCATAGGACACCCTCTTTGTGTGTGTGTATGTGGGAGGGGTCTTGCCTCTCTACAGAGGATACACATTGAATCATTATATATTGAAAATTATTTTAAAAAATCTATTGATTGTTTCTATGAGTACTGAGTAAACAGTACTATCTGTGGACCGACTCTTACGGGAATAATTTTAACTGTAAGTAAAGTTGGCGACCATAGTCAAGAGCAACCCAAAGGCTCTCTTTTCAATAGCTACTACACCGAAGTACAAGGGAGGGAGCTACTCCTTTCCCTGGATTGCTCCACTTTACCCTTGATACGTACCTTATAATGCTGAGTGTTAAGCAAGGAGGTATCAAGTACCATTTTTTAAGTCTTTGATATGACATGACACAGGACTGAACTCTGGTCTCCTGGGCCATCAGCAAACACTCTACCCACTAGGCCCATGAGCCAGTTGTAGCAGAAAGAAATAATTTCAAATTTATTGTTTAGCGTGGTAATTATTTTGGCCGTTTTAGGTTTCGATTAATATTTTCATCCAATGAGGATGATTTATGCCATTCTCCTTGGATGACCTTCCTGGGTAGTATAAAAGGCCGCACAAACGCTCACTCAGTCTCTTCCTCATTCATTCTAGCAGAAGAACAGACCAACTTTGAAGAGGAGACCACATTCAATATTTTGGAGCATTGTTTTCTCTGGAAAATCATTCCTTTATCATTTATTCATTCCTTCTAGACCAACTGGTCCTCGAAGCTTCAAGTTGGATACTTTATTCCTGCTCTAATATCCACAACTGCTTTCTTCCCTTCGTAGCAGAAAGAAAGAATTTCAAATTATTTAGTGCGGGAATCATTTGCCATTGGGGTTTCAATTTATATATTTCGTCCTATGAGAATGACTTATGCCATTCTGCCCGGGTGACCTCCCTGGACAATATAAAAAGCAGTGTAAACGCGCTTTCACTCTCTTTTTCACTGACTCTTCTTGATGATTCCATCAGCAGTAACAGACCATCACAACATGAGATGAGCACATTCAACTTTTGGGCCCGTGTTCCTTTAGGAGTCCATTCTTTCCTCATTCATTCCTCCTAGACCCACTGGTCCTCGAAACTTCAAAGTTAGCTGTTTAATTCCAGGTCTATCATTTGCAACTGTTTTCTTCCATAGCACAAGGGCTATCTTTCTGGTTGTCATTAAACTTCTTGAAACTCATCAATATTCTCGTCTTCATTCCTGTATTTCGTTTCTTCTTAATGTAACAGGGCAGACTATAATTTTTCCTTGTTGCTAAACCTTTGTACGACTCACTGTACAGGGTTATCCCTGAAGCTGACATTAAAGTTTTTGGAACTCATCAATATTCTCGTCCACTCATTTGTTTTACTACTTTCTCACAATAACAGGGCAAAACAACCAATTTGCCTGGTTACTAAATGGTGATTTTAACTGTAAGTAAAGTAAAGTTGGCGACCTTAGTCAAGGGCCACCCGAAGGCTCCCTTTTCAATAGCTACTACACTGAGGTGTAGGGGAGGGCGCTACTCCTTTCCCTGGATTGCTCCACTTTACCCTTGATACATACCTTATAATGCTGAGTGCTAAGCAAGGAGGTATCAAGTACCATTTTTTTAAGTCTTTGGTATGACTCGGCCTGGGATTGAACCCCAGTATCCCGGACCATTGGCGAACATTCTACCCATTTGACCAATGAGCCAGTCCCAATCAATTTGGACCGATCACTTATCTGGAAAATTTTTTTCATTTAACATTTAAAGTATCTTAAGTGTTAACCACTATTTAAAAAATTTCACAAAGATAAGAAAAGATTTTGTAAGACGAAAAATGAAGAAACTTATCACTGCCATAACTTGATCATTCGTAAATATAATCCGGTGTGAAAAATTACAGGCGACAAAATTTTGATTAACACCTACTGATGATTTCTTGCGTTTTATGTTGTCAGACGAAATTGTTTACGAGTTTTTGTGACAAATTTTTCACATTATTGAAACTGTAAAGATTTCACTTTTCAAATTCGTTGTGAAAGTTAAATATAATTATTAAAAACAGGGAAAAAACCTCGACTCTGTTGTTGGTTGTCGGAAACTGCCGATAATTACCGAATAATATTCGAGTTTCCCATAATTCGAATTTATCTTCAGTAATGGTCGGAAAAACATTTCGTATTAATATTTTTATGATTTTATCGGATTAAAGAGACTTTTAATGATCGAAAAGTCTTCTTCCAGGTAAATTAAACTTTCGATATATTTTTTATTTGGTCGATTTTATTTGTTTTATTCTAGAAAATTTTATTTCAAAGAAAAGACATCGATTTTACAAAGGAAATAATTTATTCAATTTGAAACCTTCAAAATCCTCACCTTTTTTTCTTTTTCTTTGATAATTTTTAAATATATATATATACACACATCTATATCTCCCTATCCGGGAATGTTCGCTCGTGTATAAAATGGGTGATCAATTCGTAATCTATTCATATTGTAAAGCGATCCCTCACTTTTTAGCAAGATATTTCTCCCTCATTTCATATTTTGTTAGAATTCCTGATACAGAGATTTTTTTAAAGAATTTTAACGTGAAATCTTTGTGCAAAAAAAAAAAAAAATAAATAAATGGATAAATAAAAATAAATATCACTTGAAAATCTTTGGTGTAATTTCTGAAAACGACTCTCTTGCCAACTACAAATATTATTCGTTAACATTTTGAAAAAAATTTGAATCGATTATAAAAAAAAAAAATATTTAAAGTCATGTTTGGTTTGTTTTGTACAATGGTAAAAACGATCCCTGACTTAGTGTACGGTGTCAAACTTTTGCAAATACTTCCCCTTTAAAATTTTACAGCGTAAGGGAATTTATATATCACGTTTGCTTTGGTTGACTGGATTTTTTTTTCAGAGGGAATGCTAAAATCTTTCACCGAATTTAAAGTCAGGGTCCGTTTTACCACAAATGTACATTTGATATTGAACCCCCACCTTGTAAAACTTAATAAATTTTATTTATATCATTCAGCGTTTTTAAACTATTGTCTTCATCTTCATTGTTATATTCACAACATTTCGGCCGATGTGTCCTCCCACCTTCTTCAGGTGTTTCTTGTCAAATTTTATTTTATTTATGAGAATTTTTAATCTCTGCAACTAAGAAATTATTATGTGTAGAAAGTCTTCTTTTTTTTTTTCAATTCATTAACAAAAATTTGGAGTAAATTATTCAGATAGAAATGAAATTAATATACCGTTCCAACAACTTCTGGAAGGCCCCATTGAAGTCCTCTTGTGTGAGCGTTCGTCACAGCCTCTTTCATCTCCTCAATTCTCTCATAACGACACCCTGTGAGCTTGGGGAATAAGTAAAAGTCACAGGGAGCATGGTCTGGACTATTGGGAGACAGAGGAACTGTCTTGATTCCCATCTTGGTCAAATAGTCTATGACAAGGATGGAGTTGTGGACTGGTGCATTGTCCTACTGGAAATACCACCAACCGATTTGAAGAGCACTGGTCTCTTCCGACACTATCTCTTGCTGAATTCCTTTAAAACCTCAATATAGTAACCCTAACCCTAACCCTTTGGCCAATCAACTGTGGTGTATTGACTTCCTTACTCCTCCCACACCTCTCATCATCCCTCACAGACTCCCTGCCTTCCTTGAATCTCTTATGCCACTCAAAAGCTGATGCTTGATTCATACAAAATGCTTGAAAAGCCGTCTGAAGCATTCCATACGTTTCTGTGGCATCATTTTTTCCAACTTTAAAACACAATTTTATTGCATATCGTTCTTCTAAAGTGTCAGATTGCATTTTTGAAATTCACCAGCTGTGACAATCAGACTTTAGTAGGGTGTATTCCAATTGCTGCTGTAACTGTTGATCAGTCATCACATAAGATGTATAGCAATAACATAGTGAATTTTCAAGAGTCTATGACAATTTTAAATGCCTGTACAAAAAAGTCTGGAAACTTATTGAATGCACCACGTATTGTAGTAAATGGACATGATGACTTGAACTCAAAACCTTGATAAGGCTGTTTGTATTTCATATAGAGCTAATGCCCTTGAGAAAAGTGTAAATCCAACTATTCTCCCTCCAGCTTTGGATAAATAGTTGGGCAGACTTGCTATAGCACCTGGTTTTGGAGTGAGGAAACTCTAAATAGAAATCATTACGGGTTTTCAGATTATTGTCTTCATCTTTATTATTATTTCCACAACGTTTTGGCTGATATGTCCTCCGGCCTTCTTCAGGTGTTTGTTGAACTTGGGAACCTACATGGAACTTCGATCTATGTCCTTTATTCGACAAACACCTGAGAAGGCCAGAGGATATATCGGCCGAAACATTGTGGAAATAACAGTAAAGATGAAGACAATAGTCCGAAAACCCTCAACGATAAAAATCATCAAGCTTCATCTCAAAAAAAAAAAAAAAAAATCAGACATCTAAATTCAATCTTGGAGAGAGATTGTCTCTGTCAGGCTCTTCCTGCCCAAGACACACTTCAGGAATAGTGCCTCTATGGTCTAAACATGTGACAAGACCAATGACCAACAAAAATTTTTGATGTAAGATTTTGATCCAATTAATTTTTTTTCCCCCACTCACTCTATTCTGAAAATTTTCAGAATCTTTGTTGATTAGTTGAAATGAATTTCAAACAAATAGGCCTAATTTTAAAAATGCAACAAATTTTCCCGTTCCTTTTTCTTATTTAGATTTCCTAGCTATACAACTACAAATAGATTGTACTATTTTTTTGTTCTCGTGAACTGACCCATCAGTGGGTCTCTGCACAATCCAATGGGGTCGGGGGTAATATTACATTGAACAAGTTCAGTTGAAAAATACAAATGATTTTTTATTCATAAATTTATAAATTATTATTTTCTACTTTCATAATTTGGGAGTTACTGAAAAAATAAATAAGATGTCCAAAACAATCTGGACTTTGTCATAATTTTGCTTGTTTTTTTATTCAGAAGAACATCCTCTATTTTGGCTGGAGAATTGTTCAAATTTGAAATTGATTATTTTTATGGAATTAGACAATTTCGGGATTTGGAGTCTTCTCTACTACAAAGGAAATAACTCGTGTCTATTTTTCTATCATTTCCTTCAAATATACCCGAGTAATCTCTGGGGATTTTCCTATTCTCTTTATATCGCCCAGTTGGCTGGGGCTGTAGAATACACTGACTGCTTCTCTGCAGAGAGGTAAGCCCCCCTTCCCAACAAGTGTCCTGGATATGACACTAAACAATCTGATGGTGAGGTTCCAGCAGTGCTGGAGCTTTGTTGAATACGGAGCACCCCTTTATTGCCATTGCTCCCAGGTCCACTCTGACCTGGCGTGGTATCATCTGATAGGGCCCTATCTATGGGTTAAATAGAACTAATGACATATTTATACTAAACTGAATTGTTTGACTAAACTGAATCGCTAGAAATAGAAATGTTTTTGACAAACCGTACTTAGATTTAAACTGCGTGCATATGCTAAACTGAATTGTTATATATATAACTGCTTGAATAAACTGAATAGTTTAAAATAGAAATGTTTTTGACAATTAAACTGCGTACTTATGCTAAACTGAATTGTTTTAGATAGAACTGATTATTTACATAAAAATGGATTTGGCATTAAATAACCTACAAAGGTTGATATGCCATAAAACCCAACCAACCATTTTCTCTTTAGAGAATATTATTAAAATCTACTTTTTAATGCATGTTTTCCTATTTTTGTTTTGAATTTTTGTGGAATTTTTTGGCAACTTTCTCCGAAATTTCAGCAAATTTTATATCAATTTAAAAAGTTTTTATTTTGTTTTTATTTTATTGGTTTTTCTTGTTTAGCAATTATTTTCTTGAGTTTTTTTCTTTTTTCTATATTTTAGATTTTTTGTTTGTCAAATGATAATACTTTTTGCTGGATAATTAAAAGATTAAAAAAAAATGATAACCTGCCCTGGACAAAATAATTTTCATTTTAGTGTTATATAAAATTAATTCTATTGAAAAATAGGGAAATTTTTATTTCTCTATGATGAAAATTTACAGTATTTCAGAATTTAAAAAAAATGATACATTAAAATACAGTTTTAAAAAGCAATATTTCAAGTTGGAAAATTAACAAGATTCTGATACAGTTGATAGAATATTCAGTTTTGGAATTTATTTAAGTAGAGACTGTCAAAGGTATTGTAAAAAAAAGAGGGGCAAATTTTGAGTCAAAGAGATTGAAAATACTTTGAGTAAATTGGCTAAGATAAAAAAATGGATTGGCAGAGATGGAGAATGAAGAAAAGAGACTGCATAACTGGCAGAGAGAGGCAGACATAGTTCATGGCAAGGACTCTAGTTAAATAATGCCATTACCTATATATTTTTAGATTTGATATATATATATATGCATAGTGGGTAGAGGGTTTGCCAATAGTCTTGGAGACTGGGATTCCTTCCCAGGTTGAGTCATACCAAAGACTCCAAAAATGGTGTTTGATGCCTCCTTGCTTAATGCTCAACATTATAAGATATGAATCAAGGGTAAGTGGAGCAATCCGGAGAAAGAAGTTGCACCCTCCCTTATACCTCAGTGTAGTAGCTATTGAAAAGCGAGTCTTCAAGTCACCCTTGACTATGGTTGGCCAACTTTATATGTATAAATATATATACGTGGTAAAAATACATATACATATACATTCAATAAGTTTCCAGACTTTTTGTACAGGCATTTAAAATTGTTGTAGACTCTTAAAAATTCAGTATGTAATTGCTATACATCTTATGAGATGATTGACCAATTTTTCGGATTTCAGGTTCAAATGAACAGCTACAGCTGGAATTGGAATACGCCCCACTAAACCCTGATTGTCACAGCTGGTGAATTTCAAAAATGCAATCTGGATATGAGGACACTTTACAAGAATGATATGCAATAAAATTCTGTTTTAAACTTGGAAAAAATGCCACAGAAACATATGGAATGCTTCAGACTGCTTTTGGAGCATCTTGCATGAATCGAGCATCAGTTTTTGAGTGGCATAAGAGGGAGTCTGTGAGGGATGATGAGAGCTGTGGGAGGAGTAAGGCAGTCAATACACCAGAGTTGATTGGCCAAAGGGTTAGGGTTACTATGTTGAGGTTTTAAGGGAGTTCAGAAAGAGATTCCTTGGGAAGAGGCCAGCACTCTTCAAATCAGATCAGTGGTATTTCCACCAGGACAATGCACCAGTCCACAACTCCATCTTTGTCACAGACTATTTGACCAAGATGGGCATCAAGACAGTTTCTCACCCTCCCTATAGTCCAGACCTTGCTCCCTGTGATTTTTTGTTATTCTCTAAGCTCAGAGGCTGTCGTTATGAGACAATTGAGGCGATAAAAGAGGCTCTGACAAAGGTCATTGACACACTCACACAAGAGGACTTCGATGAGGCTTTCCAGAAGTTGTTGGAACGGTACAACAAGTGCATTTCAGCTGGAGGAGATTACTTCGAAGGGGACTAGAGTTTCATCTGCATACTATCAATAAAAGTGCCCATATGAAAAAATTCTGGAAACTTATTTAATGATCCCCGTATATATATATATATATATATATATATGTAGGTATTGTCTATATTTTGTTATTGAGCACTTATTGAAAATTTGTCCTACACATCAAAGTCTTTTTCCTTTCTTCAGCCGATACGTAATACTTGATTTAAATGTTGATTTTCTTTTACAGATATGCTGTTCATTGTGAAGTTAAATGAAAAGATTAATGGTGAAAGCAAGGAAAATAGGATACAAATATTAAATTCATAAAAACCATGTAACTGGGGAAAAAATATGAATAAACACTGCAATTTATTTATATATATATATTTTTTTTTTCTTGTAAAACCTGTCAGTCTTACAAGACGATATGAAATAAATATGAAAATCTTTCTTTGCTCAGATGTCATATTTAGTACAACATATGCAAGCACACGCTGAAGAGATGTCTCATGTTTGCAAAGTTTGTGGATCATCTTTTACAGGCAGTAAACATTTTTTACTACATATGCAGACACACATTGGAGAAAAAGCATATTCTTGCATCACATGTGGATCGGCTTTTGGAAGAAAGTCATGTCTGAAACGACATATACAAACACACACTGGAGAAAAACCGTATCCATGTGAAATGTGTGCATCATCCTTTGCACAGAAGTCTCATTTACTACTGCATATGAGAAAACACACAGGAGAGAGGCCACATTCTTGTGGAACATGTGGATCTTCCTTTGCAGAAAAGTCAACTTTGTTGCTACATATGCGAACACACACTGGTGAGAAACCATATTCCTGTGAAACGTGTGGATCATCATTTGGACGAAAGTCCTATTTGAAGAAACATATGCGAACACACACGGGAGAGAAACCATATTCTTGTGAAACGTGTGGATCTTCTTTTGCAGAAAAGTCATCTTTGGTAAAACATATGCGAACACACACTGGGGAGAAGCCATATTCTTGTGAAATATGTGGGTCTACATTTGGAAGAAAATCAAATTTGACCCAACATATACGAACACATACTGGAGAAAGACCATATTCTTGTGAAACATGTGGATATTCTTTTGCGCAGAAGTCACATTTGGTGAAACATATGCAAACACACACAGGTGAGAAGCCATATTCTTGTGAAATGTGTGCATCCTATTTTGAACTAAGATCAGAATTTGTACAACATATGCAAACACACATTGGCGAAGAACAACTTGTTTGCCAGGTCTGTGGATCATCTTTTGCATTCAATAAAGACTTGTTAGAACATATGCATACACACACTGGAGAGAAACCTTATTTTTGCATCACATGTGGATCTGCCTTTGGAAGAAAGTCACATTTGAAACGACATATACAAACACACACTGGAGAGAAACCATATACTTGTGAAACATGTGGATCTTCTTTTGCACAAAAATCAAGCTTGGTGCTACACATCCGAACTCACACTGGGGAGAAGCCATATTCTTGTGAAACATGTGGTTCTTCCTTTGGACGGAAGTCATCTCTGGTGCTACATATGCGAACACATACTGGAGAAAGACCATATTCTTGTGAAACATGTGGATCTTCTTTTCCAGAGAAGTCATACTTGGTACAACATATGCGGACACACACTGGAGAGAAACCATATTCTTGTAAAACATGTGGATTATCCTTTGCATGGAATAATAATTTGTTACGACATATGCGGACACACACTGGAGAGAAACCATATTCTTGTGAAACATGTGGATCATCTTTTGCATGGAATAGTGATTTGTTACGACATATACAGACACACACTGGAGAGAAACCGTATTCTTGTGAAACGTGTGAATCAGCCTTTTCACTGAAGGCACATTTAGTGAAACACATGCAAACACACACTGGAGAGAAACCTTTTTTTTGTGAAATGTGTGGATCTTCCTTTGGACGAAAATCGTCTTTGGTAAAACATGTACGAATACACACTGGAGAAAAACCATTTTCTTGTGAAATATGTGGATCTTGCTTTGCACAGAAATATACTTTGGTGACACATATGCGAACACACACTGGAGAAAAACAATATTCTTGTGATACATGTGGATCTTCCTTTGCAAAGAAATCCTATTTGCTAGAACATATGCAAACTCACACTGACGAGAAAAGGGATTCTTGTGAAACATATACTGACACACAATGGAGTGAAACCATATTCTTATGAAGTGTGTGGATATGCTTCTGTTGGGAATACTGATTTATTTTGAAGTGAACACAGTAGTAGACCCTAGTGATTAGTGTGTCTGCAAAACACACAAAGAAATACTTGAGAGAAAGCATATTCATGATAAATGTGCAGATGTTTGTTTTTCTCAGTGATAATATTTAAATTAGTATGTGCAAAAATACCCACACAGAAATCATATTCGTGGAAAATATCAGAGCTTTTCTTTTTCCCTTAAACTGGATATAATGAGATGTATGAACGCTCGCTGATTAGAAATTATTCTAGTGAATGGATTCGATTCCATACTGATATGTTTTTGAAAAATTTTCATCCAAAATTTTTATATAATTCTTTGATTAAAAATTAAAAAAATTTTTTTTAGGTATATTCATACAGTGAAAACATAAGGTTCATATTACTTTCTCAGTAATTAAGTAACGACAGAATATATATATATATATATATATATATATATATGGTGCATTTAATAGGTTTCCAGACTTTTTGTACAGGCATTTAAAATTGTCGTAGACTCTTGAAAATTCAGTATGTTATTGCTATATATCTTATGAGATGACTGACCAATTTTTATGATTTCAGGTTCAAATGAACAGCTACAGCAGCAATTGAAATACACCCTACTAAAGCCTGATTGTCTCGGCTGGTGAATTTCAAAAATCAAATCTGGACATGAGGACACTTTAGAAGAATGATATGCAATAAAATCTGGGTTTAAACTTGGAAAAATTGATGTCACAGAAATGTATGGAATGCTTCAGACTGCTTTTCGACGATCTTGCATGAATCAAGCGTCAGTTTTTGAGTGGCATAAGAAATTCAAGGAAGGCAGGGAGTCTGTGAGGGATGATGTAAGGTTTGGAAGGAGTAAGGAAGTCTATACACTGGAGTTGATTGGCCAAAGGATTAGGGTAAGGGTTACTATGTTAAGGTTTTAAGGGAGTTCAGGTAGAGATTCCTTGGAAAGAGGCCAGCACTCTTCAAATCAGGTCAGTGGCATTTCCACCAGGACAGTACACCAGTACACAACTCCATCCTTGTCACAGACTATTTGACCAAGATGGGTATCAAGACAGCTTCTAACCCTCCCATATTCCAGTTGTTGCTCCCTGTGACTTTTGCTTATTCCCTAAGCTCAGAGGGTGTTGTTATGAGATAATTGAGGAGATGAAAGAGGCTGTGATGAAGGTCATTGACATACTCACACAAGAGGACTTCGATGGGGCCTTCCAGAAGTTGTTGGAACGGTACAACAAGTGCATTGCAGCCAGGAGAGATTACTTTGAAGGGGACTAGAGTTTCATGTGTGTACTATCAATAAAAGTGCCCATACAAAAAAAGTCTGGAAACTTATTTAATGATCTTCATATATATATATATATATATATATATATATATTAAAGATGAACAAAAATGATAAGATGAATAGTAATATTTCTTTTAAGTCATTTATTATTTGATTATTCTCGATTTGTTCAGATTTTACACCATTATCGGAACAAAAAGTTTTGAAATGAGTTGATATGCAATGAGAGATGTGACAGAAAATGGTGAAATATCATATCTATTCATTGAATGAAAATTATTTTCTGATAACTAAATGCTTTCAACAGACCTTTTGATACATGCTGTTGGGACACCTGGCACTAAGCTCTTCATTCGAGAGGTATATGCTAAGAATGGGAGGGGGCATGCTTGGTTTGTTTATTTAGATGCTTATGTGACACCCAAATTAGTATGCATACACACACACACACACACACACACACGTGCATATACGTGAAATAATTACTGTGATGGTTAAATGTATTAATCATTCGATTGTTTACTTTGCGGATTGTTCAAGTGCCTTTTAGCTAGCTAAAATCTTTGAGTGGAAATGTAAATCAAATTGAAAAGGTCAAGCGTGTGCACCAATGAACATGATTGTGGGCACTTGTCATCTTTAGACGGGAAGACTAAATGTAAATAAAATAGGTTAATGTCTAGACAGAAGCTTGACTGACGTAAAATAAAAACATGATGAAACTTGGGGACACATGTGATAATCATGATGAGATGACTCAATAAATTAGTGAGATGATGTCTGATTAATGATATAATGAATTTTAGAATATATAAAAGTTAGTGAATTTTGAAAATTAATCAGTTGAAAAAATGAGGCAGTCGTTTGGGAGTCATTAGTCACTTGAGTCGTACGATAGTATTACATTTGGCTTTGATGAGCATAGGATTTCATAAACCTATATCAATTCTGTAAATAGACTGCAAAAGAATAATCTAAAAAGATTGCACAATTCGAGGCTAATTAATATATGTAAACATACAGGGTGGAACGATAAAATTGTCGCCCTAGAAAAGACAACATGATTCCATTTCCATTTAATGAAAACCTGTTTTCTTTTTTTGTTGCAGACCATCTACCAGTTGGCCTGTTGAATGCACCACGTATATAAAGAATTTTTTGTTGGTCCAATGAGAAAAAAAGTAAATATTTTAAAATGAATTGATCCACAAGTAGATTTCTTTTCTAAGTTATTTATTTTTCTTCTACATGAGTTTTAAGTGTCTTCAAACTTTCATAAGGAAGTTTATAATGTTTGATAACAGCATCATCTGATTTATTTAGTAGCAACTCTTTTGATACAGTTCTTTTTGATTCCAGGATTTTTGTCTGAGTCTCCTGGCAGGATTAATACATTTGTCTTTGCAGGTGTTGATTCTCTCTTTTTTTCGTCTTTTTACGAGAGTGTATTTTGTGTGTCTGTGTGGGCGTTCATGTCCATGTATCTGTATATATATTTTCATGGTTTTTCTCTAAATAATCTATGATACTTGATATGCCATGGATTTTGTATTTCTCAAATGGGTTATTGTGTGTGCATGGTGTCCCATAAAATTCAACTGACTTCAATTTTTTTTGTTCCTGTGTGCATGTTTGAGTGTGTGTGTGTATAGTTAAGTTCTATTTAATGTAGGTTTGATTTTTCAATGAAATTTTTTTTCCTTTTCATTTCACTACATATATATATATATGTAGTGAAATAAGTTAAGTTCTATTTAATGTAGGTTTGATTTTTCAAAGAAGTTTTTTCCTTTTCACTTCACTATATATATATATATATATATATATATATATATCAAACCTACTTTAAATAGAACTTATTTCACTACATATATATATATAGTGAAATGAAAAGGAAAAAACTTCATTGAAAAATCAAACCTACATTAAATAGAACTTAACTATATATATATATATATATTGTCATCCACAGCCAGACTGTTTCGTTGTATTACAACTCTTCAGTGTGGCTAGACACGTAGGATGCTTGAAGCTGGGATTGAAACCTGCCCAACTTTACATAAGACTTATTATCAGACCGCTCAGCCAACAAGCGTACCATCTCAGCTAGGGAATTATAAGGTATTAAGTTGTAGTGGCAGCAGTGGCGTTCGTTTAATTACATTTTTTTATACTTTACTATATGAGCTTAGGTAACTCTGTTGGTGTTTTTTCTTTTGGCTAGTCATTGTGGTACTGGTTGATTATGTTCAAGCAGTACAGATGTTTTTAGTCTTTTTTAAATCATTTTTTTCAAGATATTGATTTGTAAAATGTTTTTTTTTTTTTACAATTTGCATTATCTGGGTTTTGCACACCACCAGAATCATAGAAAGTTATAAAAATAATATATATATATATCTGATATACATATATATATATATATATACCTATCTGATATATATACATATTTACCAACCCCTCCGCTCGGGCAGGACTTGATACAAGGTCAATTTTTAAGCAGAGTTTAACAGGTTTGAATTCAGAGTTTTCCTTCTAGACTAGTTGCCTCACCAAGGCTGAAGAACCTGGTCTGCCCTACTATTTACCCATAGCTGGAGGGAGAATAATTTAATTCATACCTTTTACAAGGGTATTAGTGCTATGTGAAAGGCAATCAGTCTCATCCAGGATTTGAACTTGTGTCACCATGTCCATTTCATACGACAATAACCATAACATCACGGGCACCTCTGATATATATATATATATGTGTGTGTGTGTGTGTGTGTGTATCTGATATATATATGTATATATATATATATATATGATATCTGATTAAATATTCCAAGCAATTCCTGTCTGCATATTTTTTTGGATCCTTTCCAAATGCCATATAGTTGTTTTGATATCTGGCTCGAATTGGCTAACAAATTTTCCATATTTAACTAGTTCCCTAAGTACTTTTGTACTTCTCTCTGGCCATCATCAGGAATAGGTATATTGCAAAAGTACAATACAGTGTTTTATTTATACTGGTGTAATGTTTTTTTTTATAATTCTGTATATGGCAATAGTAGCTAAGGACATTTAAGTACACTTGAAAAACCATTCCTGCTCTACAATTGAATTTTGAAAGATTCTTACCAAAAACTCAAAAAATAGCAAACAAAAATTACAAATTTACCCAGCCATTCACTCGATTAATTGATATCTGACCTTCCCAGGTTGGAGATAAAATCTGAACCAATCATATGCCCACATTGTGAATTTTTAGATCCAGACAACTGAATCCAGTGTTTACGCTGAAACCCGAAATAACCCGACCGACTGATCAGTCAATGATAATAAAAAAAAAAACATTAAAGTCCAGAGAATGGCAAACTTGGAGAGTTGAATAATAAATTAATAATGTATTTCATCTGAAAAAGAACAATTCACAGTTGAAAAAATAAATGTTGTTATTTCAATGTTCTGTTCCCTGTAAATATGAAACAGAATATTTCGGAATCTTGCCCCTCTCTTGTGCTGGTCAGTCTAAGTCAAAGGTCAGCCTTCCTCACTTAGACCCACTCAGTATTCTCAATGCATTATGTTAATTTTTATCTTTATCTTATTCGAACGACAGATATGTGAGAGAATCTGGTAATCTCCGAATCTCGTTCAAGGCTGCTTTGATCTCACCTTCACAAGTACTCTTCAACTGTAGCTTTTCAGCCAAAAATAAGTTTGTATCTCATCAACGGCCTTCTCCTTAATTAATCTTCGACAATTAATTCCATTCACTATTGCTCTCTGCTACCCCAACAGTGAATACTTGTGCCTGTCACCACAGGGGGAGGTTGATTGCTTCCATACAAATTCAGCTATGATTCCTACATTGGGGTGTTGTCTGTCTCCAACCATCATGAGGTTTCTCTGCCCTTCTTTCTACAGGGGGGTGGACCTCTTTCATCACGATTCATATGTCATATCCAGCAGATTACTTACTTCCAAAATTAAATCACAAATTTCCATTTCTCAAAGTTTGATCTTTTTTCCGATAAAATGAATGGCCTGCACCTGGCTGACTCTTTGTGATTGTATTTCCTGCTCTGCCATTGTTTTTGAGTAGCTGTCTTTCCAATTTTAGCTTTCCTTTCTTTCTTTCTTTCTCAAGTTAGAAAAATCAGTTTTATGTTTTGTATTTTTTTCTGCTAACTAAAAATTAAGCAATATTTCAGGCTTTTTAGAAAAACTTAGTTTTTCCTATTTTCTATTCGTTTCAAATAATAAAAAAAAACATTTATTCTCTATTTACGTGATGCATTCAATAAGTTTCCAGACTTTTTTTTACAGGCATTTAAAATTATCGTACACTCTTGAAAATTCACCATGTTATTGCTATACATCTTATGAGATGACTGACCAATTTTTAGGATTCAGGTTCAAATGAACAGCTACAGCAGCAATTGGAATACACCCTACTAAAGCCTGATTGTCACAGCTGGTGAATTTTAAAAACGCAATCTGGATGTGAGGAAGAACAATATGCATAAATAAAATTGTGTTTTAAACATGGAAAAAATGCCATGCGATGAAAGCTGGATCTACTGCTTTGACCCAGAGACCAAGAGACAGAGTTCCCAGTGGAAGCATACTGGCTCTCCCAGACCCAAGAAGGCCGGACAGAGCAAATCCACCCACAGACTTTTGATGATGTCTTTTTTTGACATGCACTGGGTACCCACTGGACAGACAGTCAACAAGGAATATTATCTTGAGGTTTTAAGGGAGTTCAGCAATAGATTCCTTGGGAAGAGGCCAGCACTCTTCAAATCGGGTCAGTGGCATTTCCACCAGGACAATGCACCAGTCCACCGCTCCATCCTTGTCACAGACTATTTGACCAAGATGGGCATCGAGACAGTTTGTCAGCCTCCCTATAGTCAAGTTATTGCTCCCTTTGACTTTTGGTTATTCCCTAAGGTCAGAGGCTGTCATTATGAGACAATTGAGGAGATCAAAGAGGCTGTGACGAAAGTCATTGACACGCTCACACAAGAGGACTTCCATGGGGCCTTCGAGAAGTTGTTGGAACGGTACAACACGTGCATTGCAGCCGGAGGTGATTACTTCGAAGGGGACTAGAGTTTCATGTGTGTACTCTTAATAAAAGTGCCCATACGAAAAAAAGTCTGGAAACTTATTTAATGATCCTCGTATCAGTGTACTACCTCAATCTTCTGCAATCCACGTCAAATACTTTTTTTAGATCTATTAGATTAGACTATGTAGCCCTAATCAGCTCTGTTATGCAGGCAGGTCTTCTAGTCTACATCCTGTGTCCTTACAAAGATGTTGTAGGTAAGTTCTTGTTGGTTGACCAACACTGGCTTGTCTGTGTGAAGGGGTCTATTAGAGAACGTCACTTCTCCAACTGTGCCCTACATGTCTTGTTCATCTTATTTGGATAGTTTTAGAGATGGGAGGTTGGTGGCCGTACAGCTGCTGTTTTGTGGGATGTTACTTCCAGGATTTGTTCAATATAGCTAACAGCATTCTTGTACCATTCCCATCTCACTTTTTCTCTATAACCTTTGTCAGCATCCATGTGGTGGCTCCATATAGTAGAACGGACACAACCACTGCTCGGAAGAAATTAGATTTTATTTTATTGGATAGGTCAGACTTCCATATCATTAATAACCTATCAATAACGGTTCACACTTTTGCTGAGTTTATGTTAGCATCACTTTCAATAGACGAGATACTGCTACCAAGGTACATGAATTTGTCCTCTTGATTTAGAGAAATGACATTTAGAGTGGAGAGGTCTCTTTTTGATTAAAACAAATGTATTCCGTTTTGTTTGGATCAACATGGAAGCCACTGCTGCCTGCTTCAGATTATGCAGCTGGGATTCGGCTTGGGTTGGTGTATTTGCAAGAAGTGCTTGATCATCTACGTTGTCTGTTTCTGCAGGGTATCATTTGCTTCTTGCCTTTTTTAAATATAAAGCCATTTTCTTTTGTTAGATCTATCAAATTCAGTTTAATTTAGTAATATTTCTGTCTTAATACAGGCTGAATACATTTTGATTGTAAAATATTTTAATATCTCTTTTTTGGCCATCGCTGTTGGTTGGTCTTTTCGATGGTATCTAGTGTCTGCACAGAGCTGATGAATGTAAGTTTTTACTGTTCAACCCCCACTGGTGTGTCCATGTGCAGGAGCCCACATGAAAATGTTGCATCCCAGCATGTCTTGCTTGTTTTACTTGAATGGTTTATGTAATCCTATTTACCCAACCCCTCTGCTCGGGCAGGATATGACACAAGGTCAATTTTTTAAGCGGAGTTTAACAGGTTTGAATTCAGAGCTTTCCTTCTCCTAGACTAGTTGCCTCATCAAGGCTGAAGAACCTAGTCTGCCCTACTATTTACCCATAGCTGGAGGGAGAATAATTGGATTGATGCCTTTCCCAAGGGTATTAGTGCTATGTGAAATGCAATCAGTCTTGTCCAGGAATTGAACTCGTGTCTCCGTGTCCATAACCATTACACCACGGGCACCATGGTTTATGTAATGGGAGGTATTTCTCATCGACAAATGTTCATGCTTTCTGATATCTTCAATTCCTCTGCTATGTCACGCAACTTCAATTTACGATCGGCCTAAACATGTTTTTGGAGTTTTTTGGTATTTTCCAGTACAACTGCTGGATTTGAGTGACTCAAACATTCAGCATCATCTGTGTCTGTATGACCGCGTTTGAAATCAGCATACCACCTTTCAATCATTGTTTCTAATTGAGAAGAGTCCAAATAACACGCACGAAACCATTGCTTTGTTAGAACAGAATTTTTTCCATCAGAAAGCAATGCTTTATCAACACACGAAATTCAGATTTTTCCATTGTTTCGAAAATTTGCAAAAGACGAAAACTATCAAAGTTAGACGAACCAGACATGCAGGACACTGCTGGAGAAGCAGGGAAGAGCTCATAAGTGATGTTCTCCTATGGACCCCCTCACATGGCAGGGCAACCAGCATGAACTTACATACAGCAGCACTGTGAGGATACAGGATGTAGCCCTGAGGACCAGCCAGAAGCGATGAACTATAGGGAGGAATGGCGAGAGAAGATCAGGGATATCCGTGCTGGCAGCACGACATGATGTTGATGATGAAAATTCTTGACCTTAGTCGAGGCTGAACCAAAAGCTCCCTTTTCAATAGCTACTACACCAAGATGTAAAGGAGGTCACAACTCCCTGGACTGCTTCACTTACACTTGATACTTACTTTATAATGCTGAGTGCAAGCAAGGTGACATCAAGTACCATTTTTTGAGTCTTTGGTATGACTCGACCTGGGATTGAACCCCAGTCTCCTAGACCATTGGCGAACACTCAACTTATTAGGCCAATGGAATAATCTGATAAAGCTCAAATTTTGACATGTTCCATTTGAAAGTTAGTACTTAATAAGAATCATATGGATTTTTTTATTTATGGCGCCATCTATACGTCCGGCCCGAGACTTATTGTTAAGTATGAATTTACTATAGTTTTTATTATCATCTCATACAAAAACTTTATAACCATATCGAAAAAAATTATTATGTTTTATGGAACCAAAATATCAGCAAATGTATGGATCTCAAAACCTTACAGTGGTTCAAAGTAAAGATAAGAAGAAAAGTGTTGGATTATTGTCCTGGTATAAATCGTAGATAACTTCCTGTTTAAAATAAATAACCATCAGCATTACATTCTGAGTAAAACAATTCTATTTATTATGAAAATACCTGACACATGTGGACTATTGGATACGACTGTTGACCCTTGACAGAGCCAGATGTTCCAGCTGTGTAAACGAAGTGATTGCAAGTAGAAGCAGATCACGTGACTGAGCCGAAAGAACACTGTGTAGGCGTTATGAAATCATATATACACAGGTACCCAGAGAGTAATGGTCTGTCTCAGTCTTGCAGCCGAAAGAGCTTTGATCAGTCATGGAAAATGACTGCCGGGGTGGGGCAGCCCACAGCAGTAACAGCTAGTCTTCCATCGAGTCTGCAGTTTTCACTCTTAGAGTCCAAGAGTGGCAGCAGGGTGCCATGTGGTCTCCAGGCAAAGACTGGTTAAGAACATCTCATCAAAGAGGAAAAGACGCATGACCTTGAATCTGAGTGTAGCACAGTCTGGTTAAAAAGAAAAGGGTTAATATAGCAGCATCTAAATCCTTCAAGTCTTCCATGTGTCTTTGTCTCGCTATCTCACACATTTAGAGTCAACTTTGTAGAGAAGAGGAAAATCTCGTATTTTGGTTTGGCGCGCAATTTAATTTGACACTCAATTTCACACAATCAGGATGACTTATTCAGCCCAGACCTTCATTTCCGGCTAGCAAAATGGGTGAGCCACCAAACCCACTCTCTTTGGCTTGAGATGGCAACAAGAACAGACGTTCGTCTGGCCGACCCTGCTTAGCTATGCTTTTTAACATAGCAGCACTAGCAGCAGCAGCATGGACACTCAACGAGGGAACCATCTAATTTATAGATTCTTTACGAGGAATCCCAGTTGAACATAAATTAGAAACAGACAACATGCCTACAACTTTGTGTCACCCCAAAAATTGGCTATGTCGATCCGAGCGTAACTCCGCTCTCGACACACTACCTCCCATTTCACTTCTGGTCCACATTAATGGAGATAACGCATACTCTCCCCAAAAATACCAGACACACAAAACTACACGGTGACTCTAAACACAATCCCTCACATGTCCCGCAACACACGCTGCCATCTCAACATCCCGCTAAGCCATTTCGCCTCCAACACTAACAAGCCTAAACTCCACGAGTCTTGCAGCACCAAAAGCAAACCATATTCCATGCTGCAAATAAAAACTTTCTTTGTTGTGTTGTTAAAGAAAAGTTTCGTCATTCATTTGTGTTGCCTAAAAAATATATAATGTTAGAGAAATTAACCATTTCCCGAAACGCTATAACTTCATTCCCTTACGAAAGAAATAAAGAGAGATACGAGGTGCATATGATAAGTTTCCAGACTTTTTTCGTATGGGCACTTTTATTGATAGTACACACATGAAACTCTAGTCCCTTTCCAAGTAATCTCCTCTGACTGTAATGCACTTGTTGTACCGTCACAACAACTTCTGGAAGGCTTCATGGAAGTCCTCTTGTGGGAGCGTGTCAAAAACCTTCATCACAGCCTCTTTCATCTCCTCAATTGTCTCATAACAACACCCTCTGAGCTTAGGGAATAACCAAAAGTCACAGGGAGCAAGGTCTGGACTACAGGGAGGTAGAGGCCAATCAACTCTGGTATATTGACTTCCTTACTCCTCCCACACCTCTCATCATCCCTCACAGACTCCCTGCCTTCCTTGAATCTCTTATGCCACTCAAAATCTGATGCTCAATTCATGCAAGATGCTTCAAAAGCAGTCTGAAGTATTCCATACGTTTCTGTGGCATTTTTTCCATGATTAAAAAAGAATTTTATTGCATATCGTTCTTCTAAAGTGTCCTCACGTCCAGATTACATTTTTTTAAATTCACCAGCTGTGACAATCAGGCTTTAGTCGAGTGTATTCAAATTGCTGCTGTAGCTGTTCATTTGAACCTGAAATCATAAAAATTGGTGAGTCATCTCATTTTGGACCATCATATTGTTACTATGTTGAGGTTTTAAGGGTGTTCAGGAAGAGATTCCGTCGGAAGAGGCCAGCACTCTTCAAATCGGGTCAGTGGCATTTCCACCAGGACAATGCACCAGTCCACAGCTCCATCCTTGCCACAGACTATTTGACCAAGATGGGCATCAACACAGTTCGTCACCCTCCCTATAGTCCAGACCTTGCTCCCTGTGACTTTTGCTTATTCCCTAAGCTCAGAGGCTGCTGTTATGATACAATTGAGGAGACGAAAGAGGCTGTGACGAAGGTCATTGACACGCTCACACAAGAGGACTTCCTTGGGGCCTTCTAGAAGTTGTTGAAACGGTACAAGGGCATTGCAGCCGGAGGAGGTTGCTTCGAAGGGGACCAAAGTTTCATGTGTGTACTATCAATAAAAGTGCCCATACGAAAAAAAGTCTGGAAACTTATCTAATGATCCTCGTACCTTTCAACTCACAACTTTATTTCTTGGTTTAACAACCATTCTGAGGGCAAGGACATTCTTCTTGAAACAAATATAAATAGTTGTGCCTCCCAGATCGTTTTCATTGGTGGTGAGTTTAAAGTCAGTGGTCATGTCTAGTGGGTGTTTTAAGTAATATATGTTTTGGCAGTGTCGGCTTGCTAGCAGCACACGTGCCTAAGTGTCAGGCCACAAGATCTGATCAGCATGTGTTCGCTGTCAGCAGCCGAATGGAAAAGACTCCTTACTGTTCGAGTGGTAGCACTGAAGTTAGGTAGATTTTATCTTTAGTTCAGGGAAGATCCTTACTTTGGGCATGTGCCTCTCCTACTTCCTGTCAGGGGCTTCTGGGAACTGTCACACGTTTTTAATTTATTTTAATTATTTATTATTCAACCCCACAATTCTTATTTTAATTCTGTCCACCATTTACAAACATGAAAATCCTAGAACAACAAAAACCACTTCCATTTTGAGAATGAACAAATAAAAAATGTATTAATTATCTATATCCTAATTCTGCTTGTGTTTAATCCACTGATCCCGGGACCGAGTGGGATTTGTATTTGCGTTGATTGAGCCTGGCTAAGAGCCAGATAACAGAGGAATTGTTTAAGAAAAAATTTTTGTTTGGGGTTTAATAGACCCACATCTCTGGAGATGAAATTGGTATTTTTTATTGATTGTTGAAAAACTTTATTTTTCTTTTTTTTTTCCCCCGTTCTTTGTAATTTTCACTGTTCGTATTAATACGGACTTAATTGAACAAACAACATTATCTGTGGATTTATAATTAGGTAAATAATTTTAACTTTGTCAATCAATTTTAGCAAATTACGAATTTGGAAAGATTACTTTATTTCCCTTTTATTTATCTAAATTAGTGGACACTAAAAATGTTCACCAAGAAATGGAAAGATTTTTAAAGGCAAAGAACTCAGAAAATTATCACTGCTATTACAACTTGACGATTTGTAAATGAAACCCGACATGAAAAATTACAAGCGACAAAATTATAACTAACACCGGTTGATGATTTCTTATATTATCAGGCAAAATATTTTCTTCTTAAAACGAATTTCTCGTTCACATGCTTTTTTAAGTTAACGTTTTAATATAATTAAAAAGTAAATTGTTCCCTATTCAAATTTTTTTTTTTTGATATATTTATGTAATGATTATAAAATGAAAAAGTTCGACTTTGGTGATGTTTGTCGGAAAATGCCGATAATTCCCGAAAAATATTCGGGCCTCATATAAATTCGAACGTATCTTGAACGACGGTCGGGAAAAAAAGCTTTTGAAAGTTTTTTTTTAATCGGATTAAGAAGACTTAAGAGGTAAATTATAGTTTTGATATATTTTTTATTTGGTGTTAAATCGATTTTATTTCTTTTATCCAAGAAATTTCTTTTTATGTCAAAAGAAAAAAAGACACCGATTTAACGAAGGAAACTCAATTTATTCGATTTGAAACCATCAAAATCCTCAATTTTTTTCTTTTAATTAAATAAACCTTTTAAAAATCAAACATATATATATATATATATATATATATATATATATATATATATACACGTTAATTTTTATTGTATTTTCGTTCGAGTAATTGAGTTTTTATAAACATGGGGATCAAATCGTAATGTGTTCATGTTGTAAAACGATCCCTCACTTTTTGGTCACATTTATCCTTTGTTAACATATTTTCCCATCAGTCCTTTCATGTCATTTTGTTTAAATTTCTCACAGAGAGATTTTTTAAATTTTTATTTCTTGAATCATCACATTTAATCTTTGTTCCACCCGATCCCTTCCTCTCCCACCAAAAAAAAAAATTAATAATCATATCCGTAAGCAATTTCAGATGACAAATCGCCATCTATATATATATGGTTAACATTTTTGAAAAAATAAGAGTCGATTATTAAAAACAAACTTGGATTAAATTTTACAAGTGGTAGTCACTTTCTATGTTAATGGTAAAACGACCCCTGACTTAATGTACGGTGTCAATCTTTGGCAAGTACTTCCCCTTTAAAATCTTCCAAGGATAAAGGCACTTATTTTTCATGTTTGCTTTTGTGGGCTGGATTGTTAAAAAATTTTTTTAAAAACAGGATTCACGAAATTTAAAGTCAAGGACCCTTTACCCTAAACTTACATTGTATATTTTAAAACTTTTAAAACTTAATGAAATTAGCTTTTCAGAATTTTTATTAATTATTGAAATCTTTTTAGTTAAAGAAATTAAAATTTGTTGGAAGTATTTTGTAATAAAAATCTGAAATAATTAAAAAGGGGAAAGCACTTGATTTTTGTAACGCTTAAGAAAGCAAATAATTTTTTTTTCTCTTTTGATCAAATAAACCAATAGGTTTGGTTTTTTTCAATAATCTTTTTACTGTGAGCAAAAAAGTTTGTTGGAAAATCCCATCTAAAGATTCCATATCCATTAGAAACAGTGGAGGGGACCTATTAAAAATCAATCTGATGTTTTTTCGACATAGGACAATGCTCAGTTTTAATTTTGATATTCACAACATTTTATTTTGATATAAAAAACTATTCATATGTTTCATCATCATCATGTTCCTCCAGCACGGATATCCCTGACCCTCTCTCGCCACTTCTCCCTATCGTTCATTGCCTCTGGCAGGTCTTCAGGGCTACATTCCATATCCTCACAGAGCTGCTGTATGTATGTTCGAGCTGGTCATCCTGGTTTTCCTCGGCCATATGTAGGAGTCCATAGGAGTACATCATTTATGAGCTCATCCCTGCTTCTCCAGCAGTGTCCTGCATGTCTGGTTCGTCTAACTTGGATAGTTTTTGTGATGGGAAGTAGGTGGCCGTATAGTTGGTGCTTTGTGGGGTGTTGCCTCCAGGACTTGTTCAATAGTGCTGGCAGCATTCTTGTGTCATTGCCGTCTATCTTTTTCTCCAGCTGTTTTGTTCACGTCCAAGTAGTGCATCTATATAGCACTATCGATACGACTGCTGCTTGGAAGAAACTGCGTTTCATTTTATTGGTCAGGTCTGACTTCCATATGATCGATAGCTTATCGATAGCTGTCCATGATAAATTTCTACATTTATTTCAAACCAAAAATTTATATCAATTTGAAAATTTTTATTCAATTTTTTTTTCTAGTTACTGTTTCTTTATCATTGATATCCTTTTTCCACTCAGTTTAACAGCATTTTTTTTTGTATTTAAAAGTTTTCATCTTGCAAATGGCAATAATTTCTATTTGAAAATTTAAAGTTTTTTCTCTTTTTTTTCTTAGGTAGTAATATTTTTTCTCTGTCCAGTTGGGAATAATTTCTTTCCCTCAAAATTGGTCTATAAAATTTGGTAGTCTCAAAGCTCTCTGATTTATTGATTGGTGGAAGCCCAGTTGGCTGGGTGCTATTGTATATGCCAACTATATTTCTGCAGAAGGGTACTCCCATGAGTGTCCTGGATATAACTCTACATAATCTGATTGTCAGGCTTCAGTCCTTGAGCTTTAGGGAATGCAGAGTACCCCTTTATTGCCATTACTCCTAGGTCCACTCTGACCCATAGTAGTAGTACCTGTTAGGGTCTTGTCTTTGGGTCAAATCGAACTGTTTAACCATTTAACTGTGTGCAAACAAATGACTGATGATACATTGAATGTTATATGTTAATTGAGTGTTAAATAGCAATCAGAACGGTTTTCAGAGAAATTGCTCCACAACTTTGCAGACTAACTATATCTATTAAAAATATCAATACTCTGGGAAATAATATCTTTGCTTACAACAAAAGATTTTGTACTTTAGTTTTTCAGCAAACTTTTCACTCAATTTAAAGAAATAAAAATTATAAATTTGTCAATCAGATTTTTATTCATTCATTTATACATTTATCTGCTATAAAAGATTGGAGAGAGTAAGATTTTAGTGATGGATTTATCCTCCGTCCCAGCTACTGGACGAGTATGGCACAAGACCTTTTTTAAGGGTGGATCCAGGCACTGGGCAGAAGCCCACACGTGCCCAGCATTTCCAAAAATGCCTTGGACCCTGTCAGCATTCCCCTAAAAGGGGCGGCTAAGGCGCCGGGCGATAAACCCAACCCCTCTGAAGAAGGTTAAAGCCAGGGGGAACGGCTCCCCAAGGCCAGAGGTATATCCAGCGACAAGACACACCCAACCTCAACTGTCCATCGCATCACGGCTGGCCAAAATGTGTCCCATCAACTGGATAAGTCGCATCTCGAAAAGCCGTCAATAAGTTTTTAAATCAATTGCATTAGTGCGAATGCAACATGACCTTTTAAAACCATGGAACATTTTTAGGGAGATATATTTTTTAAGTCAATTGTTTGACAAACTTCTTAGGTCTTCTGCAATTGGCAATTGATTCCACTTTATATTTTCTGCTTTCCATGTACCATTCTCTTGTCATCATCAAGTTGTGTTGACAATACAGATTTCCTTGACTCTCTCTCTCACCCCTAGCAGGTCTTTCCAATTATACCCTGTGTCAACACAGTTCTTATTGGTAAGTTCTTGTTGGTCAACCAACACTGACACATCCATGTGTAGTGTGGTCCATCGGTTTGGTTTGGGTGGGTTTTATGGCATATCAACCATTGTAGGTTATTTAATGCCAAATCCTCTTTATACATATATATTAAATATATATGATTTGGTTTGGTTGGGTTTTATGGCATATCAACCATTGTAGGTTATTTAATGCCAAATCCTCTTTATACATATATATAAAAATATATATTTGGTTTGGTTGGGTTTTATGGCATATCAACCATTGTAAGTTATTCAATGCCATATACTTTTTTTATATATATATGAAATATAGGATTTCTAAACACATTTTATAGATAACATTTTTTAAATGACTCTGAGCTCATTTTTTTTGTACACTGTTAAATGGTTTCACTTATTTTTATCTAATACAAATAATTCGATTTACTATAAATCATTTGTTTGCACACAGTTAAATGTTTTCAAGTATTGTTATTTAACAGTAACAATTCAATTAAACATCAGTCATTTGTTTACACACTGAAATGATTAAACAGTTCAGTTTCAAGCATTTCAATTTAGCATAAGTCATTTGTTTGTACATAGTTTAAATGTCAAATTGTTCTATTTGACCCATAGCACCCTATGAAGTGTTGCTACTTCAGGCCAAAGTAGACCTGAGAGTGATAGCAACGAATGGGTACTCAGCATTCCTCAAAGCTTCAACATTCTTCAAAGCTCCTGCATCACTAGAGTCTCACAATCAGATTGTTTAGTGTCATATCCAGGACACTCATGGGAGGAGTTTTACCACTTTCCAGAAATGCAGTCGCTGCATTCTCCAGCTTCAGCTAATTGGGCCATAGAAGAACATTACTCATGAGTCTGTCCTTGCTTCTCCAGCAGTGCCTAGCAGGACTTGTTAGTCTTACTTGGATGGTTTTTGAGATGGGAGGCAAGTGGCCACAGAGTTGTTAATTTGTGGGGTTTTGCTTTCAGGATTTGTTCAAAACAGCTCATAGCATTTATTATGTAGTTCTCTCTTCATTTTTTCTCTGTGTATTTTGTTAGTGTCCATGTAGTGCCTCCATACAGTAGTAATGACACAGCAATAGCCTGGAAAAAATCCTGTTTTATTTTATTGAATAGATCAGATTTCTAGATAGCAGTCCACACCTTTTCTAAGTGTATGATAACATCACTTTCTGTAGATGAGATATTGCTGCCAAAGTATTTGAACGGTCGGCTAATTTTAGAGGCTTTAGAGTGGAGCTGGCTCCTTGTCAATTAAAACATGTACTATTTTATTTGCATTCACGTGAAGGCCAATGCCTCCTGTAGTTTGCTCTAAGCTATTCAGTAAAGATTCAACTTGGGTAGGTGTATTTGCAAGAAGCCCTAGATCATCAGCATAGCATGCATCTGTTATAGTTTCTGCAGAATATCATCAGCTTCTTGCTTTTTTATTAGCATAGAGCCCTTTTTTTTATTCGACCTATCAACATGGAAAGTTCATAGTCCAGGCTAATCATAAACAAATATCATGCTAAACTCCAGCAACAATATCAAAGAAGTCCGTGTCTTCATTAGTCAAATAAACCATTGGTTTCATGTTTTTATATGTCATTGTTATAGCTGCAACAGTTTCTTTTGGGAGACCATATGCTAGATGTATTTGCTCCATCTTTTCTCCGTGTATGGAATCAAATACCTGGGAGAAATCTACAAAAATAGTGTTGCCTCCAGATTTTTAGCATGTACACCTTCAATGATCTGACGGATAGTCAGGTCTGCAAAGTTGTGGAGCAATTTCTCTGAAAACCGTTCTGATTGCTATTTAACACTCAATTAACATATAACAGAATGGCATGTTTGATCGTCATCAAGCGGAAATAACTGTCATGCTGTTCAGAGGTCACTCTCTTCCGGTGCATCAGTCTATGACTGTATCATGGGCTTTTACCTTGTCCCATTTCGTCAGCCAAATCCACCTATGCGATTTCTTTCGATTACTGGCCATTGGAATGTGTCACTTCCTTCCGGTGCATCACTTTGGAATGGCATGTTTGGCCGGGTCGAAGGTCAATATACAACACATGGATGTTACGAGCTGAGATGATGTTGGAACATGCAAATATATCTTTCACATTAAATATTCCTTCAAAATTTTGCGAGATCACTTATAACACTTTGAAAAATGAAAATGATGCAGAAATCCGTAAAATAACAATAATAATGATGATTTTTTGTGGAATTATATTAAATTTAGTTGCCAACAGTAAACGAAATAAAAGAATAACAAAGAGGATAAGACAGCTTAAAAACAAAACAGGTAATACACTGATACAAGGATCATTAAGTAAGATTTTAAATAAGATCCAGACTTTTTTTCGTATGGGCACTTTTATTGATAGTACACATATGAAACTCTAGTCCCCTTTGAAGTAATCTCCTCTGGCTGCAATGCACTTGTTCTACCATTCCAACAACTTCTTCAAGACCCCATGGAAGTTCTCTTGTGTGAGTGTGTCAATGACCTTCATCACAGCCTCTTTCATCTCCTCAATTGTCTCATAACGACAGCCCCTGAGCTTTAGGGAATAACCAAAAGTCACAGGGAGCAAGGTCTGGACTACAGGGAGGTTAAGGAACTGTGTTGATGCCCATCTTGCTCAAATAGTCTGTGACAAGCATAGAGTTGTGGACTGGTGCATTGTTCTGGTGGAAATGCCACTGACCCGATTTGAAGAGTGCTTGCCTCTTCCCTAGGAATCTCTTTCTGAACTCCCTTAAAACCTCAGCATAGTAACCCTAACCCTACGTCTTTGGCCAATCAACTCTGGTGTATTGACTTCCTTTCTCATCATCCCTCACAGACTCCTTGCCTTCCTTGAATCTCTTATGCCACTCAAAATCTGATGCTCAATTCATGCAAGATGCTTCAAAAGCAGTCTGAAGTATTCCATACGTTTCTGTGGCATTTTTTCCAAGTTTAAAACAGAATTTTATTACATATCATTCTTATAAAGTGTCCTCACGTTCAGATTGCATTTTTGAAATTCACCAGTTGTGACAATCAGGCTTTAGTAGGGTGTATTCCAATTGCTGCTGTAGCTGTTGATTTGAAGCTGAAATCATAAAAATTGGTCAGTCATCTCATAAGATGTATAGCAATAACATAGTGAATTTTCAAGAGTCTCCGAAAATTTTAAATGCCTGTACAAAAAAGTCTGGAAACCTATTGAAAGCACCACATATTTATAACAATTTAGAGAAGATTTTTAAAAAAGTGTTTTTTGTAAAGTTTTTACTTATCTCAGTTGTCAGGTTTGCTTATTCAATTCATCACCTCAGAGACCTCATTAGATATTCAATCAAATGTTTCTCTTTTCTTTTACTTTCTGTGGTCTTCAGACTTCACAAAAGTTTTGATGGTTTCTTTTTTGATTATGCATTGCTCCACAATAAATCTTTAGTATTCTTTCTTTTCTTTTTCTCATAAGATTTCTGTCTTCTTAGTTTGTGCAGTCACCTTTGCATTCAATGTGTTGACTGGGTGTTCTTTCAACTTTCTTCTTCAAGGGTTTTTGCAAACTGACTTTACATTCATTTTGTATTTCTGGTGTGTGAAAATCTAACCTTAACACATGCCATCTTACATCCAATCAGTGACTTCTATTTTTCAAACAATAATGTAGTTGCTCCTTGCATGCAGATGACTGGCCTTTGTGGGAGGGGAGTCTTGTCTAGGCCTCTTAACCCACTTTCTGATATGGGCCATGAAACTTTGACTGACCCTATTTTAGCAGTCTATTGCTAGAGTTAGGTGGAGTGGATTAGTATCCCATCACAATAAGCGGTGTTGGATTGCATTCTTGAAAGAAAAGAACGTAGATTTTCAATCAAAAGAAATAAACTAAAAACGTATTTGAGTAAGTAATAATTTTACTTGCTGTTAATTCAGTAAGTATAGACAAATCCATATTTACTGAAGAAAATTTTTTTTCATTTGCTTATTTATGCTATTTAGATCTGCTTGGAATTGCCAAAAAATGTTGATTTATCTATGAATCTAAGAAATTGTATTTTTCATATTTTTGAAGGAAAAGAATTCTAAAATTATTTTTGGTTCTTATTCTTCAAATTTTTCACGGCAAATTAAATATTATCATCGGTGAAGTATCATAAAATTTTAAAATTAGCACAAATGTGCCGATTGGTTGATAAATGCACAAATACACATACAAAAATCACTGCTTCTCAAGCCCCCCCTCTTTTTTTTCCCCAAAAAGTGACACTTTTTTGAATATGGAAATAAAAGAGAGTCCCTAAACAGTATCATGGTTTTCACGAAATAAGAGGCGTTACTTTTGGAGCATCCCTGTAAAAAATAACTTCTGTTAAGAGGTGAAGTCTTTTTCTTGAGTTTTCAAAAAAATGGTGCCTGTATCAAAGTGGCCGACTATGAAAATTTCCATTTATTCTGAAGTCAAAAAATTAGAAATGTCATCAAATAAGAATAACTTTCCATGATTAGATTTATTTGTTTATTGAAAAATGAAATCCCAAAGTTTGGCTAATCATTCATTCATTTTTTAAGAAATACCAAAATTCAATCACGAATGAGTATGATCTTTACCGGGTTCTGCGTGTTATTATGGTCCTATGCAAGTCTAAACATATTTCATAAATTACATATCACCATTGAAATATAAATTGAGTCGATACAAAATTCACTCTTATCTATTGATACAATTGTTGATATTTGATTAAATCTAGCTTTTGTTTTTTTGAATATTTATTTTACAGATATACTGGGGGGGTGTCCTCGTGGTGTAATGGTTAAAGCGCTGGTCTGCGGGATCGTAGTAAGCGAGTTCGAACTCCAGTCACGCTATTACGTTCACTTTTAGATAAATACCTTTTGGGAAAGGTATGAACACCCTTATCCTCCCAGCTATGGGTTAAATAGTACCACTACTGATGTGCTGTCTATTGTCTATCTCACTCTTCCCACATTTATTGATACAACGTTTAATATTTAATTGAATATGGCTTTTCTTAATTTGCATATTTTCTTTTTACAGATGTGCTGTCCATGTTCTACGGATATAACAGTGATTTGTTATTGTAAAGTTAAAAATACAAGAACATTCCTGTTGATCTGCCATTAAAAATATGCAAAATACTTTATATATGTAAAAGCTGTATTTGGAGATCTTTTTTCCAAAGCCACATACACAAAAACACACTGGACAGAATGCATATTCTTGTAAGATATGCTTCTCTTCTTTTGTACTGAAGTCAGATTTTGTGGTTCATACGCAAGTACACAACAAAGAGGAACCACACTTTTCTGAAATGTGTGAATCATCCTTTGCAACTATGTCACATTTGATACAACATGTGCAAAAACATACTGGAGAGAAACCACATGCTTGCAAAGTGTGTGGATCATCTTTTGCTTGGAATAAAGATTTGGTACAACATATGCGAACACACACTGGAGAGAAACCATATCCTTGTGGAGTGTGTGGAACATCCTTTGCACAGAAGCGATATCTGGTACTACATATGCGGACACACACTGGAGAGAAACCGTATTCCTGTGAAACCTGTGGGTCTTGTTTTGCACAGAAATCAGTTTTGGTGAAACATGTGCGAACACACACTGGAGAAAAACCATATTCTTGTGAAATGTGTGGATCATCATTTGCATGGAATAATAATTTGCTACGACATATGCAAACACACACTGGAGAGAAACCATATGCTTGTGAAGTCTGTGGAACTCCGTTTGCAAAGAAGTCAGATTTGGTGAAACATGTGCGAACACACACTGGAGAGAGACCGCATGCTTGCAAAGTGTGTGAATCTTCTTTCGCACGGATTTCAGACTTGTCACGGCATATGCGAACACACACTGGAGAGAAACCATATTCTTGTGAAACGTGTGGATCTTCATTTGCACAGAAATCATATTTGGTGCAGCATATGCGAACTCACACTGGAGAGAATCCATATTCTTGTGAAACATGTGGGTCTTCCTTTGCACAGAAGGCACATTTGGTGTTTCATATGCGAACACATACAGGCGAGAAACCATATGGTTGTGAAACATGTGGCTCCTCCTTTGCACAGAAAGCACATTTGGTGTTTCACCTGCGAACACACACTGGAGAGAAACCATATGCTTGTGAAGTGTGTGGATCTTCTTTTGCACGGAATTCAGATTTGTTACGACATATGCGAACTCACACTGGAGAGAAACCATATTCTTGTGAAACGTGTGGATCTTCATTTGCACAAAAGGCAAATTTAATGCTACACATGCGAACACACACTGGAGAGAAACCGTATCCATGTGACATGTGTGGATCTTCCTTTGGACAGAAGTCAGATTTGGTAAGACATATGCGAACACACACTGAATAAAAATAATATTTTTATGTTGATTCTAGTTTTTTCACATTTGGTGCTTCTTATATGCAAACACTGAAGAGAAAACAGATGTTTTTCATCGTATTCAAATTGGTTATGACATTTGCAATAAATGGAGGAAACCGTATTCTTGTGAAGTGTGTGGATCTGCATTTTCATGGGATTCACATTTAGGAAACACACTTTAGGATTAGTTTGCATGCTGATATCTTGGAAATATTTCACATGCAAATTTTGTATTTCATATGTTAATAAGATATAAATTAGATAAAAATTGTCAAATTAAAAAATAAAAATTTCTATATGTAAACATTGAATACTTTAAAATTGAAATAAAATTTGATATAGAATTATTTTTCTAATTATTACATTTTATTTATTTAGAAAATATTAATTATTTATGAATTGTTTTATGTATTTAATAATTACTATTTACAACCTTCAAGTTGTTATTTTTTATATAATTCAGAATAAAGATGGGCAAAGAGAAATTACTATCATATTTACAAATACTTTGCTTTTTTATGAAACCAAACATCTGCTTAGAAGGATGTTGTGAAATTGAAAGGCAGAACCCGCAGACTGCTGTCTCTGATGAGACAACTGGGGTTCGTTGTTGAAAGAGACAGCAAGTGGCATGCTGTATATGGAGACAGAACAGCCAAAGTTTATGTGAATTCAGCAATTTTCCATAGCTGGATAAAAAACAGGTGAACAAGAGAAATGAAATGTGACAACGAAGCTGTGTGAATTGAATTCCTTTCATAACAACAATGAAAGAAAGAAACAAGAAGTGATGAGCAAAATGGCATACCTCAAAGTTCGAACATGGCACAAATGTGCCTTGCATGTAGGGTACGGGAAGTATAGAAAAACAGATGCATGAGCGTTGTTGGGGGTGCAATTTGTCGGTCATGCGTCTTGTCTCTGGTGGGACGGGATTTGCAATATATACAAATTTTGGTCAGCCAGAACCGGTATAAAAGAAGCATTGTGGGGAGGGACATTTGATTGCCTGACTGCAGAATTTTTCAAACCAGTGTATTGATGTGGCAAGTAAGAGAAAGAAACAGAGATACGAGAACGGTGGCGAGCAGTTAAAAGACTTCAAAATTTGAATTTTTTTTTTGTGGTCACTGATGAGAAATTGCTGGAGGAGACTGTAAAAATGAACATCCTTACCTTTTGAGCGTTTATTTTAGAGGATGTCAGCCAAGGGTATTTATTGCCCAGTCAGCTGGGGCTATAGAATACACTGACTGCATCTCTGCAGAGGGGTAAGACTCCCCCCCCAACGAGTGTCCTGGATATGACACTAAACAATCTGATGGTGAGGTCTCAGGGATGCTGGAACTTTGGGGAATGCAAAGCATCCCTTCATTGCCATTGCTTCTCGGTCAACTCTAGCTCGGAGTGGTAGCATCTGATAGGGTCCTATCTATGGGTCAAACAGAACTAAATTTCCTACTTATGCTAAACTGAATTACTTGAAATAGAACTGTTTTGATATTTAACTGTGTGTGGACAAAAACGATACCTTTACTAAACTGAATTGTTTGAATTAGAACTATTTGACTAAAGTGAATAACTTGAAATTGAATTGTTTTTGACAATTAAACTGTGTACTTACATTTAAACTGCATACTTATGCTAAACAGAATTGTTTGCAATAGAATTGATTGTTTATATAAAAATGGATTTGGTATTAAATAACCTACAAAGGTTGATATGTCATAGAAACCCAACCAACCACCCAAGGGTATTTATAAACATGGAACAATGTCAAGATCATAATGGTTTAACTAAAATAACATTCTCGTGAGGTGTTTCTTAAAGACTGTCGTCTACTATGACTGGATTTTGACAAACAATGAGAAACACATGTAAAAATATAATCTTATGTTTCTATTCTCCGATGGTGATCCTTGCGTGAAGCAGGTGGAGAGAGGTCACTTACAAAAGGAGCTGTCAGAACAGCCAGCAGAAAACTAAACTTCGGTCAAAATTCTAGATCTTCCAGGGAATGGAGTAGCACCCTCCCCTACATCTCGGTGTAGTAGCTATCGAAAAGAGAGCCTTTGGGGTCAACCTCGGCTAAGGTCGCCAACTTTACTTATATCGTCTTAAAACTTAAAACTTCTATACGATCCACATAGCCATGCCTTTTCACCCATGTAATGCTAGTTTTTCATTGGTCATAGTTTACAACCACATACAATGCTTGTTCTCCATTGGTCACTGCTTACACCCATGCACTTTTTCATGCCTCTGGTATCATGCCCATGCATTGCTTGTCTTCTAGGAAGTTACTTTGTTGATTTTTATCTATGACCAGATGTATCTGTCAACTTCATCCATAAAGTTCACTGCCAATTAAGGCAATATACGAGGAAGATCATTAAATAAGTTTCCAGACTTTTTTTTCGTATGGGCACTTTTATTGATAGTACACACATGAAACTCTAGTCCCTTTTGAAGTAATCTCCTCCGGCTGCAATGCACTTGTTGTACCATTCCAACAACTTATGGAAGTCCTCTTGTGTGAGCATGTCAATGATCTTCATCACAGCCTCTTTCATCTCCTCAATTGTCTCATAACGACATTTAAACTGCACTTATGCTAAACTGAATTATCTGAAATAAAACTTTTTTGATATTAACTCTGTGTATTGCCCAATTGGCTGGGGCTGTAGAATAGACCGACTCTGCAGAGTGGTAAGACCCCCTTCCACAATGAGTGTCCTGGATATGACACTAAACAATCTGATGGTGAGGTTCCAATGATGCTGGGATTTTAGGGAACGTGGAGTACCTCTTCATTACCATTGCTCCCAGGTCCACTCTGGCCTGGAATGGTAGCACCTGATAGGGGCCTATCTATGGGTTAAATAGAACTAACTGCATACTTCTGCTAAACTGAATTGTTTGAATTAGAACTGTTTGACTAATCTGAATTATCTGAAATAAAACTTTTTTGACATTAACTCTGTTTTTGACAATTAAACTCTACTTACATTTAAACTAGTCTTGGAGAAGGAAAACTGTGAATTCAAACCTGTTAAACTCCGCTTAAAAATTGACCTTGTGTCATATCCTGCCCGAGCGGAGGGGTTGGGTAAATAGGATAAACTCAAACCTCTCCACTCCAAACACGTTGTATTTCAGAAAGACGTGCAACTCAGTTTAAACCTTTTGAAAAATCTCACTCTCTACACAACTGTCAAAATGGTGGTGTGGGTTAGGGTCCCATCAATCAGGCAAGTTAATCTGGTAGAAAATTATTATTAGATAGGAATACTTAAAACCAAATAATTGTTAATATAACCAAATAAGAATAATTACTTGAAAAAAAAAAGACTTGACTTTGGTATTAAATAAAATCAACCTAACGACCAAAATTTAACTGGACAAAAGAGCAGTACGTTTTAGAAAAAAAAATTGCAGTAATCATCAACGAAGCAAAAACAATGCAAAGTATGAAGAATGTTTGAATATTATTTGCTAGATATTCGTTTGTGTATGTGGGTGTGATTGATACAAATATCATATGAATGTTTGTTTTAGTTTGACCATATCTGTGGGTACATGTGTTTAAAAACAAGGGGTTATAACATGAGGGCAGATAATATTACCATTTATACAAAATGGCAGTTGAGGTTGTTGAGTTCAGTTGTCTCTTGTTATATTAAAAGAAAGAACAAATGAGTTGACCAAGATATTGATAGTTTTCAATTTGGAAGTTTTAAAAACAGCTTAAGACAAAAAGAAGCCCTTATGCTGTAAGTCGCAGGAAGGAGAAAACATTTCTTGATGGCTGTGCAGGAATTTCGAGGTCCCTTTGATTTTGGAGGAAGAAATAAATGGTAAGGAATGGTCTCCAAAAGGAAGCAGAGGGACAATGTTGAATGTGCTCTTTTAGGTTGAGATTTCCATGGGTCTGCTGCTGGAATCAGCCGCGATAGACAGAGAATGTCCTCTCTCGTGTTGACTGGTCTGTCTTGCTGCTAGCAAGGAGGAAGTGAAAAGAGGTCGAGGGAGCAATGTCCAGCCTTTTTATGTTGCCCGGGGGAAGTGACCTGGGCAGAATGGCATCAGTCATTCTCATTGGACGAAATACATAAATTCGAAACCCCAACAGCCAGAACAATTCCCTCACTAAATAATAATTTAAAATTCTTTCTGCCTCAGGGTTACAATGTAGCAGTTCTTTCTTATGTATGTATGCTCAAAAAACTAAAGCACCAAAACAGCATAGTATATCTGAGAGAAACCGTCACACTGAGAGTGAGTCAGCGAAAAAGCTGGAAAACCGTAAGAAAAATTGAAGTTGTTTTTGAAAGCATGTAGGTACGTGGTACCTTCAATAAGTTTGCAGACTTTTTTTTTTTCGTATGGGCACTTATTGATAGTACACACATGAAACTCTTATTTTCGAATGGGAAAAAAAATTAAAATGCATGGACATAGTTAAACGCACTGGCACGTGACTATTCTGTCCAATAAGGTTCCTGAAACTATTCAATATATTTTGTACCTATTTTTGTTTCGGGGACAAGTGAGTTTTGGATGCTTTTTTTCCAGAAATTTCTACTGTACGTGGTCCTTGTTGACATGTTTAAAAATGCAGGAGCGTAAATCCTATAAGATTTAATTTGTAAGATTTGTATGTTTCACATGTTCTGCCAAAATGTTTGGGGTTAAGGTAAAACCCAGAATTTTTAAAAATAAAGGTAAAACCCAGAATTTTTACCAAAAATGTTCTAGATGAGTTTTATACTCTATCAACTTGACAATTTACTGCTGTGACTTTTTCCTTTTTTATCTTTCCGACACTGAGGGTAAATCACTGACCACCAATATAAAACAGGTGTTCTGGGTAAATCACTGAACTGCTTCTGATGGTGAGGCTCCTGTTCTGGGGATTGGGAGAGTGGCTAGTATTCCTTGATTGTCATCATACTCAGGTGTACTCTGACCTGGAGTGGTCATGCCTGTTAGGGTCCCATCTGTGGGTCAAATAGATCTGTTTGAAAATTATTCATATATGATAGAGTTCTTAAGAAAAAACTGTCCTCAAATGTAAATATGAATGTACAGGGAATGCTATTCCCTAACCCCTAGACTTAGAATATCCCTAAACAGGTTGATACGCTGTTAAAATCAATCAAAGGAAAATATCCTTGTTTAGGAATATTGCAATACAATAGGAAGGGTGATGTCTGGTTTGGATACATTTATATCTCCCTGCTCCCACTTAAAACAATACAAACAAGTATTCTCCACATCTGGTTTCCTATCCTTGAATAATATTTATATTGAGTCTCACTTTCTGAAATAAAATATTTAAAAGGCTTTAACAGGCTTTCAAAGTTGACATTTTTAATATTACGATAATTCAGAGAAAGGCTCTGCAAAGAAAAACAACTCTATCAAGTTTATTACTAAATACAACGAGAAATTATAATTATCATTATTAATAAATGTCCCTTTTTTTAATAAAATAAAAACAAACTTTCTAAAACATCTGGTTAAGGTTGCTCAAATGGATTATATCCTCAGTGTCTTTGAATAATAAATAAAAGACATTTAACCCCTGGTTATTACATTCATCATACTCTAATAAATGTATGTTCAAGTTATTAATTAACTAAATTACAATTTACTGTTGTGACTTTTCCTTTTTTCTTTCCGACACAATGTTTCATGATGAGTGAATAAACCACACACAGATATGAGACTTTTTTTTACTTTAATTCCATATTTCCAGTTAAGAAATATAGCAATCATAGAACAAAAAAACCTGCTTCAAATTACTTGAAAAAAAAAACATACAACAATATATAATTAAACTCTGGACTATCTGTGGACTGATACATAAATGAATAATTTTTAAGGTCAATAAATTTTTAAAAATTTGCAAGGATTATTTAACCTTTAAATTATCCTAAGTAGCCATCAAAACTTGTAAAAATGTTCACTAAAAAAATGGAAAGATTTTTAAAGACAAGGAACTAAGAAAATTATCACCGCTGTTACCGTTTGATTTGTAAACTTAATCCGGTGTGAAAGATTAAAAGCGACAAAATTATGCCTAACACCGTTTCGTTGGTTTTCACATTGTCTGGACAAGACTTTTCTTTTCTTTCACTTTTTCCCCACTCTTTTTTTAAAAAAATAAATCTTTGAATACATGTAGATTGTTTATTCTTGCACTTTGTCCAAAAATAGAAATAATTATGAAAAAAAAAAATGTCGATTTTATTGTTGGTTGTCGAAAAGTGCCGATAATTACCGAATAGTATTTGGGTTTCCAATTTGATTTTATTTTCAACGACAGCCGGAAAAACAAACATTTGATGTGTGGATTTCAAGTGCCATGGTTGGATTAAGAAAAAGAGACAGTTTTAATTACTTAATAACCATCTCCCAGGTAAAATAAACCTTTACGTTGGTTTTATTTGTTTATTCCCGAAAATTTACCCCCACTTCAAAATACGTTTTAAAATACGGAAGTTAATTTGTTTTATACAAATGAAATTTTTATTTTCAAGGGAGAGAGAGAGAGAGAGAGATCCTTATTTACCGCCTTATGTAATTGGGAAAAACCAAAATTAATTATTTCTTTGGTAATAAACAAAATCTGTTTTTTGTGAAATTTTTGTGAGATTTTCTTCATCCTCTAAAAAAAAACACGATGTTTCCGTCATTTTCTTCATTTTTATTTTAGTCCCCAAAATGATATTTCGACAATCAGTCGTAATATTTGGGAGAGGGGAAAAAACTAAAGAATGTTGATTGGCAAATTGAAGAAAGGACCAGTTCATACCAACCACGAAACCCAATAATCAAGACTTTCTAACCTGAATTTGGTCGGCGGAAGGGCAGATTTCAGCAGTGCTTTTTGACCACTTAGGTTTTAAGGTACAAATCAATTTTAATCTTATATTTTAAAGCTTATTTTCACCTTTTTTCATTTTAGTATCATTAATCTCTGACGTACTGAGTATTATATATATATATATAACTGAAGAAGAAACAACAGAAATTTTTTGTAGAATGTTACTTATATATATAATAAAAGTGTTGGTTGTCACTAAATCACTTTGTGAGTTTGTGTCGGACCAAGCGTAATATAATATGGAGAGTGGTCAATATCTAGGATAGAGCTATTATATAATAATAAACATATATATTAGATATATATATATATTTAATTCATGGAATATAGACTGCGAGCCCTGGGTTTCTTGGAGTTTTTTGCATAACAACAATCATCAGGCAGAAAACTCCATGAAACCCAGGGTCACAGTCTAAATTCCATGAATTAAATATATATATCTAATATATATTTATTTATTATATATATATATATATATATATATGGGGGTGGGCTTTCTGAAGAAACATAAAAAAGAATATTTTTGTACAACTTTCTGAAGAAACATAAAAAAAAAATTATTTCTGTACAATGTCACTTATATATATATATATATAAATGGGGGTGGGCTTTCTGAAGAAACATAAAAAAATTATTTTTGTACAATGTTTCTTAAGAAAAACATAATCCCGCCACTAAATCTGAGAGAGGCAGATATTAGTCAAAGGACGAAGATGAAAAGTTGGTCTAATGTGAACAGAAACTTATTTTTTTATTAAGAAATTTTGAGAGTGTATTTATTTCACACAGCTACATTATTTTACCATGATGGTTAGAATGTTCACCAATATTCTGGGAGACCTGGGTTCATTCTCAGGTCAAGTCATACCAAACACTCAAAAAATGGTACTTGATGCTTCCTTGCTTACCACTCAGTATTATAATTTATGGATCAAGGGTAAAGTGGAGAAATCCAAGGAAAGGAGTAGCGCCCTCTCCTACACCTTGGTGTAGTAGCTATCAAAAAGGGAGCCTTCGGGTCACCCTCGACTATGGTCGCTAACTTGGCTTTACTTACATTATTCAACTTTTATCAAGAAAGAAAAATTATGTTGATGTTGAAAATTGCCACTAAAAATTGTTGATTTATTTACAATGAAATGATACATTTTGTTACATATTTAATTTTTTTTTTAGATCCATTACATTTTTTTCCCTATTGTTGATTTGTTTGCATATACAGAATGGTATGATCCCTTATTGTATATGATTAGATTGCACTATATTTTGTATGAATACAACTCAATAAAAATTAACATGTTGTTGGAGGAGGCTCAGCTATCATAGATTGAGTGGGGGGGGGCGTCATCTGACTCAAACGCTGGGGGGGAAATGTGTTATTTAACTATTCAATAAAAAAAAATAAAGCAAATCCCTGAAACTTACTCTTATCTGAATGGGGAATTGCATTTCTGTGTTCAACCCCAGGTTGAGTCATACCAAAGACTTAAAAAATTTGGGGAATTACATTTCTATAGAATTTGGGGGAATTACATTTCTATAGAATTTGGGATTTAATTATTCAGTAAAAAAATAATTGAAATCACTGAAAAATACTCTTATTTGGATGGTTGATGCAAATATTTCTGAAGAAAATTTTGTACATCATCTCTGAAATTTTCTATGCTGTCTCAATTCCTCTGATTTTTTTTTTAATTTTTGGTTAGAAAGATATAAAAATACAATATATCAGTGTATAATCAACTACGATTCACACTGTCATATAATCACTGTAAAAACAAATAAAACTAACACTTTTAAAATTGTAATTTACTTGTAAAATTGGCAATTAAAAGATTCAATTTTTAAACTATTTTATTTATTTATTTTTTTTTGTTGTCACTGTCCTTGTATTATAGTTGCGGCCTGTTACGGGCCCGAAAGAAGACCCAGAAGAAAAGAAACTAGATGGAACAAGTGAATTGAAAAAACTGAACATATATATAAAATAAGAGTGTTAGTACAGCAGGGTCCGTCCGAAAACTGTCAGGTTTAACTGCTGGGAGGAAGTCTCTCTTAGAGTAAATAGGGTTTGTATTTATGAAGGAGGAAGAGTTCATTATCATTTACATAGGTCATTATAACAATTATTTATAATCTCCATTGTCCTCATTTCATAGCATCTTTTTTTTAACTTTTAGATTTTTATCGAAATGACAACAATTTTTGCTTTATAATTTGAAGATTAAAATTTTTAAAAAAGTCTTTCCCACTAAGAATAATAAATTGACCCTTTGAAATTTTCTTCTTGGATTTTTTTATTTCATCGAATTTATTAAGTCTGGTTGTGTCAAATTTCACCTATTAATTGATTGTGACAGAATATGGTTGAATTTTTGCATCGAGTGTTTGTCAAATTATTTGTAAATTCCTTTTCAATTGACAGAAGAATCCATATTTTTTTGTAATATTTCAAATGAATTTTTTTAGAATGTCGGAATCATTTGCCAAATTTGCAATTATATTTTGTACGTTGTATATAATAGTTTTTTTCTTGATTAAATTTTAAAATTGAACTACAACTTTTTTTATATTTTTGTCATGACTTCAATTATATCCAAAGTGAAAGAGAGTTGATAATTTTACCTTCTTCTTGATTGGTTGCCCTAACAAAGCCTCAGTGTACATTGCAATAGCCATATGTAATTATTAACAAGGGCTGGTTATTCTTGGATTGGCCCACAATAATGCAGCAGCACCCAGTGATGATCAAACTCATTCTAAATCAACATTTTGGGAGAGTGGATGCTTATTCTGAAACTTCACTGTTCTTATAAAATTTTTCCCAATGTGCGAACAATTTGCCAAATTTACAAATGTATTTTTCATTCATTTCTGTATTTTTTGCTTCTGTACATTTTTTCCAAATTTGATAAATGGTTTACAAACTTTTTGAATTTCCATCATGTCTTCTGTTCCATTTTCTTTTTTTTTTTTTAGAATTCTTTTTTTAAATGCCTCAAAGATGAAAATTTGTTTTGAGTCCAGAAAATATGAAAAGATGGAACTCTTTAATGTTTTTTTCTTTAGAAAACAATAAATTTCAATTGTCAAGTTTAACAAATGGAAAATAGTTAAAGTCAAAAATATAATTCCAAGTTTGGCAAATTATTCACATGTATTAAAAAATTTCTGAAAAGATTGCAGCAGAATAAACACCCCAAATCTATTAACATTTCAATATGTAATGAGTTTGATCTTCACTGTGTAGAAGAGAAAACTAGTTTTTGTAAAGCATTGCTTTCATCTATTGTAATATAAGTCTATAGAATATTCAGTGTTTGTTTGAATATAAAGTTTTTTTAAATTTAAATGTTTTTTTTTGTTTTACAGATACACTATTCATTCTGTGAAGATATCAAAAATGATTGTGAAGGAAATTAAATGAAAACATTAAAAAAATAGGCCTAAAATAATTATTCATGTAAAATCCATGAAACTATATTTCCTGAGACTCAACTGTTAAAAAACAAAAAAAAACCCAGATGTAATTCCACCCTGAAGAGAAATCATATCCTTATATAACACATGTGGATCTACATTTGAAACAATTTAAACTGAAGAAAAACCATATTCTTCTGAAACCTATGAATTTGCCTTTGTAATGATGTCACATTTAATAAAAAATATACAAACACATGCCGGAGAGAATCCTTATGTTTGCAAAGTGTGTGGATCATCTTATGCATGCAATAACGATTTATTAAAGCATATGCAAACACACACTAGAGAAAGACCTTATTCTTGTAAAATGTGCGGTACTTGTTTTGCAAAGAAATCACATTTAGTGATTCACATGCGAACACACACTGGAGAGAAACCATATTCATGTGAAACATGTGGATCTTCTTTTGCACACAAGTCAAATTTGGTGCAGCATGTCCAAACTCACACTGGAGAGAAACCATATTCTTGTGATATGTGTGGATCTTCCTTTGGACGGAAGGCAAATTTGTTGCTTCACATGCAAACACACGCTGGAGAGAAGCCATATTCTTGTGAAATGTGTGGATCTTCCTTTAGACGAAAGTCATCTTTGGAGAAACATTTGCGAACACACACTGGAGAAAGGCCATATTCTTGCGAAACATGTGGCTCTTCCTTTGAGAGAAAGTCAGGTTTGAATCAACACATGCGAACACACACTGGAGAGAAACCATATTCCTGTGAAACATGTGAATGTTCTTTTAGCCGGAAGTCATCTTTGATAAAGCATGTGCGAACACACACTGGAGAAAAACCATATTTTTGTGAAGCATGTGGATCTTCATTTGCTCAGGATTCAGATTTATTACAACATATGCGAACACATACTGGCGAGAAACCATATTCTTGTGAAATGTGTGGATCTTCCTTTGGACGGAAGTCATCTTTGGTAAAACATATGCGAACTCACACTGGAGAAAAACCATATTCTTGTGAAACATGTGGCTCTTCTTTTACGCAAAAGTCAGGTTTAGTGCAACATATGCGAACACATACTGGAGAGAAACCGTATTCTTGTGACACATGTGGATGTTCATTTGGACGGAAATCATATTTAGTGAAACATGTGCGAACACACACTGGAGAGAAACCATACTTTTGTGAAACGTGTGGTTCGTCCTTTACACAAAAGTCAGGCTTGGTGCAACATATACGAACACATACAGGAGAGAAACCATTTTCTTGTGAAAAATGTACATCTTCATTTGCACATAAGTCAGGCTTGGTGCAACATATGCGGACGCACACTGGAGAGAGACCATATTCTTGTGAAATGTGTGGATCTTCCTTTGCACAGAAGGCACATATGGTACAACATATGCAAATACATAGTGGAGAGTAAGTTGTTATGACGTGCAAACATACCCTGGAGAGAAACCATGTACTAGTGAAATGTGTGAATTTTTCTTTGCACAGAAGGTGCCTATGGTAGTAGAACATATGTAAGCTCGTAGTGGAGAGTAAATTATTATAACATGTGCAAATACTCTGTAAGTAAATAAAAACATTAAATATCAAATGATATCTAATTTGATATACACATAAGAAGGTATTGATAAATTTAATTCCTAGTTCAGGTCTTTTTACATGCATCATTTCATTTTTATAAATGTTAGATATCTTTTTAAAAGTGGAATAAAATTTACTATGTCACTATTTTTACAATTATTTTGTTTTATTTATTCATTTAGAACTGACATTTTTTTCATACAATAATTCAGAATGAGGCTATATAAAGAGAAAACTGCTTGGTTGGTGAGGCTTTGAATACACTGAGGGTAAATCACCGACCATCAAAATAAAACAGGTGTCCTGGGTGTAAAGTCTTTATATCTGAGGTTATGGATACTTGCTAGGTATGGACTATTACCAAGATGAATCGATAGGATGGATGGTGATTAAAGACAGAGCGAGAACGAATATCTGCTGCTATGCCTGGTACATTCCTTTATTGACCAAATCCCCCGGATGTGGTAGGGGCTGTAACCCCTGTGGCATCAGAGGTTATTTCCCTTTTGTTAGTTAGGATATTACAATGCTCTTTTTTTTTAAAATAATGATAACAACAATGACAGTGGTGGTACTATTTACCAACCCCTCCGCTCGGGCAGGATATGACACAAGGTCAATTTTTAAGCGGAGTTTAACAGGTTTGAATTCAGAGTTTTCCTTCTCCTAGACTAGTTGCCTAACCAAGGCTGAAGAACCTAGTCTGTCCTACTATTTACCCATAGCTGGAGGGAGAATAATTGGATTCATACCTTTCCCAAGGGTATTAGTGCTATGTGAAATGCAATCAGTCTCGTCCAGGATTTGAACTCGTGTCGCCGTGTCCAATTCCTACGACGATAACGACTACACCACGGGCACCTCCAATGACAGTGGTGGTAATAATTATCTGGTGAGGGAGTTCATTCAGTCTGTGAAGTGATTGGGATGCTTGAACAGATGGCTCGGACTCTATGTCGGAGGAGATGTCTGTTAACCTGAATGAGAGAAAAGAAAATGATGATGATTCAGACTATTGTGTACGGGTATGTTTATTATTATTTTTTTTTTTTTTTGTTAGTGGTCAAATCTTTTGTGTGGCCGTTTTGTTCTGCTTTAATGCCTGAGGTTTAGAGTTGTGTGTTGTGTTTGGTTGTCTTTGTATTCTGGTGGTGTTGTCGTATGTGTGTAGCTTTCATCTTCAGATGAGGGGTAATCCAGTGGGTTATGTGCATGGTTTGTTGTTGGCTTAGGGATTTTTTGAAGAAGCTGGAATTTCTTGTAGTTTGGTTACCCTTGTGTGTGGTGGTGATCATGGATCCCTTTTTCTTTATAATAGTCATTGGGTTAGGCTGGTAAGGTGTGAGAGCCTTTGAGGTGTTGTCGCTTTTTACAATGACTGTATCACCCACCCTGAGATCATTGGGTTTCACGTACGCTTTTCTATCAGCGTATTGCTTTATTTTTCTCTTGGCTTCGGTGTCACGCTCCCTAATGCTGGGGTCTTCAGCAATGGTAGTGATCAGGTGTGGCAGGCGGTTTTTTTATGGTCCGGCCAAATAGGATTGTGGCTGGGGGTGCGCCGGTGGTGCAATGTGGTGTCGTCCGGTAGTCCAGCAGGAATTTGAATAATTCCTGCTTCCAGCTTCGACCTTTATTTAAAGCAGCTTTAATGGACTTTTTTACAGTGCGTGTGAAGCGTTCTGTTTCCCCGTTGGCCTGGGGCCATAGGGGTGTTATTCTCCTATGTCTGAATCCAGTGATGGAGGCATAGGTTTTGAATTCGTGGCTGTTGAATGGTGGGCCATTGTCCATTTTGAGGGAGACTGGCACACCAAATTCGGCGAATATCTAGGCGGGGTATGACTGATGTTGTTGAGATGGAGTCCAGGATGTTGAATACAACATAACGTGAGTATTCGTCTGTGACAACGAGGAGGTACTTTCCATTTTGGAGGTGTCCAAAGTCAGCACTGACTTCTGTCCATGGGGCTGCTGGTAGTGGGGACATTTGCAGTGGCTCTCTTGTCGGTTTATGGGTACTGATCTGACATGTGTGGCAATTCTTGATGTTTTCTTCCACTAGAGGCTGCATGTTTTTGAACCAGACCTTTTCTCGAACGAGAGCCATGGTTTTCACAATGCCTTGGTGTCCAGCATGTGCTATTTTGACAGCTCTGTTTTGTAGTGCTTCAGGCAGTACTATTCGGTGCCCTTTGAGGATGATGCTATCCTTGTGTGCAAGTGATAGTTCGGCACGATTGGCGTGCAGAGTGTGGAATGTTGCTTTGTTTATGCCATCTTCGACACCATGCCATTTGTTGGTAAGGATGGCTTGGATGACGGTGGTGAGTGTCTTGTCTTTTGACGTTTCCGTTGCCACTTCATCAATTGTCATTGCTTTGGGGGTTGAGGTTGAGAGGATGTAGTTTATATATTCCTCTGCTATTTTTTGTTCTCTGTCGCTTGGTGGTAGGTGCGTTGGATGGCGGCTGAGATAGTCAGCTGGGTTGTCATGGCCTGGTCTGTATATGACGGTCATGTCATATGGTTGCGTTCTCAAAACCCAGCGTTCAATGTGTGCTGATAGTTGGGAGCGGGTGTTGTTAAAAATGGATGTTAGGGGTTTGTGGTCTGTAAAGACTGTGAATGGAGCTCCAAAGATATATATGTGAAAGTGTTCACACGCCCATGTGATGGCGAGTGCTTCACGTTCTGTTTGGGAGTATCTCTGTTCAACTGCGGATAGAGCACGACTTGCAAATTGTACTATCCGTCCATTTTGTGACAGCACGGCAGAAATGCCTACCGGACTGGCATCCGTATGTATTTCAGTGTGTTTGTTTGGGTCAAAGTAGGCAAGTGAGCATGCTCTGCTCAGTGCCTCCTTAATGTTTTTAGACATTCAGTGTGGCGTTCAGTCCAGGACCACTGTGTGTGTTTTTGTTTTTTTTGTTAGTTGACGTAGTTCATGGGTGAGGGTTGCATAGTTTGGAATGAATTCTGCCCCGCAGAAGTTAGTCATCCCCAACAAGCTTCTGACTTCTGATGCGTTTTTAGGGTCGGGTAATCCAAGGATTGCTTTTATTTTGAGGTAGCTTGGGCTGATGCCTTCATTACCGAAGGTGTGTCCAAGGAACTCCAGTGACCTCTTGTTGTACTCACATTTGCTGTCATTTAGGGTGAGCCCTTTTTCGCCAAGTCGTCTGAATATCGCGTTGAGGTTTTGGTCGTGGTCTTGCTGGTCTGATCCGAAGCAAAGGATGTCGTCACTGATGTTGATGGCTCCCTTGATCCCTGTAAGTGCTTGACTAATTTCTTCCTGGAATATCTCACTTGCGGAGTTGTCACCAAAACAAATTCTTTTATATCTGTACAGGCCCAGGTGTGTTGCAAAGGTGGTTATATATCGGGATTCTTCAGCTAGTTCCAATTGGTTGTAGCTTTGGTTAAGATCCAATTTGCTGAAAACATTAGCTCCTGATAGAATTGTTTTCAGTTCATTGAGTTTGGGGGTTGGGTGTCGTTTCCTTTTGATAGCTTTGTTTGCCGCCCTCATGTCGATGCAAATCCTGATTTTATTTTGACCCTTTTTGGGTACTACAACAATAGGAGATACCCATGGGGTTGGTCCGTCTGACTTTTTAATCACTCCCAGTTTCTCATCTTTGGCTTTTAACTCTTCTATATCCTTCCTTACGTGAAAGGGGACCGTGCGGTATCTCTGAGCGATGGGTGGTATGTTTTCATCTATGTGTAGGTACTATTTACCAACCCCTCCGCTCGGGCAGGATATGACACAAGGTCAATTTTTAAGCGGAGTTTAACAGGTTTGATTTCAGAGTTTTCCTTCTCCTAGACTAGTTGCCTCAACAAGGCTGAAGAACCTAGTCCGTCCTACTATTTACCCATAGCTGGAGGGAGAATAAGGGGGTTCATACCTTTCCCAAGGGTATTTGCCCGAAAGTGAACATAATAGCGCGACTGGAGTACGAACTCGCGTACTACGATTCCGCAGTTCATCGCTTTAACCATTACACCACGAGGACACCCCTATGTGTAGGTGAACTTTTTTTCTTTGAGTTTACCCAGACCATTGAATAGGTCTGCGTAGTCCTCTAGAAGTTTAAGAGTGGGGAGTGGGGTCTGTGCATCAGAGTTACTGATGTGGTTGACTAAATGAGTGTTTGCTGACAGTATTTTGAGCCTTTTACATGTTTCCCAGCCAATAATGGGTTTTTCTGGGTTCTTTATAACATGTATGTCCGCTTGGCAGGAGATGCCTCTAAACTTTAGAAGTGTGCTGAATTGACCTAGCACTGGGGTGGCTTCCTTGACACCGAATCCAGATATTACGGTTTTTGTGGGTCGGAGGAGGGGCGTTGGTCCTAGGGATTTGTAATCTGCCTCAGACAAAATGTTTATGGTGGCGCCAGAGTCTGCTAACACATTGAACATTTGATAGCCATCACCAAAAGATAAGTCAAAGTAAGGAAGGTTTTTCACTTTACCTGTATGGAATACATATTCCGTGTCACTGCTGCTGTTTGAGTCTCATTGATGGTCCTCAATGTAGTTTACCGGTCGTTGACTGGTTTGAGCTTGTGGGCGTGGGGGGCGGTTTGTTCTTCGCCGTCTGTCCTCGTCATTTAGTTTTCTGAAACAGACAGAGGCGAAGTGTCCCCATCTCCGGCAATAGGCACGCTGGTTCTGGAATGCAGGGCAGGATGTCGGTCCCCGTTCATGTGGGTATTTCCCATTGCAATTTCTGCACCGGTTTTGTCGGGGGCGTTTGCGTGGCCATTGTTGTTCATGCGTGACTTTGTTGGCTACTGCATTAATGGATGCGGTAGGTTTTGTAGTAGAGTTGGCGTCTTCTAAGCGCATCTGTTCCATTTGTTTGAATATGGTTTCTGTCATTTTGGCATAGTTTATTAGATCGCCTAGGAGCATGTTTGGGTTCATCAGTCCCTTTTGGCGAACTTTTTCTGATAAACAGCCCGTTATTAGCTGGGATTTTATTTCTGCATTTCTGTCTGTGTAACGGCACATATCTGCTGCCTCTTTTAATTCCCGATGAAAGTCCTCTATGTTTGGGGTGTTTTTTTTTTTTTTCAGAATATAAATCTGTTATTCTCAGTGTTGTTTTCTGGGTTGAAGTGGTTTTGCACAGCAAGGACAAGCTTATCGAAGTGTGTTTCGTTTTTTTCTGGTGTGGTTTGTTCAGACGGTAGTTCGTCAATAATATCATTTACTTCTTCGCCAACAAAAGTTAAAAGTATAGCTTTTTTTCGTTCATCGTCTTCTATGTTGTACGCAGTGAAGTAATTTCTTAGTCTGTTGACATATTTTGTCCATTTTGCTGCTTTGTTTTTTGATTCGTGGTTAAATTCTGGGTAATGTGGTAAAGCGGCCATGTTAGTTTTTTTTTTCGGCACGTGGGCAGGTTTGTTCTTTTCTTTTCTTTTTTTTTTTATTATTGGTGAGTAAACGACTCTTTCTTCATCGCCAATGTAAAGTCTTTATATCTGAGGTAATGGATACTTGCTAGGTATGGACTATTACCAAGATGAATCGATAGGATGGATGGTGATTAAAGACAGAGCGAGAACGAACATCTGCTGCTATGCCTGGTACATTCCTTTATTGACCAAATCCCCCGGATGTGGTAGGGGCCGTAACCCCTGTGGCATCAGAGGTTATTTCCCTTTTGTTAGTTAGGATATTACACTGGGTATGACACTGAACTGCTTCTGATGGTGAGGCTCCAGTTCTGGAGATTTAGAGAGTGAGTAGTATTCCTTGATTGTCATCATACTCAGGTGTACTCTGACCTGGAGTAGTCATACCTGTTAGGGTCCCATCTGTGGGTCAAATAGATCTGTTTGAAAATTATTCATATATGTTAGAGTTCTTAAGAAAAAACTGTCCTCAAATGTAAATATGAATGTACAGGGAATGCTATTCCCTAACCCCTAGACTTAGAATATCCCTAAACAGGTTGATACGCTGTTAAAATCAATCAAAGGAAAATATCCTTGTTTAGGAATATTGCAATACAATAGGAAGGGTGATGCCTGGTTTGGATATATTTATATCTTCCTGCTCCCGCTTAAAACAATACTAACAAGTATTCTCGATATCTGGTTTCCTATCCTTGAATGATATTTATATTGAGTCTCACTTTCTGAAATAAAATATTTAAAAGGCTTTAACAGGCTCTCAAAGTTGACATTTTTAATATTACGATATTTCAGAAAAGGCTCTGCCAAGAAAAACAACTATATCAAGTTTATAGATATTGCAAAATCATCTCATAAGATGTATAGCAATAACATAGTGAATTGTCAAGAGTCTACGACAATTTTAAATGCCTGTATAGAAAAGTCTGGAAACTTATTGAATGCACCATGTAATTCTGCAAAGGAGCTATTGCTTGGTGGTGGTGGGAGAAGGCTCCCTGAGACCAGGAGATCAACTTTCAATTACCAACCCGGGACAAGTGTCGGGAAGCTGCAGAATAATACGACTCCCCCAATGAGTGATCTTTTTTTTTTTTGCTTTCATTTAATTCTTAATTTTTTTACTTTACATTCGTCCATTTTTTTTTTATTTAAAACTTTTTCTTTGATATTGTTTTAGCTGGTTTCAAGTTAAAATTTTCTTCATTTTTCATTCTCATCACAATTTCTTTTAGAATATAAAACAAAGAGTTCTACTTCGTGCCAGATGGCACAAAAGGCCATTATTTCTCTTGTCAGCAAAATAGTTCTACTGATAGTCAATAATTGTTGCGATTAAACTTCCGTATAGATACAAGGCACAGGAAGTGAAATTCTCTTTGAAAACTTAGAAGTACAAGGTGCATACAATAAGTTTCCCGCCTTTCTTCGTATGGGCATTTAAAATTGGCGTCGACTCTTGAAAATTCAGTATGTTATTGCTATATATCTTATGAGGTGACTGACCAATTTTTATGATTTCAGCTTCAAATGAACAGCTACAGCAGCAATTGGAATACACCCTATTAAAGCCTGATTGTCACAGCTGGTGAATTTCAAAAATGCAATCTTGACGTGAGGACACTTTAGAAGAACGATATGCAATAAACTTTTCTGTTTTAAGCTTGAAAAAATGCCACAGAAACCTAGGGAATGCTTCAGACTGTTTTTCGACTATCTTGCATGAATCAGGCATCAGTTTTTGATGGGCATAAGAGATTCAAGAAAAGCACGGAGTCTGTGAGGGATGATGAAAGGTGTGGGAGGAGTAAGGAAGTCAATACAACAGAGTTGATTGGCCAAAGGGTTAGGTTTAGGGTTACTATGTTGAGGTTTTAAGGGAGTTCAGGGAGAGATTCCGTAGGAAGAGGCCAGCACTCTTCAAATCAGGTCAATGACATTTCCAGCAGGACAATGCACAAGTCCACAACTCCATCCTTGTCACAGACTATTTGATCAAGATGGGCATCAAGACAGTTCCTCAGCCTCCCTGTAGTCGAGACCTTGCTCCCTGTGACTTTTGGTTATTCCCTAAGCTCAGAGGGTGTCGTTATGAGAGAATTGAGGAGATGAAAGAGGCTGTGACGAAGGTCATTGGCACGGTCACACAAGAGGACCTCCATGGGGCTTTCCAGAAGTTGTTGGAGCGGTACAAGTGCATCGCAGCCGGAGGAGATTGCTTCGAAGGGACAAGAGTTTCATGTATGTACTATCTATTAAAGTGCCTATACGAAAAAAGTCTGGAAACTTATCGTTTGCACCACGTATCTGTCTAAATTTTTGAGATGAGGCTTGATGTGCAATATTTTGTGTGTGATTTTTCAGACTACTGTTCTCATCTCTATTATTGTTAGTTGTAACACAACGTTTCGGCCACTGCATAATCCAGCTTTCCTCAGGTGTCTCTTATTTTTCTGGCTATGGAAATGATTCAACCCGGGAAATCAACAGTCAAACTTTTAAAATGATTTTCCAAGTTGAGTCATTTTCATGCCCAGATAAACAAGGGACAACTGAAGAAGGCTGGAGAATACAGTAGCCAAAACGTTATGTCACAACTACCAACAACAAAGATGTTGACTACAGTCGGAAAAATGACACACATAAAACTCCAAGTACATAGTTTTCTTTTTTAAGTAGAGGAATTATATTGAGAATTGAATTACCATGACCAGAAAATCCGACGAACACTTGCGCGCGACACACGGAAACACTGGACAGCTGTTTCGACCTTATTAGATCTCATCAGCAGTGTGTACCACGATCTCCACCACTGGAGATTGAACTAGCGACCACAGATTGCAGAGCCGAAACTCTACCACTGAGCCACCGGTCCATATCGCACACCACAAGTGACTGCAAATTATGTCATGCGTACGTGTTCACCGGATCTTCTGATCATGGTTATTCCATTCCCAATAAAACTCCAAATTGATGATTTTTCTTATTGATAAAAAAAACAGAGAAAATATAAGAAAGTAAAGTTGGTGACCGTAGTCGAGGGTGATCCGAAGGCTCTCTTTTCAATATCTACTACACCAAAGTCTTGGGGGTGCTTCTCCTTTCCCTGGATTGCTCTACTTTACCCTTGATCGGTACCTTATAATGCTGAGTGTTAAGCAAGGCAGCATCAAGTACCATTTTTTAAGTCTTTGGTCTGACTCGACCTGGGATTGGAACCAGAAATTGATTTCACCTTGATGATAAAAGAGACTCATTACATTTTTGGTTTATTATGTAGCAGAAAGTAAGAATTTCAAATTTATTGTCTGGCGTGGGAATTATTTTGACCGTTGAAGTTTCGATTTTATATTTTCGTCCAATGAGGATGATTTAAGCCATTCTACTCGGATGTCTTTCCCGGGTAATATAAAAGGCCGCACAAACGCTCTCTCAGCCTCTTCCTCACATATTTTTCGAGCAGTACAAACCGTCTCTCTTCCTCACTCATTCTAGCAGCAGAGCCCCCACATTCAACACGAAGAGAGCGTATTCAACCTTGGGCCATTGTTCCTTTGGGAGACTAGTCTTTTGTCATTTATTCCTCCCAGACCAACTGGACCTCGAAACTTCAGGTTAAATGCTTACTTCCTGCTTTAAGATTTGCAACTGCTTTTCTCCTATTTGTACGACTCACAGAACAAGGGTTATCTTTCTGGCTGTCATTAAAGTTGTTGAAACTCATCAATATTATTGCCCAGTCGGCTGGGGCTGAAGAATACACCGACTGCTTCTCTACAGAAGTGTAAGACCCCCAACGAGTGACCTGGATATGACACTAAACAATCTGATAGTGAGGTTCCAGCAATGCTGGAGCTTTTGGGAATGCGCATTGTCCCTTTATTGCCATCACTGCCAGGTCCTTTCTGGCCCGGTAGGGTAGCATCTGATAAGGGTCCTATTTATGGGTTAAATAGAACTAAACCATGCTTCCTTTACAATACGGATTTTTGCATTGAAACTGAGTATTTATGCTATATTGAATTATTTGAAATAGAACTGTTAGAATAATAAACCTTTCGTTGTTGTGTTTTCAAAGAAGTGTCGTTATTTATTTATATTGTCAATCAATTTATAGTGTTATGGAAATTAACCATTAAAACTCTTTTAGCGATAGGAATATTTGTTACCATTTTTAGCGAAGAAATGTGTTCTTGCGCGTGTGTGTTATTCCCTCGCTAAGTGTTGTTGTAAAATAAAGGAGGATGAAGAAGTAAGAGGACGAAGATGGTGCCATAAGGTTTTATATGAAGGTTTTTAATGGCAGCATGGAATAAAGGGTTTACATTTATGCTGCAAGTGTCATAGGAAGGAAAAAAAGTAAGGGAACGAAATGAAGTTGTTTTGGAGTAGAGAAAGCATTTTAGCAGCTAAATGCCTGAGTTAAAAGTGCATTGTTAGGTTAAGGCATTGTTGGATGCGCAAGTGTAGCAAGTCGTGTTTGCTGTTTGAGGACAGAAACGTTGAAATGACCGTGAGTTTGTGGTTCTGGTTGTTTCGAGGAGAAGCGTGAATGTTTCCAGAAAATGTTGCCCTGTGAAGAAGTAGCTAGGTGTCGGAGCGAAATTAGACATCGCAGTCGACATAGCCAATGTTGGGGTGACGTAAAATTGTTCCTGTGTGCGGCGTATTGAATTCATCTAATTCATATTCAACTGGGAACCTTTGGTCTAAGAGAAATAGACGCAAGGGGTTCATAAATTAGACAGCTTCCCTCATTGTGTCGATGCTGCTGCTGCAGCTGCTATTGAAGAGCAGACAGTAAAACGTGTGCACCGAACGGAGTTCTGCGAAAAAAATGTTTGGCAGATTTCCCCAGTTTGTGTTGCCCGGAAAGATAATCCGGGATGAATAGGATAAGTCATCTTGATTGGGTGAAATTATGCGTCGACTCTAACGGTCAAATTAATTTAGTACCAGAATTTTCTTTTGCCCCGTCAGCTGGGGCTGTAGAGGTGTAAGATCTCCACCCAACGAGTGTCCTAGATATGACACTAAACAATCTGATGGTAAAGTTCCAGAAAATGCTTGGGCTTGGGAATGCGGAGCACCCCTTCATTGCCATTGCTCTCAGGTCCACATTTGCCTGGCGTGGTAGCACCTGATAGGGTCCTATGTATGGGTTAAATAGAACTAATGACATACTTATGCTAAACTGGATTGTTTGACTAAACTGACTTGCTTGAAATAAATGTTTTTTGACAATTAAACCGTACTTACATTTAAACTGCGTGCTTATGCTAAACTGAATTGTTTGAAATGGAACTGTTTTTTGACATTGAAACTGTAGTTACACTAAACTGATTTGTTTAATATAGAACTGTTTTGACATTCAACTGTAGAACTGCTGGACTAACTGAATCGCTTGAAATAGAAATGTTTTTCACATTAAAACTGCATACTTATGTTAAACTGAATTGTTTGAAATAGGACTATTTTCATAAAAATGGATTTGGCGTTAAATAACCTACAAAGGTTGATATGCCATAAAACCCAACCAACCAGAATTTTCTATTTTGCTAGAAAGAAACATTTTCATCATTTTCCTTTGCGATTCTTTAACGCAGCTGCCGTAATAGTTAATGATTACAATTATTTCAACTACGAAAAATGTTAAATGTGTTGCACACTTTTCATCTTTTTTCAATTCGTGAGAGCATTTTCTTCAATTAAAAATAAAATCATTTTTTAACTTCAAATCCATATTGAGCTTGATTGGTGTGGGAATTTAGGAATTTACAATAAAATTCCCAACCGGATGTTGACTCGTCGGCTGCCACATACAAAATGTATAAACGCGTCGCTACGCATCGGCTCCACGCATCCATCCGGTTAAAAATCAGAAAAAAAGAAAAATAATAAAAATTAAAGTAGCCAATGGGAAGCGACCGCGCAAAAAATGAGAAGGATTGTGGAGTGACGAGTTTGGAGCCGGTGGGGAGAGATGAAAACTCAGGATTTCTGTGAACCGGGTCAGTGAGAACAAAAGAGACTCAAGGAAGCACATAGATACCGTGATCAAGCGAGAAGTAATGTCCGCCAACGAGTTAAGAGCTGAAACTACTTTTCTGCTAGTTCCACTACCTGACCATAAAAGAAAGAAAAGAAAAAAAGGAATAAGTACTCTTTAAAAACATTTTCCTCCTTTCCCCCTTTTTTTCTAATATGTGACTTTCCACCACTTTGAAAATTTACTATTGTAAAAGGGAACTTCTGAACATTCAAATCCAAGTTGACGCTTTGTTGTTTTATAAAAAATTGTTTAAATTTTAGATGTTCCTTGTTTGTCTTGTTTTAAATGAAGTTTTTCTCATTGTATGTTGTAACACTCCAAACCCAACCAAAAAGGCCATATTGGTTTGGTTTTATAGCATATCAACCATTGGAAGGATTCATCCATCTTTATTCATACAAACAGTTCTATTTCAAAGAATCAGTTTAGTATAATTATAGTTTTTGCTTAGACACAGTTAAATGTCAAAACAGTTCTATTTCAAACAATTCAATTTAGCATGAGAACACAGGTTAAATGTCAAAAACAGTTCTATTTCAAACAGTTCAGTTAAGCACAAATTCAGAGTTTAATTCTATTCGACTCATAGATAGGACCGTATCAGGTGCTACAACTCCAGGCCAGAGTGGACCTGAGAGCGATGGCAATGAAGGGGTACTCCGCATTCCCCAAAACTCCAGCATTACTGAAGCCTCACCATCTGATTGTTTAATGCCATATGCAGGACATTCGTTGGAGAGAATTTATCCCTCTGCAGAAAAAACAGTTGGTGTATTCTATACCCTGAGTCGACTGGGCAAATTGAACTTGAGGTTTTGTTTCAATAGAGGTGACCTTTAACCTGTCACATGAGTAAGTACGAGGCTCATTAGGTGCCCCATTCAAACGGCCTTGTGCCACATCTTGCTTGAAGAAGGACGGACACTTTTTTGGTGGGGGCGAATACATTCACCTCGAACACATACATGCGTATGTTTTTTTTGTTGTTTTTTTTTTGTTGTTTTTTTTTGTTGTTTTTTTTTTGTTTTTTTAAACACGGATTTTTAAACCCACGGAACAAATTATGTTCATCACCGTTTGTTTTGTCTGTTCCAAGCGATGTTGGACGATTTCTTTTGTCTTGTATTTTTGTAACGTGAAACATTTTCTTCAAAATAATTTCAGGTTGTTTTTTTTTTCTTTTTTACATTTTTCTTTTCTTTTTTTCTTTTTTGTGCCATTCTTTTAAATTTTGACATTGAAATGAAGGATCTGAACAAGAAATTTAGAGAAAGCACTTGAAGACCAGAAAGAAAAACGAAATCATCCCATTTCTAATTTGAAAGGTAAGTGTAAAAATTTAAATAATTTTATTTAGGTTTTTGATTATATTAGAGAGAGAGAGAGAGAGAGAGAGAGAGAGAGAGAGAGAGAGGGAGATTTAGACCTAACCCAAAGATTAAGCATTTAACTTGGTCTTTCATTAATATTTTCAATTTACATCTTTCACATTTTCGATTTTCTATTCCTGTAAATGTGGAGAAGTCATCTTTCATCTTCTCAGCAAGGTGAAGAACTTGATATCTTGTGTGAAACGTAGACACTTTTCCCCCGAATATTGTTGTTGAAATTTTCACTGTAGCTTCAAACAATATTTCCGACGGTCACAGAGTCAAGATGTAATTAGAGTATTTTTGATTTTCAACTGTTCCTAGCTTCCTCAGTTGGAGTCTGACTTTCTTTTCATCTAATCACTTCACACATTCTTTTTCGAAGACGTCCTGAAAATATTGGAAATATGCCTCCAAGGTAAGGCTGTCCTGCTCGTCAGACTTGAATTCTGATTTGAACGGAAAATCTCCAATGTTACTTTTTCATTTTTCCTCAACTAACAATTCCAATTATGGGGATTGTTGTTGACAGACATATGAAAAACATGCCTCACATACCGTTATTTAATTTATTTAATTTTATCTTCACAGGGTGCTGCGTTTTTATGGCCCTGTGCAACAGCAAATTAATTTTTGTAAGTAGTCATATTTGTCGATTGAAATGCAAACTAAATTGTTAGTATTATTGAATATTTAAATAAATATCGCTTTTCTTAATTTTAATTTTGCTTTTTTTTTCCTCAGATGTGTGGATTGCCGAAAAATCATGTTTTATGAACGGGAAAATGAGTTTATTTCATTGGGAAATTAATTAAGTGAAAATACAACAATTGAGCTGCCAGTAAGACAATGGAAAAATCTGCAGAAAAGAATTATACATGTGAAACCTGTAAAACTACATTTCCCCAAATTTCCCTGTTAAAAAGTCACATACGATCACACATTACAAAGAAAGCGTATAGCTGTGAAGATTGTGGATATGCATTTAATCGGAATTCAGATTTGTCACGGCATATGCAAACTCACACTGGTGAGAAAACACATTCATGTGAAACTTGTGGATCTACCTTTGGAAGTAAGTCAAATTTGATACGGCATATAAGAACACACACTGGAGAGAAACCGTATTCTTGTGAAGTATGTGGATCTTCCTTTACACAAATGTCACATTTATTGCCACATATAAGAACACACACTGGTGAAAAACCACATCTTTGTAAAGTGTGTGGATCTTCTTTTGCAGAGAAGTCCTATTTGGTGTCACATATGCGAACACACACTGGTGAGAAACCCTATTCTTGTAAAGTGTGTGGTACTTCTTTTGCTCGGAAGTTACATTTAATACAACATATGCAAACACACACTGGAGAGAAACCATATTCCTGCATAACATGTGGGTCTACATTTGGAAGTAAGTCAAATTTAGAACGACACATACGAACTCACACTGGAGAGAAACCATATTCATGTGAAACATGTGGATCTTCCTTTGCAGAGAAATCATATTTGGTGAAACATGCTCGAACACACACTGGAGAAAAACCATTTATCTGCCAACAATGTGGATTTTCTTTTACTCAAAATTCCTATTTGTTACGTCATATGGAAAATCACACTGGTGTGAAACCATATTCATGTGAAACATGTGGATCTTCTTTTTTACGGAAAGCCTATTTGGTGCAACATATGCAAACCCATACTGGGGAGAAACCACATGTATGCAAAATTTGTGTATCATCTTTTGCACGGAAATCAGATTTGATACGACATATAAGAATGCACACTGAAGAGAAACCATATTCTTGTGAAATGTGTGTTGCATCCTTTGCACTGAAGTCATATTTAGTACAGCATATGCGAACACACACTGGAGAGAAACCATATGCTTGCAAAGTGTGTGGATCTTCTTTCGCTCAGAAGTCAGATTTGTCACGACATATGCGAACACACACTGGAGAGAAACCATACTCTTGTGAAACTTGTGGATTTTCCTTTGCGCAGATATCACATTTGATACAACATACGCGAACACACACTGGAGAGAAGCCATATGTTTGCAAAGTGTGTGCATCTTCCTTTGCACTGAATTCAAATTTGTTACGACATATGCGAACTCACACTGGAGAGAAGCCATATTGCTGTGATGTGTGTAAGTCAACATTTTCTTGTGCCTATCGTTTAGCGAAGCACATGAGGACGCACTCTTGGGAATTTGTCATAAATCTCCCTGAAATATCAAACTAATACTTTTTGCAAATATGTTACAATATATGAATAACAGTCAACGTTCTTGCATTCTGGAAACAAGTCATCATAAACCTTGTAATCAAAGATTAAACCCCTTCCTTAGACCTAACAAATTATCAACTTATTGCCTTCATAAGCTGCATTGGCACGACTTTAGAAAAAATATAATTATCAAACAGATATGGTATTTGGGAAAAGAAATTAATATCACAATAGATCAACCAATCTGTTGGGAAAGTTTTATCAAAAAAAAAACACGTGTCAGCCATTTTCTTTGACTTAGAAAAGGTATTTAACACAACCTGAAAGTATGGAATAATGAGAGATCTGGAGGAATTTGGTCTGAATTGTATTTTGTCAAAATTCATTACTAATTTCCTAATGGATAGGAGGTTTGTGACATGAAAGTAAAAGAAATGGGAGTCCCACAGGGAAACACTTCAATGTAAAGGTAAATAATATACTCAAAGCCTCTATCTCTGTGCTCAGCATTTCTTGATCTGCTTTAGAAAAAATTATAAATATCAAACAAATATTTAGAAAAAAGTGTCTTAAACTTTTATTTTGTTTTTATTTAATTTCCATCAAACTTATGACACAACATAAATAGATTATATTTGTGTTTCCTGATTTGACGAGGTTATTTTGATGGGAGCTGATATCTTGGCACGTGTATGACCTTTCCAAATTGTCTTATGTTTCCACTCAAAGATTTCTAAACAATTTACAATAAAATAATTAATATAATTAATTTCCTTTCTAAAATGTCTCAGTCAGAATTTGAATCCATTTTCCACTCTACAAACCGTTATATCACTCGATCGTCGATCTATCTCTGTACTAATCATTGTGTATAATTTCCTGATCTGCTGTAGATTTAAAAAATGTCCACACAATTGAATGCCAATTACCAACTTAATTAACTGAAAATTAATTCAAAAAACTAATTATATGCACTTTTGTCAATTCTGAAAAATGCACCGTCATCCAATAATATTTAATTTTACAATGACAGAAAAAATATTTTTTAAGTTTTGTTTTTCACCAAAAGAAGATTTAGTATATATATATAGAAAAAATTGATAACAAGGTAATTCAAGCTGAAGGAGAGATTTATTGAGAAACAAAATCTACACTATAACATTTTAGTCCGAGTGAACCATCATCAGGACTGTGAGGGATGATATTAGTGATGTTAAATTGACGATGGATGTTTAGAAATACACAGGGAAAATCTATATATCGGCAAATCATTGGCTGTTTAATCAGTAAATCAATGTTTGTTTTTAATTTCCTTTACGTTCGCGTGACGTAATTTTAAAAGCAAATGCTGATTTGCTGATTAAAAAGCTCTTTCCTTATATATAAATTTTTCCTTTGCTTTTGTATTTTTTAAATATCCATTGTTGATTTGACATCACTAATGTCACCCCTCACAGTCCCGATGATGGTTCATTTGAACTTAAATGCTAACATGTTGACTTTGTTTCTCAATAAATCTCTATTTCTGCTTGGATTACCTTGTTATCAATTTTTTCTCAATGTTGTCAGATTTTACTCCATAATTTACTTCGAATATAGATATGTATATATGAACCCTAAATGATTATAAACTTGTATCAGATATTATGTTTTTATCTATGTGTTGCGTTCTGGTTAGTGAACGCTTGTAATATTAAATAAAGGACAAACCACGATATATGAGGAAATGGAGATATATTCTCAGGAAAAAGTATATACAATAGAGAGACTATTAGTTGACAAGTACATAGGATTAGTGAATGCTTGTAATATTAAATAAAGGAAAAACCACGATATGAGAGGAAATAGAGATATATTCTCAGGAAAATGTATATGCAATAAAGAGACTATTAGTTGACAAAAACATCGGATGAGTGAATACAGAATAAAGATATAGTCCAACGATAGTATTGGCTTCCGTTATTACGGTAGCAAGTAAGGTGATCTAGTGCGATCTCCAGTCTCCAATGCTCTAATACTATTCATATAAGAAGCTGCTCTTCACCTTCTAGTCTACCCTGGTATTAGTAGCTACTGCTATATATGACAGATGGACAAGTTCATTGTGTGGAAAAAGCTGGGTGATACCCAACACTATGTAATATGGGTGGGACACCATTTTCATGTGATGCCAATTTAATTCTTAGCTGCAAATTACTGAGATAATATTTAATTTAACAGAAATAGACGTGAAAAAAACGATTCTATTGTGAAAAATGCCGCTTTTATTTTTCATAGAAAAGGATGTAAGATAAAATGTGTGAACATTCATTGATGAGAAAATAATTTGTAAAAATGATTTTTATCAGGTAAACTTTTACAATAGAATTATGGTTTAGTTTTATGGCATATCAACCCTTGTAGGTTATTTAATGCCAAATCCTCTTTATAAATATATATTAAAAATAAATGATTTGGTTTGGTTTTATGGCATATCAACCATTGTAGGTTATTTATTCATGGAGGTGCCCGTGGTGTAGTCCTTATCGTCGTAGGAAATGGACACGGCGACACGAGTTCAAATCCTGGACGAGACTGCATTTCACATAGCACTAATACCCTTGGGGAAGGTATGAATCCAATTATTCTCCCTCCAGCTATGGGTAAATAGACTAGGTTCTTCAGCCTTGGTTAGGCAACTAGTCTAGGAGAAGGAAAACTCTGAATTCAAACCTGTTAAACTCCGCTTAAAAATTGACCTTGTGTCATATCCTGCCCGAGCGGAGGGGTTGGTAAATAGTACCATTGTAGGTTATTTAATGCCAAATCCTCTTTATACATATATATTAAATATATATGATTTGGTTTGGTTGGGTTTCATGGCATATCAACCATTGTAAGTTATTTAATGCCAAATCCTCTTTATACATATATATTAGATATATAGGATTTGGTTTGGTTTGGTTTTATGGCATTTCAACCATTGTAGGTTATTTAATGCCAAATCCTCTTTATACATATATATTAAATATATAGGATTTGGTTTGGTTGGGTTTTATGGCATGTCAACCATTGTAGGTTATTTAATACCAAATCCTCTTTATACATACATATTAAACATATATAATTTGGTTTGGTTGGGTTTTATGGCATATCAACCATTGTAGGTTATTTAATGCCAAATCCACTTTATACATATAAACAGTTCTATTAAACAGTATAGTTTAGCATACGTACAGTTTTTGTTTACCTAAGTAAAATGTAAAAACAGTTCTATTTTAAAGAATTTAGTTTTGACATAAGTATGCAGTTCAAATGTTAAGTTGCTTTGGTTTTATGTAATATCAAGAATTATAAATTCTTTAATGACAAATCCTGTTTTGACTTATATATTAAATAAACGTGGTTTTCTTTTAAAAAAAAAAACAGTTCTTTTTCCACACGCTTAAGACTCTTCCCAGATTAACCTATTTTCTCTGGATCCTTCATCACAATAAATATTATTTTCTTATAATTGTGTTGTTTATTTCCTTTTCATTCAAAATATTTTGCCATGTTTAGTGAGTATAGGCAGTACGTGACAGACAAGGATTTGATATTAAGTTATTTATTAGACTTTTTTTGTTGGCAAACGAGATGCTGCAAGTGTGGATGAAGTCTATTAAGTAAATGTCTAAAGTCTTTTATATTATAATCTTTGTACTTTTGAATTTAATAGCATATCAAACCTTGTAGGTTATTTAATGCCAAATCCTCTTTATACATATATATTAAATATATATGATTTGGTTTGGTTGGGTTTTATGGCATATCAACCATTGTAGGTTATTTAAATCCTCTTTATACATATATATTAAATCCTCTTTATACATATATATTAAATATATAGGATTTGGTTTGGTTGGGTTTTATGGCATATCAACTAGTGTAGGTTATTTAATGCCAAATCCTCTTTATACATATATATTAAATATATAGGATTTGGTTTGGTTGGGATTTATGGCATATCAACCATTGTAGGTTATTTAATGCCAAATCCTCTTTATACATATATATTAAATATATATGATTTAGTTTGGTTGGGATTTATGGCATATCAACCATTGTAGATTATTTTATGCCAAATCTGGTTTATACATATATGTTTGATATGTTCGATTTGTAAATATAACAAAGTTGTATTGTCACTAACAATTCAATTAAACAACAAACATTTATTTACACACAGTTGGATAATCAAACAGTTCTATTTCAAATAATTCAATTTAGCATAGGTCAACAAAGGTATTGCTATGTACCTCTAACAATTCAATTAATCATCAGCCATTTATTTACACACATTTAAATGATTAAACAGTTCTATTTAAAACAGTTTCAAGAACTCGACTAAATACTGAGAAAAATTAAAAATAGAAAAGCCGCAGGGCTCGATGAAATACCCCCAGAAGTATAGAAGACCAGACAATTCGATAACATACTGCTCTGACAGATGGATGAAGGGATGCATCCTCCCCTTCCCTAAAAAGGGCGACCTTGGATTATCCAAGAACTACCGAGGTATAACCCTTGCATCCATAGCTACCAAGATATACAATGCTCTTCTATGCAACCACATAGAACCCAAAATTGACAACATACTTTGGAAGAAGCAAAATGGCTTCCAGAGAAATAGATCCACGATGTCACAAATTTTAACTGTCAAATTCTTGAAGGTGTATGTGCAAAAAATCTAATATTATTTGGCGACTTTACCAAAGCCTTTGACTTCATTCAAAGAGGAAAGATGGGGCATATTCTAGTCACCTACAGCCTACTAAAGGAAACTGTCACAGCTACAATGATGCTCTATAAAAACACCAAAGTAAAAGTCCGTTCTTCAGATGGAGACACAGACTACTTCGACATTGTGGCAGGTGTACTGCAAGGAGACACATTAGCCCCATACCTCTTTATCATCTGTCTAGACTACATGCTTAAAACATCTATCATTTAAATCAAAGAAAACGGTTTCAAGCCAACAAAGGAAAGAAGCAGAAGGTACCCCTCAAAAACAATTACTGACGCGGACTACGCTGATGATATAGTGCTTCTGGCAAATGCACCCGCCCAAGCCGAAACCCTGCTACATAGTCTGGAACAAGCCGCTGCAGACATTGGCCTCCATGTCAATGCACACAAAACGGAATATATGTACTTTAATCAAAGAGGTGACATCTCCACTCTAAACAGTAGCTCTCTGAAACTAGTAGACAAGTTCACCTACCTAGAAAGCAGTGTCTCATCAACTGAGACAGACATCAACATGCAACTAGCAAAGGCATGGACAGCTATCGATAGGCTATGGAAGTCAGACCTGACCGATAAATAAAACGCAGTTTTTTTCAGGCAGCGGTTGTGTTGATACAGCTATATGGATGCACTACATGGAGGCTAACTAAATATATGGAGAAAAGGCTTTACGGCAACTACACAAGAATGCTGCAAGTAATATTGAACAAGTCCAGAAGCAGCAGCTCGCAAAGCAGCAGCTCTACAGCCACCTACCATCCATCACAAAAAACTATCAAAATTAGACGAACTAGATATGCAGGACACTGCTGGTGAAGTAGGGACAACTTCATAAGTGATGTACTCCTGTGGACCCCTTCATATGGCCAAGCAAAGGCAGGACGACCAGCTTGAACCTACAGCAGCTCTGTGCCAATACAGGATGTAGCCTTGAAGAACTGCCGGAAGCAATGGACGATAGGGAGGGGTATCGAGAGAGGGTTTGGGATATCTGTGCTGATGACGCGACATGATGATGATGATGATGATGATGATGTTTAGCATAAGTTATTTGTTTGCACTGAGTTTAAAACAGTTCTATTTGACCCATAAATAGGACTCTAGCAGGTGCTATCCCTCCAGGCCAGTGTTTCATATTGGGCTCCCTTTCTTCTTACTCCATTCACTTGTTGCCTTCTTTTTCTGTGGGAAACAGAAAGAGGATTACAAATTTTCGAATTTCATGATCAAACAGTTCTATTTCAAACAATTCAATTTAGCATAGGTCAACAAATGTATTGCCATGTACCTCTAACAAGTCAATTAGACATCAGCCATTTGTTTACACACATTTAAATGATCAAACAGTTCTATTTCAAACAATTAAGTTTAGCATAAGTCATTTATTTGTACTGAGTTTAAAACAGTTCTATTTGACCCATAGATAGGATCCTATCAGGTAATATCACTCCATGCCCATGTAGACCTGGGAGTGGTAGCAATAAAGAGGTATTCTGCATTCCCCAAAGCGCCAGCATTACTGGAGCCTCTTCAGATTTTTTTTCTGTCATTAGCAGAACACTCATTGAGGGTGGTCTTATTACTGTATTCTACAGCTGTCGCTGACTGGGTTACTTTTGTTGGTCAATGACATCGTCCCAAAATCCATGAAAAAAAATGTTTTTGTTTTACGATTTATAATTCTATTTGGACAACTAGTTTTTAATTTAACGAATATGTAATCTTATGGCGTTAATGAGGGAGTTATCCCCCTTGTTTGGTACGGGCACCTTAGAGTTGGGAACACATTACCATTGTACACCGACCAGTCACATACGTGACACCGTTAGAAGAGTTGACCCTTTTATTACCATTTCTCTGAGCAGAACACACTGACAGAGCTGTGATTTTAGACTTTGCAAAGGGGGTATTCTTTGAGACGAACAGAGGTAAGAATCACACACTGTATCTGTATTTGCCCGAATTATTGATCTGTGTGAAAGGGATTACAGAAGTTGTTTTCTATTTTGTTTTTAGTTTCATGGTCAAAGAAGGGTTTAAAGAAGGAACGAAGACCTATTGCAAATTGACAACTTCTTTACCAGTTGAGCCTTAAACCTCATTTTTTGCCTCATGGTGCTACCGTTACACTTATGGGACTGAGAAGGTTTCCATTTTATTTATTCATGGTGACGTAGGTTGTTGGTTGTCTATGAATTTTTTCGGTTTTATTAGGATGATTCTGAGTTTTATGTTGGACTCCTTTTTCGTCTTACTCCATTTCTCTTGTTGTCTTCTTTTTCTGTGGGAAGCTGAAAGAGAATTACGAATGGAGGAATCAGACAAGGATAACTTTTAAAAATCATTTTAGAATTTCATGACTCGTCTGTGGTGAAAATGTTTTTATGTACCAGTAGAAATAGTCGCATCTCCCAGACAAGGTGGTGAAATATACTAGTCATTTTCAGTGAGTTACAAGTTCAAGGGTTTGTTGTATGCCTGGGGAGGTGGCTGCTTGCAGGAGACACAGCTGGCACCAAGCATGTATTCTACCTTGCTAGCATCTGAGTGAAAAAGATCCTTTCAATAGCAGTGGTGACAGCATGTGTGGACTTCACTTCCTGTTAGACGCCTCCAAAAGACTACTTTAGAATTTATTATGCATCAAGTAAAACTTTGGGAAGATCTGCACGAGAAGAAGCCTTGAAAAAGTTTTGAAGAAGGAGTCTTGAAGAAGGAGTTATGAGTCTTGAAGGAGTCTTGAGTCTTGAAGAAGAAATTCTGAAGAAGGAGTCTAGAAGTCTTGTCTCGAAGAAGGAGTCTTGAGTCTTGAAGAAGAAGTCCTGAAGAAGGAGTCTTGAAGAAGTCCTGAAGATGGAGTCTTGAAGAAGTCTTGTCTTGAAGAAGAAGTCCTGAAGAAGGAGTCTTGAAGAAGTCTTGAGTCTTAAAGAAGGAGTTTTGAAGAAGGAGTCTTGAAGAAGTCCTGAAGATGGAGTCTTGAAGATCTCTTGTCTTGAAGAAAGAGTCTTGAGTCTTGAAGAAGAAGTCCTGAAGAAGGAGTCTTGAAGAACTCTTGTCTTGAAGAGAGAGTTTGAGTCTTGAAGGAGTCTTGAAGAAGTCTTGCGTCTTGAAAAAGGAGTCTCGAGTCTTGAAGAAAAAGTCCTGAAGAAGGAGTCTTGAAGAAGTCTTGTCTTGAAGAAGGAGTCTTGAGTCTTGAAGAAGTCCTGAAGAAGGAGTCTTGAAGAAGTCCTGAAGAAGGAGTCTTGAAGAAGTCTTGTCTTGAAGAAGGAGTCTTGAGTCTTGAATAAGGAGTCCTGAAAAAGTCTTGGAGAAGAAATCTTGAAGTTTTTCTGTCACAATTTTGGGAACTATGAACATAAAAGTAAAGTAAGTAAAGTTGTCTCCCTTTAGTCGTGGGTGACCGTAAGGCTCCCTTTTCAATAGCTACTACACCGAGGTGTAGGGGAGGACACTACTCCATTCCCAGGAATCCTCCACTTTACCCTCGATCCTTATCTTATAATGCTGAGTGTTAAGCAAGGCGGCATCAAGTACCATTTTTTTGAGTCTTTGGTATGACGACCTGGGATTGAACCCTGGTCTCCCAAACGAACACTCTACTCATCAGGCCAGAATTGTCTGTTTCATAAAAAATTTAAAAATTATTAATAATAGATTACATATTCAGTATTGTATCTTTTTTTTATCAAACTTTCTATATACAAACCTTTTCTTTGTCTGGCATAAGGCCACGTTTGTGTAGAATACAAAGAAGATATAATTCACTTTTGGGAAACCTGCACTATGAGAGCCATTCTGTGTAAGAACTGAAGACAACCAGTTTTATATTAAACAGAAGTCCTGTAAAATTTGCTTAAAGGAGGGAGACCCTGTGGCATCATGGCTAACATATTGGGTTGCAACATTCTGGTGAGTTCAAACTCGACTTGTGCTATTAAATTCCCTTTCAGACTAATACCCTTGGAAAAGGTATGAAACCCTTTATTTCCAAGCTATGGGTTAAATAGTACCACCACTGCTCTTCTGCAAAGATAGCTTGACATTAAATTACCCATGAAGGTTGATATGCCCTTAAACAAAGAAAACTGAGACCAAAATTAGCTTAAAGCTACATTTACAGTATTGGATAAAAAGTTGGCCTGTGAAAAAACTGAACCATTTTTTTATCTTTACTAATTCAATGAAACTTCAATGACTTAGAAACACGTAGGAAGTGATTATTTTTCCTGAATTATTGTTGTCAAAATTCTTTTAGTAGTAGTTAAAAATCATGCTTCCTAAAAAGAAAATTCAAAGAAATACCAAAATATAGAAAATTTCTTTAGATTTTCTTTTCTTTGATTGCTTCCAAATTATCAGTATTTGATAAAAGAGGCAAATTGTTGGGGTTTTTGCTTTTGTCAAATTAAGAAAGAAGTAAAAAAAAAAAAAATGAGTGAATAAGAATATTGGTGAGTTCCAAAAACTTTAATATCAGCTTGAGACGAAATCCCTTGTACTGTGAGTCGTACAAATAGGAGAAAACGGCTGCAAATGTTAGAGCAGGAATTAAGAATCCAATTTGATACCTCAAGGACCAATTTGTCGAGAAGGAATGAATAAATGATAAAGGAATGATTTCCGAGAAAACAATAGTCCAAAAATTGGATGCGCACTCCTCATGTTGAGGTTGTCTGGTTTGCTGCTTAAGTGAATGAAGTGAGAAAGAGAGGGTTCTCCACAACCTTTTATATTGCTTGGTAAAGTCATCTGAACAGAATGGCAAAAATCATCCCTATTGGTCGAAAATATAAAATCGAAATCTCAACGGTCAAAATATTTCCCGTGCTAAACAATAATTTGAAATTCTTTCTTTCTGCAACAGTCTCTTTCAATGACTACCAGGGATTTAATCATTTCCCTGATCCTTTTTTGATTTCATTTATGTCAGATCCTGCGAGAACCTTTCATCTAGGACTATGATTATTATAGCGATGGGGATATTATTATTATCATTATTATATTTTTGGTTTACGTTGGTTTTTACGTTGGTTGTGTTGGTATTACATTGGTTGCGTTGGTATTATGTTGGTTGCGTTGGTATTACGTTGGGTGCGTTGTTATTACGTTGGTTGCGTTGGTATTACTTTGGTTGCCTTTGTATTACGTTGTTTGTTATCCCCTCCCTAAATGTTGATGGAAAATAAAGGTGGTGGAGAAGAACGAAGACGTCGTTAGGTTTTGTATGAAGGTTTTAACTGCAGCATGAAGTAAAGGGTTTACGCTGGTATGCTGAGAATCTCGTAGGAAGGAAAGAAGGAAGGAAGCTGTTTTAGAGTATCATCCAATTCCTTTTCAACTAGGATCCCTTGGTCTAGAAGAATAGACACAAGTGGTCCATAAACTAGATGGCTCCCCTCATAGTGTATGATGCTGCTGCTGCTGCTATTCAAGAGCAGACGATAAGACTTCCGTTCCTATTGAGGATTTCTGAGGAAGAGAGTGTTTCGCGGGCTTTTTTCAATTATTGGTGCTGCTAGGAAAGATGGTTCGGGCTGAATAGGACAAGTTATCCTGATTGGGGGGAAATATTCGGCGATCCTAACGGTCAAATTAAATTACGCGCCAAACAAAATTACAAGGTTCTTTCTGCTACATTACCATACAAGTTCACCACTTAAAATTAATCGGAATCGGCCATCTACTTTAAGATTTCCCTTCAAAATCGGGGGTGTCCTCGTGGTGTGATGGTTAAAGCGATGGACTGCGGAATTGTAGTAAGCGAGTTCGTACTCCAGTCGCGCTATTACGTTCACTTTCGGGCAAATACCCTTGAGAAAGGTATGAACCCCCTTATCCTCCCAGCTATGGGTTAAATAGTACCACTACTGTTCAAAAAGAATGGCTTTGGCTTTAAATAACCTACAAAGGTTGATATGCCATTAAACAAAGAAACCAAACCATCAAAATCATTTGTGGTAGAATAGAAATAAAATTTAAAAATAGAAATAAAATTTTTAAAAAAAGAGAAAAGATATAAAATGATAAAATAAAAATAAATAATACAAATTTACATTTTTCCAATCATGAACGGAATTCAGGTCACGTGACTACCAAATTTTTGGTTAAAAGCAATTGTCTCCCGTTTTTTTTTCTTCTTTGCGCTTTCTTTAAACTGCCAGCTTTTGGGCATCTTGGGTAGTTTATTGGTTAGCAAGCTAGACTAGTAAACCTACATGAGCAAGTACTAGTCTCATTAGGTGTCCCATTCAAACGGCCTTGTGCCACATCTAAGCAAAAAAGCCTTGTAAGTTATTACTGCCAGCTTTGCTTGAAGAAGGACGGACACTTTTTTTTCAGCAATTCCTTGTGAGGGAGGAGCTAATACATACACCTCGAACACATACGAGGAACATTAAATAAGTTTCCTGATTTATTCCTATGGGCACTTTTATTGATACTACACACATGAAACTCTAGTCTCCTTCGAAGTAATCTCCTCCTGCTGCAATGCACTTCTTGTACCATTCCAACAACTTCTGGAAGACCTGATCGAAGTCCTCTTGTGTGAACGTGTCAATGACCTTCGTCACAGCCTCTTTCATCAACTCAATTCTCTCATAACGACACCCTCTGAGCTTAGGGAATAACCAAAAGTCACAGGGAGCAAGGTCTCGACTACAGGGAGGCTGAGGAACTGTCTTGATGCCCATCTTGGTCAAATAGTCTGTGATAAGGATGGAGTTGGGGACTGGTGTATTTCCTGCCGGAAATACCACTGACCCGATTTGAAGAGTGTTGGCTTCTTCCGAGGGAATGTCTTCCTGAATTCCCTTAAAACCTCAACATAGTAACCCTAAACCTAACCCTTTGGCCAATCAACTCTGGTCTATTGACTTCCTTACTCCTCCCACACATCTCATCATCCCTCACAGACTTCCTGCCTTCCTTGCGTCTCTTATGCCACTCAAAAACTGATGCTCGATTCATGCAAGATGGTCGAAAAGCAGTCTAAAGCATTCCATACGTTTCTGTGGCATTTTTTTCCAAGTTTAAAACACAATTTTATTGCATATTGTTCTTCTAAAATGTCCTCATGTCCAGATGGCATTTTCGAAACTCACCAGTTGTGACGATCAGAATTTAGTTGGGAGTATTCCAATTCCTGATGTAGCTGTTCATTTGAACATGAAATCATAAAAAATGGGTCAGTCATCTCATAAGATGTATAGCAATAAGATACTGAATTTTCAAGAGTCTACGACAATTTTAAATGCCTGTACAAAAAGTCTGGAAACTTATTGAATGCACCACGTATATGGGTATGTTTTGTTTTTTTTGTATTTAAAGACGGATTTTTAAACACACGGAACAAAATTATGCTCATCACCGTTTGTTTTGTCAGTTCCAAGCGATGTTGGACGATTTATTTTGTCTTGTATTTTTGTAACGTGAAACATTTTCTTCAAAATAATTTCAGGTTTATTTTTTTGTTGTTGTTTTTTTTTCCTTTTTACATTTTTTATTCTATTTTCTTCTTTTTTGTGCCATTCTTTTAAATTTTGACATTGAAATGAAGGATCTGAACAAGAAATTTAGAGAAAGCACTTGAAGACCAGAAAGAAAAACGAAATCATCCCATTTCTAATTTGAAAGGTAAGTGTAAAAATTTAAATAATTTTATTTAGGTTTTTGGTTATATTAGAGAGAGGGAGATTGAGAGAGAGAGAGAGAGACCTAACCCAAAGATTAAGCATTTAAATTGGTCTTTCATTAATATTTTCAATTTATATCTTTCACATTTTCGATTTTCTATTCCTGTAAATGTGGAGAAGTCATCTTTCATCTTCTTAGCTCAGTTAAGAAGTTGATATCTTGTGTGAAACGTAGACACTTGTGGGGGTATTGTTTGCTGAATATTTTGCTCCCACTATTCATGTTGGCTCATTATTAAATGATTTATTAAATGATTAACAAATTCCTGACACACTACAACAATATTGGAAACTGTAATTTAAGAAAAGGTAGCACTTGGATTTACCGTTTATATGGATATATAGAGGAGGGAAACTAACACGTCAAAAATGGGATACACTCGTGGAACAGTGGACAATTCAAAAATTTTGTTGACCCTGACACGGACGTGTGTGCTGATAGTGTACAAGCCTGATAGATCCAAATTAAAAGAAGGAGTTGTGGTGGTACGTTATTTGCTGAATGTTTTGCTTCCACAATTTATGTTGGCTCATTGTTAAAAAGCAAACGACGTAAGACGACGCGGACAAAAGAACATTCAAAACAAAGCAGGTCAAACAAAATTAAATTTATATATCAACAAATACAGGAAAAAGGAAACATTACAAAACATTATGAATATTCTAATATAGCCTGTTAAATATTCCTCTGTGTGTTTATGTAACTAACACGAATATAATGGTGAAAGTCAAAATATTAAAAGTGTCCTGTAGACTATAAAATGCATGTTGACTAAGTATTTCATGCGAGGTATCGATACACAGAAATATAGCAATGTATTCTCGGAGGAACGTGTCTTCTCCCATGTTGGTTGCTTGTCTCTTTCGGGGTTTAACGAAATGTCTGAGACTGTGTTTGAGACTGAAACAAGTCTAACCGAAAAGGCAGAACAGGAAAGAAGAAGGCCAAAGAATGTATACGCACTCATGTTACGACTATTGAGTTTTGTCTAATTAACCGACAAGGTCAATCTGTTTCTGGAAGTCGAAATAAAGAGAGAGAGTGCTCTCTCTGGATGTTAAAATGTGTGTGAGAGAGAGAGAGTGTTGTCTCTGTAAGTCAAGATGTGAAAGAAAGAGAGAGAGAGAGAGAGAGAGAGAGAGAGAGAGAGAGAGAGAGAGAGAGTTCTTGGAAAAGGAAAGTATATATAGGCAATCCTTGTCATGTGGTCCGCTCCAAATGCGCGAGATAAAATCAAAGGTGCGGACGTAATTGTGAGCACAAATCACGTGATTTTCTTGATCAATAGGTTCCCGAAACTGATTAGTTTACCGATGTCCACCATCTTTGTTTCGGGAACAAATGGTATCACAGCCATTTTCAAATATAGGAGTGTAAATCCTATACACTTTTCCCCCGAATATTGTTGTTAAAATTTTTGCTGTAGCTTCAAACAATATTTTCGACGGTCACAGAGGCAAGATGTAATTAGGGTATTTTTGATTTTCAACTGTTCCTAGCTTCCTCAGTTGGTGTCTGACTTTCTTTTCATCTAATCACTTCACACATTCTTTTTCGAAGACGTCCTGAAAATATTGGAAATATGCCTCCAAGGTAAGGCTGTCCTGCTCGTCTGACTTGAATTCTGATGTGAACGGAAAATCCCCAATGTTACTTCCTCGTTTTTCCTCAACTAATAATTTCAATTATGATGATTGTTGTTGCAGGTGTTGTTGTTGAAGTAGTAGTTTCAATTTAGGTGAAATGTTGGTAACAAAAGAAAGAAAAATTCTCCTTTTAACTATGTCATTAGTACTTAATGTCCTGCTGTTTCTGTTACAATGTGTTCTTTGCGATACAGAAAAGAACAACAATATGCTGCAGTAAATGACAGTACCCACTTTATTGTTCAACTCTAAGCATTGCCAAGCTGGCTCACTGTCAACACCAGCTTGGCAATGCTTGGAGTTGAACAATAAAGTGGGTAATGTCAGAATATATATATATATATATATATATATATATATATATATATATATATATAATGCTCCATAACCAATGTCTTACTCAATCTAAAAATAGAAAAAAGCTACGTGTCATACTTTTCAGAAATAACTTTTTCCTATTTAGCCGCCAATGTACACATACAAAGTTAAAACTCACACTAAAACATCTTTTACAAACTATTGCTTATTACCAAAAATAACACATACAAAAGACAATGTCTGTTTTAACTCAACCTCCTATTTGTTTTCTGTTTGCTTTATTCGTAATTCATTTTAGCATTAATCTTTTCATCACACTTACCAGAAAACTCTTCTACTACTATATTAGACTATATTTTATTATATACTAGTTATGCATAATTTTTTACAAAATTCATCCTATCTTCATAACATATATATATATATATATATATATATATATATATATATATATACACAGTAACCCCTCCACATGAGCAGGATATGACTCAAGGTCAATTGTTTTGTGGAGTTTAACTGGTTTCAATTTAAAGTTTTCCTTCTCTTAGACTAGTTTCCATACGAAGGTTAAAGATCTCAGTCTGCCCAACTATTTACCCATAACTGTAGGGAGAATATTTTGATTAATGTCTTTCTCAAGGGTATTAGAGTTATGCAAAATGCTAACAGCCGGGCTTACGATTTGAACTCAGGTCTCTGTGTTCATTTTATTTAACTATAACCATTACACTAAAAGCACTTCATTTTATATATATATATATATATATATATATATATATATATATATATATATATATATATATATATATATATATATATATATATATATATATATATTAGTTTTATCTTTATAATTGTTTTTGTAAAAGGAATGAATTATATATTTTTGACAGACTTATGAAAAATATATCTCAAATACTTTACTGAATTTTATCTTCACTGACTGTTGCGTTTTTATGGCCCTGTGCAATAGTAAATCAGTTTTTGTCATATTTGTTGATTGAAAAGCAAACTAAATTGTTAGTATTATTGAATATTTAAATAAATATCGCTTTTCTTAATTTTAATTTTGCTTTTTTTTTCCTCAGATGTGTGGATTGCCGAAAAATCATGTTTTATGAACGGAAAAATGAGTTTATTTCATTGGGAAATTAATTAAGTGAAAATACAACAATTGAGCTGCCAGTAAGACAATGGAAAAATCTGCAGAAAAGAAGTATACATGTGAAAGCTGTAAAACTACATTTCCCCAAATTTCTCTGTTAAAAAGTCACATACGAACACACATTGAAGAGAAAGCGTATTGCTGTAAAGATTGTGGATATGCTTTTAATCGGAATTCAGATTTGTCACATCATATGCGAACTCACACTAGTGAGAAAACACATTCATGTGAAACTTGTGGATCTACCTTTGGAAGTAAGTCAAATTTGATACGGCATATAAGAACTCACACTGGAGAGAAACCGTATTCTTGTGAAGTATGTGGATCTTCCTTTACACAAATGTCACATTTGTTGCAACACATGCGCACACACACTGGTGAGAAACCACATCTTTGTAAAGTGTGTGGATCTTCTTTTGCAGAGAAGTCCTATTTGGTGTCACATATGCGAACACACACTGGTGAGAAACCCTATTCTTGTAAAGTGTGTGGTACTTCTTTTGCTCGGAAGTTACATTTAATACAACATATGCAAACACACACTGGAGAGAAACCATATTCCTGCATAACATGTGGGTCTACATTTGGAAGTAAGTCAAATTTAGAACGACACATACGAACTCACACTGGAGAGAAACCGTATTCATGTGAAACATGTGGATCTTCCTTTGCAGAGAAATCATATTTGGTGAAACATGCTCGAACACACACTGGAGAAAAACCATTTATCTGCCAAAAATGTGGATTTTCTTTTACTCAAAATTCCTATTTGTTACGTCATATGGAAAATCACACTGGTGTGAAACCATATTCATGTGAAACATGTGGATCTTCTTTTTTACGGAAAGCCTATTTGGTGCAACATATGCAAACCCATACTGGGGAGAAACCACATGTATGCAAAATTTGTGTATCATCTTTTGCACGGAAATCAGATTTGATACGACATATAAGAATGCACACTGAAGAGAAACCATATTCTTGTGAAATGTGTGTTGCATCCTTTGCACTGAAGTCATATTTAGTACAGCATATGCGAACACACACTGGAGAGAAACCATATGCTTGCAAAGTGTGTGGATCTTCTTTCGCTCAGAAGTCAGATTTGTCACGACATATGCGAACACACACTGGAGAGAAACCATACTCTTGTGAAACTTGTGGATTTTCCTTTGCGCAGATATCACATTTGATACAACATACGCGAACACACACTGGAGAGAAGCCATATGTTTGCAAAGTGTGTGCATCTTCCTTTGCACTGAATTCAAATTTGTTACGACATATGAGAACTCACACTGGAGAGAAGCCATATTCCTGTGAAGTGTGTAAATGAATATTTTCTTGTGCCTATCGTTTAGCGAAGCACATGAGGATGCACTCTTGAGAATTTGTCATAAATCTCCCTTAAATATCAAACTAATACTTTTTGCAAATATGTTACAATATATGAATAACAGTCAACGTTCTTGCATTCTGGAAACAAGTCATCATAAACCTTGTAATCAAAAATTAAACCTCTTCCTTAGACCTAACAAATTATCAACTTATTGGCTTCATAAGCTGGATTTACACGACTTTAGAAAAAAATATAATTATCAGACAGATATGGTATTTGGGAAAAGAAATTAATATCACAATAGATCAACCTATCTGTTGGGAAAGTTTTATCAAAAAGGCTTTTATAAAAATAGAACACTTGTCAGCCATTTTCTTTGACTTAGAAAAGGTATTTAACACAACCTGAAAGTATGGAATAATGAGAGATCTGGAGGAATTTGGTCTGAATTTTGTCAAAATTCATTACTAATTTCCTAATGGATAGGAGGTTTGTGACATGAAAGTAAAAGAAATGGGAGTCCCACAGGGAAACACTTCAATGTAAAGGTAAATAATATACTCAAAGCCTCTATCTCTGTGCTCATCATTTCTTGATCTGCTGTAGAAAAAAATTATAAATATCAAACAAATATTTAGAAAAAAGTGTCTTAAACTTTTATTTTGTTTTTATTTAATTTCCATCAAACTTATGACACAACATGAATCGATTATATTTGTGTTTCCTGATTTGACGACGTTATTTTGATAGGAGCTGATATCTTGGCACGTGTATAACCTTTCCAATTTGACTTATGTTTCCACTCAAAGATTTCTAAACAATCTACCATAAAATAATTAATATAATTAATTTCCTTTCTAAAATGTCTCAGTCAGAATTTGAATCCACTTTCCACTCTACAAACTGTTATATCACTCGATCATCGATGGCGGGAAATATACAACTATCTCTGTCACCAAATATTCACGCAGTATGTGAATGACATCTGAATACTATAAATATTTTTTTATTCAAGGGTTTATTCAACGATTGAATTGTATATTATTTATTGTAATCAAGCTAACAAATATATTCAATCTTGAATTATTAGATAATTAGAGGTGCAGGTGGCATAAGGCTCGCAGCTATGAGAGTTCAAAACCTGAAAAAGGCTGTTTGCATTTTACACACACTAGGGAAATCGAACTATTCTCCCTCCAGATATGAGTAAAAATGTTAGGCTAGGCTCTTTAACTGTGGTATGACAGTCGGTCTTGGTGAAGAAAAACTTCAAATTTAAATCAGCTATAGATCCATGAGTAGTATGGGTCCTGCTAAAATATTCCTACTCAAGACATGTTACATAGCTTGGCTTGGTTTGGTTTTATGGCACATCAACCATTGTAGGTTATTTAATGCCAAATTCAATTTTATACAAACAGTTCTATTTCAAACAATTCAGTTTAGTATAAGTGCATAGGTCCAATGTCAAAAATAGTTCTATTTCAAACAATTCAGTTTATCATAAGTACAGAGTTTCAATGTCAAAAAAGTTCTATTTCAAACAATTCGTTTTAGCATAAATACACAGTTTAGTTCAATTTAACCCATAGGTAAGACTCTATCAGGTGCTACCACTCCGAGCCAGAGGGGACCTGGTTGCGATGGCAATGAAGGGGTAATCAATAGAATTAATCATCACCCGAATTATTTGATACCTTGACAACTGAAGAGCATGCAAGAATATGTGTTTTCCTGTCCATACCAAGAATACCTCAAATTGTCCAGTACCAAGTTATCTTCATAATGGTCTGCCGGTCTAGCTTGCAAGCTATAAAACCACATGAGGTACCAATATATATATTCGCAAGGCCGATAATAAAGAAATATTAGTAAAGAATAGAGATCAACCCAACAGCAGATATCACCTAGACAGGGAAAGATAAAGATAGATAAGGGCCAGATGAACGCGGAATATTGATCCAAAAATAGGGCCTGTGATTCTGGAGTGGTTAATTCCCCTTGACCATTTTTAGGGTATTTAAAAAAAAACACTTGACGACTATAATATACGTCCCCACCTTATCCGGTTTAACTATCTCGATCCTAATTGAAACGAGGAATATCTAGGATGGCAACAGCTGGGTTAATTAACAGACATATTAGAAATAAATGTAAATCATATATGAGATAGCCATTAGTTAAACGATCTTAGTCTGTTTAGAAAAGCATACCTGCCAAGTAGAAGAAACCACAAACAGAACACAAAATTAGAAGGGACTGACCAGTAGATTAATTCCACTCCTGTTTCTTAATCGTTTTAACATATAACATGTTAACACCCTCTGCTCACGCCTATAAACGAAAGAATTTGTAACTTTGTAATTTGATTTCCACTTTATGTTTTTTATTTTTATTTTTATTTTTATTTTTATTTTCTGATTTTAATTTATTTTTTTAATTTCCTTATTTTATCTTCTGAATACGAACTGTAACTCCTCATTCGCATCTCTGGGACAATACAGACCATGTAAAAGAGTCATCTGAAAAGACGGAGAATATACCAATAATATTCTCCGCCGAAATAAATTTATTATGACAGCTTAACCGAGTTTGAGTCTCCATTTAATTGTACTATATATATATATATATATAGGCAGCATTTTTTCATTAACACATATTAGACATCAAATGATCAACAAAAAAATACGTATGTTATATAATAGCCGAGGAATTTCGGTTCATGCCTTTGAGTTTAGTTAGGCTGAGAAACTTTCGGCTCAGCACATGGGTTAGTTAGGTGCAATATTGAGGCAGGTGTTAACACGGGCGCGCGCGGGCGGATGGAGGTGTCACTCAGTTGTCATAATAGTCCGAAACGAAACTCGGTGACAGGGTGCGGGTGACATCACGCACCGGAAGCGCGCGGAGGTTTGTGGGAGATTTGAAGAAAGAGAGTCGGGTACTAGACGCCAAACGAGAAGGATCGATTTTGGAGCTCACAGACGCGAGGCGAAATTGTGCCTTATGGGGGGGGGCGCTTGAGATGGGGGCCAAATGAATAAGACAGCATAGAAGATTGTGTTTCTCCTCCTTACGTTGAAACCTTTAACTCAAAGTTAATAAAAAGGTTTCGTACCTGAACAAGAAGTCGTTACGTGTTTTCGAATTCCGAGATTCCTATGTTCTTTATATATTTTCTTGTAACAGACATATTAGAAATAAATGTAAATCATATGGTGTAATAGGTGATGCCCGTGATGTAATTGTTATCGTCGTAGGAAATGAACACGGCAACACGAGTTCAAATCCTGGACGAGACTGATTGCATTTCACATAGCACTAATACCCTTGGGAAAGGTATGAATCTAATAATTCTCCCTCCAGCTATGGGTAAATAGTAGGACAGACTAGGATCTTCAGCCTTGGTGAGGCAACTAGTCTAGGAGAAGGACAACTCTGAATTGAAACCTGTTAAACTCCGCTTAAAAACTGACCTTGTGTCATATCCTGCCCGAGCAGAGGGGTTGGGTAAATAAGATATATTTTCTTGTAATGAACATTATATGTCCATTTCGCACATAACGTTAATTGCGAATATGGTACGCGTAGACAAAAAATGTCTATTATGATCAATGAAATATATATATATATATATGTGTGTGTGTGTGTGCGTGCATGTTCTGGTACTAAATTTTTCATCTCGACACTTGACAGAACAAGGATGCTCTGCATACAGATACTCACATATCGACCACACCAATGCTTACATTTCAGTCACACAGACCCTGGGGGTGACTACATTACATCATAACTTCATGAATAAGTAATTCACTTTCATTACACTTTTCTTCTGACTTCCCTCAAGAACTGCCTATTTTGAAGAACCTTAACGCAGGGACTTTGCATGTACCTCAAGGAACAGCCTCAAAAGCAGTTCCTTTTCCTCGCCCTTAAGACTCTTCCCAGATTAACCTGTTTTCTCTGGATCCTTCGTCACAATAAATATTATTTTCTTATAATTGTGTTGTTTCTTTTCTGTTCATTCAAAAAATATTGCCATGTTTAGTAAGTATAGGCAGTACGTGACGGACAAGGATTTGATATTAAGTTATTTATTAGACTTTTTTGTTGGTAAATGAGATGCTGCAACTATAGAGGAAGTTTATTGTCTAAAGTCTTTTATATTATAATCTTTGTACTTTTAAATTTAGTAGCATATCAAACCTTGTAGGTTATTTAATGCCAAATCCTCTTTATACATATATATTAAATATATATGATTTGGTTTGGTTGGGTTTTATGGCATATCAACCATTGTAGGTTATTTAATGCCAAATCCTCTTTATACATATATATTAAATATATATGATTTGGTTTGGTTGGGTTTTATGGCATATCAACCATTGTAGGTTATTTAATGCCAAATCCTCTTTATACATATATATTAAATATATATGATTTGGTTTGGTTGGGTTTTATGGCATATCAACCATTGTAGGTTATTTAATGCCAAATCCTCTTTATACATATATATTAAATATATATGATTTGGTTTGGTTGGGTTTTATGGCATATCAACCATTGTAGGTTATTTAATGCCAAATCCTCTGTATACATATATATTAAATATATATGATTTGGTTTGGTTGGATTTTATGGCATATCAACCATTGTAGGTTATTTAATGCCAAATCCTCTTTATACATATTTATTAAATATATTGGATTTGGTTTGGTTGGGTTTTATGGCATATCAACCATTGTAGGTTATTTAATGCCAAATCCTCTTTATACATATATATTAAATATACAGGATTTGGTTGGGTTGGGTTTTATGGCATATCAACCATTGTAGGTTATTTAATGCCAAATCCTCTTTATACATATATATTAAATATATATGATTTCGTTGGGTTGGGTTTGATGGCATATCAACCATTGTGGGTTATTTAATGCCAAATCCTCTTTATACATATATATTAAATATATATGATTTGGTTGGGTTGGGTTTGATGGCATATCAACCATTGTAGGTTATTTAATGCCAAATCCTCTTTATACATATATATTAAATATATAGGATTTGGTTTGGTTGGGTTTTATGGCATATCAACCATTGTGGGTTATTTAATGCCAAATCCTCTTTATACATATATATTAAATATATATGATTTGCTTCGGTTGGGTTTGATGACATATCAACCATTGTGGGTTATTTAATGCCAAATCCTCTTTATACATATATATTAAATATATATGATTTGGTTTGGTTGGGTTTGATGGCATATCAACCATTGTGGGTTATTTAATGCCAAATCCTCTTTATACATATATATTAAATATATATGATTTGGTTTGGTTGGGTTTGATGGCATATCAACCATTGTGGGTTATTTAATGCCAAATCCTCTTTATACACATATATTAAATATATATGATTTGGTTTGGTTGGGTTTGATGGCATATCAACCATTGTGGGTTATTTAATGCCAAATCCTCTTTATACATATATATTAAATATATATGATTTGGTTTGGTTGGGTTTGATGGCATATCAACCATTGTGGGTTATTTAATGCCAAATCCTCTTTATACATATATATTAAATATATATGATTTGGTTTGGTTGGGTTTTATGGCATATCAACCATTGTAGGTTATTTAATGCCAAATCCTCTTTATACATATATATTAAATATATATGATTTGGTTTGGTTGGGTTCCATGGCATATCAACTAGTGTAGGTTATTTAATGCCAAATCCTCTTTATGCAAATATATTAAATATATATGATTTGGTTTGGTTGGGTTTGATGGAATATCAACCATTGTGGGTTATTTAATGCCAAATCTTCTTTATACATATATATTAGATATATATGATTTGGTTTGGTTGGGTTTTATGGCACATCAACCATTGAAGGTTATTTTATGCCAAATATGGTTTATACATATATATTTGATATATTCGATTTGTAAATGTAACCCAGTTGTATAGTTCCAAGTTCACTTGTTATGTACCTCTAACAATTTAATGCCAAATCCTCTTTATACATATATATTAAATATATATGATTTGGTTTGGTTGGGTTTTATGGCATATCAACCATTGTAGGTTATTTAATGCCAAATCCTCTTTATACATATATATTAAATATATATGATTTGGTTAGGTTAGGTCATCCTTGTTGCCCAGGCCTGAAATCCAAACTCGAATTGATAAACAACACCAAACTTTTGAAAACTAATAAATAGAAATACCTACTATAATCTTTGAATTGTTCCAACAATTTGAGATTTTCCATCAAAATACAGGAAATTAATATTTTTGTTTCATTTGAGCAATTGTATAATAGTTTTCAGCATATCATCTTCACCTGTTTTGATGATAAACTTTATTGATAGATTTTTATCATATTTTTATTCAAAGAAAATTCTTATATCTATGCTGATTGAATTATATATATGATCATTATCATCAGGGTTTCCTAAGAGCACAGATCATCTTGACTCTTACTTGTCATTCATCCCTGAGTGCAAGTCGTTTAGACGACACTCATTGTCCACACAAAATTAATGAATGTAATGTTTTGCAAGTCAGTCAACATTGGTGTGTCCATGTTTTGGAGTCCATAGGAGAACATTGCTTAACAGTTCATCCTTACTGACCCAGCAGTGCCTACTTCTCTTTTTGGTCTTACTTGGATGGTTTGTCTGATGGGAGGTAAATAGCCTAACATCTGTTGCTTTTATGGAATAAGTTGAACCCACAATACCTGATTGAAATAAAATGAGATAGTTGAACTTTAACAGAGTTCAAACTTAAAGATTATAAATATTTTTTGTGAAGCAATATAATGTTATGATATCATCTTGAATATTAAAATTTATAAAAATAACAGGTTATTCATGTTGTTCAGATACAAAACATTTATTCAGACCCAACAGTTCATAGCAGTAAATGCAAACACGAGTAGAGAGGAAGACCTTGTAAGAGTTTATCAACGTATCTTTGCAGCCACCTCGTCTTTCCTTGATTTGTACCAACTTGTAACTCCAACTTTTCTCTTAATTTTCAAATTATCTCATTTATATATATTTTCTATTTCAATAACTTATTGCATCATACTTATTTCCCCTTATGCCGGTCAACAAGCCTTGATTTGTTTATTATCCATAACTTGTCTTCCTCAATATTATTTTGATATGAAGTGTTAAACCTAGTCGCCACCTGTGCACATATTTGATCTTTACACTCAAAGTACTTTGTTAACTTACAATTTTAAAATGATTTATATATATATATATATATATATATGTTATATGATATAGATATAGATATAGATAAAATGATATATATATTATATTATCATCATCATCATGTCGCGCCGCCAGCGCGGATATCCCTGACCCTCTCTCGCCATTTCTCCCTATCATTCATCGCCTCCGGTAGGTCTTCAGGGTTACATCCTGTGTCCTCACATAGTTGCTGTATGTAAGTTCGTGCTGGTCGTCCTACTTTTGCACATCCATATGTGGGGGTCCACAGGAGTACATCGCTTATGAGCTTGTCCTTGCTTCTCCAGCAGTGTCCCGCGTGTCTGGTTTGTCTAACTTGTATAGTTTTCGTGATGGGGGGCAAGTGTCCGTATAGTTGGAGTCTCGTGGGGTGTTGTCTCCAGGACTTGTTTAATACTGCTCTCAACATTCTTGTGTAATTTCCGTCTAGTTTCCTCTCCAGCCACTTCGTTAGCGTCCATGTGGTGCATCCATATAGCAGTATCGACACAACCACTGCCTGGAAGAAACTGCGTTTCATTTTATCAGTTCGGTCCGACTTCCATATGATCGAGAGCCTATCGATAGCTGTCCATGCCTTCGTCAGTCGTGTGTCGATGTCTTTTTCGGTTGATGAGACGCTACTTCCTAGGTAGGTGAATTTGTCTACTAGTTTCAGAGAGGCTCCGTCTAGTGTGGCAATGTTGCCCGTTTGGTTGTAGCACATATATTCAGTTTTGTTTGCATTGACATGGAGGCCAATGCCAGCTGCGGCTCGTTCCAGACTATGCAGTAGTGTCTCTGCTTGATTAGGCGTATTCATTAGTAACGCCAAGTCATCAGCGTAGTCGGCGTCCGTGATTGTTTTTGCGGGGTACCTTTTGCTTCTTCTCTTAGTCAGCTCGAAGCCATTTTCTCTGATTTTGTCGATCGAAGTCCTAAGCACATAGTCTAGACAGATGATAAAGAGGTACGGGGCAAGCGTGTCTCCTTGTAGTACTCCTGCAACAATGTTGAAGTATTTCGTGTCTCCATCTGGTGAACGTACTTTCACTTTGGTGTTTCTGTAGAGAATCATTATCGCTGCTACTGTTTCTTTTTGGTAGGCTGTATGCTAGTAGGATTTGCTCCATCTTCTCTCTGTGTATGGAATCGAAGGCCTTGGTAAAGTCGACAAATAGTAATGTCGCCTGTAAGTTTTTTGCCCGAACGCCTTCAAGGATTCTACGGATGGTCAGTATTTGTGAGGTTGTGGATCTATTTCTCCGGAAGCCATTTTGGTTTTTCCTAAGGATGTTGTCTATTTTGGGTTCTATGCGGTTTCGTAGTAGGGCATTGTAGATTTTGGCTGCTATGGATATAAGTGTTATCCCTTGGTAGTTCTTGGCTAGTCCGAGGTCGCCTTTTTTAGGGAATGGAAGGATGCATCTCTTCGTCCATCTTTCTATCCTATTTTGACTATAGACTGCGTTGCATTGCCGGAGCAGTATATCGTCGAATTGTCTAGTCTTCCACACTTCTGGGGGAATCTCGTCTAGCCCTGCAGCTTTCCTATTTTTAATTCTTCTGAGAACTGAGTCGAGTTCTTCTTTGGTGAAAGGACCTAGTTTAACGTCTAATTGCTTACTAATAATTCTGGTGATCGGTTCATCCGTTATTTCTGGTGGGTTTCCTAGTAGATTTTTGAAATGCTGTTCCCACAGTTTTACTCTTTCTTGTTGGCTTGCAGCTTTCAATTTTGCTTTGGCTGTGCTCTTCCTTCTACTTACTTCGTTTATTGTTTGCCAGGCTATCCTGGATTGTCTATCTTCCACCGAGTCTCTAATCTATCTATCTTATCTATCTGATTTTGTATGTATTTTTGTATATATTATATTATATATATAGATAAAATTATATATTATATATATATACAGAGAGAGAGATAAAATGATATATATATATTGTATATATTATACATATATATATATAGATAAAATGATATATTATATTATATTATATATATATATTATATATATATATATAGATAAAATAATATATATATTATACTATATATTATATACATACATATATAAAATGATATATATGTTATATTATATATATATAGATAGATAAATGATATATATATTATATTATATATATATATATATATATTGATAGAATAATATAATTAATCCCCCAAATTATTTTAGAGCAAATCTCACATGATCAAAACCCTACAAATGGCAGATGTCTCTTACAAGTGTTGCTGTTCCTCCTGGAACTTGTAACAAAGGAAACGTATAACCACTCGTTGTACCGGAGATGTCAAACTCTTCAACAACAAAACCTGAGGCCACCATAATCCTTCAGTTCGTTATGAGGTATCAGATTCTGGGGGAGGAGAGGGTGTTGTACATGTCAAGTTTCTTGCATTAGAAACTGTTATAGGGACATATCCTACCATACCCCAAAGATGGACTCGTCCAACCTAAACATATTCTCCGAGCTTCGCTCACTCGGAGGAGACAACTTCTCGTTCCTTATGAGACATTTGACAGACAGACTGCAAGCCGAGCACGGCTCGTACTTCCTTTTTATGACCTCCTTTTTCTGCTAATACAATAACGTTTACCTATCACCCGTTGTTTGAGTTGTTCTTCCACCGGTCTTATCTAAAGACCACAACACATACACACACACACACACACACACACAGACTCTCTCTATCTCTCTCTCTCTCTCTCTCTCTATGGTAAATGATGAGTGTGAAGTTGATTGATAGAGCACTTCACCTGATGGAGGAGCCTTATAGGTTAAGGGTCATGATCAGATAGTTCTGTTCAGTGAGAAAAAAAAGTGGATTCTGCTAAGGTCAGAGCTCTGGCTCAAGTGTTTGAAAAAAAATGATATAATTATCAAAAAGAAAGTATTCTTTAAAATCTGCGGCTCATTTTCTTTTTTCTGAGATTATTGATTTGCTTTGGCTTCTTTTTTAAATGATATATCAACCTTCATGGGTTATTTAATTCCAGTTCTGTCAATATCTTTTAGCACCTCAGTGGTCGTCCTTTCGTTAGAACGAGTTGGACTGCATTTAGTGTTGAATTGGTTAGTTTCCATAACACTATAGATTAATTGACAATACGAATAAATAATGAAACTTCTTTGGAAACACAACAACAAAAGGTTCTTTATAGTAGCTGAAATCTACTGGGTGGAACGATGATATTGTCATCCTAAAGAACTTGACTATATAGTATAGCTGACATCTATTTAATGTAGCTGCCTTCAGCCTCAATCACCGCCTCGATACGGATCCGGAACTGGGCGCATGCCTTTTCCACAAGCACCGGCGGGATCTCGGTGGATGGCGGTGATCAGGCTGGCTTTGGTGTCGTGGGAGGTCATGTTGGTGATGTTCTCGACGTATGAGCAAACGAAGGAGTCCAGCGGGTTCAGGTCGGGGGAGGAGGGGGCAGTTGGAGAAGGGTACAAAGTCGTAGGCAAGCCTGGGTCTCTTTGGACTTGTGCGCCGGTGCTTAGTCCTGCTGCCACATCCAGGGTCTGACACTGGCCACCTGATTGCACCAGGGGATCACCACACTCTTCAGCACACTTTGGTGTTGATTTTCCAGCCAACTTCGAAGATGTAAGTTGGCATGATGTGGCCCTCACTTGAAACCACATCAAAGACCATAACTGTAGTCGGAAACTTTGTTTTCATCACCCTGGGCACGTCCCTGTTATTCGTGGCAATCCAGATTTGCATTTTGAGGGTGCTGGCAATGGTCCTGTTGTCATAACTTGGATCGGTTGAGAGGATGAGTTGTACAGCGGCGCATCTCCGATCTCGCTCGTTGAACATTGTGTCACCTTCAGACATGATAGAAGGCTCCTATCGCTCTTGGGATTTGTACACAACTGACCAACAAGTAGATGGTCTGCAACAATTAAAGAAAACCGGTTTTCATTAAACGGAAATAGAATCATGTCGTCTTTTCTTGGGCGACAATTTTATCGTTCCACCCTGTAAACGAGTCAGAGCGAGAAAAGGTTCCTTTTGGTGTCGCCGGTTAGTATTTTGGTCTTTGAGTTTGTAAGAAGTGTGTGTCACTGTAGCAAGTAGCTCGTGTGACTGACCGCAAGGCTGGTTCTTCTGTGTGTGATGCAAGTAGAAGCGTGTTCTTCATTGAAGGTCTTCCATGTGGAATTCTGTTCCAGAGGACGCGAGAGAGGTCTGTCTTGGCTGCTAACTAGGTGCTCTCTGAGTTGTCGTGACTTCCAAAAAGGGCTAGAATAAATAGTTCTAGAGAGGAAGAAGTAATCAATGCGCTCTGCCCCTGATTGGTCAGTGTGTGGCCAAATCGCTTGGCGGGGGGGCATTGATTCGCGAGAGGAAATAGATCTGTGACTGCTACAGATGCTTATGAAAGAAAAGCTGTGGCAGGATATGACACACGGTCAATTTTTAAGCGGAGTTTAACAGGTTTGAATTCAGAGTTTTCCTTCTCCTAGACTAGTTGCCTCACCAAGGCTGAAGAACCTAGTCTGTCCTACTATTTACCCATAGCTGGAGGGAGAATAATTGGATTCATACCTTCCCCAAGGGTATTAGTGCTATGTGAAATGCAATCAGTCTCGTCCAGGATTTGAACTCGAGTCGCCGTGTTCATTTCCTACGACGATAATGACTACACCAAGAAAAGCTGTGGTACTATTTAACCCATAGCTAAATATATAAGAATGTTCATGCCTTTCCTTAGGGTATTAAACTGGAACTGAACGTAATAGCACAACTGGAGTTTGAACTCACTCACTTTGATGTATTAGTCCAGCCATTATACCATAGGGACCTCTCTCTTCTGGATAATTAAAATATAATTAGTTTTTAGAGACAAGGACAAATTGTAATCTGTCCTGTTACATTAAGAAGAAAGGAAATACAGGAATGAGGACGAGAATATTGATGAGTTTCAAGAAGTTTAATGACTGCCAGAAAGATAGCCCTTGTGCTGTGAGTTCGTACATGGAAGAAAACAGTTGCAAATGATAGAGCCGGAATTAAACATCTAACCTTGAAGTTTCGATGACCAGTGGGTCTTGGAGGAATGAATAAATGATGAAAGTATAGCAGAAAGAAACTTGTATTTTTGTTTGGTGCGTAATTTAATTTGACCGTTAGGATCGCCGAATATTGTCCCCCAATCAGGATGGCTTGTCCTATTCAACCTGAACCATCTTTCCTAGCAGCACCAATAATTGAAGAAAGCCCGCGAAACTCTCTCTCCCTCAGAAATCGTCAATAGGAACAGACGTTTTTATTGTCTGCTCTTGAATAGTGGCAGCAGCGTCAACCACTATGAGGAGAGCCATCTAGTTTTCAGACCCCCTTGCGTCTATTCTTCTATACTAGGGGATCCTAGTTAAAAACAAATTAGATGATACACTCTAACAACTTCCTACCTTCTTTCCTCCTTACGAGACTCGCAGCATACCAGCGTAAACCCCTTACTTCATGCTGCCATTAAAACCTTCATTCAAAACCTAACGACGTCTTCGTTCTTCTCCATCACCTTTATTTTCCATCAACATTTAGCGAGGGGATAACAACCAATGTAATACCACGCTACCAACGCAACCAACGTAATACCAACACTATTAACGAAATACCAACGCTACCAATGTAATACCAACATAACCAACGCAAAACCAACTTAAACCTAAAAACCCAAAATAATAATAATAATAATAAAAATGTCATCCCCATCGCTATAAAAGAATGAGCCCCTAAAGGAACACTGGTCCAAAAATTGAATGTGCTCATCTCATGTTGTGATGGTCTGTTACTGCTGCTGGAATCGTCAAGAAGAGTCAGTGAAGAAGAGAGGACAAAAGAATGTTACACCGCTTTTTATATTGCCCAGGGAAGTCATCCGGGCAGAATGGCATGAATCATTCTCATTGGACGAAATATATAAATTGAAACCCCAACAGTAAAATGATTCCCGCTCTAAATAATAATTTGAAATTCTTTCTTTCTGCTACAAGTTAAAAACATTTCAGATGTTTTCAAAAAGCAAAAGATTAAGAAAGATATATATTTTTCACATACCTTTAGTCAATGAGGCAATCATAATATAAGGTATATTGTTATAGAAAATGAACTTTGCTACCCTTGAAGTTATTGATTATTATTATCATTAGTTATTTTAAATCATTTTGTTATTAGTAATCGATAGGAATACTTAAAACTTGTAGACAAGCGTGTGGCGGAGCCGATAAGCGCGTCGACTTCGCAAATGAATTTAAGTGTAACATGCGTGCGAGTGTGTGCGAGTGTGTGCGAGTGTGTGCGTCAGCCAGAGACAACGAAGGAAGACAAAGAAGGTGGGATAACAGATACAACAAAAGTGACGATTTCATTGCCGGAATTACAAACGTGTATGTAAATTTCCGTGGTGGTTGTATGTAGTTTTGTGGGGTTAGAAGATTTTTAGGTAGTCAGACGCTAAGGGCAAGGCTGTGTTGCCGTAAGATATCTGACTCCATATTTTGGTTATATTATTTTACCCCACGTTGACTGGCTGGCGCAATGCCTTGCCCAAAGAAAAGTCCAAAAGAAATATACAAAAGGAAAAAGATAGAAACAGATAAAAGACGAAAACACTTCTTTCATACTTTCCTTTATTTACTTGGTGAATGGACTAACCAACGCTACGTCCCAAGACACAGCGTGGGGCCCAAAACACCAGATAGTAAAATCGGTGTTGTCGGTTCGACGTCACTACCCGAAAAAGAGGTCGGTTCACAGAAAACCTGAGTATTTATCTCTCTCCACTGGCTCCAAATTCGCCACTCCAAAATCCTTCTAATTTTGGCGCGACCGCTTTCCATTGGCTACTTTACTTTTTATTATTTTCTTTTTTCTGATTTTAACCGGATGGATGCGTGGAGCCTTATGCGTGGCGACGCGTTTATACATTTTGTATCTGGCAGCCGACGAGTCAATATCCGGTTGGGAGTTTTTTTGTTAATTCCTAAATCCCCACAGTTTTCAGCTAGGATGGGTTATGTCGTTAGCTGGTATAGTCACGTTGTAGATGTTCGCAGCTGGACGTTCGACGAGGGTAGCTGGCGTAGGTCGAGTCGTGGAGATACCGCTGGATGTTTGATGCTGGTGAGGTGAGATCGATCGAGGCGTTGGATACAGTTGGACAGTCGTCGCGGGCAGCTGAGGTCGGTCGAGTCGTTGCAGAAAGCCGAAGTCGGTCGCTGGTAAATTGATGTCCCGGTTTTGACATTTCGTTGGTATGGTCGAGTCGTGGTTGCTAGCTCGTAACAGCGAGTCGTTACGTGAGCTAGTTGTTGCAATGCTAGCGTAGTCCGTAACAGCGAGTGGTTACGTTGAATAGATGCTGCGTTGCTAGGGTAGTCCGTAACAGCGAGTCGTTACGTGGACTGCATTACAGGAGCGTCGTGGTCGGTAGATCGATATTCCGGGTTTGACAGTACGTTGGGTTAACGGGGGGGGGTCGATCAGGTTGCTAGCCCGTAATAGCGAGTCGTTACGTGGGCCGGATGCTGCAATGCTAGTGTAGTCCGTAACAAGCGTATGATAGCAAGAGACAACAGACGACAGGACTGGATTTGATTTCGTTTATTTTAGATAAATAGAAGTCGGTAGATTAAAAAAGTTACAGGCTCCCTTCTTCCACCAGATAAGGGTCAGGAGGTGAGTGGTTGTTGTTACAACCCTCTCCTCCCATGAATCTCTCTTGTGTTTGGTTTCTCTATATTTCCCCTTTCTCCCTCTATCTCACACCCACACACACTTCTCTTACAATATGTTTCACTCTGTGAAGGAGAAGACGGAGATAGCCGGAGTGGCCCGAGTAGGATCAAAGATGCCCGAAGGAGAACCGGAAGTTTTTGGGCGCCAGTTTTAAAAACGAATTGCGACATGGTTTCGGTGTGCAATGAATCGGTCGAGATTGGACTGGGTATGTTGGATTATCTTATGCGTTCGGCCCCCACTTATAGAGAAAGAATCTTAACCTCTGAAAAAAGTAAGACCGTTGTTGATACTTTCTTTTTACCTTCTTTTTCTTTTGTTGGTTTCCACGAAGGTTTTACGATTTTGCCCCTCCTCCTTTGATGTTAAATTGTCACATTTTAATCTTTCTTTGGAAAGATTATGGTCCGTATAGAAGATTATCAGTAAGGAAATAAAATAACCTACAAATTAATTCGTTTTGTTGCGTTGTGTTGAGCCTGTTATTCTTTCCAATGGGGTTCGCGGCTGAGTGACGACCCGTGAATTTTTTTTTTATCCAAGCTGATACCACCAGAGTGGTTGTTTTCTCCAGTAAGGATTAGGTATGTCACCCTATCCACCACGAACGGGAAGATCGTGACAGTGTAAATTGTTCTTGTTTGGCTGGCTTGTTTCCTTGCAGCACAGTAGTGTGGCACGGGTAGGTAAGCTATGAACGGTTTTGGTCTTGTGGAAATGCCGGGTACTTAGTTGTTTGGTGTGTTGATTCTGATGTGGGTTGGTTGGGCGTCAGAGGTCTTTGATCTTCTCCGAAATGCGACGCGTGACGGTTCTCTCTGCTCATAGTTCTGGGTGTCAACTGATTTTTGTGAACTTTTATTGACCGTTTTATAGCAATGTATGGGATCGAATCAGCCCCGAAGAATTTGGGGAGGGGGGAATTCATGATTGATTGAAAAAGTATTTTTTAATTGTGAGTTTATTTTTGCATTTCAACCAGTTGAATGCGTGGAGCCTACTTGCACAGAAAAGCGTTTTATTCATTTTGATATTAGCCATCGTTCAGACAACATCCGGTTAATGTTACCTTTTTTCGAATGAAACGTATGCTCATGGTTTTAGCAGTCACAGATCTATTTTCTCTCGCGAATCAATACCCCCGCCAAGCGAATCGGCCACAAACTGACCAATCAGCGGGCAGAGCTCATTGATTCCATCGGCCTCTTAAGGACTATTTTTTCTAGCCCTTTTTGGAAGTCTGCCAGCAGAACAGAGAAGAAAGATCTTTCTCCTGTAGCCTGCCACGGGAACCCAGCATTGACGATCTTCACTGAAGATAACTGTTGCCACAGATACCCACTAAAGAAGGTAACGGCGGCTACCAGCTACACTCACAAAAGAACTAACGCTGCTACCTGCAATTCACTAAAGAACTGGCGTACTACCTGTGACACTGCTACCTGATATCCAAAAGAACCTTTTCTCACTCTGGCACAAGTCTACTTCTGTCATAAAAATAAACCATTCATTGTTGTTGTTCAAAGAAGTTTTGTTATTTTGTTCAGCGCTACATAAATAACTACAAATTAACTGATAGTGTATGTGAACCTAACATATTCAAAATGGAGTTTATTTTTTAATTATTTTAATTTTTTATTCATTAAATAATTTTGCTGGTTAGTCCGTTTGTGAATCAGAAAAGATATATAACAAACCTATGCGCAAATTTATCTATATCAAGAATAATTACTTGAAGCTAAAAGTAAGTAAGTTGGCAACCGTAGTCAAAGGCGACTTGAAGGCTCCCTTTTCAATAGCTACTACACTGAGGTGTATGGGAGGGCTCTACTCCTTTCTCTAGATCTTGTACGGGGTTTTTGGCGTGGATGGTTTTCGCTGGAGAAGTTTAGTTGGTAGCGAGGGAAAGTTTGTAACGTATGTGTGTTTACGTTGTGTTGTTTTCTCGCTGAGTGTTGTTAGTCCCCTCGCTAAGTTAGTGAGAAATAAAAGGAGGTTGAAGATGAAGAAGTAAGATGGCGAAGGTCGAAAGGTGTTTTTAGAAATAGGTTTTTATTTGCAGCATGGAATATTGGGTTTTGCTTTTGTGCTGCAAGACTCGTGGAGAGGTTGTGAGTATTGAGACGAAATTGAGTTATGAGAAGTTGAGAAGGTTGAGATGGCAGCGTGTGTCGTCGGACGTGTGAGGGATTGATCTTTAGAGTCACAGTGTAGTTTTGTGTGTCTGGTATTTTTGGGGAGGAGAGTCGGCGTTATCTCCATTAATGTGGACCAGAGGTGAAATGGGAACTAGTGTGTCGAGAGCGAGATTACGCTCAGATCGACATAGCCAGTTTTGGGGTGACATAAAGTTGTGCCTGTGCGAGGCATGTTGAATGCATCTAATTTATATTCAACTGGGATTCCTCATAAGGAATCCATAAATTAGATTGTTTCTCTCCTTTGTCCGTGCTGCTGCTGCTGCTGCTGCTGCTGCTGCTGCGGCGGCGGCTGGCGCTATTCTAGAGCCGCAGTGAGATATCCGCACAGGGCGGCGTTGACCAGCTAAAAAGTATCGCTATTGAAGAACGGCTAATGGGACGTCTGCACTGGTCGGCGTACTCCAGCCAAAGAGAGTGTGTTTGGCAGCTCACCCAATCTTGTTGGCCGTAAATGAAGGTCCGGGGTGAATAGGATAAGTTATCCTGATTAGTTGAAATTAAATGTCGAATTAAATTGCGCGCCAAACCAAATTACGAGATTTTCCTCTTCTCTACAATTGCTCCACTTTACCCTTGATACGTACCTTGTAAAGCTGAGAGTTAAGCAGGTAGGTATCAAGTATCATTTTTAAAGTCTTTGGTATGTCCCGACCTGGGATTGAACCCCGGTCTCCTGGATCATTGGCGAACACTCTACCAACTAGACCAATGAGCCGGTATGCATGTTGAAATTTGTAACTTGAAACAAAATTATTGTGTTCAAACAAATGACTATTTTTATAAAGAAATATTTACTTGAAATATGTAAATTTTATTCTAATGTAAAAAAAACTGAATAAAAATCGCTTGAAAAGTAATTGTAAATAATTTTTAAAAATATCAATCGTTGAAATTCTCTTGTTCTCTACATAGATTGGAGACTATTCTATACTCTGCTTTTTTTTACGGAAGGAACGAAAATATTATCAACACCGGTTCTAAGCGATTTCTGTGATCAAAGATTTCAGTTGAATTAACGTTTGTATTGTTTTCTGTTTTTCTTCTTATTGTTTTATTAATTTATTTTTTCCAACCTTATTGAAAATAATTGAACGAACGAGACAGAAAATATATTTTATTTACTTCTGCAAAATCCGAAAAATTGATATCATTTTTCGACGAAAACAAAATTAATTATTACTTATATATATAAAAGTAATAATTACTTTTGCTTTCGTCTAAAAATTATATCAATTTTTCGGATAAATATATATATATATATATATATATATATATATATATATATATATATAAGTGTTTGTTTTTCTGACAATTTCTGAAAATTTTAGATAGTTGAAAAATACGATTTATAATCTTCTAGAAATGTTGTCAAATTTTTAAAACGATCAGTAAATCACAAAAAAAAAATAATATTTTGTAACGCTTTCCCCTTTAAAAGAGTTTTTCCTTTCAGTTTTTGCTTTATTTTTGTTAATATAATTTACGTTACATTTTGAATTTATTGAACTGTTGGTTCAATTTGAAACCCTTTGTCCCAGCTGAAATGTAATTTTCGCGCGACTTTGGCTTTTTTTTTTTTTTTTTGGTTTAGTAACCATTTATTTTAATCTGACAATCAGATTATCTGCCTGAGAATTTTCAACTACTGCGTAAATTATTTTAAAAATTAAAATTTTAGATGTGCTTTTTAAAAAATAATACATCCAATTCAAACATGCATTATATTATGGAAGAGATATCTAAATAATAATATATCTATTTACCCAACCCCTTTAATTCAGAGGGTTTTTTTTATCTTGTGGGAAAAAATTATGGGTACTTACCTTTTAGTGGCTTCAAGCAGGGTATGAAGATGATTTGCTCTAGGATATAGCAGGCTTGTTGTATGCAGAGATTTTGTATTTTTTTTAACTACCATTCTACCTACAACAACATTGTGCTTCTAAAACTAGAGTTACCCCAGTCTACCAGACCGAGGTACTGAACGAACCAAGGTCGCAGCACCAACAAGACTAATTCAACCTACTTCGGATACGAGGCAAGTGTTTTCTTCTTTTCTTTCATCTCTATCAATTGCCGTTGTTAGATTTAGGAATGACTTTTTTACTACTAAGGATATCCCTGCTTCGTAGCATTACCTTCTGAGGAATTCACTACATTCTTAGACTTGTTGCCTAACCAAGAATTAAGAAACAAGGATGGGACCCTAGCAGTTACAACCTTTTTGGGTCAAAGCGGACCTGGGAGTAATTGCAATGAAGAAGTACTCCAAACTCTCCGCATCTGCAGAACTGTGGCCTCATTTTTAGTTTAATGTTATTCTCAGGACACCCTTTTTTCGGTGGGGGGAGTATTAGCCCTCTGCAGAGTTGCAGTTCACATATTCTAAACTCTGATGACAGGGTTTCCAATCTAATATGCAAGTAAAGTTGGTGACCTTAGTCGAGAATGATTAGAAGGGGCCTTTTTCAATAGCTACTACACCAAGGTGTTGGGGAGGGTGCTACTCCTTTCCCTGGATTGCTCCACTTTACACTTGATCCCCACCTTTATAATGCTGAGTGTTAAGCAAAGCAGCATCAAGTATCATTTTTTGAGTCTTTTGGTATGACGCAACTTGGGATTGAACCCCGATCTCCTGGAACACTATTCTTTTGGCTAAATGACTTATTGACAGTTATACGGTTTCAAGTATTCCTATCTAACATCAATAATTTGCAAGCAATTATATGGATTCAAGTATTCCTATCTAACATCAGTAATTTGCAAGCAATTATATGGTTTCAAGTATTCTTATCTAACATCAATAATTTGCAAGCAGTTATATGGTTTCAAGTATTCCTATCTAACATCAGTAATTTGCAAGCAGTTATATGGTTTCAAGTATTCTTATCTAACATCAATAATTTGCAAGCAATTATATGGTTTCAAGTATTCCTATCTAACATCTATAATTTGCAAGCAATTATATGGTTTCAAGTATTCTTATCTAACATCAATAATTTGGAAGCAATTATATGGTTTCAAGTATTCTTATCTAAGATCAATAATTTGCAAGCAATTATATGGTTTCAAGTATTCTTATCTAAGATCAATAATTTGCAAGCAATTATATGGTTTCAAGTCTTCCTATCTAACATCAGTAATTTGCAAGCAATTATATGGTTTCAAGTATTCCTATCTAAGATCAATAATTTGCAAGCAGTTATATGGTTTCAAGTATTCCTATCTGACATCAATAATTTGCAAGCAGTTATATGGTTTCAAGTATTCCTATCTAACATCAATAATTTGCAAGCAATTATATGGTTTCAAGTATTCCTATCTAACATCAATAATTTGCAAGCAATTATATGGTTTCAAGTATTCCTATCTAACATCAATAATTTGCAAGCAATTATATGGTTTTAAGTATTCCTATCTAACATCAGTAATTTGCAAGCAATTATATGGTTTCAAGTATTCCTATCTAACATCAATAATTTGCAAGCAATTATGTGGTTTCAAGTATTCCTATCTAACATCAGTAATTTGCAAGCAATTATATGGTTTCAAGTATTCCTATCTAACATCAGTAATTTGCAAGCAGTTATATGGTTTCAAGTATTCCTATTTAACATCAATAATTTGCAAGCAATTATATGGTTTCAAGTATTCCTATCTAATATCAGTAATTTGCAAGCAGTTGTATGGTTTCAAGTATTCCTCTCTAACACCAATAACTGGAGAGTAAGTATATAGTTTCAAGTATAACCCATAAATTTTAAGTCTTTCTAAAAGTGATTATTCAATTTAATAATTGTTTGTTAACGTACAGAGAGTAATGGCAATGAAGGAGTTACTCCACACTCCCCAGGTCTTCAGAACTGTAGCCTCACCATCAGATGTAACTTAACATTATATTCAGGACACCCCATTGTGGTAAGTCTTACTCTCCGCAGTTTACTTATTTTAACCCCAAGTGACTGAGCATTTAAATGTATCATGTGTTTTTCCATTGTCAGAATCACATTTGCTGTATGGTTGGGAAAAATATAAGTTGGTGTGTGCCAGAAAAACCTTGATACATGGATTGTAATGTGCAGATTCTTGATTTCTGTTTTGATGCTATTTGTTATCCAAATTTTGATAAACATAAGATTTTCTAAATAGAAAGAGAATTAATTTAATCAAATTGATTCATTGAAGTGTTATTTCTATTTCAAATATGTATATACATGTATATATATTTTTTTACAGATATAGCAGCCTCAAGAATCATTGTATAATTACATAATTTCTGGACATGCAGAATTTGAATGGATCAGAATTTTCTCGGTGATCTCAAAAAAAATATGGAAAACTATTTGCCAAAAAAATATTGTTGTGAAACGTGTGGATGTAAACTGTCAAACAGTTCAAATTTAAAAAGACACTTGAAAACTCACACTGGAGAGAAACCATATTCTTGTGAAGTGTGTGGATATTCTTTTTCTCTGAAGTCACATCTGAGTCGACATATGCAAATACATACTGGGGAGAAACCATACACTTGTGAGGTGTGTGGCTCTTCATTTTCACAGAAGACACATTTGATGGAACATAATCGAACACACACTGGGGAAAAGCCTTATTCTTGTGAAGTGTGTGGATCTTCTTTTTCACAAATGTCACATTTGGTGAACCATATTCGAACACACACTGGAGAGAAACCCTATTCTTGTGAAATGTGTGGCTCTTCATTTTCCCAAAAGTCACATTGGAAGGAGCATCTTCGAACACACACTGGGGAAAAGCCATATTCTTGTGAAGTTTGTGGATCTTCTTTTTCACTGAAGTCAGATTTGAAGCGACATATGAAAATACACACTGGAGAGAAACCAAACCCTTGTGAAGTATGTGGCACTTCATTTTCACAGAAATCACATTTGATGATGCATATCCGAACACACACAGGAGAAAAACCATATTCTTGTTTAACATGTAGTGCTTCTTTTTCACAGAAGTCAAATTTAGTGGAACATATTCGAACACACACTGGTGAAAAACCCTATTCTTGTGAAATGTGTGGCTCTTCCTTTTCACAAAGGTCACATTTGAGAAAGCATATTCAGACACATTCTTTAGAAAATACAAATTCTTTTAAAGTTTGTGGGTCTTCTTTTTCACAGAAGTCAGAATTGAGGTGACATCTGAAAATACACATTGAAGGGACGCAATCTACTTGTGAGATGTGTGGTTCTTCATTTTCACAAAAGACATTTGATTGAGTATTATCACTGGAGAGACACCTTATTCTTGAGGAGTGTGTGGCTCTTCTTTTTTACTGAAATTACATTTGATGAATTATGCATTCCACACCGGTGAAAAACCATATTTTAATGCAATACATTATTTCTTTTGCTCACTGAAGTTAAATTTAGTGAATCATATGCTAATACCCTTAGAAGAGAAGCTATAATTTTGGGGAGTTGATCTTCATTTTATTATTATTATCAAATATGGAGCAATATTTGCAAAAATACAATGAAAAAATATACATCCAATGTGTGTAGATCTTCCTTTTTATTTGCTTGAAAGAAATTATATTCTTCCTTTTGGAGCAATTTACTTATAAGACCACATCTAAATGCATGCAGAAGATTTCCCCTGAAAAAATATATGGACTCACCACTCTTAGAAAATGTTTCTTCCATTATTTTTAATCCATGGAAAAAATTAAACCGAAATCTGTTTTATTTGATAGCCCAAATGTCTGGCTTTATGGAACATACTTTAAATTGAGATAATTTATTTCAATTAATAATCAAAGTAGTGGAACAAATTATGGAATCATTGAATTATAAAAAAAGAGTTTATTGAATTACTAGCCAAAAACAAACATTTTGTTGTCTCTTCACTGTCTTTTATAACGACCTCAATTCTTTGAGTCATGGACTGAACTAATGAGAAACTATTTTTATCAAGTTACTTCCAGTTTTCTTGAATAGCTCTTGGATAGTGGTTAGTCCATAATTTTTGCTTGGGATTGCAGAAGTCATATTCTTGCTGTTTTTCAATATTTAACTCTTTTGCAGACAGATAATTTTTTAATCTTTATAGAGTGTGTAAATTATTTTCAGGAAATTTGCAAAATGGAGACTCTGTTTAAATCAAGTTGATTAATCATATATTCAAAACAAAAAAAAAAACATCATCATTTGTTCTGCGATTATGTGTCATAGTACAATAGCATAAAAACAATAAAGGACTCACTTTTAATCATGTTTTGTTCAACAACTTTTACTCAATCCTGCCCTACAATGGGGCCTTCTAGTAACATTTCTATATATTAACATTGAATTGGTCAATGAACAGCTAATAAGAAAATACCTTACACTGAACTATAACAAAAATATTGTTCTACCTGCAAAAGATCAAAATGAAGTCAAATTGATTTATTATGATGCAATTATATTATCGCATTAGATATATGTGTAAAAATTTTAGAAGTGCATTTTTACTCAAGGAAATTTCAAAGTCATATTCTTGTAAAGAAGTCTTATGAACTTACACTCTGAAATGATAAAAAGCTATGAAGATGTTTCTGGGTATTTATTTTTACTCAATTCAGATGCAAAACATCAGAACATTGCCAAGAAACCTTTATTTTTTGGTGTGTTTAGATTTAATTTAACCTTAAAAACTGATACAGAGATATAAACTTTGGTCTTAAAAGACATTTTACAAAGCACTAATAATTGGTGACCATAGTCGACGGCGACCAGAAGGCTCCCTTTTCAATAGCTACTACACCATGGTATAGAGGAGAGCGCTACTCCTTTCCCTGGATTGCTCCACTTCAGCCTTAATACGTACCTTATATTGCTGAGTGTTAAGCAAGGAGGTATCAAGTACTATTTTTAAAGTCTTTGGTATGGCGTGACCTGGGATTGAACCCTGGTCTCCCGGACCATTGGCAAACACTCTACCCACTTGGCCAATGAGCCAGTCGACATAGCACTAATAAAAGTAAAGTTAGCGACCATAGTCGAGGGTGACCCGAAGGCTCCCTTTTCGATAGCTACTACACCAACGTGTAGGGGAGGGCGCTACTCCATTCCCTGGATTGCTCCACTTTACCCTTGAACCGTACCTTATAATGCTGAGTGTTAAGCAAGGTGGTATCAAGTTCCATTTTTAAAGTCTTTGGTATGACTCGACCTGGGATTGAACCCAGGTCTCCCGGGCCATTGGCGAACACCCTAACCGCTGGGCCCACTAATATCCCTTGTGAAATATATGAATCTAATTATTTTCCTTCAAGCTATAGATGAATTGTATGGCAGACGAGGCACTTTAACCTCAGTATGACAACAAGAAAAAAAACTCTGTATTCAAACCTGTTGATCTCTGATTAAAAGTTGACCTTGTGTCATATTCCACTCATGTAGAGGCATTAAAGGCATTTTTAGAGATTTTAAAGGGTGTTTTGCTCAGAAGATTTCCCTTCAAAATTTTTTGGAGAAAATGAATTACTTCAAAACAATCTTTTACCTTTGTCACTTTCAATGAAAATTTTTAAAGTGATTTATCAATTTAAAACGTATGCTATACAAAAGATTTCAATAGAAATTGTATTTTTTAACTATTTAAAAAAAAAATTAAAGAAATAATAGAAAATCTTGATGTTATTTGGATAGTGTTACACTTTAATCAATTCCTCCATGCGATTAAAAATATAGAATAGAGTTAAGGAAGATAATTATATTAGTTAATTATTTTATTTTTAGAAATAATTTGTCTGCTGAAATCTTTGAATGAAGTGTAAGTCACATGCAAAGGTCAAATGGTGCTCTTGTCACACAAATAGTATCATGTCAGGTTAATGGGTTGTTTTGGAAATCACCTAGGATAACATATCAGAGTTTTGTTTTGAAATTGTTGTGGTCGGCCGAATATTAAAAATAAACATTCTGTTGCCTGACTTAGGATAAGATGACATAATACTAAAAATCTAATTGTACATGTTCTTATCATAATTAGTTAAGATAATTTAAATATTATATAAGCAGGTAGTTAACTCAGTTGTATTAAGAGTTCAGAGCTGGAGACAATTGGTTGAGGTCAGAGATTCTGGCCCCCTGGAAATGAAGGGATGAGCAAGGTGAAGAAATGGAAGTCTTGTTTTGTTTTTTCATCTACCACCTATGAATCTCACTGAATTTCTATGTGAAACAAGTAATTCTTTCTTTCTATCTTTCTCTCAAATTTTGATGGCTGCTGCTATGAAATGTTGCAGTCAGATAATAAACAATAGGTCCATCTTGTATTTGAGAAATTGTTATAACCTAACAAAAGGTTACTGAATGAGAAATAACTATCTTTCTTGAACTGATCAAGATCATAGATTCTACAAGCAACAGTTTCAATAGTCAGGCACGGATAACAGAATATATACTTACCTCACATACACACCAAAGGATTGCCCAAAACAAGTTTTCCATGAACTTACCAAAAACTCAACACCATAGAATGGACATTCAACAACTTATCTTCTTCGTAAACCCTCTGAACTAACGTAAGTAAAGGAACCCTCTGGTTGCCCAGTCGACTGGGGCTGTAGAATACACCGACTGCACCTCTACAGAGAGGTAAGACCCCCTTCCTCAACAAGTGTCCTAGATATGACACTAAACAATCTGATGGTGAGGTCCCAATAATGCTTGAGCTTTGGGAAATGTGGAGTACCTCTTTATTGCCATCGCTCCCAGTTCCACTCTGGTCCGGAGTGGTAGCAGCTGATTGGGCCTTATCTATGGATTAAATAGAATTAAACTGTGAACTTATGCTAAACTGAATTGTTTGAATTAGAACTGTTTGACTAAACTAAATAGCTTGAAATAAAATATTTTTTGTATTTAAACTGTGTACTTATGCTAAACTGAATTGTTTGAAATAGAACTGTTTTTTGACATTGAAACTGTACTTATGCCAAACTGAACTGTGTAATATAGAAATGTTTTGACATTTAACTGTGTGTAAACAAAATCTATACTTATACTAAACTGAATTGGTTGAATTAGAACTGTTTGATTAAACTGAATAGCCAGAAATAGAAATGTTTTTGACAATTAAACTGTACTTACATTTAAACTGTATGCTTATGCTAAACTGAATTGTTTGAAATTGAACTGTTTTTGACACTGAAACTGTATTTACACAAAACTGAATTGTTATATATAACTGACTAAACTGAATAGTTTGAAATAGAAATGTTTTTGACAATTAAACTGTGTACTCATGCTAAACTGAATTGTTTGAAATAGAACTGATTATTTGTATAAAAATGGATTTGATATTAAATAACCTACAAAGGTTGATATGTCATAAAACCAAACCAACCAACCAATCAACAATCCTCGGATTCATGTTATTCATTTATTGTCTCCCTACATTGTTTATTTTGTTCTATCGATGTTATTGTCCCAAACCTTTATGTTATACGACTATAACAACTTTTTTCTTGTTATGAAAAATTTTAAATCATCTCTCAATTTCTGAATATTCTGGATAAATTAAATTTGTTATTTGTTATGCCTCCTAGGGCATCTCACCCATTTTTACATATCAACCTTTAAAAGAAAAAAGATCCTTGCACAGAATGTATTTAATATTAATACAATATACTTATCAAATTCTTGTCTTTAATTGAAAACATTTTGAGATGAGGCTTCTTAATCTGAGAATTCATTTTTTTTTCATTTATTGTGGACTTTTTGTCCTCATCTTGGTAGTTTTTTTTGTAAAAACACAAAAACTACCAAGATGAGGACAAAAAGTCTGCAATAAATAAAATAAAAAATTAATTCTCAGATTAAGAAGCCTCATCTCAAAATGATTCCAATTAAAGACAATTACAAATTCGGTACGGACCCGACTATGGAAGACCAGATAAGGAGAATACATAATTGGATTTATAAGACCAAAAAATCCAACCTTGATCGCCCTTTGGGGCGCGTGGCACAGCGGATAGAGGCGTTGAGTCTCTATGGTTCCAGGTGAACATTGTCAGAAGATAGCAGTTTCAGTTCCTACCCAAGCTGGCCAGAGGTTTTCTTGGTCAAAAACGTGGTATGATAGACAACAACTATGGAAGGCAGTAATTACTGGTGTGACGCGAAAATTCTTTAAAGTCCCATAACGGGACTTTATTTTCGCACGTGTGAAGATGGGGCAGGTTGGCACTTGATCCCTCGTAGAATAAGTCCTCGTTCAGAGTTTTTTTCTCGGGCATATAGGAACTGGCATATTATGTGGGGGATCAATTTATGGCTAGACTGACCGCCGCTGGCAAGGGGTTCCAAATTTCACACTATACACACACACACCAAGGCCGCTAGACTTCCTCCCCTAGAACAATGGAAGATATGGACCTCTACGTTTAGTCATAATAATATTAATTAGAGTAGTCGGCAATTCCGGTTTTCCGTATAAGAATTTAAAGGAATTAATAGGACAATTTTAAGCAAGATAACATAAGGCGAATAAAAGCTGAAAAAGAAATATGACATAACAAACTCGTAGAAGACACTGCAAATAACAACTTCGACCATGTGGGAACATTAAAATATATGAATCTTTTACTGCACATAGGTATACACCTTCAACATGTCAAATATATCATAAAGGAATAGTCCATGAACATAAATGTCTTTCTTTTTTTCTTTTCTTTCGTTTTTCTTCAATTTGAGAGAGAGAGAGAGAGTATATAAAATGGGGTATAAGGAGAAATGGTCTCAAAGTTTACTTATCTTTTTTTTTTCGACGGGGTTTCTGTGAAGAATGTTTCCTCTTTTACGGGCTAATAGACTTTATGCTATTTTTAATACTGGCTTGAAGAATTGGCTCCTTCGTGTCCGAGATTCTTTTCATCTTCGTTCCGTCCACCACGAATCCTGTCCAACAACTAACTTTCTTATTTTCCTTTTTTTCGCTGACGGGAAGAAGGTGCCACTTCCGTTTTTAGGGTCCCAGCCAATCATTTGGCTTCTACCTTCTTCCTTCCCATGTCAGGCGACCCGAGGGAGGTCACCGAGTACAAACATCTGTTCTTAACGGTCATTCTTTGACGGCTTGCTACTGTTAATTCGAACACGAGGATAGTAGTAATTTTATTTCTATCGTCTCAGTGGGATACCACGTGACATTGGGGATACGGTTACAAGACTCAGCATTCCTATACGAGGTCGCGGTTAATCACCTGAGGTGAAATTTGGCCAAAATGTACTGAAGAAGAAACAACACAAAAACTACCAAGATGAGGACAAAAAGTCCGCAATAAATAAAATAAAAATTAATCATCAAATTCTGTTAAATATTTCATCTGATAGTTCCCAAAAATGCTCATTTTATTTCTTGTATTTCTGCAATCATCCAATTCCATTTTTTTTTATTGTTTTTGATCTGATAATGAAATCCAATTGGTTAATAAGAAGACTAAGATTTTGAAATCTCCTTTAATTGTAAATTTCCAATTCAATGAGAAATGTTGGTTGTTTTATTTTATAACATATCAATCTTTCTCAGGTCATTTAATGCCAAATTAAATTTTAAAAGATTCAGTTTAGTATAAGTATAGATTTTGTTTACAAACAGTTAAATGTCAAAACAGTTCTATTTCAAATATTTCAGTTTAACATAAAAGTTGTTGGTGACCTTAGATGAGGGCGACCAGAAGGATCCCTTTTTGATAACTACTACACTGAGGTGTAGGGGAGGGCGCTACTCCTTTCCATGGATTGCTCCACTTTACCCTTGATACGTACCTTATATTGCTGAATGTTAAGCAAGGAGGTACAAGTACCATTTTTAAAGTCATTGGTATGATGCGACCTGGGATTGAACCCAGGTCTCCCAGACCATTGGCGAATACTCTATCCACGAATTCTCTTTCAAATGGTCCCACATAGCATAAGTACGCAGTTTCAATGTCAAAAACAGTTCTATTTCAAACTGTTCCGTTCAGCAAAAATCCACTGTTTATTTCTATTTAACCTTTAGCGAAGAAGATTGTTACGTTACCTCATCGCTATATTGAAGGAGAAGAACGAAGATGCCGTAAGGTTTTCAAGAAGGTTTAATGGCAGCCAGAATAAAGGGTACCTTTATGCTGCAAGTCTCGTAGGAAGGAAGGGGATAATTATTGAGTTGAGAAGGAATTATAGCAGCTAAATGTCTGAACGGAATGTGTGTCGCTGCAGTTAAGGCAATGCTGAATGTCTGAGCGAAAAATGCGTCGCTATAGACGTAGTAAAAGTCGTGTTTGCTGTTTAACGACAGGAATGAGGTAGTCACCCATAAATGTGTGGTCCTGGTTGCTGTAGGAGAGGGGCATGAAGGTCTCCAGAAAATGTTGCCCAGGAATGAGGTAGCTGGATGTCTAAGCGAAATTAAGCGTCGCTGTAGACAGAAAAAGTTATAGGCGACATAAAGGTGTTCCTGTAAGTAGCAAATTACATGCATCTAATTCATGTTCAACTGGAAACCCTTGGTCTGAGAGGTTAGACTCAAAAGGTCCATGAATTAGATGGCTTTCCTCATGGTGTTGTGATTCTGCTGCTATGAAGGGAGCGGACAGAAAGTACGTCCGTCCTGCTTGAAAGGTTCTGAGGAAGAGATAGTTTGGCGGGCTTTCACCATTTTTATGTTGTCCGGGAAAATGGTCCGGGCTCAATAGGATAAGTCATCCTCATTGGGTCAAAATATGCGACGATCATAATGATCAAATCAATTTAAGCGCCAAACAAAAATACGAAGTTCTTTCTGCTACAAACCCTTAGATAGGACCCTACCAGGTGCGACTACTTCGGGTCAGAGTATACCTGGGAGCAATGGCAACGAAGGAGGACTCCGCTTTCCCCAAAGCTCCAGCATTATTGGAACCTCACCATCAGATTGTTTAGTGTCATAAGCAGGACGCTCGTTGTGAAAGGGGGTCTTACCACTCAACAGAGAAGCAGTCGGTATATTTAACAGCCCCAGCCGACAAAGCAATAATTAAATAAAGATAAATTACTCAGGTAACTGATACTCACCAAAAAAGTGAGTGGACAGTCAAATGCTACTCATGCCATTCCAATGAATAATTCTATACAATGGAATTTTCTTCGTTGAATTAAAGTTTTAACCTTATTTCTTTTAGTTGATAAGTAATCTTAGAGTCTTCCGCAGAGAATGTATGGGGTCAGGCGGTGGTGTTGCCGTTTGATATCTGATTCCATCCTGAGTTTATTTTATTTTGCCCCGCGTTGCCTCATTTGTGTAACTCCTTGAACAAGAAAGGCACAAAAAGAATTATATGAAAGAAGACCGTAACAGATATGAGACGAAGACGTTTCTTTTATATTTTTCCTTTATTTCCTGGGTTCAACAACCATTCAATGGGTGAGGGAATTTTTCCTGAATACAATTTAAATGGTTGAATCCCCCAGTCAAGGTGTTTAAAAATACGTTAATCGTTTCTTGGTATATGTTTGTCCTCATTTGGTATTTTAAAGCTTCAACAATGGTTAGTCGCTTTTGGGAGTTTGTCGAAGTCCAGTGTTTTAGTTCGTAGTTCCATCTCGTAGCCTTTTATATTTCGGCATACTGTTAACTGAGAGGGCTGCTACTAGTGAAAGGACAAGCCAACGCTTCGTCCAAAGACGAAGGCGTGGCGTCTTCCACCAGTTAGCAAGGTGTTGTCACTTCGCCGGTCACTGCCTGAAAGAGAATGAGCCTCCTCTTCTTGTCGGGGGGGGGGTCCCTTTTCCCTTACGCATGCGTTGTTCCCTTTTCCTGTCAGAGACCTCTGGGAGCTTCTGCATACTTTAATGATTTTCCTTTTAATTCAATTTAGTTTTTTTTATTCACTCCCTACAAGTGTGCACCGTTTCGTGGTCTTCCTCTCAACGATTTTATTTGCACACATTCCCCTCTGCCTCACTGAATATGAATACATCACTGTGGCCCTGTTAAAGTGTTATGCAGACTTAGAAGTGTAACGGCGAAATCTGATTCGAAAAACAATATATATATATATATATATATATATATATATATATATATATATATATATATATTGTCATCCACAGACAGACTGTTTCGTTCTATCAGAACTCTTCAGTGTGGCTAGACCCGCAGGACGCTCGAAGCCGGGATCGAAACCCGTCTAACTTTACGATAGATTAAGGTTTCAGACCACACAGCTACAAGCGGACTACGTTGGCTAAGGGAATTTTAAGGTATTTTATTTTTAGCAACAGCAGCAGCAGCCTTTGTTTACCTTCTTTTTTTTTTTTTTTTTTTAATACCCTTCGTGCGTTATGAGAATATTGTGTATATCTTGTTACGCGTTCACGGTCAGGTGTTGGGGTTAGGGCTAGGGTTATCCACATGGAACTATTTTCCGTTACTTCTATGAGGCGTCTTATACATTTGGCTGTATTATGCCCTTTGATTCCTATTTAACCCAAAAACTGCTATGAAACCTCTTGCTCCAATATCTACGGCTTTTACGATCACGCTATATCCTTCCTTTTTATGCTCTTTTTTAAGATCTTCTTATTTGCTGGTTTTATACCCGTTGCTTTGATCTGTAGCAGAAAGAACTTCGCGTTAATTACTTTGACCGTTAGGGTCGACGCATATTTTCACCCAATCAGGATGACTTATCCTATTCAACCCGGACCATTTTTCCGGGCAGCACCAAATTGGGGAAAGGCCGCCAAAAACTTTCTCTTCCTCAGAACTTTTTCGACAAGAACAGACGCATTTACTGTCCGCTCTCATGATAGCAGCAGCATCACGACAACATGAGGAAAGCCATCTAATTTATGGACCCCTTGAGTCTATTCTCTTATACTAAGGGTTCCCAGTTGAATATGAATTAGATTAATTAAATACGTCACACACAGGAACACTTTTAAGTCGCCTCCAGCTTTGGCTATGTCGACTGCGACGCGCAATTTCGCTCCGACATCCAGCCACTTCATCCCTGGGTAACATTTTCTGAAGACATGCTTCTCTCCTACAACTACCAGGATCACACATTCACGGGTAACTACATCATTTCTGTCCTTAACCAGCAAATACGACCGTTGCTCACCTAACGATGCACATTTCGCTCAGACATTTAGCTGCTAAAATGCCTTCTCTACTCTAAAACAATTTGCTTCCTTCCCTCCTACGAGACTTGCAGCATAAACGTAAACCCTTTATTCCATGCTGCCATTAAAAGCCATCATAAAAACTTTTCGACATCTTGGAACGTCTCTCCTTCATTTTCCGACGACATTTAGCCATGAAATAACAACGTAACAACGCGTAACAATATTTCTTCGCTAAAGATCCATCCAGATTTCATTTGGTATCGATAATTCTACCACGATGAATTCAAGTTTTGCCCTTGATAGAAGAACAATATCTGGTCGCAGACCTTTGCTGGATATTGTTTTTGGGTAATCATTATGCCATTCAGATTTGTCGGCAGATTCCTCCCAATTTCCATTTGATCCAAGATTTTGACCGGGTATAGCTTGATGTCTAATTGTCTACTTGAAGCCCGCGTATATTCTGCCCCTCTTTGAAACAAATTTCTGGGTTGAAATAGCTGGTTCAGATTTCATATAATTCTTTAAAAATCTGACCAACTCATCCAAAACTCTGTTGTGCCTCCAGGTGTATCTCCCATTTCCAAGAGCTATCTTACAGGGGCTGGGGACATGCTCTAATGCTTGTGGTTTGTCATTACATAGGGGACAAGTAGGATCACTTTGTTTCTTCCATTTAAAAAGATTGTAGAAGAAAGCTGGTCGTACGTGGAACGTATTAGAAAACTTCACCTGAGAGGACCCATTTGCTATATGTTGTTCCAAGTCAGACTTTTGCAAGGTCTCTTCCCACTTTGGCCTTGTTGGGATTGCTAGACTCCTTTTAGGAATCTTATTAACCGCCTCGCTCCTTACATCATGAAGGGCCATATCCCGGCGATTTTTGCCAGTAGTTTTGGACCACCGGTGCTTTTCATTCGTTTCTTACCCCTGTCTCCTTTTTTTAGTGCGTCCTATGATTTCCTTAACGTTTAGGTTGACCTACGCACTTTTTATGGTGTCCCTGATTTTCCACTTTTCTGTTTTCAGTGTAGGTTTTAGTGATTTTATCACTTTGTCCTTTGAGCCATCCAACATTATTTGGAGTTTAATTTTCCCGGATTTGAATTCCTCCACAATTGATTTGAGTTGTCATTTTAGTTTTACTTGTCTGCAATATAAATCAACATTAGACAAATCTGGAGGTAAACCCAACCATTTTTGGATATATTTGTTTATCTTAGTTTTCATTGATTCAAGAGAACTTGCAGCAATTTTGTATACAAGTAGCAGTCATAATAACATCAGAATAGGATTAGGAGGTGCCCGTGGTGTAACGGTTGTCGTCGTAGGAAATGGACACGACGACACGAGTTCAAATCCTCGACGAGACTGATTGCATTTCACATTGCACTAATACCCTTGGGAAAGGTATGAATCCAATTATTCTCCCTCCAGCTATGGGTAAATAGTAGGGCAGACTAGGTTCTTCAGCCTTGGTAAAGCAACTAGTCTAGGAGAAGGACAACTCTGAATTCAAACCTGTTAAACTCCGCTTAAAAATTGACCTTGTGTCATATCCAGCCCGAGTGGTGGGGTTGGTAAATATGATATGATAATAATATCAGAATAAATATATGCTGCAGGCACCAAACCTTGACTTTTCCTTGTAGAGGACAGTGATCAATCTTATGGAGACCTTCTTGTAATGTTCTCGATGTTTCTTTCGCTTGAAAGACTCATCAAACCAACGTCCCAAACTTTTCACCGGTTCTCCTGACTCAGTGGAGATTCTATGACCACCTACCTTAAAATTTATATTTTGATTCACTTGTGGGGATTTTTATAAGCCCCGAAAAGCCCGGTTTATTCCTACGTTTTGTAAAAGAATAAACCGTACTTCAACTGCAGTAGGGAGATGGGTGACAGCTTTTGAAGAAAGGAGACGAACAACTTTTTGTGTAACAGAATTTATATACAACAGGGTTTTACACTAAATGGAACAAACAACGAATACACAAGAGTTCAAAAAAGAGTTTAATGTTTTGATAGGTGGAAGGTGTATAAGAGTAAGGTTAGGTAAGGTTTTGTGAGGTTATGTGAGGTTTAGGTGAGGTTGTAAGTTTAGGTTGTAAGCTTGTAAAGTAAGGTTATGTAGGGTTAGGTTATAAGGTGTAAGGTGAAGTTTTGCAGATAAAATACCTGCTGGAACTTATCTGTGATCTTGGTTCCTTTTAACTCTGCACGTGCGTTCATCGCTCTTGGCTCCTGGCTGGTGTTGAAGGTACCAAATACGTTTGCCGTCAAGGGCTGCTACGAATGGACAGTGGGAGTGGGAGTGGAAAAAAGAGGAAGAATCTTCAGTTGGACTTATTTTTATAGTGGACACTACGTGACCCCAATGGGCTGCTGATATTTGGTGAAACAGGATCACCAGTTTCTTAACAAATTTCCACACACTAAGCGAGAGACTGACTTTTTGGGTTTGAATTTCGTTGTACACCAAATTATCTGCTTGTCCATCAGATCTCCTGTGAGTAGTCGATTTTTAGTTCACGTACACTATAAGTTATTTTGTACTTGTTTATGTAGCGCTGAACAAAATAACAAAATTTCTTTGAAGAACAACAATGAATGGTTTATTTTTATGACAGAAAGTAGACTTGTGTCAGAGTGAGAAAAGGTTCTTTTTGGGTGTCAGGTAGCAGTGTCGCTGGTAGTACGCCAGTTCTTTAGTGTGTTGCAGGTAGCAGCGTTAGTTCTTTTGTGTGCGTGTGTGTGTGTGTGTGTAGCTGGTAGCCGCCGTTACCTTCTTTAGTGGATATATGTGGAAACAGTTATCTTCAGTGAAGATCGTCAATGCTGGGTTCCCGTGGCAGGCTACAGGCGAGAGGTCTTTCTTCTTTGCTGGTCTTGTGTTCTCTGTTCTGCTGGCTGACTTCCAAAAAGGGCTAGAAAAAATAGTTCTTTAGAGGAAGAAGGAATCAATGCGTTCTGCCCGCTGATTGGTCAGTTTGTGACCGAATCGCTTGGCGGAGGTATTGATTCGCGAGAGAAAATAGATCTGTGACTGCTAAAACCATGAGCATACGTTTCATTTGAAAAAAGGAAACATTAACCGGATGTTGTCTGAATGATGGCTTATATCAAAATGAATAAAACGCTTTGCTGTGCAAGTAGAGAAAATAGATCTGTGACTGCTACAGATTCTTGGAATGAAAGGATTGTAGTGTCGTCTATGAACGCGTTCACTGGTGGCATTTGAAACCCCCACCAAGCTCAACAATATCAGCATTGTTCTCTGTCGCTTTTTGAAATAGATGCATTGATAGAACGAAAAGTATTGGTGACACTGATCACCCCCATCGCAATTCCATCTTCAAGCCTATTCGAATTAGTTGTTTAGGCTTTTTGTAACATAGCCATGATACGGATATGTGAAATGTACATATGTTCATACGCCAAGGAATCCGAAAAACACGCGAAACACTGACGACTCTCTCGGTCCAGGTACAAAACTTTTATTACCTTCTTTAAGTTTAGGTTTTCGACACGAGGAGAGAGAGAGACACAATTTTTCTATGCGGACTGTTCGTCCATCGTCAGCTCTCCATTCACTGACCCAACCAACGCGTGTGCGCACCTCGCAGTCCACAAACTGCACTGGCCTCGCCCAGGTCCGAAAAATCAACTGGCTTCGTCTAGCTTCAAATCTCAACTCACTGCTTTTATTCAAAATCACTAAGAATCCCAGCCCATCGCTTCCGGGCATGGCGTCATTCACATCACAGTCCCATTTCCTATCTGGGGTTTTTATTGTGAAATCTGTGATTGTCACATCCTCCTCGCGCGTGCGTGAACACCTGCGTTCATGTGTGCACCTACCCATGCACTAAGCCGCAAGGTTCTAAGCCTAACTAAACCGAAAGATAAGATATATAAAACGAAAAATGATAATATAAAAAAAATCCTTACGCAATTATAGAAGATTTTGTGCTGAGGAAACAATCAAATTCCTTGCATTTTGGATATTTCCTCGAGAATATGATACATCTGTAAGGACAATAGTATCATCTGATGGTACACCGATGCATTGGCATTTGGCAAATCTACCGAAATGACATTCACATCTGTGAAAATTTTATCGGTAAATGGTTTTATTGAATGGAGCGCAAACACTTCTGAGTCAATTCGGGGCCTATTTTGTATTGTCTTTCTTTTACCACTGGTTAGGTTTTGTGTTCGGTGAAAATCTATGTGTGGCAGAAGAGCTTTGATCTGATTGGCTGAAGTCTGAGGAAGCGGGGTGCTGCTGCCCGCCGAAATCAACTGTAGTCAGTTGGAAACAGGAGGCCTTAGAATTAGGCGGCGTTTTTTACTCCTCAACTCAAATGGAACGGGGTTAAAAGAATTAAGCCGACTTGATGGATTTAGTGTTTCTTTAAGAATTCCAGAAGGGGATTTAAAGATGGCTTGAAAACCAAAAAGAAAAGAAAAGAAATGTGAAGAATTTAAATCCACCTGAAGGATTTGTATTATATTCTGAATTCCAGAAAGGAATTTGAAATTAGCAGAATCAGAAAAGAAGATAAAAGAAAGAAACCGAAGGAAATAAATTTCTATTACTCAAGCCAAAAAAAAAAAAAAAAAGAGAAAAGAAAGAAAGCCGAAAAAAGTAGGTTTCTACTAGATAAATTTATATTTAAGAGGAATTATTTCTCTAAGAAAATAAATAACGACTTTAGACGACTCCCAAAGCTACTCAGGTCTCAGACGCCATTACTTACTCGATCGAGAGTGAAGACGACCGACAAAGAAAGAAAAAAAGAAAAAGAACGTTATTAGAGACATTGTCTCGCAGAAGAAAGAAAAACAGAGGTTGGCATTTTATTAAAAGATAAGGAAAAAAAGAATATTTTTGGGACTTGGTCTCTAAAAAAACATATACGTGTGAACCCTTCTTTAGCAGGAGGAAAGAAGTAAAGACTTCTTTCCCTTTTTTGTGAGTGTATCAGTGGATGATAGATACAAAGAGTGTATCAGTGGATGATAGATACAAAGAGCACACAATAAGTTTCCAGACTTTTTTTGTATGGGCACTTTTATTGATAGTACACTAGTCCCCTTCGAAGTAATCTCCTCCGGCTGCAATGCACTTGTTGTACCGTTGCAACAACTTCTGCAAGGCCCTATGGAAGTCATCTTGTATGAGCGTGTCAATGACCTTCGTCACAGCCTCTTTCATCACCTCAATTCTCTCATAACGACAGCCTCTGAATTTAAGGAATAACCAAAAGTCACAGGGAGAAAGGTCTGGACTATAGGGAGGATGAGGAACTGTCTTGATGCCCATTTTGGTCAAATAGTCTGTGACAAGGATGGAGTTGTGGACTGGTGCATTGTCCTCGTGGAAATGCCACAGACCCGATTTGAAGAGTCCTAACCTCTTCCGACGGAATCTCTTCCTGAACTCCCTTAAAACCTCAACATAGTAACTCTAAGTCTAACCCTAAGCCTTTGGCCCTTAAAACCACAACATAGTATTCCTTGTTGACTGTCTGTCCAGTGGGAACCCAGTGCATATAGATCATGCTAGGGCTCATCAAAAGTTTGTAGGTGGATTGTCACGACAACGTCTTTCTTTCTGATCTTCTCTGAGCACCCTTGGGACAAACTTCGCGCAAATCTTCCGCATCTTCAGTTCCTCGCGAATAATTGTGTGTACAGTTCCCACACTGACATCAAACTGTGCACTTATTGTCTCTATAGACACACGACGGTCCTTATCCATGAAATTCTTTATTTGGCCAATCAACTCTGGTGTTCTGACTTCCTTACTCCTCCCACACCTCTCATCATCCCTCACAGACTCTTTGCCACTCTTATGCCACTCAAAAACTGATGCACGTTCCATGCAAGATGGTCTAAAAGCAGTCTGAAGCAATCCATACATTTCTGTGGCAGTTTTTCCAAGTTTAAAACAGAAAAGTTTATTGCATATCTTTCTTCTAAAGTGTGCTCACGTCCAGATTGCATTTTTGAAATTCACCAGCTGTGACAATCATGTTTTAGTAGGGTGTATTCCAATTGCTGCTGTAGCTGTTCATTTGAACGTGAAACCATAAAAATTGGTCAGTCATCTCATAAGATGTATAGCAATAACACAGTGAATTTTCAAGAATGTACGACAATTTTAAATGCCTGTACAAAAAGGTCTGGAAACTTATTGAAGGCACTATATATATATATATTTATATATACTTTTTGTATTTATGAGTTACTTGTCATATTTGCATTCAGACACACATCCAACTAACTGGAGTGACCGGCCTTTTGTCATAATAAACTACTTTGAATTGTAAACAAAGTGTAGCAGAAAGAAAGAATTTCAAATTATTATCTAGTGTGGGAATTGTTTTGGCCGTTGGAGTTTTGAATTTATATATTCCGTCCAATGAGAATGAATGATGCCATTCTGTCCGGGTGACCTTCCCGGGCAATATAAAAGGCTGTGTATCGCTCCCTCGTCCTCTTTTCTTCACTGACTCTTCTTAAAGATTCCAGCAGCAGTAACAGACCATCACAACATGAGATGAGCACATTCAACTTTTGGGTCAGTGTTCCTTTAGGAGTTCATTCTTTCATCATTTATTCATTCCTCCTAGACCCACTGGTCCTCGAAACTTCAACGTTAGATGTTTAATTCCAGCTCAATCATTTGCAATTGTTTTCTTCCACGTACGAACTCACAGCACAAGGGCAATCTTTCTAGCTGTCATTAAACTCCTTGAAACTCATCAATATTCTCGTCTTCATTCCTGTATTTCCTTTCTTCTTAATGTAACAGGGTTATTTGCCTTTTCGTTAAAAAGGATTTCTCTCCCCCTTATTTTATCTTATTTCGTTTTTGCCTTCATATTTTTTTTTTTTGTAATATTATAATTATTGTTACTTGTGTCCAATTTTGTTGACTAAATAAAATTGCAATACATCCTATTTGTTGGTCTTGGCTTTTTGAATGGCTTCTCAGATCTTATTTCCATGCTCCAAACAACCAATTATTCCTAGAACACCGCCTTTCTGCCCCAAAGTATCAATATATTCGTTAATGATAAGGTGTAGCAGAAAGAATTTCGTATGTTTGGCGCGTAAATTATTTCAACCGTTGGTCTCGTCATATACTTTCACCAATGAGGATGACGAATCCCATTCAGCCCGGATGACTTTCCCAGGCACATCGAATTCGGTGAAAGCCCGCCAAACTAGCTCTTCCTTAAAATCTTTCGAGCAGGGCGGACGTATGTCTTTCCGCTCGTTTATCAGCAGCAACTCACCCCCATGAGGATAGAGCCGTCTGATTCATGGACCCTTTGAATCTACACCTCTAGACCCGGGGTTCCACCGTTGAATACGAATTAAACGAATTAATTCTGCCTCTGACAATTCAGCTACTTCATTCCTGGACAACCTTTAAGGAGACAGCAATTACTTCTCTCCCTCAGCAACCAGAACCACACATCTACGGCCGAACATTCGCTCCTGTTCTAAAATCAGCAACTCAATATTTGCCATGTCTACAGTGACGCATATTCCGCTCAGACATTTAGCTGCTGTGATTCTTTCTCAACTCGATAACTATTTCTTCCTTCCTACGAGACTTGCAGCATAAAGGTACCGTTTATTCTGGCTGCCATTAAACCTTCTTGAAAACCTTTCGATATCTCGTTCCGATTCATTTATTTTCTTTTAATTATAACGTGAAGGTACCCGTTCCACCTTTCAGTTATAAATGTATCTGGTTAATTTCGATATCCAAACCTCGAAAATTATCTTTCCTTCGACATTGACGAGAGATGGGATGAAAATAGCCACATTTTTTTTTTTATTAAGAAGGCGAATTTTGTCATTGGTCGCTCAGTCGGAGAGAAAAAAATTTGCATAATTGGTCACTTCTAACGAAAGAGTTATTAATAATTTATTCTTTTCTTTCTTTTTTCTCCCTTACCAACGACAATTCCCGCAAGTCCGTCACACTCCGGCCGGCTGTTGCGAGAGCAACCCGGATCTAGGTGTGGCGCCCCGTGGAGACACTAATTAGTCGCGACTGCCTGACGCGGGTGCCGCGTCATGTGACCGAGACTGACTTACTCTTCGAGCCTCAGGGAGCCGTTCCCCCAGGCTCTAACCCTCCTCGGAGGGGTTAGATTGATCGCCTGGCGCACCTTTTTAGGGGAATGCCGACGAAGCTCAAGAGATTTTTGGAGCCGTTCGGCGTGTCTGGGCTACAGCCTTGCGCCTTGTACCCACATCAAAAAAGGCTTTGTGCCATACTCGTGCGTACGTGGGGCGCTCGACAAATACCTTTCCCCTATCTACGACAGACAGCGCAAAAGAAAACTCGTTTTGGGAATTTTGTTCTCGTTCGTCACAGATTGTTGGATTGAAAGTTTTTCCATGAAGCCGATTGAGAACTTTAGGACATTTTTTTATATAAAAGGAAAAGTATTCTATCAGGCCTGCATGTCTGGTTCGTCTAACTTGGATAGTTTTCGTGATGGGAGGCAGGTGACGAGCTCATAAGTGATGTACTCCTATGGACCCCCACATATGGCCGGACAAAAACAGGACGACCAGATCGAACATACATCCAGCAGCTATGTGAGGAGACGGGATGTGGCCCTGAAGACCTACCAGAGGCCATGAACGATAGGGAGAAGTGGCGAGAGAGGGTCAGGGATATCTATGACTGCGGCACGACATAATAATGATGAGGATTCCATTAGGGCCAGGTGTGGATTTATTCCTATTTTTGTTGACTATACACCTTATATCTTCGAATGTCGAACCTCATATTTGGATCGGCTGCCGAATCAAGTTGTCATCATGTTCCAGAGGAGTATGTCGATTGGGATCAGAGTATGTATCTTTTAAATGTTTTTCCAGAACTTTTTTCTCTGTCTTCAGCAGGGCTGATTTCGATTGATCAAATATATTCCTCACATATTTGTATGGTTCCTGGAAAAAAACGTTCTTGCTCTTCCCTTCGTTTCACTCGTCTCTTCCTCAGATTTTCTGCTTTGCTAAGGGCATTGGGTTTTCTTTGAGGTCTGGCCAGATTTTAAGAAGACCCTATATTAAAACTTTGGTCGTCTTTTGCCCAGAATTTCATTGCTTTTTTAATTCCTTGAGTCTGAGATCCCTTTAACTCATAAACAGGTTGATCAAAACTGGAATTTTAAATTCAAGGAACGAAATTATGTCTTACACCGTTTGATATCTTTCGCGAAATTATTTCATATTTGTATTGTTTCTTGTTTATTATTTTCTATTTTTATAATTTTCTTTATTCTTCTTCTCAAATTTTTTATTTTTGTTAAAAATTGAATCGACAAAAATGGCAACTGAATAGAAATTGACTGAAAAATTCTTACAAGTCGATGAATTTTAGAGAGAAACACATTTTTTTTTGGTTTTTCTATTTGCATTTAAAAAGGTAAGAGAAAAATTCATTTGATATTTAAAATTTTGTTTGATTAAAAAAAAAAATTGTCTTTTATTAGTTTTATTTATTTTTTATTTTTTATAAATGAGTTTTTTGTTTAAAGTTTCATTTTATCAATAAAAAACGATTTTACTGTTTGAGATTTTTTGACTTTTTTATTTTGCTGTTTTAACTAGCAAAAAAAAAAGTCTATTTCTCAATTATTTTATTTATTTTGATTTTAATTTTTTTTTTTTTAAATTTAAAATGGTTTTAATTGTGATTTCAAGTTTTCATTCATTTGCAAGATGTATGTCATCCAAAATAGAATTTTATTCTCTTCGAGTCGTAAATCCTATTAAAAATAAATATATACACGTACAGAATACTCCCCCCGCCCTCTGTTGGTGAAGCTAATAATATGCTGATTGTACTCCTGCTAAGGAGTAATGTTAAAGTTGGCGACCCTAGTCGAGGGCGACCAGAAGGCTCCCTTTTCAATAGCTACTACACCGAGGTGTAGATGAGAACGCTACTCCTTTCCCGGGATTGCTCCACTTTACCCTTGATACGTACCTTATATTGCTGAGTGTTAAGCAAGGAGGTATCAAGTACCATTTTAAAATATGACTCGACCTGGGATTTTAGAATATGACTTCACTCGGGATTGAACCCTGGTCTCCTGGACCTTTGACGAACACTCTACCCACTGGGTCTCTTAAAAAAGTGTCCTGAGTATAATACTAAAATGTATCTGATGAACCGTGGGCCTTGTGCCAGACATTAGCTATTTTTCAAAATTGTTAGTGTTACAGAATGTGTGTATTCTTCATGTTAAATTTTGGGACGAACACAGTTTTTTTTTTTTAATTTTGTTTTTATCATTTTTTGTTGATGATTTACAATCTGACAGTCTTATTGAAAATTTCAGGGAGAAATTTGGGCATGCAGATTTATGATCAAAATTGTGTTGTGGAATCTTGAAAGTAGTTTTCTTGCTCAAATATATGCGAATAGATGTCTCTGTGGGCTAAATGTTTTGGTTTTTTTTTAAACTGAAAGGCTTAACAATCTATTTTCATGACTATCTGTGAAATTTTATTTTTATGACCAGATTTTTTGGTAACACACCTCAAAAATCCCAATTTCAGGGGTTAAAAAATACTCAAATATTTTCTGTATATCTAGAAATAAAGCTGGCAATCGTAGTCAAGAGTGACCCGAAGGCTCATTTTTTATTACACAGAGGTATACCGGCTCATTGGTCTAGTGGGTAGAGTGTTCGCCAATGGTCCGGGGGACTTGGGTCCAATCCCAGGTCGCATCATACCAAAGACTTTAAAAATGGTACTTGATACCTCCTTGCTTAACACTCAGTAATATAAGGTACATATCAAGGGTAAAGCAGAGCAATCCAGGGAAAGGAGTAGCGCTCTCCCCTATGCATCGTTGTTGTAGCTATTGAAAAGGGAGTCTTCGGGTTGCCTACTTACTTGGAGATATAGGGAGGGCACTACTCCTTTCTTTAGATTGATCCTCTTTACCCTTGAAACGAATCTGGTGATTCTGATTGTTAGACAAGTTAGCATCAAGTACCATTTTTTGAGTCTTTGGAATGATTCGACGCGGAATTGAACCCCGGTCTCCCGACCATTGGCATATACTCAACCCACTAGACCAATGGGCTGGTACTATATATATATATATATATATATATATATACTAAAACAAGGACCTACATGTTATCTTTTTAAAGTGATTTCATTCAGTTCTGTCTCGACTATTAGGAAAGCATCCATAATGAAAATTTTCTTTCAATTGCTGTACATTTTGTCATCAAAGATGATTTCCAGTATAATAGCATGTATAAATCCATTTTTTGAAGCAAAGATCCAAGTCAAACTGTGTGAATTCATTTTATTTAGTTTGATCTTGCCATGAATTATTAATATTCCTCCAAAATCTGGATTTAAAAAAGTTTTATCTATAATCAAATACCTCATCTTTTCATTTTTTGGGTGTTTTTTACATGTTCGTTAAAAACCAAATACATATTAAATTCTTTCCAATATAGAGCTATTTAGAGGTCATAAATGAATTTCTGATGAAATCCTGGTTTATAAACATAGCAAATCCCATTAGGTGTGTATGTATGTGCAAGTAGATAGTTAGTAGATAACTTTATTTTTCAACAAATTGTTGAGAGCTCTTTTGTTTGCACACAGTTAAAGGGTTTCAATAGTATTTCAATTCATCAAGTATGTGGTGCATTCAATAAGTTTTGTTGCAGATCCGACTGACTTTGTCTTTGTGCGTGAATTTCGTACTGTTATATATATATACGTGGTGCATTCAATAAGGTTCCGGACTTTTTTTGGTACTGGCATTTAAACTTGTTGTAGACTCTTGAAAATTCAGTATCTTATTGCTATACATCTTATGAGATGAATGACTAACCAATTTTTATGATTTCATGTTCAAATCAACAGCTACAACAGGAATTGGAATACACCCTACTAAATTCTGATTGTCACAGCTGGTGAATTTCAAAAATGCAATCTGGACGTGAGGACACTTTAGAAGAACGATATGCAATAAAATTCTGTTTTAAACTTGGATAAAATACCACAGAAACGTATGAAATGCTTCAGACTGATTTTCGACCATCTTGCATGAATCGAGCATCAGTTTTTGAATGGCATGAGAGATTCAAGGAAGACAGGGAGTCTGTGAGAGATGATGAGAGGTGTGGGAGGAACAAGAAAGTCAATACACCAGAGTTGATTGGCCAAAGGGTTAGGGTTAGGGTTACTATGTTGAGGTTTTAAGGGAGTTCAGCAAGAGATTCCATCAGAAGAGGCCAGCGCTCTTCAAATCAGGTCAGTGGCATTTCCACCAGGACAATACACCAGTCCCCAACTCCATCCTTATCACAGACTATTTGACCAAGATGAGCATCAAGACAGTTTGTCACCCTCCCTATAGTCCAGACCTTGCTCCTTGTGACTTTTTCTTATTTCCTAAGCTCAGCAGCTGTCATTATGAGACAATTGAAGAGATGAAAAAGGCTGTGACGAAGATCATTGACATGTTCACACAAGAGGACTTCAATGAGGCCTTCCAGAAGTTGTTGGAACTGTACAACAAGTGCATTGGAGCCGGAGAAGATTACTTCGAAGGGGACTAGAGTTTCATGTGTGTACTATCAATAAAAGTACCCATACAAAAAAAGTCTGGTAACTTATCATTTGCACCTCGTATTTGTGCATGACACAATATTATCTTACACTCGCTGAAGCATTTTAAATTCTTGTGATGGAATTTTCCCCAACTAAAAATTTCAAGTTTATTTGTTGCTCAGTATTCATGATGTCTGAAAATGACATTCTGCTGTTTTGTTTCTCAATGTTCACAGCTGAATGACCTGAAAAAGAGGAGGTTTAAGTAAAAACATATGAAAATAAATGCAATAGCTGCAGAAAGCCAAGATTACAATTATATACACCTAAGATATGTCAGATGAAAACGCAATCTACTTATCTTTTTTTTTGCCCCAATCTCACACAGCACAGCCCGTCCCGTTACTTTTCAGATACACTTCATATGAAGCGTTTTAACGGCTCATTACCGATCCTGTCTCTCTCTTTCTCTCTTACTTGAAACCTTCTAACTGCTTGCCATCGATCCTGTCTCTCTGTTTCTTTCTCTCTCTCTCACTTGCCGCATCAATACCCTGGTTTACACAATCCTACAGTGAAGCAATAAATGCCGCACAACAATGCTGAAATTACTTCTTTTATACAGTTTCTGGCTGACCGAAATTTGCATATTTCACAAACTCCGTCCCACTAGAGACGAGATGCGTGACCTACAAATTGCACTCCCAATGATGCTCAAGCTTCTGTTTTTCTATACTTCTGGTACTCTACACACAAGACACATTCATGCTATTTTCAAACTTTGAGGTCGGCCATTTTGCTCGTCACTTCTTGTTTCTTTCTTTCGATGTTGCTATGAAAGGAATTCAATTCACACAGCTTCGTTGTCACATTTCATCTCTCGTTCATTCGGCTCACCACCTGTTTTATATCCAGCCGTGGACGGTTGCTGGATTCATATAAATGTCTGCTGTTCCACCTGCATATACAGCACAGCGCTTGTTATCTCTTTGAATGATGAACCCCGGTTGGCTCATTGGAGGCAGTAGTCTGTGGGTTCTGTGTTTCAATTTCACTACATCCTATATCCTGTGGTGATTTTATCTGATTGGCTCCCTTAATCAATTTGCTAACCTCAAAATAAGATTTATGTCATTGGTAATACTGGTAATTTTTGTAAGATGGTTCTATGTTTCTTTCCTGACCTAGTTGGCTGGGGCTAAGGAATGCACTGACTGCATCTCTGAAGAGGTAAGACTCACCTTACGAATATCCTGGATATAACAGTGAACAGTCCGGTGGTGAGGCTCCAGTAATGCTGGAACTTTGAGGAATGCAGAGTACCCTTTCGTTGTCATCACTCTCAGGTCCACTCAGGCTAAAAGTGCTGACCCCTAGTGGGGTTCTGTCTGTGGGTTAAGTAAAACTGTTTGACATTTAAATTGAGTGCAAACAAGTGGCTTATTGTTTAGGTAGGACTGTTTCATCATTTAGCTGTGTGTAGGTGGGTAACTGTTTGGTCAAATTGTTGGTGATACATAGCAATACTTAGAACCATTTAACTTTGTTGACTTATGCTGAATTTAATTCTTTGAAATAGAACTGTTTGATCATTTAACTGTGTGAAAACAATTGACTGATGTTTAATTGAATTGTTTGTGTCAAATAGTAATTCTTGAAAACATTTAACTGTGTGCAAACAAATGATTAATAATCAATAGAATTATTCATATTTGGTAAAAATGAGTGAAACTATTTAACTAGTGTAAAATAAATAAGCTTGGCCTTGTTTAAAAATGTTAACTATAAAATGAATTTAGAAATGAAATATTTTATAGATATGTATAAAAAGGATTTAGCATTAAATAACCCACAATGGTTGATATGCCATAAAACCCAACCCAACCAAATCATATACATTTAATATATATGTATAAAGAGAATTTGGCATTAAATAACCTACAATGGTTGATATGCTATAAAAGCCAACCCAACCAAATCCTATATATTTAATATATATGTATAAAGAAGATTTGGCATTTAATAACCCACAATGGTTGATATGCCATAAAACCCAACCAAACCAAATCATATATATTTAACATATATATATAAAGAGGATTTGGCATTAAATAACCTACAATGGTTGATATGCCATAAACCCAACCAAACCAAATTATATATAGTAAATATATATGTATAAAGAAGATTTGGCATTAAATAACCCACAATGGGTGATATGCCATAAAACCCTACCAAACCAAATCATATATATTTAATATATATGTATGAAGGGGATTTAGCATTAAATAACCTACAATGGTTGATATGCCATAAAACCCAACGAAACCAAATCCTATATATTTAATATATATGTATAAAGAGGATTTGGCATTAAATAACCTCCAAAGGTTGATATGCCATAAAACTAAACTTAACTGTTATAACTATTATCATCAAAGCTTTCCTGGATTTCTAATTTTTACAACGCTTTGTAATATAATCTATAAAATGAAATACTCGAAATTCAAAATGTATTTTACCACAATAATAATAATAATAATAATCATAATGTATTTAATAACATATTGTTAGATATTCAATTTTATATTTCGAACCATATGAAGTGAAATGGTTTTAATCCTTGGAAATGGAATTGGTGATCTGATTTCAAATCCTGGATGAGGCTATTTCATTTTATTTCATGCGAATTCCTTCAGAAAAGACATGAATTCCGTCCATTCTCCTAACTCTGATGAGTCATTAGTAGGCTAGTTTCTTTAGCGTTTTTAAGGCAAACAGGCTAGGAGAAGGAAAACTGAATTCAAATCAGCTTTACTCCTTTTAAAAATTGATCTTGTGTCACATCCTGCCTATGACAGAGGGGTTGGGTAGATATTCAATTCTCGTGACAACCAGAAAATGGTAAAAATTGTTTATTGAATATCTGTTCTCAAAATAAGTGTCTGTAAGCAAATTATTGGAAAAGAAGACATTTTAACATGAACTGTTCTTTGATAAAATACCCTTAGATTTACCCATTGATGAAAGTGAAATTAGTTTGGAGTCAATTGAGTTATAGCTATCCCAACTCAGAAAATTTTATGATCTTCCAGAAAACCACAAGAATTATCTCGCTTGTCTTTCAATCTTAAAATCAAATCAAGACTGAAAGCATTTCTTAAAAAGAATTTCTACATTGAGGAAAATATGTTTCTTATAAAGCATTTCTACATCGGGGAAAATATGTTCCTTATAAAGCATTTCTACATGGAGGAAAATATGTTTCTCATAAAGCATTTCTACATGGAGGAAAATATGTTTCTCATAAAGCATTTCTACATTGAGGAAAATGTTTCTTATAAAGCATTTCTACATGGAGGAAAATATATTTCTTATAAAGCATTTCTACATAGGGGAAAATATGTTTCTTATAAAGCATTTTTACATGGAGGAAAATATGTTTCTTATAAAGCATTTCTACATAGGGGAAAATATGTTTCTTATAAAGCAATTCTTCATAGAGGAAAATATGTTTCTTATAAAGCATTTCTACATTGAGGAAAATATGTTTCTTATAAAGCATTTCTACATCGGGGAAAATATGTCTCTTATAAAGTATTTCTACGTAGGGGAAAATATGTTTCTTATAAAGCATTTCTACATGGAGGAAAATATGTTTCTTATAAAGCATTTCTACATTGAGGAAAATATGTTTCTTATAAAGCATTTCTACACAGGGGAAAATATGTCTCTTATAAAGCATTTCCACATGGAGGAAAAATATATTTCTTATAAAGCATTTCTACATAGGGGAAAATATGTTTCTTTTAAGGCATTTCTTCATGGAGGAAAATATGTTTCTTATAAAGCATTTCTACATAGGGGAAAATATGTTTCTTTTAAGGCATTTCTACATGGAGGAAAATATGTTTCTTATAAAGCATTTCTACATAGGGGAAAATATGTTTCTTATAAAGCATTTCCACATAGGGAAAATATGTTTCTTATAAAGCATTTCTACATAGAGGAAAATATGTTTCTTATAAAGCATTTCTACATCGGGGAAAATATGTCTCTTATAAAGCATTTCTACATTGAGGAAAATATGTTTCTTATAAAGCATTTCTACATTGAGGAAAATATATTTCTTATAAAGCATTCCTACATGGAGAAAATGTTTCTTATAAACTCCTCATAGAATTTTAATTATTAAAAATCATTTTGAAAAGTTACACCTGTTCTTGCTGAAAACCCTTTTTAATTTGGAAAGTTTTTCATTTTTATTCTAGAATAACATTTGTGGAAATACTTTTTCAGAGTCTGTTACCGTCACTTTAATTTTTTGAATTTTCTAATAGAAAAAAACATTTCTGCGTGTGGGAATATATTATTAATTTTCTTGTGTTCATTTAGCAATATGATAAAACTTCAGCATAAAAATATACAGACCCACTTCTGTGTAAAAGTAAAATTAATTTAAAACACATTTCTTACTAACCATTAATGTGCGTTTGACTCTAACAAGGTGTTTTAACGTTACTGCTTCATGCCAGATTAAATCGGCCCTACAAAATATATCTCTCTCGATTAGAAAATAAACTGTGTCCATATATTTAATATTTGGATATATCTTGATTTAAATATTGCTTCTTTTTTTTCGCAGATTTTCTGGATGGACAAATAATTGTGGATGTTATATACATAAAATCCATTTTTTTTTCATAACATTTTCATAAAAATAATGCAGCTAACTAGCCATAAAAACAACAGTAAAAAAATCAATATGGAAACCCTGTAGATTTACATGTCCTAAACTTAAAAATGTACACATGCAAACAAACACTGGAGAAAAAACATATTTTCATGGAATTCACACTTAAAAACACACATGCAGATGCAGACAATGGAGAAACCGTATTCATGTAAAGTGTGTGAATCATCCTTTTTACAAAAATCTCATTTGGGACAACATATGCGTACACACACTGGAGAAAAACCATATCCTTGTGAAATATGTGGATCTTCCTTTGCACATAAATCATCTTTACTACAACATATACGAACACACACTGGAGAGAAGCCATATACTTGTGAAATATGTGGTTCTTCCTTTACGCAAAAAGCTCACTTGGTACAACATATGCGAATACACACTGGAGAAAAGCCTTATTCTTGTGAAACATGTGGATCTTCTTTTGCACAGAATTCAGATTTGTTGCGACACATGCGGACTCACACTGGAGAGAAACCATACTCTTGTGAAGTGTGTGGGTCTACATTTTCATTAAAGTCACATTTGTCACGACACATGTGCACACACACTAGAGATAAAATACATTTTTGCAAAATTTGTCAATCTTCCTTTTCCTCAAGAACATGTTTGGTGAGTCATATGCATACACATACTGGAGAAAAACCATATCCTTGTGAAATATGTGGATCTTCCTTTGCCCATAAGTCAGCCTTAGTGCAACATATACGAACTCACACAGGAGAAAAACCATATACCTGTGAAATATGTGGTTCTTCCTTTACACAAAAAGCTCACTTGGTACAACATATGCGAATACACACTGGTGAGAAACCATATTCTTGTGAAACCTGTGGATCTTCTTTTGCACAGAATTCAGATTTATCACGACATATACGAATCCATACAGGAGAGAAACCATATTCTTGTGAAGTGTGTGGGTTTCATTTTTCATTAAAGTCACATTTAGCACAACATATGCGAACACACACTGGAGATAAACCATATGTTTGCAAAGTTTGTGACTCTTCCTTCTCTTCAAAAACATATTTGGGGAATCATATGAGTACTCACACCGGAGAAAAACCATATCCTTGTAAAACGTGTGGATCTTCCTTTACACATAAATCTGCTTTAGTGCAGCATATTCGAACACACACTGGAGAAAAGCCATTTTCCTGTGAAATATGTGGTTCTTCTTTTACACAGAAGTCACATTTAGTGTTACATATACGGACACACACCGGTGAGAAACCATATTCTTGCAAAGTGTGTGTATCTTCTTTTAAACAGAACTCAGATCTGTTGCGACATATGCGAATACACACTGGAGAGAAACCATATTCTTGTGAAGTGTGTGGATCTGCTTTTACATTGAAGTCACATTTGGTACGACATGTCCGTACACATACTGGAGAAAAACCACATAAATGTGAGGTGTGTAAATCTTCCTTTTCACAAAAGGCACATTTAATGAGACATATGCGAGCCCACACTGGAGAGAAACCATATTCTTGTGAAATCTGTGCATCTTCCTTTTCATCAAAAACATATTTAGTGAATCATATTCGAACACACACTGGAGAAAAACCATATTCATGTGAAATTTGCACATCTGCATTTGCAGATAAATCAGCTTTAGTTAGACATATGAGAACACACACTGGAGAGAAACCATATTATTGTGAAGTGTGTTCATCTTCTTTTTCATACAAGTCAAATTTGGTGCAACATATACAGATACACACTGGTGAGAAACCATATTCTTGTGAAACATGTGGTTATTCATTTGTGCAAAAGTCACATCTGGTGTTACATATGCGGACACACACAGGTGAGAAACCATATTCTTGTAAAGTTTGTGGATCATCCTTTGCACAGAAATCAGATTTGCTACGACATATGCGAACCCACACAGGAGAGAAACCATATTCTTGTGAAACTTGTGGGTCCAATTTTTCATTAAAGTCACATTTGGTACGACATATACGTATACACACTGGATTGAAACCATATACCTGTGAAATGTGTGAATCCTCCTTCTCACAAAAGGCACATTTAGTGCGACATATGCAAAAACACACTGGAGAGAAACCATATTCTTGTGAAAAGTGTGATTCTTCTTTCTCACAGAAGGCACATTTAGTGCGACATGTGCAAGCACACACTGAAGGGAAATCATAAAAAGTTTTGGATTAAACATGAAAAAAATACTCTGTCATGACTGTGAATCTTCTTTTATAGACAATTCATTTATTTATCAACATCCGTAGGCAGAACATTAACAGTTTCTGAAATATATGTATTTCCATTTGTTGTAGAAGTCAGATTTAATGTACAATGGAGAAGAATCAAAAGTTTTTAATGAATACTAGCGTACATTTTCAGTAAAGTTAAATTTGAAAAACACACATTGGAAATCATAAACCATCATTATCATCAAGGTATGCTGACAACACAGATCCCTTGACTCTCTCTCACCATCTATCCCTACTGATCATCACTCTTGGTAAGTTCTCTAATCTAGTGTTCACACTGAGTTGAGGAATGGAAGTTTTTGCTGTTTGGCCAACACTGGTGTGTCCATAAGTTAAAGTCCATAAAAGAACATTGCTGACAAGTTCCTTCTTATTTCTTTAACAATTCAAAGCATGATTTGCTCATCATTTTTGGATGGTTTGTAAGATGGAAGATAAGTGGCTGTACAGTTTTATTTTATTCAGGGTGGAATGATAAAATTGTCATCCTAAAGAAAAGAACACTACAGCTTTATTTTAAAACTTTTATTGAAAAAATCAATTCAGGTAACTTGATTATGTAGTAGAGCTGACATCTATTCAATGTAGCCGCCTTCAGCCTCAATCACTGCCTTGATATGGATCCGGAACTGGGCGCATGCTTTTTCCACAAGTGCCGGCGGTAGCTCGGCGGATGGCGGCAACCAGGCAGGCTTTGGTGTTGTGGGAGGTCATGTTGGTGATGTTCTCGACGTATGACCAAACAAAGTAGTCCAGCGTGTTCAGGTCGGGGAAGGAGGGGTGCCAGTGAGAGAAGGGTACAAAGTCATAGCACTCCTTCTGAAGCCAAGCCTGGGTCTCTTTGGACTTGTGGGCCAGCGCTGAGTCCTGCTGCCACACCCGGGGTCTGCCACCAGCCACCTGATTGCACCAGGGGATCACCACACTCTTCAGCACATCCAGTTACACTTTGGTGTTGACTTTCAAGCCGACTTTGAAGATGTGAGGTGGCATGATGTGGCTCTCCTTTGAAACTACACCAAAGATGATAACCGTAGCCGGAAACTTTGTTTTCATCACCCTGGGCACGTCCCTGTTATTCGTGGCAATCCAGATTTGCATTTTGAGGGTGCTGGCAATGGTCCTGTTGTCATAACTTGGATCAGTAGAGAGCATGAGTTGTACATCGCTGCATCTCCGATCTCACTCGTTGAACATTGTGTCACTTTCAGACATGATAGAAGGCTCCTATCACTCTTGGGATTTGTACACAACTGGCCAACTAGTAGATGGTCTGCGACAAAAAAAAGAAAAACAGTTTTCATTAAATGGAAATGAAATCATGTCGTCTTTTCTAGGGCGACAATTTTATTGTTCCACCCTGTACGATGCTGCTTCCAGGATTTCTTCGAAACAACATGCCACATCCTTGTGTAGTTTCTATCTAACTTTTTCTCCAAGCATTTTTTTAAAGTTCAAGGAATACATTTGTAATGACAAGGCTACATCTTGGAAGAATTCCTATTTTATATTATCCCAGATGTTGACATTGTATAAAGGTAAAATCTTCTCTTTGATAGGATTTTACAAGCAAGAAGTAATAAGTCCATAATGTTTAGACTAATTGAAAATTAAGAAAAATATATTGAATGCTATAAAAGAATTGAATTATAAAAAAGAGCTGTCTACAAATTGAAGGACACCCAACTATGATAAACTGTTTGGGTTCTGAACACCTTGTTTTTTTTTTGTGATGGTAAACAAGTTTGTCTTGAGAATGCGTTTTAAGATCTGAACAGCAAGTTTGATTATTGTTTGTTTTCCAAAATTATATCCATTTTCATTTTTGAATAAAAATTAAATATTCAATTTTGATTCTTTTTTTTCTCATACCTTATATGGGCTTTCTTTTGTAAAAAAAAAAAAAGTCTCACTCTGAAGTGACTGGAGTACAAACTCACTTATTACGATTCCGCAGTCCATCGCGTTAACCATTACACCACGAGAACACCCCCTCTTTTTCTCTGAAAAAAATTAATAAAAGATATTTCTACCAGTTGCTCAGTTTTCTGTTAAACACAATGAAGTCTAACTACTTGTAGTTTTTTGTTTTTTTGTTTGTTTGGTTGGTTTTGTTTTATGGCATATCAACTTTTGTAGGTTGTTTAATGCCAAATCCATTTTTATGCAAATAGTCAGTTCTGTTTCAAACAATTCAGTTTAGCATAAGTTCACAGTTTAATTTCTATTTCAAGCTATTCATTTTAGTCAAACAGTTTTAATTCAAACATATCAGTTCTGCATAAGTACACAGTGTCGATGTCAAAACAGTTCTATTTCAAGCAGTTTATTCAAACAGTTCTAATTCAGCCAATTCAATTTAGTATAAATATAGATTTTGTTTACACACAGTTAAATGTCAAAACAGTTCTATATTAAACAATTCAGTTTAGCATCAGTACGCAGTTTAATTGGTTAGTTGTTTGGGTTTTATGGCATATCAACCTGTGTAGGTTATCTAACGCCAAATCCATTTTTATGGAAATATTCAGTTCTATTTCAAACAATTCAGTTTAGCATGAGTACACAGTTTAATTGTCAAAAACGTTTCTATTTCAAACTATTCAGTTTAGTCAAACAGTTCTAATTCAACTAATTCAGTTTAGTATAAGTACAGATTTTCATTACACACAGTTAATTGTCGAAACAGTTCTATAGCAAACAAATCAGTTTAGTGTAGGTACATTTTCAATGTCAAAAAACATTGCCATTTCAAACAATTCAGTTTAGCATAAGCACGCAGTTTAAATGTAAGTACACAGTTTAATCGTCAAAAACATTTCTATTTTAAGCTCTTCAGTTTAGTGAAACAATTCAGTTTAGCATAAGTATGCCGTTAGTTCTATTTCACCCATAGATAGGGCCCTATCAGGTGCTACCTCTACAGGCCAGAGTGGACCTGGGAGCAAAGACAATGAAGGAGTACTCCACATTCCCCAAAGCCGTGGCATCACTGGAACCTCACCACCATATTGTTTAGTGTCATAACCAGGACACTCATTGGTGGGGGTGGGGGGCTTACCCCTCTGCAGAGGTGCAGTCAGTATTCTACAGCCTCAGCCGACTGGGCAATTGAGGCATAGTGTAGATTTTTTTAAAAGTAGGTAACCTCACTTCCTCTGCAGCCAGAGAAATATGAAGCATGAAGACGAAATAAAAACAAGACTATTTGCGATATCTTTACTGTCTTCCTTTCATTTGGATTGTGAATCAGTGTCAGTTTAAGAATTGATAAATCAACGTTTTTGTATATAATGCAATTCATTCTATCATGGGAAATTTTATAACTTTTTTCTCTAAATGGCACATTTATCTACAGTGAATTGACAAATAAAAAGGTAAAGGGTGATGTGTGAAAGGAGGGGTGTGCTTAGTTAAACCATTGTTTTATATGAATTAATTATTGAAAAAAAAATTAATTTTTTTTGGCTAAAGATAATACCAGGCATGCCGTTCCACATTTTCTGAAGAGACAATATCTGTGAGATTCTATGATATTTCAAATACTATATGATGAGGTTGAAAGCACCTCATGCCATCTACAAAGTGGTCATTGCTCTGAGTGCAGTGACGTTTCAAGTCCAACAAGCTCTTAGCAAAATGGTTGGGATCATAGCAGCCAAGCAAACTGCAGAGCCAAAGGCAAAGCTGTGCTACACGTGGTTAATTCATTTGTAATAAGATGGATAATAGATGATCCCTGCAACAAGCTATTGGAGTAGTAACACTTGATTTAAGTTGTACAAATATTAGAATTTAGTTCTAAAGACTGTTGTGAAACTATAGTTTGTTTAAAATGTTACCTTCAAACTATTCATTTACAAATCATATATAACTTGTTATTATAGTAATGTACTAACAGTCTAAATAAAAGCTGTCCTGTCAGTAGGCCAAAACGAAGAAGGGTGTTCTGATTGGTTGGTTGGTTTGTTTGGTTTTATGGCATATCAACCTTTGTAGGTTATTTAACGCCAAATCCATTTTTATGTAAATAATCTGTTCTATTGAAAACAGTTCAGTTTAGCACAAGTACACAGTTTAATTGTCAAAAACATTTCCTTTCAAACTATTTAAGCAGTTATATGTAATAATTCAGTTAAGTGTAAATACAGTTTTAATGTCAAAAACAGTTATATTTCAAATAATTCAGTTAAGCATAAGCACACAGTTTAAGTGTAAGTACGGTTTAATTGTCAAAAACGTTTCTATTTCAAGCTATTCAGTTTACTCAATTCATTTTAGCATAAGTATGCTGTTAGTTCTATTTAACCCATAGATAGGACCCTATCAGGTGCTACCACTCCGGGTCATAGTGGACCTGGGAGCGATGGTAATGAAGGGGTACTCCGCATTCACCAAAGCTCCAGCACTGCTGGAACGTCACCATCAGATTATTTAGTGTCATATCCAGGACACTCGTTAGGGGAGGGGGTCTTACCCCTCTGCAGAGGTGCAGTCAGTGTATTCTGACTGGGCAAGGGTGTTCTATAAACTGCGTCTGGTACTGAGGTTCCAGTTCTAGAGATTGGGGGTATGTGAAATATCGCTTTATTGCCATTACTCCCAGGTTCATTATGACCCAGAGTTGTCGTACCTACTAGGATCTCATCTATTGGTAAGTCAACTGGTCTAGAATTATTTTGCTACATGTATGTTTTTCATACCAGATATAACCGATGGTTTTTCCATGGAGATCTGAATGATAGCAAGTCTCCTCAGATTTCCAGGACTGTTCTAAGTATCTTAGCTGATTTTGACATTGCTGTTGTCTGGATTGGATGGCCGTGGTACTTCCTATGTTATTATTTTGTATCTCCTCTTGAGAGATAAAACTCTACCGAAAAAAGAGTCTTCTGGGTATGACGACACTAAACAGCATCCAATGGTCAGGTTTCAATTCTGGGGCTCTAATGAGTGTGGAGTGCACTATTAGTGCCATTGCTCCCAGGTGCACCTGGAGTGGTATTACCTGTTAGGGTCATATTTGAAAATTATTTGTATTAGATGGAGTACTTGAAACCATGACTGTGTGTAAACAAATGATAATAGACAAGTAAAAGGAGGTGCCCGTGGTGTAATGGTTATCGTCGTAGGAAAGGGACACAGCAACACAAGTTCAAATCCTGGATGAGACTGATTGCATTTCACATAGCACTAATACCCTTGGGAAAGGTATGAATCCAATTATTCTCCCTCCAGCTATAGGTAAAATAGTAGGGCAGACTAGGTTCTTCAGCCTTAGTGAGGCAACTAGTCTAGGAGAAGGAAAACTGTGAATTCAAACCTGTTAAACTCCGCTTAAAAAATTGACCTTGCGTCATATCCTGCCCGAGTGGAGGGGTTGGTAAATATGGATAATAGACAAGTAAAAAAAAAGTGCAATAGGATATGGAAAATATAGTTATGATTGTAATCCTGCATCTAAAAATGAATAAGATTTTGGCATTAAATAACCCATAAGAAGTTGATATACCACTGAATAAACCAAACCAATCAAAATAATTTATGATACATTTATTCTTACTCAGTGGTCATGTTGTACCAAGCATTTTAAAGTACTTCTTCAGTTTTAATCAAATTGCCAAATGATATTTTTTCATTTATTTTCTCAACATAAAAAGTTTTTAAGTTGTAACTCCGCACGTCAGCTAATAAGAGTTTGGAATATACACTTTGCTCAAAGGTGATTTGCTTCAATAATTTTTTTTTTTTTGATGGTGACAAAGACAACTGCTATTGCAGATCTACATATTTTTCTTTTTTTTTTTTTTCAAATAGAGGAATTATTTTGTGAATTGAATTACCATGACCATGATCAGAAAATCCGGCGAACAACATACGGAAACACCAGACAGCTGTTTCGACCTTATTAGGTCTCATCAGCAGTATATACTGTGGTCTCTACCACTGGAGATTGAATCAGCGACCACAGATTGCAGAGCCGAAACTCTACAACTGAGCCATCAGTCCATATTGCTCATAAGTGACGCCAAAGCAACTAGTTATGGTAATTGCACAGTCAATTAACCTGAATGTGTCTTTCAAGTTATATCCGTACTCTTTACAGAGGACACAGTCACCTCCAGAGCCACATCTTCCCAAAAGGATTAGAAATACGCATCTGCATAATTATTATGATCTCAGGGGCTAGGATACAGATCTACATTTTTTTTTTATTAAGTAGAGGAATTATATTGTGAATTCAATCCTCTTGGGAAGACGTGGCCCTGGAGGTGACCATGTCCTCTGTAAAGAGTACGGATGTAACTAACCAGACACATTCAGGTTAATTGGTCATGCAATTACCATGACGAGTTAATTTGGCATCACCTGTGTGCGATATGGACTCATGGCTCAGTTGTAGAGTTTCAGTGTGCATAGGGATAGTCATTTGATGCTATACAGTCCAGCCAGCTAGGGCTGTAGAATGCACCAACTGCATCTCTGCAGAGGAGTAAGACCCCAGTAACATGTGTCCAGGATATGATACTAAATAATCTGATGGTGAGGCTCCAGTAATGTTGGAGCTTTGGGGAATATGGAGTACCCCTTCATTGTCATTACTCTCAGGTCCACTCTGGCCCATAGACGTAGAACCTGATAGGGTCCGATCTATGTGTTAAATCGAATTGTTTGACATTTAAACTGAGTGCAAACAAATGACTTATGCTAAATTGAATTGTCAGAAATAAAACTGTTTAATCATTTACCTGTGTGTAAACAAATGACTGATGTTTAATTGAATTGTTAGTGATACACAGCAATACTTGGAATCATTTAACAGTGTGCAAACAAATGAGTAATGTTGACTGGAATAATTAGTGTTAATTGGATATATTTGAAACAATTTTACTGTGTGCAAACAATTGATTAACACTAGATAGAATTATTTGCATAAGATAGCAATACTTGAAACCATCTAATTGTGTGCAAAAAAAATGAGCTGAGGCTTGTTTAAAAATTTTATCAACAGAACCTGTTTTCAAATCCTATATATTTAATGTAGATGTATCAAGAGGATTTGGCATTAAATAACCTACAATGGTTGATATGCCATAAAACCCAACCAAACCAAATCATATATATTTAATATATATGTATAAAGAGCAGTTGGCATTAAATAACCTACAATGGTTTATATGCCATAAAACCCAACCAAACCAAATCCTATATATTTAATATATATATATATATATATATATATATATAGGATTTGGCATTAAATAACCTAAAAGGGTTGATATGCCATAAAACCCAACCAAACTAAACCATTGTAGCTGTAAAAGTAAGTAAAGTTGGCAACTGTAGTCAAGGACAACCAGAAGGCTCCCTTTTCAATAGCTACAACACTGAGGTATCAGGGAGGGCGTTACTCCTTTCCCTGGATTGCTCCACTTTACCCTTGATATGTACCTTATTTATCTGAGCGTTAAGCAAGGATGTATCAAGTACCATTTTTAAAGTTGTTGGTATGACGCAACCTGGGATTGAACCCCAGTCTCCCGGATCATTGGCGAACACTCTACCCACTAGACCAATTAGCCAGTCTGAAATCATATAACAGTGTGCAAATAAAGGACAATGATTAGATAATTCCTTGAAACCATGTCTTACAGATGCATTCAACGGGGTACAAATTATTTGAATTAGAGGCAAATGCTTGATATAGAGATAAACTGAAAAACCAAGTCATCCAAAACTGATTTATTAGAAGGAAAGTCGACGTTAAAACATTTCAGTCAGAACTTTCAAATGGTGAAACAAGTTTTCAAAGTCCTGACGAAGGGTTATTAAAACCGAAACGTTTAATGTTGACTTTCCTTCTAATAAATCCATCAATTTTGGAGGACTTGATTTTTCAATTTTTCTCTATATTGCCGGGTTCCTTGATATATAAGTGTGTGTAAAAAAATTTAAAAAAAAAAAAAAAACCTCTGAAGAAGCAATTTCCCAACATTGTAAATGTACAACCAATGTGATTCCTAATCTCTTAGCATAACCTATAACAGGTTGGCATGTCGTTAAAATTTATCAGTTTAAATGATTCAGTTGATAAATGTTTAATTTTTTTTAGATAATACTATGAAATAAAATCAATTTATTCCATTTTTATGAGACAAGATTTTTTTTTTAAACTTAAAAATGCTAAGCAAATAAATTAAAAAAAAAAAAAAGAGATCAAATATTTTAAAACAAAATCATTTTATGTTTCTATTTCATACAATAAAACATGACAAAAAAAAAACGGTATATTGTCTTCATTTTTCTGCTTTCCTCGGATTTTTCACCATCTCTATCATATATTCATTGGGTTCATTAAAAAAAAAAAAAGATTAACTCAAAGAAAACATAATTCAATCCTGAAATGAGAAAAATAAATAAAATGAAAAAATATTTCAAATATTTTTTTTAATCAAATAACAAAAAACGGTGTTGAAAACCATTTAGTTCCTTGTGTAAAGTACGCAGTATATATTTGCTGATAAGGGATTTGTTTCTTCTTTTATGTACCCATTGTGGAGGGGCGACCCGAAGGCTCCATTTTAAAAAGCTACTCCTTTTCTTGGATTACTCCACTTTATCCTTGATCCGTACCTTATAATCCTGAGGATTCAGTAAGAAGGCATCAAGTACCATTTTTTGAGTCTTTGGTATGACTCGACCTGGGATTGAATTCCAGGTTTTCCGGACTATTGGCGAACACTCTAAACATTATATCAAGATCGTCTATACAGTTTCAGTTGTTTAGATCAATATTTAAAAAAAAAAGGCTGGCAGTTTCTTTTGGACTTGCAGATCAGTACAAAGTCAAAGTAAAACTTAAACACTTTTTTACTGTTAAATAAAAAAAAGTGAATGAATTTTTTTTTCATGAAAAAACTACGAAGTAAGACGGTTTTTAATTGGTGTCTCTTTAGCCTTTTTTATAATTTCATATGCTGAACCATGGCTAATATCCATAAGACTTGCAACTTCATCAATTGTAACTCGTCCGTTTGTTAAAATCATTGTACGGACATATTCGATGTTATCGTCTGTCGTTGAAGTTTGAGGGCGACCACCGCCTTTACTATGTTTAATAGATGACCGACCATTTTTGAATTTTACAAGCCATTCATAGACACTTCGCCTTGGTAAGACACTGTTTCCATATTGTGCTGAAAGCCTTCGATGGATTTCAGCTCCGGGGACACCTTCGGCCCATAAAAACCGAATTACTGCCCGCTGTTCTTCCTCTGTGCAAACTGATAAAGGAGATGCCATCTTTTAATGTATGGATGCTCAAAAAGGCAACTAATGAATGACGTTTAACTGGAGCAACAGACCAAAGCCAAATTCCCACTCAAAACAAAATAAATAGAATCGATAATTACTGATTTATCCTTGGTTAAACAGATGAGTGGAAAGGGAATTTTAATATTTTAAATGTTCGTAAACGATTTTAAAATCAATAAATAAAAAGAACTTTTTTAGAATATTCCAATTGAAAAATGTTTGCAGTTATGTGTGAAATATTTTTTAGGAATCAGCCACTGTCTTTGCTATTTTTTATTGAATACTTATATTTGAAAATATTTATATTTAAAAACCACGTCTTCAATTAATTATAATACATCCACTCTCTATATTTCTTTTGTCTTTTCTTTCTCGTAAACTCTTACAAAACAGCGAGCTATGGTCAATTCACGATGTAATAAATTTCGGGACTTAAAACGAGAGAAAGAAGGGGGAATAAGAGGATCATTAAATAAGTTTCCAGACTTTTTTCGTATGGGCACTTTTATTGATAGTACACACATGAAACTCTAGTATCCTTCGAAGTAATCTCCTCCGGCTGCAATGCACTTGTTGTACCGTTCCAACAACTTCTGCAAGGCACCATCAAAGTCCTCTTGTGTGAGCGTGTCAATGACCTTCGTTACAGCCTCTTTCATCTCCTTAATTGTCTCATAACAACAGCCTCTGAGTTTAGGGAATTACCAAAAATCACAGTCAGCAAGGTCTCCACTACAGGGAGGCTGAGGAACTGTCTTGATGCCCATCTTGGTCAAATAGTCTGTGAAAAGGATGGAGTTGGGGACTGGTGCATTGTCCTGGTCGAAATGCCACAGACCCGATTTGAAGAGTGCTGGCCTCTTCCAACGGAATCTCTTCCTGAACTCCCTTAAAACCTCAACATAGTAACTCTAAGTCTAACCCTAAGCCTTTGGCCAATTAACTCTGGTCTATTGACTTCCTTACTCTCCCACACCTCTCATCATCCCTCACAGACTCCCTGCCTTCATTGTATCTCTTATGCTTGATTCGGGGAAGATGCTCCCAAAGCAGTCTGAAGCATTCCATACGTTTCTGTGGCATTTTTTCCAAGTTTAAAACAGAATTTTATTGCATATCGTTCTTCTAAAGTGTCCTCACGTCCAGATTGCATTTTTGAAATTCACCAGCTTTGACAATGTCTTTAGTAAGGTGTATTCCAATTGCTGCTGTAGTTGTTAATTTGAATCTGAAATCATAAAAATTGGTCAGTCATTTCATAAAATATATAGCAATAAGATACTGAATTTTCAAGAGTCTACGACAATTTTAAATGCCAGACTTTTTTTACAGCGATTTAAAATTGTCGTAGACTCTTGAATTTGGTTATTCCCTAAGCTCAGAGGCTGTCGTTATGAGACAATTGAAGAGAATAAAAAGGCTGTGACAAAGGTCATTGACACGCTCACACAAGAGGACTTCGATGGGGCCTTCCATAAGTTGTGGAAACTTATTTAATGATCCTCCTATCTACAGTACATCTTACAGATCTATTCTATAAACTACTCAAAAAACCATTTGAATTTATTGCTTTGAAATGAAAATCTAAGATTCTTTTCCTTTAAGAGTGCATTTAATTTCAACATTGCCTAATAATCTTAAATTGAATGAATATATTGTTTACATAGACGTATTTGTTTTGCTTTTACAGTCTTTGCCTGCTGATGACAAAATTCAGCAGCAACTGTTCGCATGTTTAATTCCTAATTATATTTTTTCTTTTATATAGTGACACACTCACTCAAAGATCTTATATACACACACACACACAAAAATATATGCATTTAGATTAAAGCTAAACAAAACTGCTACATATGCATGAATCTTCACTTTTTCTCCGAAGAAATTTATGCTCTGACTAATATTACCTTTTCTTGCAAGAAAAGATTCTGTAACATAGCCAGATATTAATACGTAAAATATACATATACATACAGATATGTAGAACATACGAAAACGTTTATTATGCAGATAAACATAGAATGTTCATAGAAATCCGAAAACACTCGAAACACTTGACGACTCTCTTTTGGTTCAGGTAAAAAACCTTTTATTACTTTTTTGAGTTTAAGGTTTTTCGACATGAGGAGAGAGAGACACAATTTCTTTCTATGCTGACTTTTCCATCTGACCCCACCACGTGCGGCACATTTTGTAGACTCCAACTGGTCTCACCTCGGCGAGCTCCGAAAATCGACTACTTTCCTCTAGACTTGAATTTCAACGAACTGCTTTTTTTCAAATTCTAAAATTCTCAGCTCGTCGCTTCCCGGCATGAAGTCATCCACGTCCCCGGTCACATTTTTCCTATCTGGGGTTTTTATTGTGACATCTCTGATTGTCACACCCGCCCCGCGTGTGCGCGTGAACACCTGCACTCAATGTGTGCACCTAACTAACCCATGCACTCAGCTGAAATGTTCTCAGCCTAACTAAACCGAAAGGCAAGATATATAAAATGAAAAATGATACGATAAAAAAATAATCCCTCCGCAGTTATATTACAATTCTATAACTTCTGTTTTCACTCAATTGAAAGAAATGAAAATTTATTAAATTTGTAGATCGATGTTTTACATCTTCGTCACCTACGATATAGATATTTTATATATACTGTATTTTTCAGCATGTTACACAATATCAATATGATTTTAATACATTTTCCGAAGTAGCACCACCCCGAAATAACGTTATGTGCTGCCACTGGTTACACTCAAAGTCAAATCTCATTATTAATCAAACCATCAGCAAGATTAATTTTAATCTCATTTATTGATCGTAAATTAGTTGGGTTCGCTTAAGACTGCTCCTGAGGAAAAATTATGGCATATCAACTCTTGTAGGTTATTTAATACCAAATCTTGTTGATACATATAAATATATACAATTTGTAAATGAATAGTTTGGAGGTAACGTTATTATGAGCTAGAGCTCCTTTGTTTGCACACAGTTAAATGGTTTCAAGTATTTCTATCAAACACTAATAATTTTATTTGCATAGTTCTCAGGACTTGTTAACCCAGTCAGTTGAGGCTATAGAATATATCAACTGCATCTCTACAGAGGGGTAAGACTCTTTGGGTGTCCTGGATATGATATTAAACCATTGGATGGACAACCCCTTGATTGCCATTGCTCTTAAGTTCACTCTGACCTGGAGTGGTAGCACCTGAGAGGATTCAATGGGTCAAATAGAACAAACTGTGTGCAAACAAATGACAGATGTTAATTTGTGACTGCTATATGCGAATACTTGAAACCATTTAACCATTATGTGCGAAACCAATTAATATCTACTGCATTTCAAATAAATATCTAAATTCTACAGAATAACCATATATAATTAATATCGTTTTTGTTTTATTCTTTCATTTTAAGAAAAGTTTGAGAATATCTCCATTGTACATTTTGAACAAAAAACCACAAAATACTTTAATGTTGTTTTTAATTGTTTTTCGAAAAGAAATCACATTAAAAACAAACAATAGCAAGATTCAGTTAATTTTTTAAAATCCGAGGCATAATGAATGAAATTCATAATTTTGGCTCAATATTTTATTTATGAGTGCAAACAAAAATCAGTTGAATGACGTATATGAACTAGGATTATGTCACTACCTTCTCCAATTTGAAACCCCACTAGTTTGTCAAAAACAAAGCATGTTTGTTTATCTCCATTTAAGTTCTGAATGGAAAGATGCCTTGGAAGTGATTGGAGGAGAATTACCGAGAAAAGAACTTACACAAAACGGTTATGATAAAGAATTGACAAAAATATTGACAACTGCCGGATTATTGCTGTCAAATGGAACAAGAATCTAAATAAAAATATTCATGACAAAAATTCAGAATGCGACAAAACATAGAATAAATTTGATTCAATTAAAAAACGTTTAGCTAGATACGCAAAGTTGCAAATAAAAATAAAAGTCCTTTGTAGACAATGAATGTTCATACGACGTTTTATTGGGAAATTTTATATTCTCTTTTTTTTTTTGTATACGCTGCTTAATCCAAAGAGTGAAGTTTCAAGCATTCAGGTGGTTGAAGATATTAACAATAACTGGGCCAACAATGTATTGAATAAACCTCAACAAAAAAAAAAAAAAAACTGACCTTAGAATCTAACAAACAGATAATCATCTTTCTGAGGTACTTTATTTTTAATAATTCCTTACACAAACTGTTAATCAGCATGAGTGATCTCCCTTGCACCCTCTCCACTCGGGAGGGACTTTTGGTGGGGACCGGAGGTGGTAGCATGGGGATGATGAAAAGATATGTGAAGGGGCAATTTGTGAAATAATATCGTTCTCCGCGATATCTTTTGTGGAAGTTACTTATCATATCATATTTACCAACCCCTCCACTTGGGTAGGATATGACACAAGGTCAATTTTTTTTAAGCAGAGTTTAACAGGTTTGAATTCAGAGTATTCCTTCTCCTAGACTAGTTGCCTCACCAAGGCTGAAGAACACAGTCTGTCCTACTATTTACCCATAGCTGGAGGGAGAATAATTGGATTCATACCTTTCCCAGGGGTATTAGTGCTATGTGAAATGCAATCAATCTTGTCCAGGATTTGAACTCGTGTCATCATGTCCATTTCGTATGACGATAACCATTACACCACAGGCACCACCATCTTGTGGAAGTTACTAATTCGGATATACATTGGTATCAGAGTGTAGTTATAGATAGGCTTCATCATGTATTTGCAATTAAATCTGAAGAAGTTGCTGAGTTCCGATACATAGGATTAGATATAAAGAATAACAGTGAGAATATAAAACTAGACCAGAATGAATACAAACAATAAAATATTTTTAAATAGAACTCTCCTGATAATTAGGATTTTTAAGAAACCTTCTTAAAATATTAAGATTTTTAGAAGGCTTCATTTAAACAGTAGAATTTTTAAGAAGGTCTTGTTCAAACAATAGGATTTTTAAAAGACCTTTTTCAAACAATAGGAATTTTAGGAATACTTTATACAAATATAGGAATTTTTAAGAAAGCCACTCGCAGGTAATAGGACTTTTACAAACATTAGGATTTTTGTAGGAAAACAAAAGGAAAACATTCAGATTTTCTGAATGTAAAATGTTAAAAACCTTACAAAATTTTATTTTCATAAAGCAAGCAGGAATTTCGATTCTCAACTGGAAGTCCGAGAGAAGAAATCAATTAGGGGAGGAAATTCCCTGAATGTTGCGATGTTGAATTTGATCTTTAAACCATCAAAGGCAACATTACTCTACAGGATCCCCTCGCATAGTAAATAAAATTGAGTTTGTAACAATTTAATGGGATTCGTTCTTTGGTTATTTGGGAACTTCATATACTGAAATCAATGAACCGACTGTCAAGAAGGAAAGTAATAGAAGCAGTCCCCAATGAAGAAAAAAAAAAAATCATACCGCATCGATAACTAAAGACAGGAATTAATCCAACTTATGATCACATCTAGGTTCAATCCCAGGTTGTGTCATACCAAAGACTTTAAAAATGGTACTTGATATCACCTTGCTTAACACTCAGAATTATAAGGTATGTATCAAGGGTAAAGTGGAGCAATCCAGGGAATGGAGTAGCGTCCTATCAAATACTAATAATAATATGATTTAAAGTAATTACTTCTAATAAGAGTCATTAGTTTGTACACAGTTATATGATTTCAAATAACTAATAATAATCCTTCATAAAAAATAATTTCCAGTAACTATTCTTTATAGAAATAATTTGCAATATTTCAAATTACTGTTCCTATTTAATTTTATTTCTACACAGTTATATGGATTCAAGAATTCCTACTCATAATGATTTATCTACAGTTAAATAGTTTCAAGTATTCCTATCTAATATTAATAATAAATTGTATCTAGTTATATGATTTCAAATATCTAAAAATCAGATGAAAACAAAAAAAAAAGATAGAAGCAGGTTGAGATCAATAGAACAACATTAATTTTAGAAAATAAACTTTTATTTTCATACAGAAAACTAAAAATAAATTAATCTACAGAAAGTTTCCAAATTAAAATCATCGTACTTCAAAAAGCTAAAAATTTTCCAAATCATTTTTTATTTCGTGAAATTACATAATCATTTGAGTTCTTGTAAATGCAATTTTTTTCAAGCATTTTATTTTTAAAACTTCATTCTAAGCATTTGAAAATTATTTGAAAGGGAATTTATTTTAGAGGAAATAATTCAATCTATTATTGAAATTTTTTGGACTATTGTCCTCTGTCACCGTGTTTATCACAATGTTTCAGCCGTTGTACGCTCCGGCCTACTTCAAGTGGTTGGAAAGTTGAACTTAACCCTTTATTTCGCTTACCGGGCTAGACTGTTCTAGTTCAACGAGCCATGTTTAACAGGAGATAGCTGATAAGTGACATTCATTAAACATGGCTCATGGAACTAGAACAGTCTACCCCGGTAAGCGAAATAAAGGGTTAAGTTCGACATTCCAACCACCTGAAGAAGGCCAGAGTGTACAACAGCCAAAATGTTGTGATAAACATGGCAACAAAGATGAAGACAATAGTAAAAAAAATGTAAATAATGTATATAATACCTCATCTCGGAAATATAGACAGATAATTGAATCTATGTAACTCATTTGAGATTTAGCAATTTTTTCATAGGTTTTGATAAAAATTCTAGAAAAAAATTAATTATTTCTTTAAAAATAATTTTCGTTTAGCAGATTTTTCTTTAAAAATAATTTTCGTTTAGCAGATTTTTCCCCCCTTAAATACTTACAGCTACTAAAAGAATATTACTTCTCTTGAAATTGTGTCAAGTTTTTCATTTTTTAAATAGATATAAACTTCCTAAAATGTCTTTTCCCTTAGGTGTATTTGCCTGTGTGTTTTTAAATGTGAATTTCGTGTAAATGTAGATCCACACACCTCGCAAGCATATGGTTTCTCTCCAGTATGTGTTCGCATGTGCCGTCTTAAAGCTGATGTCTGTGAAAATGCATATTCACAAATATCACAAGAAAAGGGTTTTTCTCCAGTATGTGTCCGCATGTGTGTCTTTAAAGCTGATGTCTGGGAAAATGCAGAACCACATTCTTTACAAACGTATGGTTTCTCACCACTATGTGTTCGCATGTGTATGACTAAGTATGACTTCAAAGAAAAGGCCGATTCACATACTTGACAAGAATATGGTTTCTCTCCTGTGTGTGTTCGCATATGAGTTTTTAAAGCTGATTTTTGTGAAAAGGCATATCCACATTCTTCACAAGTGTATGGTTTTTCTCCAGTGTGTGTTTGTATGTGCCTCACTAAATGTGATTTAAGTGAAAAAGCAGAGTCACATATTTCACATGAATATGGTTTTTCTCCAGTGTGTGTTCGCATATGTCTAACTAAATGTGACTTCAATGAAAATGCTGAACCACACTCTTGACAAGAATATGGTTTTTCTCCAGTGTGTGTTCGCAGGTGTCCAATCAAATGCGACTTTTGTGTAAATGAAGATTCACATTGTTGACAAGAATATGGTTTCTCACCGGTGTGTGTTCGTATATGTTTTCTTAAACATGAAGAATGTGAAAATGCAGATCCACACACTTCACAGGAATATGGTTTCTTTTCAGTGTGTTCTTGCATATGGAATTTTAAATCAGGATTTTTTTAATCAAAAAGTTTTTTCTGCAGTATATTTTTAAAATAATTTAACTTTTTTTTTTTGTTGCAAGAAAAATTGATGTATGGATTTTTATAATGTTCTGCACAACACTGTAAAAAGAAAATAATATTATTTAAGAAAGTATATAAAATTCAATGATAAACAGTTTGATCATCAAAAGCTCATTTGGGAAATTTCTTTTCATAAATTCACACAATAATAATTCAATTCAATAATAATGTTTTTGTTATTAACTTTTAAAAGAATCAGTAAATTGTTTAGACAAGTGTCACACTCTCACTCAAATCTCGTTATGATTCATAAACTCTTCACCGTGATCAAAAACGGCGGTAGAGGTCACTGACGGACATAGTGATAAACAATTATGTGACAAGGAATCAGATTTTTTTTGACAATTAGAAAGAACTGCAGACTGAAACTGTGGACACTTTCTTGAGCCCATCAAAAACATATCACTCCACATTCCCCAGTGGGAAATCTTTATTCTTATCAGCAGTCAGCTATGGATAACATTCAGAATATATCCTTTTGGGACCCAGCAACCTTATCTCACATATGCACAAAACATAGCCCAAAACAAATAATCCATAAACTTACAAAGAACTGAATACCACAGATCAAATATTTAATTTAATTTCTTTGTAAGTCCTCTTAACTAACATAAGGAAAAAGATCCCTCTTGTATATTTCTCTATATAAATTTTTCTCCATTTGTTGATTTTAGTCTTGTTTTTTACTCTTCTCGGTCAAATATGATGATTTTCATTTTTTGACCATTAGGAAGAATTTATGAATCATAACAAGATTTCACTTACAACTTAACATTCTCAAGAGAAAATAAAAGTATTGTGCACATTCTTAAGCTAGACCTAGGGCTTCAAAAACGTGGGGTAAATCTTTAAAAACTTCTTCTAAATTTTGGAGATCACTGGGAAAAGTGGAGTCTCCATAACTAAGACTTTCTTGTCCCCCCACAAAATCTCCTAAGATAAACCTATGACAAATGAAATCACAAAATAGATCAGCAAAGATCTGGCTATATAATTTGGGTATACATAAAAAAATCTGGCTATATAATCTGAGTATATATAACAAAATCTGGCAATATAATCTGGCTATATATAACAAAATCTGGCAATAAAATCTGAGTATATATAACAAAATCTGGCTATATAATCTGGGTATATATAACAAAATCTGAGAATATATAACAAAATCTGGCTATATAATCTGGGTATATATATCAAAATCTGGCAATATAATCTGGGTATATATAACAAAATCTGGCAATATTATCTGATTATATATATCAAAATCTGGCAATATAATCTGGGTATATATAACAAAATCTGAGTATATAATCTGAGTATATATAACAAAATCTGGCAATATAATCTGGGTTTATATAACAAAATCTGGCTATAACATCTGGCAATATAATCTGGGTATATATAACAAAATCTGGTTATAAAATCTGGCAATATAATCTGGGTATATATAACAAAATCTGGCTATAACATCTGGCAATATAATCTGGGTATATATAACAAAATCTGGTTATAAAATCTGGCAATATAATCTGGGTATATATAACAAAATCTGGCTATAAAATTTGGGTATATAATCTGGTTATATATAACAAAATCTGGGTATCAAATTTGGGTATATAATCTGGGTATATATAACAAAATCTGGCTATATAATCTGGGTATATATAACAAAATCAGGCAATATAATCTGGGTATATATAACAAAATCAGGCAATATAATCTGGGTATATATAACAAAATCTGGCTATAAAATCTGGCAATATAATCTGGTTATATATAACAAAATCTGGGTATCAAATTTGGGTATATAATCTGGGTATATATAACAAAATCTGGCTATATAATCTGGGTATATATAACAAAATCAGGCAATATAATCTGGGTATATATAACAAAATCTGGCTATAAAATCTGGCAATATAATCTGGGTATATATAACAAAATCTGGGTATCAAATTTGGGTATATAATCTGGGTATATATAACAAAAAACATATACAAATATTGTCATCATCATTATTATTAAAACAATAGTTGCTTTTACATTCCAAAAATCGAATTACCTCCATTATATATTTACCTTGCCTCATATTTTAATAACACATTTTTAATTAAAAGAAATTCAAATCTCTGGTCTAATAATAATATTTATAGATTTGTAAAACAAAAACAATTGTTCATCCCGAATAAGTAAGTAAGTTGGCGACTGTAGTCAATGGTGACCCGAAGGCTCTCCTTTCGATAGCTACTACACCAAGGTGTAGGGGAGGGCGCTACTCCTTTCCCTGCATTGCTCCACTTTACCCTTGATACATACCTTACAATGCTGAGTGTTAAGCAAGGCAGCATCAAGTATCATTTTTTGAGTCTTTGGTATGACTCGACCTGGGATTGAACCCAGGTCTCACAGGTCATTGGCGAACACCCAAACCATCATGCCAATGTCCGGTTCATCCAGAATAGCACACTGATAAATTATCTGAGATAATAATCCGAAAATAAATTATATAAAAATGTAATCTGTAGATTCACCATTTAGATAAGTGTAAATTTTAATCATTATATTTTAAAAAAAAATGAAATGAGATTTTCAAATTACATTTTTAACTCTGCAGCCATCCAATATACTTCTTATCTGGACGGAGAACATAAGAATTAGATTTCTATAGAATTTGGGATTGATTTATTCAGCAAACAGCAAAGTTGGCGATCTTAGTTGAGGCTGACCCAAAGGCTCCCTTTTCAATAGTTACAATGCCAAGGTGTAGCGGAGGGCATTACTCCTTTCCCGGGAATTGCCCCACTTTACCCTTAATTCTCACCTTATAATGCTGAGTGCTAAGCAAGGCGGCATCAAGTACCATTTTTTGAGTCTTTGGTATGACTCAACCTGGGATTGAACCCAAGTCTCCCGGACCATTGGCAAACACAAAATGAAGCAAATTACTCTTTTTTAGAGGGTGAATACATTTTTATATATTTTTTGAATTAATGCAAATTTTATTTCTAGAGTAATTTTAGTTTTGTTTTCTTTATTTAATGGCATATCAACCTTTGTGGGTTATTTAATTCCAAAGCCATCCGGTTGAAGAAAAGTAGAGGTACAATTTAGCCTATATCAGACGGTGGGGCGAAGGATAATAGGGTTTATCATTTCCTTTAAAAGATAAGTCCGAAAGTGAATGTTCGCTTATTAAGATGTCATAATCCTTCGCCAATGGTCTGGGAGACCTGGGTTCAATCTCAGGTCGCGTCATACCAAAGACTTTAAAAATGGTACTTGATACCTCCTAGCTTAACACTCAGCAATATAAGGTACTTATCAAGGGTAAAGTGGAGCAATCCAGGGAAAGGAGTGACGCCCACCCCTACACCTCGGTGTAGTAGCTATTGAAAAGGGAGCCTTCTGGTTGCTCTCGACTACAGTCACCAACTTAACTTACTTTTTACCAGTAATAATAATAATAAAATGGCCCGATTGACGATTTTTTTATTTTAAAAAGCTTTCCATTTGGGCACCTCTGGTGGTGTAACAGTTAGCAAGCTAGACTAACAAACCTACACGAGTGAGTTCGAGTCTCATTGGGTGCCCCATTCATATGACCTTGTGTCACATCGAAACAAAGAGCTTAGTAAATTACTAAAAAGCTTTTCATTTGAAAAGCAATCTCCGAAATACACTATTTTCAATTCTATGACAACATGAAAAATAAAATCAAGGTTTTTTGTTGTTGTTTTTTTCTAAATTTGTAGAAACGATATTTCCAGTAAAAAGAAAAAAGATTTGTTTCTTTAACAAGGTATGCTTAAACTTTGGAAAATCAATCTTTAAAAAACCAAAAAAACATCTGTATATTTATTGAATGTCAATTTTTCTTACTAAATTTTTCGAGATAAAATTTTCACCAAAGAAAAAAGTTCGGGGTTTTTTTTTGTTGTTTTTGATAGACAAATTAGTATCTGACGTTAAAAACGAAACAGGTCTATTTCTCATAGTCTAATTTTCATGGTCAGAATTTAAGTGATCAATTTTTATCATTAAGGGTTTTCGGACTATTGTCTTTATCTTTATTGTTATTCCCAACAACGTTTCGGCTGATATATCCTCCGGCCTTTTTCAGGTGTTTGTTTAACCTTTACGGAATTTCGAACGACGTTCTTTCGAAGTTCTGTGAAGGTTCCCGAGTTCGACAAACATCTGAAGAAGGCCGGAGGAGATATCAGCCGAAACGTTGTAGGACATAACAATAAAGATGAAGAGAAGAGTCCGAAAACCTTTAATGATAAAAATCATCAAGCTTCGTCTCAGAAATTTTGACAATTAAGAGATCAAAATAGAAAATATAGTGAGTGGCTAGGGTGGTAGTTAAAAAAAAAACGATTAAGGGAGGTAATTCAGTATTTGGAATGCCAAATTTTGTTTTTCAACAAAAGCAATATATATATATATATATATATATATATATATATATATATATATATATATATATATATATATATATATATATATATAAAATAAATATGTTTAACAAGATTAACAGCAGACAATTAAAAAGATAAATGAATAAGGAAATAAAATAAAATGATTACTAGTTCAGCCCAATGAAAATTATTTTCCATTAGACATGATTTTGAACATCGAAATTATGACAATAACAAAAGCATTTTCTCTTACATCAATTTACTTATCATTAAAATATTTGATTTTCTTTTAATAAATAATTAATCATTTTGAATAGATATTTTTCATTTCATGTTAGTAAAATTTATAATTGGATTGCAACAACTAAAAACGTCATATTTACAAAAATACAAAGAAAAATCATTCATTTTGTTATCGTCTTGTTAAGATTTCTCAATTAAAACAATTTCTTTTCTGTTCATTCAATTCATAAAAAATAATTTCCAAAATAAATGGCCCAAAGAAAAATAGAATTAGGAAAAAGAAAAAAAATCGTCAAATTAAATAGTTTTTTTAACAATAAAAGACAAATGAAATGCTAGGAAATTAAAATAATTTCAATTTATTTTCAAACAAAATGAATTAAGAAATTGTTCATTTTTAAAGAGAAAGTTAATTTAATTAATCCAAATTGAGATTTTTAAAGATTAATAGGATTAATATTTATTATCTATTTATTTTGATTAAAATTTAAAAACAACATAATTGTATATTAAAAAGTGTTCTTTTTTTATAAATTTTTAAAAATACGTAAAATTGCTCCTGGAAATGAGGAAATATTCAGCAAATTGTAATTTTTCACATACCTTTTAAAACTGGACTTTAAAAAAAAAACACACAATCAAAATAAAGAAGATGAATTTGTTATCAAATTATTTGGGGGTTGTGTCATTTTTATCTTCCTGTTAGGATTTTACAATCAACACAATTTCTGTTCTGGTCATCCAATTCATAACAAATAATTTCCAAATTAAATGGCACAAAGAAAAAGCGAATTAAGAAAAAGAAAAAAAAATCGCCAAATTAAATTGTTTTTAACAGCAAAAGACAAAGAAAATGTTAAACGGTGTCGATTAACAATATGTTCCTTGTGTAAAAAGATGCAAAACACGCCAACGTCAATTATTTACTAATTGAAGCAGTGTCACACGTCCCACCAAACGGACGATTGTGGCACAAGGCCTTTTTTAAGGTGGGTCCAGGTGCAAAATTGTTACCCAGACACGCCCCACATTCCCCAAAAATGTCTCGGGCCTCGTCGGAAATGGTTCCAAGCATTCAAGTGTATCTCTAAACATCAGTTATTTGTTTATACACAGTTAAATGTAAAAACAGTTCTATTTCGAACAATTCAGCTTACTACACGGTTTAGTTTTATTTGATCCATTGATAGGACCCTTCCAGGTACTACCACTCTGGACCAGAGTGGAGCTGGGAGTGATGGCAATGAAGGGGTACTCCACATTTCCCAAAGCTCCAGTATTATTGAAACCTCACCATCAGATTCTTTAGCGTCATAAACAGGACACTCGTTGGGGGAGACTTAACTCTCTGCAGAGATGCAGTCAGTATATTCTACAGTCCCAGCCGACAGAGCCATATTTGGATTAGAAAGTGATGCTTGATACTATAGAAGTGGCTACAAACTAGTGATTATTATTCTTAAATACGTGGAACATTCAATAAGTTTCCAGGCTTTTTTGTACAGGCATTTAAAATTGTCGTAGACTCTTGAAAATTCACTATGTTACTGCTATACATATTCTGAGATGACTGACCAATTTTTATGATTTCAGCTTCAAATCAACAGCTTCAGCAGCAATTGGAATACACCCTACTAAAGCTTGATTGTCACAGCTGGTGAATTTCAAAAATGCAAGCTAGACATGAGGACACTTTAGAAGAACGATATGCTATAAAATTCTGTTTTAAACTTGGAAAAAATCCCACAGAAACCTAAGGAATGCTTCAAACTGCTTTTCGACCATCTTGCATGAATCAACCATCAGTTTTTGAGTGGCATAAGAGATTCAAGGAAGGCAGCAAGTCTGTGAGGGATGATGAGAGGTGTGGGAGGAGTAAGGAAGTCAATACATCAGAGTTGATTGGCCAAAGGCTTAGGGTTAGGGTTACTATGTTGAGATTTTAAGGGAGTTCAGGAAGAGATTCTCTCAGAAGAGGCCAATACTCTTCAAATCGGGTCAGTGGCATTTCCAGCAGGACAATGCACCAGTCCACAACTCCATCCTTGTCACAGACTATTTGATCAAGATGGGCATCAATACAGTTGCTCACCCTCCTTATTGTCCAGACCTTGCTCCCAGTGACTTTTGGTTATTCCCTCAGCTCAGGGGCTGTCGTTATGAGACAATTGAGGAGATAAAAGAGGCTGTGGCGAAGGTCATTGACACGCTCACACAAGAGGACTTCCATGGGGCCTTCCAGAAGTCACTGGAACAGTACAACAAGTGCATTGCAGCCGGAGGAGATTACTTCGAAGGGGACTGGAGTTTCATGTGTGTACTATCAATAAAAGTGCCCATATGAAAAAAGTCTGGAAACTTATTTAATGATCCTCGTAAAATTGTTACTTCAAAATATGAATATATGGAACATTGAGAAAATTGTTATTTTTTGGTTACAAGTAACTGACTCCATTGTTGTTCTTCTTACCTCATTTAACTTGTTGGCATCTTCTTCTGTGAATTTAAGGAAGGAAGGACAGAGATGAAGATACCTTTTAATTTCCAACTTTATTTTAGAGTTTTAATTACTATACTGTGGTGTGGAGAGTTTTCCTGAACCAGTAGAAATATGTTGTTTCCCAAATAAAGCAATGAAATATATTTATCATTTTTGGTGGTGGTGAGTTTTAAGGTTGGTGGTTATGTGCAGTGGGTGTTTTTCAAAAGAGGCCGTTGCTACAGGAGACACAACCTGCCACAAGTCCGAGACTGGGTGAGCATGTGTGTAACCTACCAGCAGCAGCAGCTAAGAGGAGGAGCTCCATCTAGTATCAGAGGTACGGCTCAAGTGAATGAAGTTCTCTTTAGCGCATAAAAGACCCTTTCTTTAAACATTCTGGCTTCCTGGCAGAGGCTTCTGGGAACTGCTACACTTATTGAATTTTTTATCTTATTTTTATTTATCTCTGAACATTTGAGTATAGATAATTTCTATTAAGAATAGTTAATTGAAGTTATAAGTGTTCAGGCATAATTATCATTAGTTACTTGAAATTATATTTCTTGAAAAAAAAAAAAACATTTTGGCATTAAATCAACAAAAGTTGGCCAACCACAAAACCAATGACCCAACCAACCTATCAACTGATTCCAACAACTTCTGGAAGACCCCATGGGAGTCCTCTTGGGTGAGTGTGTCAATGACGTTTGTCACAGCAAGGTCTGGACAATAAGGAGAGTGAGCAACTGTCTTGATGCCCATCTTGGTCAAATAGTCTGTGACAAGGATGGAGTTGTGGACTGGTGCATTGTCCTGCTGGAAATGCCACTGACCCGGTTTGAAGAGTGCTGGTCTCAACACAGTATTCCTTGTTGACTGTCTGTCCAGTAGGAACCCACTGCATGTAGATCATGCCAGTGCTGTCAAAAAAAGGGATCATCAAAAATTTGTGGGTGGATTTGCTCTGTCTGGCTTTCTTGGATCTAGGAGAGCCAGCATGCTTCTACTGGGAACTCTGTCTCTTGGTCTCTGGGTCATAGCAGTAGATCCAGCTTTCATTGCAAGGCATAGGAAGTACCATGACCATCCAATCCAGACAATTCAAAAAATTAAAGTGACGGTAACAGACTCTGAAAAAGTATTTCTACAAATGTTATTCTAGAATAAAAATGAAAAACTTTCCAAATTAAAAAGGGTTTTCTGCAAGAACAGGTATAACTTTTCAAAATCATTTTTAATAATTTAAATTCTATGAGGACATTATAAGAAATATATTTTCCCCTATGTAGAAATGCTTTATAAGAAATGCTTTCAGTCTTGATTTGATTTTAAGATTGAAAGACAAGCGAGATAATTCTTGTGGTTTTCTGGAAGATCATAAAATTTTCTGAGTTGGGATAGCTATAACTCAATTGACTCCAAACTAATTTCACTTTCATCAATGGGTAAATATAAGGGTATTTTATCAAAGAACAGTTCATGTTAAAATGTCTTCTTTTCCAATAATTTGCTTACAGACACTTATTTTGAGAACAGATATTCAATAAACAATTTTTACCATTTTCTGGTTGTCACGAGAATTGAATATCTACCCAACCCCTCTGTCATAGGCAGGATGTGACACAAGATCAATTTTTAAAAGGAGTAAAGCTGATTTGAATTCAGTTTTCCTTCTCCTAGCCTGTTTGCCTTAAAAACGCTAAAGAAACTAGCCTACTAATGACTCATCAGAGTTAGGAGAATGGACGGAATTCATGTCTTTCCTGAAGGAATTCGCATGAAATAAAATGAAATAGCCTCATCCAGGATTTGAAATCAGATCACCAATTCCATTTCCAAGGATTAAAACCATTTCACTTCATATGGTTCGAAATATAAAATTGAATATCTAACAATATGTTATTAAATACATTATGATTATTATTATTATTATTGTGGTAAAATACATTTTGAATTTCGAGTATTTCATTTTATAGATTATATTACAAAGTGTTGTAAAAATTAGAAATCCAGGAAAGCTTTGATGATAATAGTTATAACAGTTTAGTTTAGTTTTATGGCATATCAACCTTTGGAGGTTATTTAATGCCAAATCCTCTTTATACATATATATTAAATATACAGGATTTGGTTTGGTAGGGTTTTATGGCATATCAACCATTGTAGGTTATTTAATGTCAAATCCTCTTTATACAAATATATTAAATATATAGGATTTGGTTTGGTAGGGTTTTATGGCATATCAACCATTGTGGGTTATTGCAAATTATAAGTATTAGAGAGAAATACTTGAAACAATACAAGTGTATGCAAATTATTAGTATTTGATAGGAAACCTTGTCAGCAAGGCTTGAGATCCATTTGTCTTCATCCTCTGCAAAAGGTTAAGAATCTCTTCCAAAAGGAGCTTTTTAGATTTGTGCTTTGTTTATTTTCCATGAGTTAAAAATAATGAAAAAGATTTTTTAAGTGCAGGTCTTTTTTTTTTCTTTTTTGCCAGGGTATTATATTTTCTCTTGAGTTAGTTTCTATTAAAATTCAGAAATAAAACATGAGAATATTTCAAATTAGAATTTGAATTAAATTATATAAAATTTAGTGTCCTGTAAGAAGAAATAAGTAAAAACGAAAGACAAAACTATCAGGATGAAAATGTAAAAATTTTTTAAAAATTAAGTAGCAAAATTTGTAAATTCTGTTACCTTAAAATTTCTAAGGAAAATATTTTTTTTTAAAACAAAAGCTAAGTTGTCTCATTTATAACAATATAAGATTTTCATTGGTGCTAAAAACTTGTGACGAATATGACACATTTTTTTATTTAGGAAAATGCAATTTTCTTTTATGACAACATAAAAAACTTATATACTTTGAAAGAAATTGAAAAGTCAGTACAAAGAGAACTTTCAGAATGTCAAAACTAAAAGTAAACAGTCTTTGGGGTTTGTCAGAGCATTGATCAGATTAAAATCATGACATTTCTTGCCTACCTATTAAGGTTAAATGATCAGAAATTTGATTTTTGTTTTGGTTAAAGTGAAAATAAATACTCCCTACAACAAGACATGGGCTGGGATCCTTAATTATCCGAGCCCCTATATTGCGGTTCGATTGGATGACCAATCAAAATCTGATATGTGGAAGGTATACTCTTCCCACAAACGTAGATCAGCACATTTGATTGGCTGACCAGTCAAAAAGTAGTAAAAGTATGCAAAATGATATGTGATTGGTTAGTCAATGAGGAATGTTTGTTGCTAGAAGAATCCTCAATAAAAATAGATGTTTTTTGGGGTTAGCTGAGAGAAGAGATCTGAAGTCTTTACCAAAAACAAGAGAATAAGAAAAGAAATCTCTCCAAGAACTAAAGCCTCTCCAGTAAAAGCCTCACTCTCCGAAAAATTGAATAAGATAGAAAACCTGCACCAGCCAAATACCCCAATTTCCTATCTCTCAAACACAACAAAAGCGACAATTCTCTCCATCAATATATATTTATTACACCATTGTTTCAATTGTTAATTGTTAACAGAGAGTTTTTCTTGTCTTTGAGTTGCCAACACCCAGGTAACTTGCTCCAAAAAACCAACCTGATCGTCCGAATAAGTTCTGAATAGATTATGTCATTCCCCATCAGTGGATCTTTCAAACACAATGTGAGCACAGAGGGAGTTGATAAACCAACTACCCAGAAATCCATGTGGTTGTCACGGAAGCAAGGCTGCCACAATAGAGTACCGTGACAAGTATAGTATCACAGCCTCCATTAATAGAAGTCTTTGATTATAATTTTGAAATGTTTTCCTTCCACGAAACATTTCTTTTTAAATGAATCTCTTCTTTTAATAGGATTCTTAATTTGAAGCTGCATAAGTTTATCAAAATAATTATAATTTGATAAATTTAATAGATTTTTTTTAAACAATTTTAAATACCCTTAGGAGGAGATTTCAGTGCAAAAGCAATGGAGATATGGCAGGATCCGAAGAGAGTGTAAAAATAAAAATCAATCTAAGTCAAAAGATCATGTTTCATATACATTGCAAAAAGTAGTCATCAGCTTCAAAATGAACAAAATTTAAACCATTCATAAACATTGCAAAAAGTTGTCTAAATTTCTGAGATAAAGATTGGTGATTTTTATAATCAAGGGTTTACAGGAATACTTAACACTTGTACCCGGTTATGGCTAACGGAATCAGAACAGGCAACCCCCATGGATTCAATAAAGGACGTAGTTCGAAATTTAGTGAAGGTTCCCGAATTCGACAAACACCTCAAGAAGGCCAGAGGACATATCAGCTGAAACATTGCAGAAATAACAATAAAGATGAAGACAATAGTCTGAAAAACCTTAATGATAAAAATTAAAAAATAGATTCAAAATAAAACTCTTTTTCAGTATTTGTTTTGTCTTTCTATACAAATCATCACAATTTTTAAAATTATGGCCGTCACAAGAAAATGTGTTAATTTTACATATTTACCCAACCCCTCTGTTCGGGCAGGATATGACACAAGGTCAATTTTTTTAAGCGGAGTTTAACAGGTTTGAATTCAGAGTTTTCCTTCTCCTAGACTAGTTGCCTCACCAAGGCTGAAGAACCCAGTCTGTCCTACTATTTACCCATAGCTGGAGGGAGAATAATTGGATTCATACCTTTCCCAAGGGTATTAGTGCTATGTGAAATGTAATCAGTCCAGGATTTGAACTCATGTCGCCGTGTCCAATTCCTACGACAATAACCATTACACCACAGGCACCTCCTAAAAAGTGTGTTAATTTTAAAAGGAGTCATATAAGCCAGTCAGACTTGAATCATAAACCTGTACATAACAAAATTCAGATAACAGGAATCCAATGAGTAACACCCTTTATTGAAGACAGTTTTCAGTCATGACCATATATGGTTACAGATATAATTTGTTTCTGGTCATGTGATTAACTAAGTATTTGGAAATAAAATAGATTGCAGAACCATCAAATATTAGACAAGGAATAATTTTTCAATGAAGATTATTTGAGACTGAGATTAGAGTGTAGTATATGTTCTTCCTCGGTTGTTTTGTTAGCTTTGGAAAGGAGTAGCACCCTCCCCTACACCTTGGTGTAGTAGCTATTGAAAAGTGAGCCTTCTGGTCACCCTTGGCTAAGGTCGCTAACTTCACTTTTTTTTTTATACAATTGATACATTTCTATGGGCTGAAATTTCATCAGAAATCCATTTATGACCCTTAAATAGTTCTCTGCTGAAAATAATTTAATATTAGACTTTTGGCGCTTGTAAAAGTACACATCTTTTTTTTTAAATTACAATTAAAATCAGACTTTGGAGGAATATTAACAGCACTTGGCTGGATAAAACTAAATAAAATGAATATGACTGGGATTTTTACTTCTAAAAATGGAACTATACATCACTCATCTGATATACTGGAAATTAACTTGTTTTAGAATATATATATATATAAATAGAATATTCTATTTCAGTAGTCTCATTTATATACAGAAAATATTTTAGCATTTTTAACCCCCAAAATAGGTATTTTCATGGTTGTTACCTTAAAATTTGGTTATAAAAAATAAAATTTTACTGAAATAATCATAGAGATATGAGATGCATTCAATAAGTTTCCAGACTTTTTTGTACAGGCATTTAAAATTGTTGTAGACTCTTGAAAATTCACTATGCTATTGCTATATATTTTATGAGATGACTGAACAATTTCTATGATTTCAGGTTCAAATGAACAGCTACAGCAGCAATTGGAATACACCCTACAAAAGTCTGATTGTCACAGCTGGTAAATTTTAAAAATACAATCTGACTCTGTAGAAGAGCGATATACAATAAAATTGTGTTTTAAACTTGGATAAAATGCCACAGAAACCTAGGGAATGCTTCAGACTGCTTTTTGAACATCTTGCATGAATCAACCATCAGTTTTTGAGTTGCATAAGAGATTCAAGGAAGGCAGCAAGTCTGTGAGGGATGATGAGAGGTGTGGAAGGGGTAAGGAAGTCAATACAACAGAGTTGATTGGCCAAATGGTTAAGGTTACTATGTTGAGGTTTTAAGGGAGTTCAGGAAGAGATTCTCTCAGAAGAGGCCAGTACTCTTCAAATTGGGTCAGTGGCATTTCCACGAGGTCAATGCACCAGTCCACAACTCCGTCCTTGTCTATTTGACCAAGATGGACATCAAGACAGTTCCTCACCCTCCCTATAGTCCACACCTCGCTCCCTGTGACTTTTGGTTATTCCCTCAGCTCACAGGCTGTCGTTATGAGACAACTGAGGAGATGAATCAGGCTGTGACAAAGGTCATTGACATGCTCACACAAGAGGACTTCAATGGGGCCTTCCAGAAGTTGTTGGAACAGTACAACAAGTGCATTGCAGCTGGAAGAGATTACTTCGATGAAAGTCTGGAAACTTATCATATACACCTCATATATCACTAAATCTTTCAGTCCAAAAAGTCAGAACTTTTCTGGGAACCGTCGGGCTATTTTGCTTTAGATGAACATATACCTGACCTCGAAAGCCATTTCTAAAATGGCACCATAATATTAATGAGGAATTTGCACCCATAAATTTTACCATAAATTTTTCATCCGTCGACTTAAAATATGTCTGCCCTAAAATTCAAGATTAAGAATATGTACAAGCCTTTAACACTAACAATCTTCAAAAACAGCCAATGTCTGGCACAAGGCCAACTGTTTATTTAAAAAACATATAATTTCTATTTCAGTTTATGATATTTGCTGGAGTAAAAACAAATTGAACAATATAAACTTGTAAAACGCCAAACAGACAATAATTTTGTCCGTACCAGAAGAAAATCTTTTGGAGTAAACAGCACCGATTATCAAAGACGAATTGATCAATAGTTTATACCAGGCCAAACAATTGAAAATTTAGCAAAATTCTTACATCAGTTACCAAGCCAACTAATAATGGAACGATACCATATCTTCCTGATGTTCTCTAACAAACAAAGGCAGATGAGACTTGCATTTTCTTCACAAACAAAATTGATTTTTTTTACAAAGGTCTGTTCTACGTGTGCCAACTGAATGTCACTCTCGTTCTTGTTCACTTCTAACACACCTACTCTCAAAGCTGCTATCTGTTGTTGTTCATGTGCTCACGAATGAAAATGAATAAGCAATGCCAATATTACATATTGTACGCTTACATAACCAACATGTTAAGTAGCACAACTTTTTTACATCAGATAAGAACAAATTGTCTCACCTGTCTTACAAAAGTTGTCACACCTTTGAAAGCGAGTGACCAAAGGTTTCATTCTAATTCCAAGATTATTAAACAATTCATTTAGCACTTAAAGTAAATGGGAGAAGCCAATTTCTTAAAAGAAAACATTTCTGTTGTAGAACTCTGAAACCTTCTCAGAACGTCGAACTACATCCTTTATTGAATCCATGGGGGTTGCCTGTTCTGATTCCATTAGCCATAACCAGGTACAAGTGTTAAGTATTCCTGTATTGTTACTTGCCTTCAGTCAGGACTGAACATACAACCTTCAGATGATTGTCTCCTTAGAAGCTTAGGGAACCAACACCTATAACTGTTACACGATGTGTCTTACTGGACAATTCAGAGTGAATTTTTGGGACTTATAAACTTAATGTTCTTATTTGACAAGAATTACTACTATTATGTATGATTTTTTACCTGTGCTCATATTCAGATTCAGCTGAAACGTTGTGAAATTAACAATAAAGATGAAGACAATAGTCCGAAAACCCCTAATGATAAAAATCATCAAGCTTTATCTCAGAAACTTAGACAACAAACACCTGAAGAAGGCCGGAGGACATATCAGCCGAAACATTGTGGAAATGACAATAAAGATGAGGACAATGGTCCGAAAAGCCTTAATGATAAAAATCATCAAGCTTCATCTTAGAAATTTAGACAACATTTCTATTGTACGAGGATAATTGTATTCATAAAATAATTCAGGTTAGAATTCACAATCATGACAAAAATAATTTAAAAATTAGAGATTTATTCCAGGCATAAAAAGTATCAGAAAAAGCAGACGTTAGAGTTTCACAGAGAATTAATGTAAAGATTTTTCTCCATCGGCACTTCTACTTCTGTGTGCATACATATGATGTTCAATAATTATAAATGGAAATATGTGATATGATCAAATATGGTCAGGCAATTTTATAAAAGGATATCATATGCTCTATCATGTGTCTGGAAAACAGACATAAACCTTGGAAAGTTTTTAGCTTTCTTTAGAGAGTACATTTCAAAATCATATTTATTGGAGACAAGTCAGATGAGCCAGCGTCATCCTGACTGCAACCAATGAGGAATCCAAGTCAGATGAGGTAGGGTCATCCAGACTGCAATCAGTGGAGAATCCATGTCAGATGAGCCGGAGTGATCCAGACTGCAATCAGTGGGGAATCCATGTCAGATAAGCCAGAATCATCCAGACTGCAGTCTGTAGGGAATCCAAGTCAGATAAGCCAGAGTCATACTGACTGCAGTCTGTGGGGAATCCAAAACAGGTGAGCCAGGGTTGTCCTAACTGCAGTCAGATAAGCCAGGGTTGTCCTAACTGCAGTCAGATAAGCCAGAATTATCCAGACTGCAGTCTGTGGGGAATCCAAGTCAGATAAGCCAGAGTCATCCTGACTGCAGTCTGTGGGGAATCCAAAACAGGGGAGCCAGGGCTGTCCTGACAGCAGAATCTAAAATTTCTATGTCTGAATGCAGACTTCAAATGATGGCATAAGACACAGATTCCCTGTACACATTGAAAATGATTAAATATTCTCATCGTTTTTCATTTGACTTCCTCAAGTATTTGCAAACATTAAAACGACTTTTGTCTATTTTTCTGGGGATAGAGATAGTCTAATATCTTGTTGCTGAATCTGTCAGCAACTAATATGCATATCTTGTTTTTAATTATTTTCTTTTTTTCTTTAAAAATTTGAATGTATCAGCGAGTGACATTAATGGCCACAGTATATTTCCAATCAATGAAATAATATCTATTGTTGATATCTTCATGGATTATAAGTGAGAATAGCGAGAGAAATATTTACAAAATTATTATCTTTTTAAAAGGCATATTTCTATTATATCAGTTGATGAATTTCCAAATAAATGTGAAGAAAATAAAAGTGAGCTTTTATAACAGTATACTAATAAGATGTTTTAGTATACTGACACTGAAATATTGTTTAACTAGTGACTGGGACCATCTGTAGCAAAAACAGCACACTAGTTAATAATAATATTAGGTAGTAAAGTTGGCGACTGTAGTCGAGGGTGACCAGAAGGCTTCCTTTTCAATAGCTACTACTAGGTGTAGGGGAGGGCGCTACTCCTTTCCCTGGATTGCTCCACTTTACCCTTGATACGTACCTTATATTGCTGAGTGTTAAGCAAGGAGGTATCAAGTACCATTTTTAAAGTCTTTGGTATGATACGACCTGGGATAGAACCCAGATTTCCCAGATCATTGGCGAACACTCTACCCACTGGGCCAATGAGCCGGTTATAATAATAGTAATGATTAGTTGATAATAAGCCACACATGTTGGAGTTTACATATGCATCGTTTTGTCATTTCTTTTCAAGTCATAAATTGAACAACTGAATAACAAGATGATTGGGAGAAATTCTCTTTTAAATTAGGAAAAAAACTTTTGTAATTTAATGACCGAGGGATTTCATTTTATATATCTTACCTTTGGGTTTAGTTAGGCTGAGAACCTTTTGCTTTGCGCATGGGTTAGTTAGGTGCAACATGAGCGCTGGTGTTCACACGCGCGTGCGGAGTGGACATGTCATTCAGAGATGTCACAATAGAAACCCCAGATAGAAAATGTGACCGCGGGATGTGAATGACATCATGCACCAGAAGTGTGTGCGGAGGATTTTGGGGATTTGAAAAAAAGTCAGAGTGGAGTTCTAGCATCCGAAGAAGACGGTTGACTTTCGGAGCTCACCAAGGCCTTACAGTGGGTGCTGCACGTGGTGGGGGGGGAGGCAGATAGAAAAGTCGTCATAGAAAGATTGTGCCTCTCTCTTCCTCATGATGAAAAACCTTTTAACTCAAAAGTAATAAAAAGTTTCGTACCTGAACTGAGAAGTCGTAAAGTTTTTCGTGCTTCGTGATTCCTATGTTATCTATATATGAGTTATAAACATTCTATGTCCATTTCACATATTCCTGTATGGCTACGTAACACTTTTATGGAGACTTTTCTAATATTTTAGCAAGTCTAGGGAAAGTTTTATTGAAGTGATTTATAGTGTCAGCATTTTAAACTGAAAACAACATTCACCAAAGATGATCCCAAAGTAGTGGATGAAGCAATAAATCTATTTTTGAAAAAGTTAGGTTTCTTTGGTGACGTAAGCACAGAAAAAGCCAAATCTCTGCAGCATAGTCAGGAGCAGGCAGCAAGAGGCATTGGTCTCTATGTGAGCTCAAATAAAGATAGTTCATGTGTTTCAATCAAGATGGAGCCATCTCCTTGTTAAAAAGCAAACCTTAGAAATTAGTAGACCAGTTTATATACCTCAGTAGCAATATCTCATCTACTGAAAATGATGTCAGTAATACACATAGTTAAGACATGGTCTAGTATTGACAGGTTAGCAACCACATGGAAATCTGATCACTCAGTAAAATAAAATTGGAATTCAAGGTATAACTATGTCAGTTCTATTGTATGGCTTCTAACAAAATGCCTGGAAGGATGCTGCGTACTGTTTTAAAGAAATCCTGGAAGCAGTAACCAAATGAACAGCTACTAAGCTCCCAAATAAGACAATCTGGTCACACAGCTGGTGAAGTGAGGACAAATGCATGAGTGATGTTCTCCTATGGACGCACCAGCATTGGCCCACCAGCAAAAACTTATAGGCATAAGCTCTGTGCGGACACTAGATGCCGTCTAGAGGTTTTGACAAGAGCAATGACCTATAGGGAAAGATGTCAAGAGAAAATCAAGGGAATCTGCCTTGATGAGAATGGTTTTTAGTTTAAAGTTAAAGCAAAATACTTGAGAAGTCAACATGTTATAAAGAAAGTTTTTTTTTAGTGTCTGCGTTTTACAAAGACAATGAGGAACTGAAATTTCATATTCATTATAAATATATTGTTTCTTTATAGTGTGTTTGCATGTGCACTTTCAAATTATATCTTGTCGAAAATTTAGATCCACACGCTTCACATGAGAAAGGTTTTTCTCCTGTATGAGTTTGTATGTGAGTTTTTAAAGTATAAGTTCGAGAAAATTTTAGACCACACACTTCACAAGAATATGGTTTCTCTCCTGTATGTGTCTGCATATGTCTTTTTAGAGATGCATTCTGTGAAAATGCATATCCACATATTTCACAGGAATAGGGTCTCTCTCCTGTGTGTATTCGCATGTGCACTTGTAAATCAGCTCGAGAAGAAAATTTTGAATCACATACTTCGCATGAGAAAGGTTTTTTTCCAGAGTGATTTTGCATGTGGATTTTTAAAGCCGAAATCCTGGAAAACTTTAAATTACATACTTCACAAGTATAAGGTTTCTCTGTAGTGTGCATCTGCATATGCCTCTTCAAAGATGCATTTTGCGAAAATGCAGATCCACATACTTCACAAGAATATGGTCTTTCTCCAGTGTGTATTCGCATATGCACTTTCAGATCAGAGCTCGTGTAAAATTTAGATCCACACACTTGACATGAAAAAGGTTTCTCTCCAGTATGTGTTAACATGTGCATTTTCAAATTAGAACTCTGTGAAAATGCAGCAGCACACAATTCACAAGAGTATGGTGTCTCTCCAGTGTGTGTTCGCATATGTATTTTTAAACTTGAATTTAGGGAAAATACAGCAGTACATAAATCACAACCATATGGTTTCTCTCCAGTATGTGTTCGCATATGCACTTTTAAATGTGATCTTGTAGAAAGTTTCAATCCACAAACTTCACAGGAGAAAGGCTTCTCTCCAGTATGGATTAACATGTGAGTTTTTAAAGTTGAAGTCCGGGAAAATTTAGAACCACACACATCACAACAATAAGGTTTCTCTCCAGTGTGTGTCTGAATATGTCTTTTTAAAGAAGAGTTCTTTGAAAATGCAGCTCCACATACATCACACGAATATGGTCTTTCTCCAGTGTGTACTTGCATGTGGTTATTTAAATATGATTGCTGGGAAAATGACATTCCACATACTTTACAAAAGTAGGGTTGGTCTTCACTGCGTGTTTTTATAGATACTTCTAACGGTGCATCCTGTGAAAATACAGATTCAGGAACTTGAGATGAAGATGATTTTTCACCTGGGAGTGTTTCCATCTTGAAAGTCTGAACACAAAAATATTGTCTTTTTTTAAAAAAATCTGCTTAGATGTGAATTTTAAGGTCGGACAGGAAATATAGTCACAGATGCATCACAAGTATATATATATATGTATATATTTTTGCTTTTAAAAGAAGATTGATTGCTGGAATAAGAATTGAAATGATGTCAAATGTACATCTAAAATCAAAATTACACAGAATGTTTTGCTATCTTTTCATCAGTAGGACAAGGCAGATACAAAAAACGTTTTTATAAATCAGAATTAAAAAGTTATGATAGGTAACTGGATAGAAATGAAAAGACTGATATAGCTAGATCTATGAAGAAGCTTATAAATAGATATGAATAGTCTAAGATTTTTTTTCTCTTCCGTGCGCATCTGAATATTTCCACGTGTCAAACTTTTCCATATCCACAAATGTTTTTGAAAAACATATTCTCTCCCATGTGAGAATATCTTTTTAAAAGAATTGACTGAAGATGAAGATCCACTGATTTTATAAGAATATTATTTCTCTTCAGTTTGAAAAGCAATTCTGAAGCACAAACCATTTGAAAAAGCAAATCACACAGATATTATTCCTCACCATTTCTTATGTGATTTGTCAGATATGAATTTTGTCAAAAAAGGTTTTCTCTTCCCAGTCACGAATAGGCTTTCCACAGTGGACATTGAAAATGTTCTTTAAAAGCATCCATACATGAACCAAGTGTTCGTTTCTTAACGATAGAAAATCTGTAAAAGAAACATAGGTTTATATCACAATAAAATTCAGGAAAAGTACGTTTAAATTTACAAGATAAGAAATTATTATTTATTTACCTTATCCATATATATATATATATCATGGAATATTGTGTTTAGTTTGTAAAAAATGCGAATACATTTATGGATGAATAATTCATTTTTGAATCAATGTACAATGAGATTATATGAGGAATGATGGATAATTTTAGGGAATATGGTATAAGGACATAAGTTACAGAGTTCCATATAAGAAAAAACTAGAAACTACCTGGTTCACAAAGGCTCCAATTTACATGAAATTTACTTGTCTTAAGAATAGTTATTGGAGTTTGGTAAGAATACTTGAAACCATAACACATCACTCAATAAGTCCCCAGCCTAACAAATAAAACAACAACTTTTAGGCAAAATTCAACTTTATTCATCTACATAGTCTCCTTCTAGGGTGATACACTGATTCCAATGTTTTGAGATCTGCAAACAACCAGTAGTCACAGGGGTGTCAGATGTGGAGAAGAGAGTGGGCATGGAAGCAATTCAAAGTGCAATTCATGTAGTTTTGCCATTGTTACAATTGACTTGTGACACAATGTGTTGTCTTGGTGAAAGAGCACTTTTTTCTTCTTCATTTGTGGCCATTATCTGGTGATTCATTTCCTTCAAATGCACCAATAATGCTATATAATATACACTATTGATGGCCCTTTCTTTCTCAAGGTAATCAATAAACAAAATACCTTGCACATTCCAAAATAAGGAGGCCCAAACCTTGCCTGCTGATGTTTGCGTCTTTGTTTGCTTTGGACAGCTTTCACCGGCTGCTGTCTACTCAGCTGACTGCTGATTTGACTCTGGAGTGAAGTGGCGGATCCATGTTTCATCCATTGTCACATTTATGTAAAAACTCTTTTTTGTTGCGTAGAAACAGTTTCAAAAAATGCTCTGAATTGTCAACACGTTTTTGATTGACTGTGAGCAAATGTGGCACCCACTTTCAACACAGCTTTCTCATTGACAAATGTTCATGCAAAATGGTGAATGCACTGCCTTCGGATATTTTCAACTCCTCTGCTATTGCACACAATTTCAATTTATATGTAGTTTTAGGGTGGATGTTCTCCCAGAGTGTTGAACCTGGGATTGAACCAGGAATCTTTAGATTTCAGTCTAAAGTGCTTGCTACACCACTTCCCTCTTTGCGCTCCTCCTCCACTTTCCTCCTTCTCTCTCTCTCACTCTCCTTTTTTTTCTCTCTCTCTCTCTCTCTCTCTGTGCTTCTTCTTTCATTCCTCTTCCACCTTCTTTCCTGCTTCTGCTTCTCGCCGAGAAAAAGTGACGACAAAAAAAACGAGTCAGTTTTTATTCACGTCACTCTACCCATAATCCATTTCCTTAGCCTATAAAAATTCCAGTTGGGGGCCTCCTCTCTTTTTTCCTTGAAACAGCGGTGAGTATTTTTCTTTTCTTTCACCCCATAATGGCGGTGTTTCTTCCTTCGTATCAGATTACTGACCTGCACGCCAGACACAAATGAACCCTCTTTTGTCGAGAGCTACCGTTAGTCTCACTTTCATGTCCACATTAGGATCACTCAAAATGAATTTGTGGAGATTTTTGGTGTTTTCTGGAACAACTGCCAAATTTGGGCAACCTGAGCATCAGCATCATTTTTGTCTGTACGACCGCATTTAAAGTCAGCATACCACTTCTTAACCATTATTTCTGATGGAGCAGAGTCCGAATAACACTTATCAAGCCATTGATTTGCTTGAACAGTATTTTTTCCCATCAGAAAGCAATGCTTTATCAACACATGAAATTCAGATTTTTCCATTGTTTTGAAAATTTGCAACTGTAACGTCACTTAGATAACTGTAATTTGTAAACTTATAATCCGATTGGGCTCAAATTTTGACACGTGCCATTTGAAGGTTAGCGCTTTATAAAAATTATATGGATTTTTTATTAGTGGCGCCATCTATATGTCAGGCCTGGGACTTATTGAGCGATGTGTTATAATGGTGAGCAAACAGATTATTAGAATTAAATAGAATTATTAATATTAGTAAGTAAGTAAAGTTGTCTCCCTTTAGTCGAGGGTGACCTGAAGGCTTCCTTTTCGATAGTTACTACACCAAGGTGTAGGGGAAGGCGCTACTCCTTTTCTTGGATTGCTCCACTTTACCCTTGATCCGTACCTTACAATGCTGAGTGTTAAGCAAGGAGGCATCAAGTACCATTTTTTGAGTCTTTGGTATGACTCGACCTGGGATTGAACTCAGGTCTCCCGGGCCATTGGCGAACACTCTAACCGCTAGGCCAATGTCCGGTATACATTAATATTAATAAGACATAAAATTATTTGACTATAGGGAAATTATTAATAAGACTTGAAGTTATAATTGTTGATCAGGGATTATTATCATTAATTATTTAAAACCATAAAATCGCTTTAAAATTATGATTGTTTGATAAGAATATTTGAAACAAAGGATTTTTAAATAGAAATAAATACTTGCAACCATATAACTGTGTATATAAATTATTTGTATTTGATAGGAATACTTGATATCATACAACTGTGTGCCAACAAATGATTTAGAAATTTCTGTTAATGCAATAGAACATGGAATATATTCATTTGTAATCCAAATATTTATAATTGAATATAATTTTGGCATCGATTTGGGTTATCTAATGCCAAATCCTTTTTATACATATATATTAAATATATATGATTTGGTTTGGTTGGGTTTTATGGCATATCAACCCTTGTGGGTTATTTAATGCCAAATCCTCTTTATACATATATATTAAATATATATGATTTGGTTTGATTGGGTTTTATGGCATATCAACCATTGTATGTTATTTAATGCCAAATCCTCTTTATACATATATATTAGATATATATGATTTGGTTGGGTTGGGTTTTATGGCATATCAACCATTGTAGGTTATTTAATGCCAAATCCTCTTTATACATATATATTAAATATATATGATTTGGTTGGGTTGGGTTTTATGGCAAATCAACCATTGTAGGTTATTTAATGTCAAATCCTCTTTATACATATATATTAAATATATAGGATTTGGTTTGGTTGGGTTTTATGGCACATCAACCATTGTAGGTTATTTAATGCCAAATCCTCTTTATAAATATATATTAAATATATATGACTTAGTTGGGTTGGGTTTTATGGCATATCAACCATTGTATGTTATTTAATGCCAAATCCTCTTTATACATATATATATTAAATATATATGATTTGTAAAGTCATTTTGTAGATACATTTTTAAATAAGCTTGAGTTCATTCTTTTGTGCACAGTTAAATGGTTTCAAGTATTTTTATGTAACAGTAACAATGTAACATCAGTCCTTTGTTTGCACATAGTGAAGTGCTTACAAGTATTGCTATTTAACATTAATTATTCTATTATTTCAACACTATTCATTCATATGAACACAATTAAATGATTCCAAGTATTTTTATGTATCACTAACAATTCAATTAAACATCACTCATTTGTTTGCACACATTGAAATGGATATGATTTGCTAGTGAATAATTTGTAGGTAATTTCATTTTTAAATGATATACAATTAATTTGTTAGGATATCAATATTGCTATTGTTTCTACACAGTTAAATAGTTTCAGTTATTGCTATCTAACACTAATAATTCTATTCAATATTAATCATTTGTTTACACACAATGAAGTGGTGTCCGGTAAGGTATAAAATGTAAACAAACGAAAGCTACTACTTAATGCCTTATAATTCCTGAGCTGACGTTGTTCGGTTGTTGGCTGACCGTTATGATACTATATATATATATATGTATGTATGTATGTATTAAACACACACACACACACACATGTGATATATAAACGAGGGTTGTTCAAAATGTTCTAAGATTCACTGAGATTTTAGATTTGTTGCACATCTCTCAACTTCAAATGGATGTCACTTGCACAAAAATTAATTCTGAAATCTGAATTAGTCTTATTTACAATTAATTATTATATTCAAAATGACTCATTCATTTGCATTCAGTCAAATGGTTCCAAGTATATATATATATCAGTAACAATTAAACATCAGTTATTTGTTTACACACAATTAAATGATCAAACTGTTCTATTTCAAACAATTCAGTCTAACATGTCAACAAAGTTAAATGATTCCAAGTATTGCTATATATCACAAACAATTCAATTAATTATCAGTTATTTGTTTACACACAGTTAAATGATCAAACAGTTCTATTTCAAACAATTCAGTTCTGCATAAGTCTTTTGTTTGCACTCAGTTTAAATGTCAAACAGTTCGATTTGACCCATTGATAGGACTCTATCAGGTGCTACCACTCTGGGCCCAGAGTGGACCTGGTGTAATATAATGGCTGAGGGATTTTGTTTTATATATCCTGCCTTTGGGTTTAGCTAGGCTAAGAACCTTTTGGCTCAGTGCATGGATTAGTTAGGTGCAAACATGAGCGCAGGTGTTAACGCGCGCGTGGAGCGGATATGTCATTCAGAGATGTCACAATAAAAATCCCAGAGAGAAAATATGACCAGAGATGTGAGTGACATCACGCACCAGAATTGTGCGCAGAGATTTGAGAAAAGTCAGAGTCGAGTTTTTGCCTCAGAAGAAGACGGTTGACTTTCAGAGCTCGCCAAGGCTTTGTGGTGGGTGCCGCATGTGGTGGGGGGCAGATGGAAAAGTCGTCATAGAAAGATTGTGCCTCTCTCTTCCTCATGTCAAAAAACCTTTTAACTCAAAGGTAATAAAAAGTTTCGTACCTGAACTAAGAAGTCGTAAGTGTTTTTTGTGTTTCAGGATTCCTATGTTATCTATATATGAGTTATGAACATTCTATGTACGTTTCACACATCCGTATATCTGGCTATGCAACACTGGGAGCGATGGCAATGAATGGGTACTCTTGTCAGGAAAAAAACTCCCATGAATGAGCCACACAGTGAAGCCACTTTTCATTTTCCCCACGATTACAGCAAACATGAAACCAAACTTTCCTTCGTTTAATATCTTTCTTGTAATCTTAACTACAAACCAAACTTTTTAACTACATGAATTGCTTCTTTTATATAATTAGGAATACACTTTTTCTTGTCAGTTTTAATTTGTTCTTTATTTTTTATCCCTTCCATAAATGGTGCTGCCCTCGTCAAGATAGAATTCTCTTTGCCCCTCTCTCTTTCTCTCCTTCCTTGCATTACATATATGAATATGCAGTAGAACTTTTGTATTAAATAATACCTAATAATAACCGTTTTTACAAGTGAATTTTGGACCCAAAGAGTTTCTTTTGATATTAAAAACAAAATTTTCTTAGTTTTTCTTAAGTCAACTACAGAAGCAAACTTGTAAAATCTCAACCCAAAACTAAAATACATCACTCTCAATCAATAGGTCTCTGGTTCTGGCTGTTAACTGCACCATGGGAAGGCCTTTAGTATCGAACATCCTGATACATACACATGTGGAAGTGCTGGTGGAGTAACTCTTCATAGCCATTACTCCCAGGTCCACTCTGATAGGGAGTGGTAGTATCTATTAGTGTCCCCTCTATAGGTCAAATAGATCTGTTCAAAAATTATTTGTATCCAATAGAAAAAAAACCCACAAAAAATGTGAAGATACAATGAACATGGTTCCCAAACCTGTTAGTATAAAATAACCCTAGACAGGTTGAGATGCCGTTAAAATTAATTAATCAATTCCCTGCCACCAGATATGAGGTCTCAGTTGGTAACTAGTCTAGGAGAAAGACAACGTGAATTCAAAACCAGCAGTGTAACCACTCAAAATGCCCTTGAAAAGGCATGAAACTATTCTCCCTCACTGTTATGGGTAAATAGCAATAGAAAAAAGTTAAGGGTGGGGCTAATGACCACACTTTTTTAAAATTTACTTTACGAATTGTAGTGATATCAATGACATTGTGTGATGACAGCCCTCTGCATCCCAAAGAAACTACAAGAATAAAATATAAATACAAATTAATCTTTTTTGATAAATGGCGATTGCATCATAAGACTATTGCAACATGTAAGTAAAAAGTAAAGGGCTCCCTTTTCAATAGTTACTTCACCGAGGTGTAGGGGAGGGTGCTACTCCATTCCCTAGATTGCTCCACTTTACCCTATATCCTTACCTTATAATGCTGAATGGCATCAAGTATCATTTTTTGAGACTTTGGTATGACTCGACCTGGGATTGAACCCCTATCTCCCAGACCATTGGCAAACATTCTACTCATTGGACCAATGGCCCGGTTAGTGTGCAATAACCTCAGCCTCGTTATTAAATGGACAGCTATATCAGAATATTTGACATCATCTTGTTAATTATCATAAAAATCAAACTATTTTCTCTTTAATATTTTATTAGCTGTGAAAAGATTCACATCGATGAATTTCTATGAGATTATCTTTTAGTTTCATTTTCTTTTTTAACTATTTTGATCAAATGATTATCTTAAGTTGAAATACCATAGTTTAACAGACAATCAAAATGCTAGGAGAAAAAGCTAGATGGGATCTACGCAAAGAGGCTGTTTTGAACAAATCCTTGAAGCAGCACCTTACAAAACAACAGCTGTACAGCCACTTACCTCCCATCTCACAAACAGAGCAGAACATGCAAAACAGTTTAATAACAGTATATCAAGTGAAATACAATCAATTATTGTAGGGTATCTACAGTTATACAAAAAGAGAATTCAGAATCTGGACTGACTATATGTGTATTGGTCTTAAGTTAACTTTAGCAACTTAGTGAAAAGCTTGAATTATTTACTCATGAGTAGGCAACCAGGTTGGCATTTATACACTTCCAACTAAAAATACATTCCAAATCAGCTCGGATAACTGTTTTTGCCCTTACGAATCCAAAACAATATTCCAATATTGTCAATCAATCTGGCTGTCACTTCAAGCCAGCTTCAAAATCCACAACACAGTTTGACCTTTAACAATAGAAGGTCATACCTGGTCTTCTCAACAATCAACCTATTCCCTGAGAAAACTATTAAATTTGATTTTTCTCATTAACCCAATCCAGACAGATGTGAAGAAAATTACAAATACAATAATCTCAAAAACAAGTTAACCCTCTAACATTACAATCAGTTAACATCATCACAAACCAAGAACACTAATGATTATGTGAGGTACTTTATTCAAAGGCATTCCAATCTTTTTAAAATCTATCAAGAAAAATTAAGAAATGGCAGATTTTTAATAGAGATTTGATTTACTGTTGATGCGGGTTAATATCGGAATATGTACCATTGGAACTTACACCTCTAAAAATTTTTTCTTTTGAATAACATTAAGAAGCAAATTAGATATGGGCGATTTAACTGAAAAACTGACTTTTTTCGCTTTCATCTTCACTCTGTGAAACTGCATCGAAATCTTTTACAAAACCAAAATCATTTGGTTTAGTGTTATCTCTAATGATTGACCCCATCCAAGGAAACACTGTTGAAAAGGACTATCAGATTTTAATAGAATTAAATTTTATGAACATTTATACCGTTATATATTCTAAAGTGAAAAGAATAAACAAAAATATAATAAAAACATTTAATTGACTAGTTTTAGAAAATGAATTTGAAATCTCTTTGTTTACAAAAGAAATGAAGCTGAAGAAGAAAAAAAGGAAATATGACAGATATGACATTGGACATCACACCATAGAATGTTTACAAATAGAAAAAAAAAAGGAAATACACCATGATGTCTCAAATCTATTTGTTTCGGTTTTCAAAAAATACTTTTTGTGTTAAAATTAAGTTACCAACAAAATAGTGCCTAAAAATAAAAAATAGTTGCCAGTTTCACCTTAACGTTAGATTTTATTTAGAAAGATTTTTTTTTTTCTATAAATATTTTTAAGATTGGACTAGAAATACATGAGAAATTGTGAGTAGAATGGACTAAGTTGAAAATTTGTCAATCTCAAATGAAATCAGATATCAACTGAAAATTCTATCATTACATAAGAAAATGAATGGCTTCCTTAGAAAGGAAAAATACTACATCAAAAACCAAAAAACTGAATTGAAAACTGCGGTATCAAGTAAAAAAAAAAAAAAACGATACTGAAACATAAATAGCCAAACCGCCCAACTCTAAAACAAATTTTTAGGGAAAAGGTGTAAATCAAACAATTTACTTTAAAAATGACAACCACAGACTCTTCAAAAGTGGAATTTTGAAAAGATTTTAGGAAAAAATTTAACACTGACAATATTCTACAATATCTTCAAGAGGTGGTTGAAATTACGAACATAACAGTGAAACAATGTTATGAGTATTGCAGAGAAATTTGTACAGCTAAAATGTGGAAAGCCTGAAGGCAGTAAGATAGACTGGAATAAGAACGTTGACAGTTACAACACCATCCAAAGGGTGTCATGTTTGACATAAAATTAACATTACAAAACTCATCTCTCCCTCTGCAGTCCCAGCTGACTGGCCAGTAGAATATGTTGATCACATCTATGCCGAGGGGTAAGACATTCCCATAAATATCCTAAATATGACATCAAACAACCTGATGGTGAGGCTCCAGTTCTGGAACTTCGGGTAATGTACAGTACTCCCTTCACCGCCATTACTCCCACATTCACTGATCTGGAGTGGTAGTATGGGTCCCATCTATGGGTCAAGTAGAACTGTTTGATAATTTTCTATACTTGAAACCATTTAAACAAATGACGGTTAAATTGAATTATTAGTATTACATAGGAATACTTGAAACCATTTAAGTATGTGCAAACGAATAGAATTACTTATGTTAAATAGCAATACTTGAAACCGCTTAACTTTGAAAAACAAATGAGCTTAGATCGTCTAGAAACGGATGCCTACAAACTATTTATGTACAAATCATAAATACTTAATATATAAACAGGATTTGGCATTAAATAACCTATAAGGGTTGATATACCATAAAACACAAGCAACCAATCCTTCCAGTAAAAATTAAATGAGCAATTTCTCTCAAAAATTTGTTTATAATCAGAAGGTAACATTTTTAATGTTATTTCAAAAAAGCAGTTTTTTATATTATTATAACAAAAATTTTAGAGGTAAAAGAAATCCAAAAGTATACATTTGCTGATTAATTTAGTTCCTTTTCCTTTTGAAAGGCGGCCTTAAAATAATAAATGACAAAATTATGATTGATTGGTTGGTTGTTTCATTCTATGGCATATCAACCTTTTTCGGGTCATTTAACATTGAATTAAATTTCACACAATTCAGTTTTGCATAAATTTAGTATTTGTTTACAGTTAAATGTCAAAACAGTTCTATTTCAAACAATTCAGTTTAGCATAAGTACACAGTTTACTTCCATTTGACCCATGGATACGACCCTGTCGGGTGGTACCATTCCAGGCCCAGATTGGACCTGGGAGCGATGGCAATGAAGGGGTACTCCACATTCCCAAAAACTCCAGCATTACTGGAATTTCACCATCAGATTGTTTAGACTCATAATCAGGACACTCATTGGTAGTGGGGTTCTTACCCTTCTGCAGAGAAGCAGTCAGTGTGTTCTTCAGCCCCAGCTAACTGGGCAAGACAAAGTTTGGAACTGCAGCAGCTGTCTCATTCTGTTCTGTCTGATTTTCAAATGTAACAATGTCTGTTGAATCATCAACATGTTTGATATTCTTTGGAAGTTTTTCTTAATTTAAAAAGAAGTTTATCTGTATAAAATAATCATTGTACGTGTGTAAAGACAAATACAAGGTCACAGTTCAGTTTAGCAATGTAGTCATATATCAAACATATGCAGGCCACCTCAAATGATGTAATGGTAAGCAAGCTGGATAAGCAGACCATTGTATGTGAGCTTGATTCTCACTTGGGGTTCCATACTTCGGGCTTTGTGCTACAACTAAGATAAAGTAAGTAATAACTAAATCAGACATATTTCACAGTCTCACTGGTTTGGTTATAAGGGCGATACTTGTAACGAGTCTTGTGCAGGAAGATCGTTACGAAGTTGATCTACAACTGGTTTGAATTCAGTTTTCCTTCTCCAAGATCAGTTGCCATACTAAGATTAAAAAGCCCTACTCATAGCTAGAAGAGGCAATTTTCCCGGAGGTATTAAGTGCAATGTGGAATGCTAACAGCTTGTAAAGGGCTTGAACACAATCCTCGACATTTGAACATACATTGTCCTAATAGATAGACAAAAAGTCAGGGTCATATTTTGAATAATAAGCATATCGAAAACCGCCCCCCGATTAAAAGCCATTTTCCTTGCTTCCCTTAGAAACTTGTTAAAAAGGAAAATAAAATCTAACATGTAAATTTATTTAAAACAGAACTAATTAAACAACATCGGGAAAATATATTTTCTTTAAAAAATAAATTGGATTTTTTAACTGAATTTTAACCAATACTTTTAGAAATTAAATATGTAATTAAAAAGAAAAATAAACTAGTTTAAATAATTAAAATAACTGACTATTTCTTTCTTTAAAGACAGTTATGCAAAATTAAATTTTACAAACAGAATCATGGGAAAAATAAATCGTACATCAAAGAAAAATTACAAACATTTTAAATATTCAATTAGGTTAAATTTTTAAACTTACCTTTCAGATTTGAACTGTAATAATAAGACAAAATATAAATAAAAGTCAAAATTAATAAAATTGTTTTCAAATTTCATCTGAATTTGGGATTTCTTTTCAATGTCTACAATATTTTTGGTTGGTTCGTCCAAATTCATGAAACAATAATATCCAAATTGAAAAGAATCTAATAAAAAATAAAATAAATAAAATCAGTATTAAAAATAAAGAATAAAAAAAAAAAGTTAATTCAAACATCAAATTATATTAGAGAAAATATTTTGACAACAGAACAAAGATCTCGGTTACCGGTGTCAAAAATAATTACGTTCCTTATGTAAAAAAGGTGTCTGCTGTTTACATTTTGAATTAATTACAGTATTCCTGAATTCGGATTGATACAAATATTGGTTGTCTTCAGTGATGGGTAAATATCAATCAATTTAATACGAGGATCATTAAATAAGTTTCCAGACTTTTTTCGTATGGGCACTTTTATTAATAGTACACACATGAAACTCTAGTCCCCTCCGGCTGCAATGCACTTGTTCTACCGTTCCAACAACTTCTGGAAGACCCCATAGAAGTCCTCTTGTGTGAGCGTGTCAATGACCTTCGTCACAGCCTCTTTCATCTCCTCAATTGTCTCATAACGACAGCCTCTGAGCTTAGGGAATAAGCAAAAGTCACAGGGAGCAAGGTCTGGACTATAGGGAGGGTGACGAACTGTCTTGATGCCCATCTTGGTCGTCAAATAGTCTGTGACAAGGATGGAGTTGTGGACTGGTGTATTGTCCAGCTGGAAATGCCACTGACCCGATTTGAAGAGTGCTGGCCTCTTCCCTAGGAATCTCTTCCTGAACTACCTTAAAACCTCAACATAGTAACTCTAACCTTGACCCTAACCCTTTGGCCAATAAACTCTAGTGTATTGACTTCCTTACTCCTCCCACACCTCTCATCATCCCTCACAGACTCCCTGCCTTCCTTGAATATCTTATGCCACTCAAAAACTGATGCTCGAGTCATGCAAGATGGTCGAAAAGCAGTCTGAAGCATTCCATACGTTTCAGTGGTATTTTTTCCATTTTTGAAATCCACCAGTTGTGACAATCAGGCTTTAGTAGGGTGTATTCCAATTCGTGCTGTAGCTGTTCATTTGAACCTGAAAGCATTAAAATTGGTCACTCATCTCATAAGATGTATAGCAATAACATACTGAATTTTCAAGAGTCTACAACAATTTCAAATGCCTGTACAAAAAGGTATGGAAATTTATTGAATGCACCACGTAAATCCAGTAAAAAAAATCACAGGAAAAAAAAAAATCTTAAATCAAAAATGTTTTCATGATAGATCCCTTACGTCCCACAGGAATTATAACATATTTCTCAACAAAACTTAACTCTAATCAAAACCCATAACTTTAATCAGTTACTATAGATTAAATGTGCCTTTTTTCTGTGACCTTAGTTCTGTGCCTTTATTACAGGCCATAAATATATCAAGTTCGGATATAAGATCAAGAATATTCTTTTTAGCAATTATTTAAAAAGGAGATTTTATGCTATCTAAGTAGTAAGTGTGCATCATGATTTTCAGACATTATGGTGCCATTAAGAGCTAACGATTTTGGTAAGCCCAAAGCGAGGACGAGCTATGAGTGACGGCAATACCACAACCAGAAGAATCAGACCAAGCTAACCGGCCGCAAAAATATCTTTCAAGCTATTTCGGCGTTATTAACAGCATGGCAACTAGACACTAGATCCCTGAGTTCAGAGGCGTAGCGATGGATTTACCGGTAATGGAATGGTTGGAAGATCTGGAAATGACATGTGAACTATGCGAGATAGACAAGGCAGAGGGCAGGCTCTGCCACTTCGATTACAAGGCATGGCAAGAGATATATATCGGCAATTGTCGAAAGAGCAAGGTGACGACATTGAAAAAATTAAACCAGCCCTAATAAAAGACAAATGAAACAGATTCGTTCGTGGCCTTCGCCATTTTACCACGTGCCGTCTTCGTCCAGAGGAAACTGTGGACGAGTTCTTGACGGATTTGTAGCGTCTGGTTTTTCTTGTGATAGATATGTCACCAGAATGATGGATGAAGGGCGCTTTTGTAAATAGGCTACAAAGTCATGTAAAGAGACTCCTATGGCCTCCTTTTTTGTGCATTACAACATGCAATATAAACTTCATTTAAAACAAGACAAACAAGGAACATTTAAAGTTTTAAACAACCTTTATAAACAATAAAACGTTAACTTGAATTTGCGTGTTCAAAAGTTTGCTTTTACGTGTAGCAACGTTTCAAAATAGTGGAAAGTAAGATGTTGGGAAAAAAAGGAAAGGGAGGAAAATGTTTATAAAGTGTACTTATTCCTTTTCTTCTTTTTCTATGGTCAGGTAGTAGTCACTGACAGAAAAGTAGTTTTCAGCTCTTAGCTCGAGGGCGAATTTTTTACTTCTCGCTTGATTACTGTATCTGTGTGGTTTCCTTTTTGGTCTCTTTTTATTCTCTCTCTCGGTTCACGAAACCTTGAGTTTATATCTCTCCTCACCGGCTCCAAAATCGTTGTTTGAGTCTATCCTCTTTGACCAAGGGTTCCCAGTTGAACATAAATTAGAGGTTATAATTCCGCCACTTACAGGAACACTTTTATGTCCCTTCTATCTTTTGCTATATCTAAAGCGACGCGTAATTTTCGCTCAGACATTCAGCTACTTCATTCCTGGACAACCTTTTCTGGAGACCTTCATGCCTCTCTCCTACAGCAACCAGGACCACGCATTTATGGCTCAACATTCATTTCTGTTTTAAAATCAGTAACTCAATATTTGCCTTGACTGTGACGACACATAATTCGCTCAGACATTTAGCTGCTGTAATTCTTTTTCAGTTCAATAACTGTTTCCTTCTTCCTGCGAGACTTACAGCATAAAGGTTCCCTTTATTCCGGCTGCGATTAAACCTTCCGGAAAACCTTTCAGTATCTTCGTCCCGACTAATTTATTTCCTTCTAATATAACGAGGAGGTAACATAACTACATTTCTCGCAAAAAAGAAAGAAAGAAGGAAAAAGTAAAGAAACAAAAGATAAAAGAAGTCATGGACTAAACTACAAACTTTCCCCACAGACAACAAGAAAGTGAAAGAAAGAAAAAAGAAAAGAGGAAGGAAACTGAAGAAAAAAAAGAACTCTCCGACTAAACTACAAACTCTCCCTACGGACAACATGAACTACGTGTTGCCTTCAATAGGTTTCAAGACTTTTTTTTGTACAGGCATTTAAAATTGTCGTAGACAGGAATTGGAATACACCCTACTAAAGCCTGATTGTCACAGCTGGTGAATTTCCAAAATGCAATCTGGACGTGAGGACACTTAAGAAGAATGATATGGAATAAAATTCTGTTTTAAACCTGGAAAGAATGCCAGAGAAACGTATGGAATGCTTCAGACTGCTTTTGGAACATCTTGCATGAATCGAGCATCAGTTTTTGAGTGGCATTAGAGGTTCAAGGAAGGTAGGAAGTCTGTGAGGGATGATGAGAGGTGTGGGAGGAGTAAGGAAGTTAATAGACCAAAATGGATTGGCCAAAGGGTTAGGGTTACTATGTTGAGGTTTTAAGGGAGTTCAGGAAGAGATTCCTAGGGAAGAGGCCAGCACTCTTCAAATCGGGTCAGTGGCATTTCCAATAGGACAATACACCAGTCCACAATTCCATCCTTGTCGCAGACTATTTGACACAAGAGGACTTCCACGGGGCCTTCCCGAAGTTTTTGGAACGGTACAACAAGGGCATTGCAGCCGGAGGGGACTAAAGTTTCATGCGTTACTATCAATAAAAGTGCCCATATGAAAAAAGTCTTGAAACTTATTAAATGATCATCGTAAGAAGTTTTTTTAAAAATTTTCCTACTAGAAAAGGAAAGAAAACAGGGAACCGGCTTCAGCCGTTTACAGGGAAATCAGATACATGTAATTTTAGATACTATTTTGAATGTAATTTTTGCTAATGTTTTAAATTTAATGAAGCTGTTGTCTGTTTTTGTCCACAATATAGAATAAAACATTTATAACTTGTGAAATAAGTGTCTCGTCTGTTTTTAGCTTGAACTTATTCATTTTTAGCAGTGGGACCTTTTATATCCAGTAGTTTTTTGTCTTGTTAATTTGTTATAAAATCGAGTTTTGGTGACAACCCCTAAAATTTTAACGATCTATGCCGAGGTCACCTTCTTGATGCTGTAACACTATGAGTTGGATATATGTACATACATGTATACACACGTGTGTGTGTTCACCCATACGTGTGTGCGTGTGTGTGTGTGTGTATATATACGCCTACGCACATGCGTGTGCACACGTACACACACACACACACGCACACCTACACACACACATATACACACACACATATATGTGGCAAGATGAGTTAGATTCGGCCTGGGTATCAAATTTCAAATGTTTGGAAAATGTTAGGAAAACCCATTAACTAAATTAAGGAAATCTAGATAAGAAAATGTTTATACATATAGCTGCGGACGTGTTAAGTACTTGTCAGGTACTGGTCAGAAACTTAAAAGGGTCTGAATTTAATGTCCCTGTATCGGAGACGGCCAGTCTAGGAAATAATTTTATGTCCAGTTTTTTTAAAGAGAGAACTGGCTCCCCAAAAAGTTATGGGTTTATTCGTGGGTGTCCCATTAGCCGGAAATAATAATGAAACATTCTGTATATATACAGATGCATTTTGGGTCCGAGAGTCAGACTTACTTTGGGTTCGAAGGGAGTTGATTAGACTGGGACGAAGAACCAACGAACAGCAACATTACCAACCGGACCCAGTTAGTTAAGATAATCTTTTGCCAGCCGAAACTCAAACAAGAATTAATTATCCACAAAGTTTTACACGCTCCCCATCCTCCCTTGACGTTTTAACCACAAGTTGTTGTGTTTTCGTTTTTTTCTCTGTGAACCTGCTTCTCGCTTTGATCCGGCCCACATAAGTATTCAGACGGGGACTTAACAACTTATGCAACGAGCTGCAGAAGCGGGTATTATCACAATGCGACCATCCTTGTATATCACTGCGTCGACAATGGACCTCATTATTTGGGGTGGGGGTATAACGGATGTGGGACGAGTTACCTTCAGGTATAATTAAAGGAATGTAGATGAATCGGAAAAGATATTGTAAGGTTTTTAAGAAGGTTTAATGGCAGCCAGAATAAAGGGTACCTTTATGCTGCAAGTCTCGTCGGAAGGAAGAAATAGTTATCGAGTCAAGAAAGAATCACAGCAGCTAAATGTCGGAGCGGAATATGCGTTGCTGTAGACATGGCAAATATTGAGTTGCTGATTTTAGAACAGGAGTGAATGTTCAGCTGAAGATGTGGGGTCCTAGTTACTGCAGGAGAGAAGTAATCGCTGTCTCCTTAAAGGTCGTCCAGGAATGAAGTAGCTGAATTGTGAGAGGCAGAATTAATTCATCTAATTCGTATTCTACGGTGGAACCCTGGGGCTAGAAGTGCAAACCCAAAGGTCCATGAATTAGACGGTAGATCAGGAATGAAATATTCAGCCATGATACGCGGTCCTGGTTGCTGAGGGAGAGAAGTAATCGCTGTCTCCTTAAAGGTTGTCCAGGAATGAAGTTACTGAATTGTCAGAGGCGGAATTAATTCGTCTAATACGTATTCAACTGGAAACCCCAAGGTCTATTAGAGTAGGCCCAATGGGTCCATGAATTAGACGGCTATTCTCATGGTGGTGAGTTGCTGCTGATATAGGAGCGGACAGAAATACGTCCGTCCAGCTCGAAAGATTTTAGGAAGAGATTGATTTGCGCTCTTTCACCATCTTTGAATTGCCCTGGAAAGGTCCGGGCAGAATGGGATAAGTCATCCCCATTGGTGCCAGTGGTGTAATGGTTATCGTCGCAGGAATTGGACACAGCGACACGACTTCAAATCCTGGACGAGACTGATTGCATTTCACATAGCACTAATACCCTTGGGAAATGTATGAATCCAATTATTCTCCCTCCGGCTATGGGTAAATAGTAGGGCAGACTAGGTTCTTCAGCCTTGGTCAGGCAACTAGTCTAGGAGAAGGAAAACTCTGAATTCAAATCTGCTAAACTCCGCTTAAAAAATTGACCTTGTGTCATATCCTGCCCGAGCGGAGGGGTTGGGTAAATATGATAAGTCATCCTCATTGGGTGAAAATATATGACAAGACCAACGGTCAAAACAATTTACGCGCCAAACATACGAAGTTCTTCCTGCTACAGGGGCAACATAAAACCTAACCCCAGCCTATTCAGGCAATTCTTCCCGCCTCGAAAAATAACGGTTTGGTAAAGCCTGAGCGGTTCATTGATGCGTACTTGAAGATAGGAGGATTTAAAATCTAGCAGCACCACGTTCGATCCTTGTTGTCTCCATTCTCTTAATTTGTTGCAGTATTAGCGTCGACGTAGGTGCTGAGTTCCTTATAATCCATCACAGGGCGTACTTTCGACTTGTTTTGTTGTACGACAACCATTATCGGAAGTAGCCTTCTCGAGGGTCTTAACTTCCACACGTCGTATGGAATAAGCCAGATCTCCTTAATCCATCGTTCTCCGTCTCTCTTATACCCCTTCCTGATCTTCGCCGGTATGGAATATTCTGTGACGTAATTCTGCAGCCTGATGGGTGTCTTGCCTTCTGCCTATTTTTAAGACGCAATCCAGGCATTTTATTGCTGATCGAAAATCAGGTTCTTTGTGCGGCAGCATCAGCACCTGATGCTGCCGCACAAACAGAAACTGCTTCAAAGGGAAACTGCGCATTCTTCGAATTTGAAGGAGCACCGCACCAAGGGATTTGATCTCGTCTATTCCATGCAGGAGGTAAAATCCAGTACCACCAAGGCCTCAATCACGACAGCTCGTGCATTTTTCAGGTAGAAACTGACGGGCCCAGTTCTGTAGGTTTGCATTTCTCTGCCTATGCTACTCACATTGATGTTCATCGTCTGCCACAACTTGCACATTTTCTTGCCTACTATGGTAGGAGAGCACCTCGAACCCACTTGCGCGATTCACTGTTTTCTGCACACATCAAGTCTCACTGTTGGCACTTCGGAGTTCACTGACTGAAAGGAGGCAAAAGTAGTGACAATAGATTGCCTCCTGATCAGTTTCAACAAGACTCCCACTTTACTGCACTGATTGCAGTGCATGGCCAGCCTTATTCTGTGACTATGGTTCCTATTTTAGCAATAGGGTAAATTGTAGTCTGCCCTGTTACATTAAAAAGAAAGGAAATACAGGAATGAGGACGAAAAAATATTGATGAGTTTCAAGAAGTTTAATGACAGCTAGAAAGATAACCCTTGTGCTGTGAGTTCAAACATTGGAAGAAGACAGTTGCAAATGATAGAGCCGGAATTAAACATCAAACCTTGAAGTTTCGAGGACCAGTGGGTCTAGGAGGAATGAATAAATGATGAAAGAATGAACTCCTAAAGGAACACTGGCCCAAAAGTTGAATGTGCTCATCTCATGTTGTGATGGTCTGTTACTGCTGCTGGAATCTTTAAGAAGAGTCAGTGAAGTAGAGAGGACGAAAGAATGTTACATCGTCTTTTATATTGCCTGGGGAAGTCATCCGGGCAGAATGGCATGAATCATTCTCATTGGACGAAATATATGAATTCGAAACGCCAACGGCAAAATAATTCCCGCTCTAAATAATAATTTGAAATTCTTTCTGATTCACTGCCATCGTTTCACAGAAATCTCTGGCCAAGTGGTTCGGGCCCTGTATTTGAAACGGGTGACATCAGATGTTCGAATCTTTTCACAAAGGGCTGGTGCAGGTGGGGCCTGCCTTGGTCGCGCTCCTGCAGTTAGAGGTTCTTTGATCTCCTTTTTGTCAACCAATATGGTTCGGGCTCTTTCAAGCAACTCTCTTAGAGTCAGGGATTCCATCCTGGTTGAATATTGGAGGAGTGTAGGGATTTAGGAATAAATAATAAAACTCCCAACCGGATGTTGACTCGTCGGCTGTCATATACAAAGTATATCAACGCGTCGCTACGCATCGTCTCCACGCACCCATCCGGTCAGAAGTAAAAAAAAAAAAAAAGAAAAATAATAAAAATTTATGTAGGCAATGGGAAGCTGTCGCGCCAAAAATAAGAGGGATGGTCGAGCAACGATTTTGGAGCCGGTGAGGAGAGATATAAACTCAAGGTTTCGTGAACCGAGAGAGAGAATAAAAAGAGACCAAAAAGGAAACCACACAGATACAGTAATCAAGCGAGAAGTAAAAAATTCGCCCTCGAGCTAAGAGCTGAAAACTACTTTTCTGTCAGTGACTACTACCTGACCATAGAAAAAGAAGAAAAGGAATAAGTACACTTTATAAACATTTTCCTCCCTTTCCTTTTTTTCCCAACATCTTACTTTCCACTATTTTGAAACGTTGCTACACGTAAAAGCAAACTTTTGAACACGCAAATTCAAGTTAACGTTTTATTGTTTATAAAGGTTGTTTAAAACTTTAAATGTTCCTTGTTTGTCTTGTTTTAAATGAAGTTTATATTGCATGTTGTAATGCACAAAAAAGGAGGCCATAGGAGTCTCTTTACATGACTTTGTAGCCTATTTACAAAAGCGCCCTTCATCCATCATTCTGGTGACATATCTATCACAAGAAAAACCAGACGCTACAAATCCGTCAAGAACTCGTCCACAGTTTCCTCTGGACGAAGACGGCACGTGGTAAAATGGCGAAGGCCACGAACGAATCTGTTTCATTTGTCTTTTATTAGGGCTGGTTTAATTTTTTCAATGTCGTCACCTTGCTCTTTCGACAATTGCCGATATATATCTCTTGCCATGCCTTGTAATCGAAGTGGCAGAGCCTGCCCTCTGCCTTGTCTATCTCGCATAGTTCACATGTCATTTCCAGATCTTCCAACCATTCCATTACCGGTAAATCCATCGCTAAACTAGATGGCTCTCCTCATGGTGTTGTGATTCTGCCGCTATGAAGGAAGCGGACAGAAAGTATGCCCGTCCTGCTCGAAAGATTCTTAGGAAAATGTAGTTTGGCGAAGAACCTTCGCTATAAATTATCACGTCGGGGTCACCAAATTATAGCGGTTTCGGGAAATTTGTTAATTTCCCTAACACTATTGTTTTTAGGCACACAAATGAATTACGAAACTCTGGTTTAACAAAACACAACAACGAAGGTTCTTTTATTTGCAGCTTTGAATATGGTTTGTTCTTGGTGCTGCAAGACTCGTGGTGTTTAGGCTTGTTGGATGTTTGAGACGAAATGGCTTAGCGAGATGTTGAGATGCCAGCGTGCTGTTGGACGTGTGAGGGAAGTATTCAAAGTCACCGTGTAGTTTTGTGTGTCGAGAGCGGAGTGACGCTCGGATCGACATAGTCAATTTTTGGGGTGACAAGAAGTGGTGCCTGTGGAAGGCATGCGTATGTTTCTAATTTATGTTCCACTGGGATTCCTCGTAAAGAATCCATAAATTAGATGGTTCCCTCATTGATTGTCCATGTTGCTGCTGCCAGTGTTAACGCCACAGTGAGATGTCCACACTGGGTGGCTTGTTTAGCTAAAAAGCATCGCTAAGCAGAGACGACCAGAGACACGTCTGTTCTGGTCGCCGTCTCAAGCCGAAGAGAGTAGATTTGGCCGCTCACCCGTTTTGCTAGCCGGAAATGAAGGTCCGGGCTGAATGGGATAAGTCATCCTGATTGGGTGAAATTCAGTGTTGAATTAAATAGCGCGCCAAACCAAAATACGAGATTTTCCTCTTCTCTACACTAGGAATGGACACCACCACCGATAGGGACATAAACTATCTGATCCTAATTGACTGTGGGTCTAACCAGTTTGATATCAGGCGACCTATGCGGTGAGAATGTCCTACCGACGTAATCTGGTGTCTCGGTTCCATCTTTCTCGAGAGGGGCCTACCTGAGGAAATCACGACAAAAAAAAAAAACGAGACGGCGTTAAGCAATTTTAAAACTTAGCTGAAAGCTGAAGTGTGTGGGGGTTGTATGTAATTTGGTTATTTCAGTAGATGTGCATTCATACTTTACGGGTATTGCTCTCTGAATTATTTCCATCACAAATACAACACAAAACTTTACAATCGCGTGAAAGAAATGGAATAGAACACAACGAACATTAAATAACAAACAATTTAATATGCATATAACAGAATATGAAAACAAATAAAATACATGATGTGTAAATGGCTTTTGGAAAATAAAGTTTGGCAAGAAGAAAATAAATTTGTTTAAAGATGTGTGTATGTTCATGTTAACGGAGTCCGTAAATAAGTCGTTCTTACTTACATTAAGTTCATAGCGGGTTTTATGATTGTGGCGACAGCGTGTTGCGTTGATGAAAGAAAGTTTGTCGGGTTTTTTTTAATGTGATTTGCGGCCATCTGAAGCTAGGTCATGAACTTTAGTTGAGGAAGGAAAGGAATTTGCCGGACATAGTATCGGCTACTGCTTTACTGGCTTAGTGGCTTGTTGTGTTATCTTCGTCTTAGTCTTCGTGTAAGTCTGTGTGAATGGCTCCCTAACTCTGTGTTATTTATATCCTGCAGGTGGATCAAAGAATCGTCCTAAAATTTTGGCGCGTAGACATTTATTCACCAATCAGATTTGTATTTTACTATTTTATTTTCGAGCCTAAATATTTTCTGTTTGTTGACTTCCGATCCTAAATTTCTAGAATGTTCTTAAGTATGTTTTTATTGCTTATTTTAAGACTAGAAAAAATGTGTATCCCATAAGTGTGTGCCCGCGTTTCCGATGTGCATATGCCCCGTCTGGAAACGGCATCATTGAACGATCCCACAGATCCATAAAAGGTATCGCTGCTAGGAAGTTGAAATGATAATGTCCACGGCGCGGATAATGCGTTGTACCAAGATGAGTGACTCGAACCTGAAACCGGAATATATGCTGGTGGGAACTCGGCCCAACAAATGCGCCAGTAAATGAAGGACGGGGACAGTAACTGCGTTAGTGAGTCTCCAGGCAGTGAGCGTAAAGGAAATGCCGCGCCATTTGAGGGTCCTCCGCCCCTTTTTTTACGTCGTGAACAATCGTGTAGATGATGAGATCCACGCGTCGTGTGACGATAAAATGTATATAACGGTTGGTGATAGTGTTATGTTTTGACCTTTTGACCCGGCCAAAAATGACATTCAAGGTGGTGCACCGGAAGGAAGTGACACATCCCGGTCGCTGGAAATCGGAAGAGGTTGCGCAGGCGTTGAGGCGTGTCTATATTACTGCGTGGGAGTTTGAAGGTAATATAAGGCCGACGAATTGAGGACAGTGGGAGGGCAAGCAGTACAGTGGAAGACCGAGGTAGACGCGATGTAGTAGGGAAAGCCAGCACACAGAAGAGTTTACTCCAGGGTCCGGTTGAGCAGCCATGAAGAACGAGAAAGACACAACGCTGACGGCCATAACTTTGGGGTCAAAATATTTCAGTAATGTTCGGTCTCCAGCTCTCTCTCACGCGCAAACTCGGAACAACCCTTTCGAAACTTACAAATAAAGATGTGAGGTAAAATATGTTATAAAGAAGTCTTCCTGCGTCTTTCTGTGTGCGTCGTTTATTCCTGCGACTTTATCATCGGGCGTCTTAATTATTACTGCATCGGTATGTATCCAGCCTATATATGTATATTTCTGCATGAATCAGCAGATGACTATATAACAATAGTGGGGATGTAGACAATCGTCCGGTTGATTGTGACCCAGGTGGCTCTCAGGTAACAACCATAAAGAGCAGCAGTTAAAAATGAGATCATTTCAGAGCAGCGACGAGAAAGCTGTACTGCGTCTCCGACGAAGCAATAGAAGGAAAAGGCCATTTTGTGTTTTGGGAAATAATTAATTTCTCTAACACTATAAATCATTTGGCAACACAAATAAATAACGAAACTTCTTTTAAACAACACAACAAATAAAGATTTATTATCGTAGCAGGCGTAAAGGAGTGAGAGTGAGAAAATGTCCCCTTTGGTGTCGCTGGTTAGTAAGTTGGTCCTCGGTTTCTAGGAAGTGTGTGTGAAGCTGGCAGCAGCGTGTTCTTCAGCGAAGGGGTTCCAAGTGGAATCAGTAGCAGTGGATGTGAGAGAGGTATGTCTGTCCGTCGACTCACTACCCAAAAGGGACTACAAAAAATAGTTCTTGAGAGGAAGAAGGAATCAATGCGCTTTGCCTGGATTGGTCAATTAGTGGCCGAATCGCTTAGCGGGGGCATTGATACGCGAAAGGAAATAGATCTGTGGCAGCTACATCCGCCTCATGGCTGCCACTTGTGCAATGGTAATCAGTGAGGAACGAGGGAGATCGAATAAAATTAATAAACAGTAAATTCAAAAAGTGCGAAAGTTCCCAGAAACCCCTGATGGGAAGTTGGAACCGCGCATGACTAAAACGGACTTAAGGAGTCGAGAAAGAAACTTGTCCCCTTTCAGCAGTAACCGTTGGATTGGAAAGACCTATTTTTCTCTCGTTGCTGATGGGAAAACTACATGTCCTCTTAACGGTACGCTGGTTCACCCTTCCACCAGTTGCAGCCATCTCTGCTTACAGCAGCCTATATCAAAAGCACCGAATGAACATATCACCCACTGCTAAAAACACCGAATATATCAACCACGAAAACGACTAATGCACTTCAACGCTTTATTTGGGAAAAACGACTGTTCTCCTTTTCCATAATTTCTCTTCATAACTTGGACTTACGATATCACATTACATATCTCTTACATTGTATGAACTACCTAATCCCTCCAGCTATTGGTTATATAGTACCACTATTGCTTTGGTTGGGTTTTATGGCATATCAACCATTGTGGGTTATTTAATGTCAAATCCTCTTCATACATATATATTGAATATAAGAGAAAGCAATGGACTTCTTTTGGATCCCAGAAGACATTAGAAAACTTATATCAGGATACTATAAATGTACATATATGAGATTTTCTAATGCTAAATATTCCACAAATTGGCAGAAATTGAATATTGGCATAATGATGGGCTGTGTTAGCTCTCCATTAATTTTCGTTTTGGTAATAGAGATGTTACTACGCAGTACAAAAGATGCCACTAGTAAGAAAACTGTCCCATCTATGAAGGCTTTTATGGATGACGTGACGGTGATTTCAGAGTCGAAATCACACATGGAAAAACTGCTGAAACGCCTACAAGAGCTTTTCAAGTGGGCAGTAATGAATGTAAAACCTTCTAAAAGCCGCTGTCCATCCATAATCAAAGGAAAATGCCAAGAAATCAAATTTGCTATCAATAATAATGTAATCCCCACAATACGCGAAAAAAGCGTAAAAAGCCTCGGTCGCTGCTATTCCCTTCAACTTACTGATCATCACCGGTGGCAAGGTCTTTTAAAACAATTAAAAGATGGATCACTCTCCATTGATAAATGTAACCCCATTGCAAAAGATAAACTGTGGTGTGTTTATTTTGGTTTAATCCCAAGATTAGCATGGCCCATGCAGATATATGAGGTATTGCTTTCGAGAATTGAAAAAATGGAGAGCTTAATCAGTAAGTACCTAAAGAAATGGTTGGGAGTTCCTAAATCCTTAACAAACGTGGCGTTATACAGTTCATCAACGAAGCTGAAACTACCAACAAAGTCACTTGTTGAGGAACTTTAATTTGGTAAAGCACGACTGTTCCAAATGTTGCGTGACTCTGTGGACCCACTGGTGAAAAGTGCACAACCTGCATAATAACAGGTCGAAAATGGAACGCGAAACATGCAGTGGAGACGGCAGAATCTTCCCTCAAAATGAAAGAAGTAATCGGCTCTGTGACAACTGGGAGAGCCGGATCTGGTCTTCACCCACAAAGGTAGTGGTCGAAAGAGACCACAAAGAATAAACGAAGAATGATTTCGGAAGAGATTCATGATTTTGAGGAAAGCAAACGTCTTGCCATAGCTGTGGCGCAACCCAAACAAGATGCATAGACTAGGTGGGAAAACACCAAGGAGAGGACTATCACATGGAGCGACATCAAGCAAATGGAGCCTAAACAATTAGGTTTCCTCATTAAGGCAATTTACGACATATTACCTACACCAGTAAATTTAAAACTCTGGGGGTTAAGTACATCTAACCTTTGCAAAGCATGTGGGAAGATTGCTAACTTCAAACACTTCCTAACTGGATGTCAGTATTCACTAAGGAGCTACACGTGGAGACATAATGAAATCTTAGAGATTATTGCTGAGATTGCAAGAATGTGTTGTGAAACTGCCCATGATATTCCATGTATAAAGACAAATAAACAATTTGTTAAAGAAGGAAACGTTTCAAAAACTCCACATAGAAATAATAGGCACAAACCAACATTGCTTGATGGTTGCACGGACTGGCACGTTATTGCTGACGTAGACCGACAACTCGCTTTTCCAACGGAAATAATATCAACTCGGCAGCGTCCAGATTTCGTCATTTGGTCAGTTAATTCTAAAAAAAAAGTGATAATTGCTGAATTAACGATCCCTTTCGAGACCAACATGGACTGGGCGCATCAGCGGAAATTGGAAAAGTACGAAGACCTATGTGAACAGTGTACTAAGAATGACTGGTCAACAGACATATTTCCTCTTGAGATTGGATGTCGAGGTTTTATTTCGAACGCAACCTCAACATTTTTAACCAAAATCGGAATTACACCAGCAAAGAAGAGGGAATATATAAAAAAGATCCAAAACAAGACTGTAACTGCATCTGAACGGATATGGCATTCGTACAGATTAAACACCATCCAATAAAGTCTGGTAGTATTGTGAGATACTGCTGGGGCGCCCTGGGTTAGTGGTAATGATGCTTCGGCCCCGAAACCATGCCTGAACCCAGGGTCATCATCTGATGAAGACTTTACTGGAAGCAAAACTGCTGCGTTGGCGGCAGTTTCTGTATATAATTTTTTTATATTATTTGGTTTTGTTGGGTTTTATGGCATATCAACCATTGGAGGTTATTTAATGCCAAATAATCTTTATACATATATATTAAATATATATAATTTGGTTTTGTTAGGTTTTATGGCATATCAACCATTGTAGGTTATTTAATGACAAATCCTTTTTATACATATATATTAAATATATAGGATTTGGTTGGGTTGGGTTGGGTTGGGTTTTATGGCATATCAACCATTGTAGGTTATTTAAAGCCTAATCCTCTTTATATATATATATTAAATATATATGATTTGGTTTGGTTGGGTTTTATGGCATATCAACCATTGTAGGTTATTTAATGCCAAATCCTCTTCATACATATATATCAAATATATATGATTTGGCTTGGTTGGGTTGGGTTTTATGGCATATCAACCATTGTAGGTTATTTAATGCCAAATCCTCTTTATACATATATATTAAATATATATGATTTGGTTTAGTTGGGTTTTATGGCATATCAACCATTGTAGGTTATTTAATGCCAAATCCTCTTTATACATATATATTAAATATATATGATTTGGTTTGGTTGGGTTTTATGGCATATCAACCATTGTAGGTTATTTAACGCCAAATCCTCTTTATACATATATATTAAATATATGATTTCTAAACACATTTTGTAAATAATATTTTTAGATTAGTCTGAGCTCATTTGTTTGCACACAGTTAAATGTTTTCAAGTATTTCAATTTAACACTAACAACTCAATTAAACATCATTTTTTTGTTTACACACAGTTAAAAGTCAAACAGTTCTATTTCGAGCAATTCAATTTAGTATAAGTTATTTGTTTGCACTCAGTCTAAATGTTTTATTTGACTGTGTAGATGGGACTCTGTTAGGTGCTATCACTCCAGGCCAGAGTGGACATGGGAGTGATGGCAATGAAGAAGTACTCCACATTCTCCAAAGCTCCAGCATTACTGGAGCCTTACCATCAGATTGTTTAGTGTCATATCCAGGATGGTCATTGAAGGAGTTTTACCCTTCTGCAGAGATGCAGTCGGTGTATTCTGCACTCCCAGCAGACTAGACTACAGGACACTCTTTGGGGGAGTTTTACCCCTCTACAGAGAGGCAATCAGTGTATTCTACAGCCGCCTCCCCCAGCTGACTAGGCCAAATTTTAATGTTAATCATACTGATATCAAAGATAATATTTGATCAAAACTTTAATTTTTTTTTATAGAAAAGACCTTTTTACAGAAAACCAAAAAAAATCAACTTTTTCCTTTTTCTAAGTCATACGCTTTTGTGTTTGGTCTTCTGCAGTGAAAATGGAGGTAACTTCAACAAAAAAAATGACCATTTTTTAGAAGTGTAGTCTGTGATGATGAGATATGTCTCAAGCAGGTTGCTTCTTGAAAAAGGTCACCTATGTCACTAAAGGTCAAAATGAAATTGAGACAAAATTTAGGGAAAGCATAGAGAGAATTTATTGATATTGATCCAAGATCTCATTTAATTCATTTATTCTCATCTAAAAAGGAAACACCAGCCAAGTGCAAGGACATAATCACAAAATGTAACAATAAAAAGTAACATTATATTATTTGGAATTGAACACATGAAATAACACAAGGTTTTGTCGTGAATGTAGTAAGAAAAAGAAGATCACATTAAAGTAAATAGGAACATCCTGGAAAAGAGGAGAATATAGAGAAAGAAAATAGTGAGTACAGCAGAAAGAAGAAAGGTGAGGGAAAGAGGAAGAGACGTAGACAACAATGTAATTAAGAAGATTGGTGAGGAGATATTAGAGAGGATGGGAAGGAGAGTATACAGGGTGGAATGATCAAATTGTCATCCTAAAGAAAACAACACTACAGCTTTATTTTAAAACTTTTATTAAAAAATCAATTCAGCTAACTTGATTATGTAGTAGAGCTGACATCTATTCAATGTAGCCGCCTTCAGCCTCAATCACTGCCTTCATACGGATCTGGAACTGGGAGCATGCCTTTTCCACAAGCGCCGATGGGAGCTTGGCGAATACTCGGTGGATGGCGGCGATCAGGCTGGCTTTCGTGTTATGGGAGGTCATGTTGGTGATGTTCTCGACGTATGACCAAACAAAGTAGTCCAGTGGGTTCAGGTCGTGGGAGGAGTGGGGCCAGTGAGAGAAGGGTGCAAAGTCGTTGCACTCCTTCTGAAGCTAAACCTGGGTCTCTTTGGACTTGTGGGCTGGCGCCGAGTCCAGCTGCCACATCCACGGTCTACCACCGGCCACCTGATTGCACCAGGGGATCACCACACTCTTCAGCACATCCAGGTACACTTTCATTTTGACTTTCAAGCCAAGATGTGAGGTGGTATGATGTGGCCCTCACTTGAAACCACACCAAAGACCATAACCGTAGCCGGAAACTTTGTTTTCATCACCCTGGGCACGTCCCTGTTATACGTGGCAATCCAGATTTGCATTTTGAGGGTGCTGGCAATGGTCCTGTTGTCATAAGTTGGATCAGTAGAGAGCATGTGTTGTACAGCGGCGCATCTCCGATCTCGCTCGTTGAACATTGTGTCACTTTCAGACATGAAAGAAGGCTCCTATTGCTCTTGGAAATTGTACACAACTGGCCAACTAGTAGATGGTCTGCAACAAAAAAAGAAAACCGGTTTTCATTTAACGGAAATGGAATCATGTCGTCTTTTCTAGGGTGACAATTTTATCGTTCCACCCTGTAGAAGGCTCCTATTACTCTTGGGATTTGTACATAACTGGCCAACTAGTAGATGGTCTGTAACAAAAAAAGAAAACTGGTTTTCATTAAACGGAAATGGAATCATGTCGTCTTTTCTAGGGTGACAATTTTATCGTTCCACAAAGAGAAAGATAAAAAGAAGCAGACAATCTAAGTAAAAAAAAAGTAGTAGTAGTAGTAGTAGTAAAAAGAGGTAGAGGGAGAGAGAGAGAGAGAAAGAGTGGTATGAGTACAAGAAAAAAAGAAAGAGTAGAAAAGAAAAAAGCATAAAAAGATAGAGAGAAGGAAAATAAAATCAGAGGTCACTTTACATCCCAAACTAACCCTAACCCTGATTATATGTCCGATATTATCTCAGCAATTGACTGAATGACAAAATGTAAAAAATCATTTATAAAGAATACTGCATTTTTTTAAAGTTGAGACTTGTGAACGGGTATCGCCACAAATATCTCTTAATCAACTCGACATTCATAAACGTTTTTAGATCATTTGTATATCCACAAATATCACAAGAATATCGTTTCTTTCATGTACGTATTTGCCAATAGCTATCTTTTTTTTGTAAACATGAATATCAAAATTTTAAAATTCTAAGTCAAAACTATTAGCAAAATTCAATCTGATTTTCCAAGCTGTCTTCTTTTTCACTTATATGGGTCATTCAATAAATATAATGAATTTTTTGAAAAAAGCAAAATAAAATTTATTTTAATATAATTGCCCAGTTGGCTGGGGCTATAGAATACACCGACTACAGAGGGGTAAGACCCCCCCCCAACAAGTGTCCTAGATATGACACTAAACAGTCTGGTGGTAAGGTCCCAGTAATGCTAAGGGTTTGGGGAATACAAGCACCCCTTCATTGCCATTTCTCCCAGGTCCACTCTGGCCCGGCGTGGTAGCACCTGATAGGGACCATCTATGGGCTAAATAGAACTAACAGCATACTTATGCTAAACTGAATTGTTAGATTAAACTGAATAGCTTGAAATAGAAATATTTTTGACAATTAAACCATACTTACATTTAAACTGTGTGCTCATGCTAAACTGAATTGTTTGAAATTGAACTGTTTTTGACATTGAAACTGTACTTACACTAAACTGAATTGTTATATATAACTGCTTGAATAGTTTGAAATAGAAATGTTTTTGACAATTAAACTGTGAACAAATGCTAAACTGATTTGTTTGAAATAGAACTGATTATTTACATAAAAATGAATTTGGCATTAAATAACCTACAAAGGTTGATATGCCATAAAACCCAACAAACCAAACTTATTTTATAATAAACATAAATTCTGCATTGTTTAGAATAGGTTTGTTGCAAAAAAATATTTTAATGTCACAGAAATATTTGTTTTGAGGCTGTTCAAAATGGCAGAAAAACTAAACAGGCTTGAACAGAAAAACTAAACAGGCTTGAACAGAGTTTTGACATCAATATTTTGGTGGCTGAGAAATTCAAACAGTGAAATTTACAGAAGAATGTGTGATGCATACAGCGAAGCATTTTTAGTAAACAAATTTTTAAAATAGATTGAATTGTTTAAAGAATAGTATTCAAGATAAAGACATGCCTAGCAAGTACACCTGAAATGGTGGATTCAGTTAATGCACTCATTTTGACGGAGAGATGAGTTACAATAGAGGACATTTCTGAACAACTGGGAATTTCTCAAGGTACAGTACACAAAATTGTACATGATGCTCTTGCCTTTTCTAAGGTCAGTTGTCATTGGGTTTTACCAGGACAAAGTAATGCGTCATACAGTAACAAGAACAATGGAAATTGTCAGTGAGTTTGGTTGGGAACAGCTGCTATATCCTCCTTGCATTACAGATCTGGCCACCTTTGATTTCCACTTGTCTGCACCCCAACTTAAAGAATTTCTGGATGGAACATGTGAAGAGCATTATGAGCAAATAGATAAGAGACAGTCCAAAGATTTCTATGCTGAACAAATACTAAAAGCCTGTTTGTCAATAGAGAAAAATATGTTTTGAAAAAATGGAGATTATATTGAAAAAAAAAAAAATTTTTTTCCAAGGTGAAATGTAAGTTACTTTATTGTAAAATTCCCCTTATTTATTGAAAGACCCTCATATATTTGTAAATGTTACAGTAATTATCTTCAGAACAAATATGTGTCGTTTATATTTTTTTCGCAAAACTGAACAAAAACATCTATATTGCAATCAGTGTATAATCATTATCTCGTATGTATTTGTAAATGTGATGTTAAAGATGATTTATTTGTACATGCATAGCCACAAATTTCACAAGAATATGGTTTCTCGCCAGTATGTTTCCGCTTGTGGATTTTTAAAGCTGAACTGAGTGAAAATGCATATCCACAAATATCACAAAAATATGGCTTCTCTCCAGTGTGTGTACGCATATGTGTTTTTAGATTTGAGCTTTGTGAACAAATAAAATCACAAATGTTACATGAATACGGTTTCTCTCCAGTGTGTGTTCGCAGGTGACTTTTTTTGGCAGAACGTTCTGAAAAGGCAGCAGCACAAATTTCACAAGAAAAAGGTTTTTCTCCTGTATGTCTTCTCATGTGTCTTTTCAAATTGGAACTTTGTGAAAATGCAAATCCACATATTTCACAAGAATATGGCTTCTCACCTGTATGTGTTCGCATGTGTGTCTTTAAAACTGAACACATAGAAAATGAAGATCCACACAATTCACAAGAATATGGTTTCTCACCTGTGTGTGATCGCACATGATCCTTCAAATGCGATTTACGGGAAAATACAGAATTACACACTTCGCAGGAATAGAGTTGTTTCCCAACGTGTTTTTGCATTCGATCTTTTAAATTATAATTATATAATTCACAATATTGACGTTTTTCTTTAATATTTTTTTCCATTACATCAGGTCAGTCATAAAACATTGATGCATCAAAAATCAAAATATTCTTCAATGGCACCTGTTTTATCAAAGACATTTCCATCAAACTGGAACATCTGTGAAAGAAATAATAAATATCTTCAATACAATTAATAAATAACAGGTTTCACTTCATAAAAGGAATTATGCAGGTGAATGAGCAGTTCTTGCAACTACACCTACTCAAGGTGAGTTTCTGTTGCATAGCCTGGAGCAGGCAGCAAGAAGCATTGGTCTCTCCACGAACTCAGATGAAAAGATTACGTGTGTTTTAATCAAGATAGAGTGATCTCTTCTGAAATTAGTGGACCAGTTTACATATCTTGGTAGCAGTACCTCATTTACTGAAAGTAATGTTATCATATGCATAGGAAAATCATGGATGGCTATTGACAAGTTGACAACCATATGAAATTCTGATGTATATGATGAAATAAAATGGGAATTCTGCTAAGCTGTAGTTGTGTTAGTACTATTGTATAGTGGCACCACTTAAGCAAAACATTTGGAAAAAAAGGATGCTACATGGCACATTTACCTCCCATCTCAGATACCATCCAATAAGACAAGCAACCCATACTGGGCAATGCTCTCTAATGCTATGGTTCTCAAACAGAGGTAGCACCCTGCCCTACACCTCAGTGTAGTAGCTATTGAAAAGGGAGCCTGCGGGTCACTCTCAACTAACATCGCCAACTTTACTCTTAGAAGTGACTACTTTTTTGTAAGTGATTTTTCATTTGATGATATGTATTTATTATGAAAGTCTGTTTGCATAATGAATAATTTTTTATAAATATTCCTCCTCTCATATAGCCCAGTCAGCTGGGGTTTTCCGCAGTGGGATAAAACCCGACCACCACCAATGAGTGACCTGTGGCTCAGTTAGCTAGGCTTCTCTGCAGAGAAGTAAGAACCCTCCAATGAGTGTCCTGGATATGACATTAAACAATCTGATAGTGAGGTTCCGGTAATGCTGGAGCTTTGAGGAATGCAGAGTACCCATTCACTGCCATCACTCCCAGGTCCACTTTCACCTACAGTGGTAGCACCAGATAGGATCCTATCCGTGCTTCAAATAGAATTAAACTGCATACTTATGCTAAACTGAATTATTTGAAATAAAACTTTTTTAACATTAAACACTGTGTATTGCCCAGTTGGCTGCTTTTCCTGTAGAGGGATAACTCCCCCACTTCAATGAGTGTCCTGGATATGACACTAAACAATCTGATGATGAAGTTCCAGTAATGCAGGAGCTTTGAGAATAAAGACTACCCCTTCATTGCCATTGTACTTATGTCTACTTTGGCCGGGAGTGGTAGCACCTGATAGGGTCTTATCTACGGGTCAAATAGAACTAGTTTGAAATAGAAATGTTTTTGACAAACTATGTACTCATGTTGAAATAAATTGTTTGAAATAGAACCGATTATTTACATAAAAATGGATTTGGTATTAAATAACCTACAAAGGTTGATATACCATAAAACCCAACCAACCAACTGACTGAATCTCAGCTGAGGGGTAAGACTTACCAGACGAGTGTCGTAGTTATTCAAACAGTTCTAATTCAGCTAATTCAGTTTAGCAGAAGTACAGATTTTGTTTACACGAAGATAAATGTCAAAACAGTTCTATATTAAAGAAATCAGTTTCGTGTAAGTACAGTTTCAATGTCAATAAACAATTTCATTTCAAATAATTCAGTTTAGCATAACCATGCAGTTTAAATGTAAGTACGGTTTAATTGTCAAAAACATGTCTAATTCAAACAATTCAGTTTAGCATAAGTATGTCGGTAGTTCGATTTAACCCATAGATACGGTCCTATCAGGTGTTACCACGCCGGACCAGGGTGGACCTGGGAGCAATGGCAATGAAGGGGTGCTCTGCATTCCCCACAGTTCCAGCATTACTGGAACCTCACCATCAGATTGCTTAGAGTCATATCCAGGGCACTCATTGGGGGGAGGTCTTACCCCTCTGCAGTCAGTGCATTCTACAGCCTCAATTGACTGGGCCATAGGTGTGGTATGTTAGCAAAGAACATAAAAGATTTTACAGAAGTTCGACTCAAAAATGAATAAATAAAACAGACACTTGAAGAAGACTCCAGTGGAAAATGGCTGAAAACTTTGTAAAAAGAAACGGAATAAAAAGGTGGCACTTCTTCAGGATAAGACCACCACTCAAAATATTTCATTTTGAAACAAATTCAAATATCCATTGTTAGTTTAGAAAACTTTGGTACTTCTTCCAAAATAAAAAATTATGGTGCTTGTATAGAGGTGTTCAATAAAGAAAACTTCTATCGTTTCTATTTTTCTACATTAATAGAAAAATATCATATAGAAATATAATTATTCAAATTGAGAATATATAGGATGATTCTTATAAATCTCCAGGAGTACTCACTGTATGATTATAAATTTATAAATATAAGTTGGCGACCATAGTAGAGAGTGACACGAAGGCTCCCTTTTCGATAGCTACTGCATCAAGGTGTAAGGGAGGGCGCTACTCCTTTCCCTGGATTGCTCCACTTGATCCGCACTTTATAATGCTAAGTGTTAATCAAGGAGGCATCCACCAAGTACCATTTTTTGAGTCTTAGGTATGACTTGATCTGGGATTGAACCCAGGTCTCCCGGGCAATTAATGAACACTCTAACCATTATTTTGATAGAATGCACAAAACTCAACCACACCAGGAAAAAGTTTTATAAGGCAAACAGCATGAAGGAACTATTTTAAAAAATTTCTCTCAAAAACATAATCAACTTCTTAAAAACAATTGGCCTCCTATTAAAGATATAGACTATGTTACCAACACCTTCGACCATCAAGTTTATATAAACAAAAAGCTTTGACCTATTTTAAAACACTAATTCCGGACTACTTATTTACAATTAATATTCATTTATATATATATATATATATATATATATATATATATATATATATCAGAATTTGACATTCAATGGCCCTTAAGAGGATAATTTGCCATAAAACCAAACCATCATCAAGCTAAAAATATGGTGCCCGTGGTGTAGTCATTATTGTCGTAGGAAATGGACACGGCGACACGAGTTCAAATCCTGGACGAGACTGATTGCATTTCACATAGCAGTAATACCCTTGGGAAAGGTATGAATCCAATTATTCTCCCTCCAGCTATGGGTAAATAGTAGGACAGACTAGGTTCTTCGGCCTTGGTTAGGCAACTAGTCTAGGAGAAGGAAAACTCTGAATTCAAACCTGTTAAACTCCAGTTAAAAATTGACATTGTGTCATATTCTGCCTGAGCGGAGGGGTTGGTAAATAGTATCAAGCTAAAAATATGCGTTTACAAATCATATATATAATAGATGTGTAAAAAGGCTGTGGCATTAAATAACCTATAGAGGTTTACATGCCATTAAATCCAACCAACCAATCAACCTAACCGGTTAAATGACTTTTCTCCTCTCTACCTAAATAAAGTTGGCGGCCTTAGTCAAGGGTGACTAGAAGGCTCCCTTTTCAAAAGCTACTACACCATGATGTAGGGGAGGATGCTACTCCTTTTCCTGGATTGCTCCACTTTACCCTTAATACGTACTTTGTATTGCTGAGTTTTAAGCAAGGAGGTATTAAGTACCATTTTTAAAGTCTTTGGTATGACACGACCTGGGATTGAACCCAGGTCTCCCTGACCATTAGCGAACACTCTACCCACTAAATTTATAAATATAATACAGAAGAAATTCATATAATTGGAAGAAAAACTCAAAAGACCGTCATTTGGCTATTATACATTTATTTCAGCCAGTCATTCAATAAAAGCAGCCAACCTCTTCAGATAGCCAAATAATAGTCAATTGAGTTTCTAGCCTGTCTAGCCACACTGAAGAGTTCTGATAGAATGAAACAGTCTGTCTGTGGATGACAATATATATGCTCCCCTAACCCTGTGGGGTTGAGCTCTCTAGCGAAGGAAGTAATGGTTGGCACTAGCGTAAAGCAAGGCTCTTCAAATGAATCGAGCTCTCGGTAGCCGTTAAGCGGATATATGTAAACAAAAACAAATGTGATACATAAGCGTTTAAATTCCCTTCGCTTGCGCTGGTTTCCTCGTGGCTGAGTGGTCGAATCTTGGATTGGTGTTTCAGTCAGCCTGGTTTCGATCCCAGCTTTGGGAATCTAGCCTGTCTAGCCACACTGAAGAGTTCTGATAGAACGAAACAGTCTGTGGATGACTATATATATATATATATATATATATATGTATTATTCAGTCCAGTTAAACTGGAGTCGGGAATAATTCCGTCAGGACAATAAAATCATTCAATAATAAAGATTTAAATTTTCCTGGTAAAGAGCTCAAAGTAACTGACATCACAAAGCAATATTTCCTTTAAGAAAAACAAAAAAGTCGAATACTCCAAAATATTTTGATAGTAGATGTAACCTGTGCCTAGAAAAAAAAATACAAATTATGCTCTACCCAGACCCTGGAAAATTATTAAATCAGAGATGTGATCATTTATAACGATCACTGACTTCTGGAAATGTATGTACACAAGCTAACTTTGTTTGGGATTAATTTTTATTCTTTAAGAGGAGGAGGAGAAAACGATAAGGACCTACCTTTAATTATTTCAAAACTGACAATCGTAAGTATAACCAAAAAAGGAAGATAACTGGTATACCCGCGTGCAGGTAAATCTGAGATCGTAATTACATTGAAAATAAGTTCCATTACTGAAATTTTTCAAAATTGACAAATCACAGGAGTAGGGATAGGTCTTCTGTATGAGAACGATTAAAAAATATTTAACCCAAAATTTTTCTTGATATTTTGTTATGATTAAACCCTTTTTATTCAATTGTAACCAATCAAATACCCAGCCACCTTTTTTTTCTTCTTGTAGTCTAATACTTCTCAAACAAAAACAATATTCTGATTTCATAGTAAAAATGCAACGAGATATCCAAAATATTTTTTTAAAAAGTCGTAGTCTTATAAGAAAAAAGTTCAAATGACGAAAGAATTCGGAGAAAAAAATTTTAAAAATTTCTTTAAAGTTTATATTTCTTACAAAAAATCTTTAATTCATTCACCTTCAAAAGTATTTTCTTTTTCAAAAAGAAAAAAAAGTCAACAAAATCTATCAAATGGAATTAACAAATTAGATGAGATTAAAATTAAAAGTCAAAACATCTTAAATTATCGGCAATTAAAAGATAATCGTCTGCCATTTTTTGATTTCTTTCATTGAAAAATGCAAGATTATTCTTTTAAGATTTAATTATCTCCACGAAGTATTTGTAAACAAAAATATCAATAAAATATTATATTTCTGTTAAACAGAAATAAATTTCATTCATTTTCTTTATCGTCTGATTTGTATTAAAGGACAAAATGTACAAAGAATAATCGATAAAACCGTTTAACATTTGTAATTGTCAAGAGAAAATCAAAGAACATTATACTTACTTCTTTCTGTGTCTTTTCGTCTGATTTAATTTCCCAATAACAAAAAGAGAAAAGGAAAAATTATATTACTTTAAATAAATTATCAATATTTATTTTAACTTTCTTTCCAAAAAAAATCTGCGATATTTACAATTAAAAAATGTTATCTAAAGAACGTAATTCAGGGGAGATAATAAACAATAAAAGCCATGAAGATTGACGAAACCCTTAAACTGAACAAGTGGAATTAATTTTCTATGAAAAGGAATGTCCAAAAATCTTTAAGCGCTGTAAACTGACAAATCTTAGCTAAGATTAAATCTGTAATCCAATGTGTCAAAAAAAAAAAGGAATATCTAAAATAAATTAATTTATTAAATCATTCAGTTACCCAATCGGCTGGGGCTGTACAATACACTGGCTGCATCTCTGCAGAGGGGTATAACCCCACCCCCAACGAGTGTCCTAGATATAACACTAAACAATCTGATGGTAAGGTTCCAGTAATGCTGGAGTTTTGGGAAATGGGGAGTACCTATTCATTGCCGTCGCTCCCAGGTCCACTTTGACATGGAGTGATAGCACCTGATAGGGTCCAGTTTTATGGGTCAAATAGAACTAAACTGCGTATTTATGCTAAACTGAATTGCTTAAAATAGAACTATTTTGACATTTAACCTTTAAGAAACGTTTTAACTGCTCGCTACCGGTCCTGTCTCTCTCTCTTTCTCTCTTACTTGCCGCGTCAATACACTGGTTCGCTCAATCCTACTGTGAAGCAACAAATGCAACAACAACAACACTGAGGTTACGCCTTTTATACCAGTTCTGGCCGGCTGAAATTTGCATATGTCACAAACCCTGTTCCACCAGAAACGAGACGTATGACCAACAAATTGTACTCCCAAGAACGCTCATGCTTCCGTTTTTATTATACTTCCGGTACTCCACACGCAAGGCACATACGCGTTCATTTTGAACTTTGAGGTAGGCCATTTCATTCGTCACTTCTTGCTTCTATCTTCATTTTGGTGTTGCTATGAAAGGAATTCATTTCACACAGCTTCGTTGTCACATTTCATTTGTCTCATTCGTCCGGCTCACCACCTGTTTTTTATCCAGCCGGGGACGGTTGCTGGATTCACTTAAACGTCGGCTGTTCTGCCAGCATATACAGCCCGCCACTTGTCTCTTTGAACGACAAATTCCGGTTGATTCATCTGAGGCAGGAGTCTGCGGTTTCTGCTTTTCAATTTCACTACACTTTTACTAAACAGAAATTTTAAAATAGAACTGTTTATATGTATAAAAATAGATTTGACATTAATAACCTATGTTATATACTAACGAGTGGTTGCTAGAAAAATAAGACTGACAAGAAGATTTGGTTTATTTCGTTTATTGAATGAATAAGATAAACAAGCGGATGAAATATCTGGCCGGCTGATGGGGGGAATCTGGTCAGCGACAAGCGGCTACTTTGATCTGGTCTGACGGTGTTGTCAAGTTACACTCTCAGCGACGGCCGGCGATTTAACTGCCTGTGTGACCTCCGCTTGTCCTATTTATGTGTTCCCGACTCCAAACACCGGCTGCAGAAAATACTACTTGTGGAAAAAAATAGATAGGTTGAAAAATAGACCTATTTTTATAACTGAGGATTTTCTGAGGATTTTAGATAGACTACGCGCAGAAGCCATGATTTTCTCGGTTTGACACTGGCCATTGTTGGTTCAACATCTGGTAGCTGTTATTTTCTTTTGCTGAGTCGATGTCTGTCGGTCTGTGTTTTGTGTGTTTTAGTCGTTAAGTGTGTGAAGAGTTAAATGGGGGAATCAAAAGAGATTTGATGTATCTTACTATAACACCTACAATGGTTGATGTTCTGTAAAACCAAACCAAACAAATGATGGATGAATTATCTGTTAAAGCCATTCTTGAGGCCATTTACCTGTGTGCTGGCAAATGATTGGTAGTAAATAGGAATATTTGAAACCTTTTGTGTTCAAAAATGAGCTCAGACTCATTTAAAAATGTTATCAAAAATCATGTATATCTCAGATATATATAAAAGATTTGGCATGAAATAACCTACAGTGGTTGATATGCCATAAAACCCAATCCAATCAAATTAAATCCTGCAGAAAGGATAAAAGACCCTATTGGAAAGCTTGGCGCAAGGGATCAAGTCCTCACTGACCAAGAACTAATAAGTAAAAAAGTAAAAAGTTAGCGACCATAGTCGAGGGTGACCCGAAGGCTCCCTTTTCGATAGCTACTACACCAAGGTGTAGGGGAGGGCGCTACTCCATTCCCTGGATTGCTCCACTTTACCCTTGAACCGTACCTTATAATGCTGAGTGTTAAGCAAGGTGGTATCAAGTTCCATTTTTAAAGTCTTTGGTATGACTCGACCTGGGATTGAACCCAGGTCTCCCGGGCCATTGGCGAACACTCTAACCGCTGGGCCAATGTCCCGGTATTAAGAACTAATATTAACATTAATATATCTGTGATATATTAACATTGAACATAACAGAAAGAAGGACACAATGAACACATTTGAAAATACGAAAATACTTAATATATACATAATATACATTGAAAAGTATACACAAACATCTGCTAATAGATAAGAATATGCCCATCTTGCTCTATGAACAAGCAGTATATGAAAGGGGTACAAAAAGGAAAAATTCTTACTTGCTGATAGTTTTAAAAGATGGTCATATTTGATACTGGAGACAACATCTCTACTGTTCAGAAGCAAGAGGGCGGAGAATGGGTATCTGAAATTGTTATGTGACATCCCAGGAGGCACCCAATGGGTATGTTCCTTCTCTCTCCCTACAACACACTCTTGAGGCATATTGCGTGAGTTCAATTGTGGGAGGTTAATTTTTGATTTTTAAAAACATATGAACCCAGAATATTTGAATACAAAGCAAGAATAAAAAAAATTAAGTAAAACTAGTCCAGAAATAATAAAAGCAATATTTGCTCGATTCAGGGCTTCTCAAACTTTTTGCTTGATACCTCAGGTCTTATAATCAAATTTTATGTTCCTTCACTTCCAAATAAATAAATTGAATATTGAATTACAAAACTACCTGACCAGTGTTAAATACAATTTATGTGAGAAAAGAAACACTGGCCTAATCAGTAGAGTGTTCGCCAATGGTCCGGGAGACCAGGGTTCAATCCCAGGTCGAGTCATACCAAAGACTAAATAAATGGTACTAGATGCCGCCTTGCTTAACACAGCATTAGAAGGTAGCGATCAAGAGTAAAGTGGAGCAATCCAGGGAAGGGAGTAGCGCCCTCCCCTTGGTGTAGTAGCTATCGAAAAGGGAGCCTTCGGGTTACCCTCGACTAGAGTCGCCAACTACGTTTACTAAACTATGAATGTAAATACATGTTTAATTCTCAAATTATTTTTAATGTTAAAGATGGATTTGGTGAGGTTGATATTTTTATTGTTTTCAGTTTTAAGATAAAAATTTTTTATAAGATATATTATAAATGGAATAGTGAATTATATAATGACATCCACACCAACAAATACCTGGCAATACTGAGACTAACTTAACAAATCAAGATCCATCAAATACCCTTGGGGAAGGTATGAACCCTCTTATCCTCCCAGCTATGGGTTTGTAGCAAAAAGAATTTCAAACCATTATTTAGGGCGGGAATTGTTTTGCCATTGGAATTTTGAAATTACACATTTCATCCAATTAGAACGACCCATGCCATTCTACCCGGGCATACCTCACCGGGCACCGTAAAAGGCATCGCTAACCACGTGCGATCTCTCTTTTCTTTTCTCATTCCTCTTGGCTGGCAGCTAGGTAAGACCAGCCGATACGAGAGGTAACATTTCTCTCTCTAACTCCGGACGAATCCTGCAGCAGACAGGGACTATCCATCTCGAGAGAGCACACTTCAATATTTGTTCCTCTGCTTAAGGAGACCATTTCCTGGTCAATTATTTCTCCTTCCTAAACCAAATGGACCCGATGCCTCTGGCTAAGCACTAAACTCTTGTTATAGGTTAAATAGTATCAATGCTGTATCAGAAAGAACGTATTTTCAATTGCTCGTCAAACCACCAATAAATCACGTGGTGATTTATATTTTTAAATTTATTGTCTAGCGCGGGAATTATTTGGCCGTTGAAGTTTCGATTTATATATTTCGTCCAATGATAATGATTGATGCCATTCTGCCCGGATGACTTCCCCAGGCAATATAAAAGACGATGTAACGCCTTTTTTTCCTCTCTTTTCACCTGACCGATTCCAGCAGCAGACAGACCACCTTCAACATGAGAGAGCACATTCAACATTTGGAGACACTGTTCTTTTAGGAGACCATTCCTTTATTCCTTTCCTCCTATGACCAACTGGACCTTGAATTTTCAGGCCGAATGATTAATTCCTGCTCAACTATTTACAACTGTCCTTCTTTTATTATTTGTACGACTCACAGTACAAGGGGATTTCGTTTCAACTGAGATTAAAGTTTTTGCAACTCTCAAATATTTCTCGTCAACTCATTTGTTCCTCCTATTTTTAATATACGTGGTGACTACAATAAGTTTCCAGACCTTTTTTGTACAGGCATTTAAAATTGTAGACTCTTGAAAATTCACTATGCTATTGCTATATATCTTATGAGATTACTAGCCAATTTTTATGATTTCAGCTTCAAATGAACTGCTACATCAGCAATTGGAATACACCCTACTAAAGCCTGATTGTCACAGCTAGTAAATTTTAAAAATGCAATCTGGACGTGAGGACATTTCAGAAGAACGATATGCAATAAGATTCTGTTTTAAACTTGGAAAAAATGCCACAGAAACGTATGGAATGCTTCAGACTGCTTTTCGAGCATCTTGCATGAATCGAGCATCAGTTTTTGAGTAGCATAAGAGATTCAAGGAAGGCACGGAGTCTGTGAGGGATGATGAGAGGTGTGGGAGGAGTAAGGAAGTCAATACACCAGAGCTGATTGGCCAAAGGGTTAGGGTTAGTATGTTGCGGTTTTAAAGGAGTTCAGGAAGATATTCCGTCGGAAGAGGCCAGCACTCTTCAAATCAGGTCAATGGCATTTCCACCAGGACAATGCACCAGTCCACGACTCCATCTTTGTCACAGACTATTTAACCAAGATGGGCATCAAGACAGGTCCTCAGCCTCCCTATAGTCCAGACCTTGCTCCCTGTGACTTTTGCTTATTCCCTAAACTCAGAGGCTGTCGTTATGAGACAATTGTGATGAAAGAGACTGTGACGAAGGACATTGGCACGGTCATACAAAAGAACTTGCATGGGCCTTCCAGAAGTTGTTGGAACTTTACTCTCACAACTTTGGGTAAAAATAATGCAATTACTTTTCTTCTACAAAAAATATCTTTGGCATTAAATAACCCATTAAACGAACATTTTTAGGAAAAATAGACAGTACATAGATTATAACAAAAGAAAAACTGAACATTTATTTGAACTTTGTGAACTTTCATTGAGGACATATTGTTAATATTGTTTTGACTTGTTGACTAATTGAAAAATTAGTGAAAAAAAAAAAAAAAACAGTTTGTTTGAGTTTAATTTTTTTTCTGATTCATATTATGGAATTTGACGAAAACCATTCACGGGGGATTTTATATTAAGCTTAGGAAGATTTTAAAATTGTGTTGATTCTAAATTTTGGGGGGGAATATTGGGTTTTCGTGGAATAGGAAATATTTTTTTTAGGTTTCTGTTTTCGGGCGAATCACGGGCTGACGCGAGATTAGGACAGAGATTCATCCAAGTTGTGTTACAGATTGTTTTGGGCATACCGTAAGAAGTAATTCTATAAAGGAATTCACCGTCCTGTAGATTTGTTGAAGGCCTGTGGTGGCCAGTATTTTCAGATTAGAGTTCCAAGTTGATGGAATAAGAGGAAAGAAAGGCGTGGCCTGCTCCAATATTTTGTGGATGATGTCTGAATCTTTCAGTCCCAATGATATTTTTGATTCGTGCGTGGTTTGGCGAAGTGAAACGAATCTGGAAAAGGCGAGGTGCCTATATCTTAGTAGCCACGAGGTTTCCTGATTAAATTGAAAAGCAACCTGGCGAGGGAATGATCAGGTAAAGCATGTTCCTCAAGGGTTTACAGACCAATAGGCACGGTAACAGAAACTTAATAATGAAAAGAATGGGTAACACATTCCTAATAAATATTTTGCGTGGTCTATTTTGGGTGGTTTACTGCATGCGTGTCAGATTGTGATACAATTGGATGTATTGTTATTTTATAGAATTGTGATGCATTGTTTTGGGCCATGATTTTTGTGGATTTATGGGGAATGTTTTGGGCCTTGAAGATATTGTTTTTTAGTTGGTGGAATTCTCCAGTTATTCCAGGTAGGAACCTTTTGAGTGAAGGACTGGAGTGTGGTCATAAGGAATCCAGGCGAAATGTATTGCTGGAATGACCAGGGTCACTAGGTTTGTGACCAGGATTTGTGACCAGAGTATGGTCCTTTTATGGTTTTGAGATTCTTCAAGGAATTTCAGAGGGTCCTATTGTGTTTGGGACAACGAAAGATGCATCCGTATCGTACTGTGATGCACGCATGTCAGGATAGTCAATCGTGCAAAGGATAGTATGAAATAAATTTAGATAATAATTAGCCTGGGTAAGTGTTACATAGTGAGAAGGTCGCCTTCTAATTAAGATTTTGTTTGTTTTTGTTTTTTTTTTGCTGTGGTTCAAGTAATTTCGTTTTGTATTTTTACTGTTGTTGTCCTTGAGCATTATTTGTAAAATGTATGTGTGAGGGAGATGGAGAGGGACGTGAAGAAAAATTCCTCATGTGGAATTTTGAAAAATAAGTATTGGGTGATCGTAACATATTGGCCCTCGACCAAACTGTCAATTAAGAGATGCACCTGTGTAAATAATAGGTGCATCCGGTCGAAGATATTGGGGTATCACCTTGACCTGTGGACATGGTTGAATTCGGTGCAGACGCTCACAGGAAGCAGGTGTATGTCAAACAATTATATAACCAGGTGCCACAGACGGCTTGAGTCAGTTGGAGTTCAAGTTGCAGTCAGTTCCAGTTGCAGTTGGAGTCAGTTGGGGACAAGATGCCAGCGTGAGAATCAGCTTGCAGACTGAGGGCTTGCGGCCCTCAGTGACCCGCGGTTGAGCAGCCCAGCCAGAATACAAAAGAAGTGCTGCTATGGTCAGAAGAACTTTGGGTCAATATGTAGCAGTCTGTCCCCGTCTCCAACTCTCCTCTCACACACAACCAACATCAACCCTTTCGGGAATAAAGTGCTGTGAGAGACATTTTTTTTTATAAAGGAGTGTATTCGTTCGTTCATTGAAGTTCCTCAGTATGTTTGACTATGATTCCGCAGCGGTCGCATCGATACTGCTATATGGATGCACTACATGGACTCTAACAAAACGGCTGGAGAAGAAGCTAGACGGCAATTACACAAGAATGCTGCGAGCAATCTTGAACAAGTCCTGGCGGCAACACCCCACAAGACACCAACTGTACGGCCACCTGCTTCCTATCACGAAAACTATTCAAGTTAGACGAACCAGACATGCGGGACACTGTTGGAGAAGCAGGGACGAACTCATAATGGATGTACTCTTATGGACCCCCCACACATGGCCGTGTAAAAGCAGGACGACCAGCACGAACATACATTCAGCAACTATATGAGGATACAGGATGTTGTCCAGAAGACCTGCCTGAGGCGATGAACGATAGGGAAAAGTGGCGAGAGAGGGTCAGGGATATCCGTGCTTCCAGAACTGTACGGCCACCTGCCTCCTATCTCGAAAACTATTCACGAACCAGACATGCGGGACCCTGCTGGAGAAGCAGGGACGAACTCATAAGTGATGTACTCTTGTGGACCCCCACACATGACCGTGCAAAAGCAGGACGACCAGCACGAATATACATTCAGCAACTATGTGAGGATACAGGATGTTGTCCAGAAAACCTGCCAGAAGCGATGAACGATAGGGAGGAGTGGCGAGAGGGGGCCAGGGATATCCGTGCTACCAGCACGACATCATGATGATGATGATATGTATATGTATGCAGTTATACAACAAGAAGAAACCACAATAAAATGATTGTCATGTATTTCTAGAATTTGACAGATTTATACGAGACAGAAGAGACCAAATACACGAGAATGACTATACAAATAATTATAATATATATATATATATATATATATATATATATATATATATATATATATATAGGTAATATTCGATCAGGTTAAAACAGAGTTTGGAGTAATTCCCTCAGGACAAGAAAATCATTCAAGAGCTGAACATTCAAATTTTCCTGGTAGAGAGCTCAATGTAATTTATTACAGAGCAATATTTCTTTAAGAAAAAAAGCCAAAGACCGGTTAATTCAGGATTATAAATCTATTTCCATCCCGTATGGTCTATTTTGAGAAAATCAAATACTCCAAATAGTTTTAACGGTAGATGCAATTTATGCCTAGAAGAGAAAATTTATATTTTAAATTATAAGTGGCCCGATAAGTTATTAAATAAGAGAAGCGAATTGATAGCTAGATGTAGACATAAGACTAAATTTAAACTATAAAAATTTAAAAACATAGAAATAAATAGTGAAACCAGGAAAAAAAAAAGTATTCAACATATGCACTAAAAAAATAGGTAGCTAATTAAATGGTATCGAAATTGATATAAGCATTAATATTTCTCTTAAAAGTTAATTATCGAACTTAACATGAAAAGAAAATAAACTAAACGAATAAATAAAAAAGTTAAATTACTGTAATTATAACTGACAGAAGAAATTTGAAAATTTAAAATAAAACGGAAATTCAATAAAACGAGGAGGTGACTCCTAAATCTCGTCCCCCCTACACCCCACGTGTTTATTCTGGTTTAAATTTAAATTTAGATTTAATTAATTATCCATTGGGTCTGAAGAAGTCCTGTATTAATTTTTTCTTCATGTTTTTGGTTCACACCAGAAACTGAAAATACGGGATCGAAATAAATTTATAATCCTGAATTAACCGGTCTTTGGTTTTTTTCTTAAAGATATATATATATATATATATATATATTGTCATCCATAGACAGACTATTTCGTTGTATCACAACTCTTCAGTGTGGCTAGACACGTAGGACGCTTCAAGCTGGGATCGAAACCCACCCAACTTTACGTTAGACTAAGTATCATACCGCTCAGCCATCACTCGGGAATTATAAGGCATTATGTAGTCATGTACTCATATGCATATGCATTTAGAAACATATTCAACACAATAAAGACGAGCGGACACAGTTCTTTCGAAAAAATATACCTCTCACTTTATTTGAAAGGGTTGTGTGTGAGAGGGAGTTGGAGACCGAACAAAGACTGCAACATATTGACACCCCAACTCTTCTGGCTATCACAACCTTTCTTTCCTGTTATCCTGGGCTGCTCAACCGGGGGCATGGGGGCCCTCTGCTGGGACATGATTCTCATTCCAATATCTTTTCTCCAACTGATCTGAACTTCCTGTCGCCGGGGTTATATAATAATTTGTCGTCCACCTACTTCTTGCGAGCGTCACATTCAGACTCAATTCAACCCGTCGACAGTCAAGTTTATCCCCAGATATCTTTGACCGGATTCACCTGTTATTTACACAGGTGCATTTCTTATTTTGACAGCTTGGTCGGGGGCCAATATGTAACAGTAATTTTCGTTTTTTTACATTTTGCCTTACCGGATACCAGAGTGCTCAATTCATTTGAAGATCTTTGCCAGAGTGCTCAATTTAAGGGGGATATATATATATATATATATATATATATATATATATATATATATATATATATATTAATAAACGAGAGGTACAAGAAAATTTATACAAGCAAAGGATTAACGGAATCATCTGTAAAGGGGGGGGGAACAATTCCAAAAAATAAAATTTCGTGGGCCCTTTCGTCCGGCTCTATTCATACAAAACGCCGGAAAGAGTAAAAACGGGCAATTGATATTATATGGAAAGACCGGGTGACGGTGAAAACAATGTTTATTTCACACTAATACCGAATACGTCCCCCAATATATTTAAAATATGACTGCTTCTCTATTTACATAGAGAGAGGCGATCTAAAGCGATAGAGATCGCCTCTAAGATGTTTCATTGGACTTTATCCCTAGCTCTATGTACAACAGAAAAACAGCCAGAAAAGTGTGTTTTATAAAAGTTTAAAAAAAGAACCTTTGGAGGTGCCCGTGGTGTCATCGTTATCGCCGTAGGCAATGAACACGGCAACACGAGTTCAAATCCTGGACGAGACTGATTGCATTTCACATAGCACTAATACCCTTGGGAAAGGTTTGAATCCAATTATTCTCCCTCCAGCTATGGGTAAATAGTAGGACAGACTGGGTTCTTCAACCTTGGTGAGGCAACTAGTCTAGGAGAAGGAAAACTCTGAATTGAAACCTGTTAAACTCCGCTTAAAAATTGACCTTGTGTCATATCCGAGTGGAGGGGTTGGGTAAATAGGATAAAAGTTAAAAAAGGAAATTCTTTTTTTATATACATAACATGGATGAAAATGTTCAATATTTTTGTAAAATTTTCTACATTATCCAAAATATCATCTAAATTTTTGTAGTTGTCCAAAATATCCAGCTGAAGTCTGAGATTATGTAAAATAAATCTAAACAAAAATAATACTTTGATTCACGATCCAGATAAGAATAAATTCCACTCATAAGATTCATTCTTTAATGGAATTATTGAATTCCAAATTATATAGAAATGTAATATTGGCATTCAACATCCAGATGAGAGTCAATTTCAGTCACTTTTTTTTTACAGAACAGTTATATCCCAACACACTACATTACACCAAGCAGCCATGTTTTTTAGCCTTTCCTTCCTCCAACCACTAACATAATGTTGATTTACGATGAATTGCTGGTAACATTAGGTAATATTGTGACACTTTAAGCAATTCAGTTGAGATTTTGCCGGAACAATCAGTGTTGCGTATTGATCTTTGACAGAGCCTCCAATCAGGGATTTCTCTACACAGGATGCACCTGGGTAAACCAGCAGAAACAGTTCATATGGGTTGATGGCCAGAAGAATACAAAGGCATTATGAAATTATATATACACAGGTATCCACAGAGATATGGACTGTCTCAGATATACAGTTGGTCAGTCAAGAGTTTTGGAGAGTGTAAGTGAGCTGCCAGTAGGCGCCTGGGGTAGCGGGGAGTGGCCTACTGTGACCCCCGGATGAGTATATCATGTCAAAGAAGTAGAAAAAGTACTAAGTGGCACTTTGAATCTTAAAAAATAAAAAATTTGAAATAAAAACTAGATAAATATAATTCTCATTTTAGTTTCTTTGTTTAATGGCATAACAACTTATATGAGTTATTTAATGCCATCATTGTAAACGGACAATTGTAGTGTTATTTAATTCATATCTGGTGGTATAAGAGAGTTAGTCCAGAAGTAAATCCCATTGTGAGACCCGAATTCAAACTCGTTGGGGATATTGCGAGATGTGTCGAAAGAATAAAATAAAGTTTGGAGGAAGTACGTGTTCCTCGCAAGTAATTTCCCTAAGAAAATAAAAACAAAACCTGAATAACTTTAAAATGAAGGTTTATTATTCAGCTGGAATATTGTACCAAAGAACTCACAATGTTGTTGTTGTTGTTGTTTTCGCCTTTGGTGTAAGGAGAAATGGGAATGTCTTTGCTAGACAGCGTGGCGCCTCTCAGGTTTTGGTGGGTAAAGGAACAGTCCAGTAGCGTAGCGTAGTTTCCTTGTTGTTAGTGGCGAAACCTCTGTTGAATTGGTCCATCGCTTTCTTTTTATAACTCCTAAGAGGATCAAAACGGGTATGAATGTTTTTTGGGGGGAAAGTACTTGATTGGTTAAAAAATCTATGGGCGCGAATTTTGTATATTGTGGTTTGGATCCTTTTTTTCTAGAATGTTCTAATGTTTGTTGATTGGCTTAAAATCTATGGGCGCGAATTTTGTGTATGTGGTTTGGATCCTTTTTTTCTAGAATGTTCTAATGTTTGTTGATTGGTTTAAAAATGTGAGTGCGATGTTTGTGTATGTATATAAAATTTACGCTACAAACTTGCTAATTTGGATGTCAGCCCAGCACATTAGCCACAGAGACTCACCTGGAAATGTAATTCCAAAATTAATGTGACAGACTTTAAAAAAAGTAAAGTTGCTGACTGTAATCAAGGGTGACTCGAAGGCTCCCATTTCAACAGTTACTACACTCATGGTCTGGGACACCATGGTTAAAACTGTGGGCTATTGGCCTAATGAGTAGAGTATTCACGAATGGTCAGGGAGAGTGGGTTTCAATCCCAGGTTGAGTCATACCAAGGACTCAAAAAATGGTACTTGATGCTGCCTTGCTTAATGCTGAGCATTATAAGGTAAGGATCAAGGGTAAAGTGGAGCAATCCAGGGAAAGGAATAACGCCCTTTCTGTGTAGTAGCTATTGAAAAGGGAGCCTTCGGGTCACCCTTGACTAAGGTCACCAACTTTATTAACACTGAGGTGTAGGGGAGGGCTCTACATCCTTTCCTAGGATTGCTCCACTTTAACCTTGATACGTACCTTATAATGCTGAGTGTTAAGCAAGTAGGTATCAAGTATCATTTTTTGAGTCTTTGGTATGACTTGACCAGGGATTGAACCCTGGTCTACCAGGCCATTCACGAACACTCTACCCATAAGCCCAAAAAAAAAGGAAAAATATCACATTTATCCGTGTCAGAAATTTCCTTTATAAACCAACTGGGAGTGGTCACCTTGACAGCCAGTGCTCGTTTGGCAAAAGCAATAATGATCGGCTCCATACACCAAAACGTAAGAAGAACGAGTAATAAAAAAAGGTAATCAAATATTTTCCAACCAACTGGAATTAGTTACACAACTTTTAAGCCGGCCATTTCCAGAGCTGATTTTTGGCAGCTCTTGGGTATATTAACCAAGCAACTAGAACAACGTCCACCTTCGACGGCAACATATCAAAGAGATCTAGTTAAGATAAACTAACAGTGATGACCACTCCTCCCAACAGCAAGTGACTTGGTTGTGATGACCCAAACACGGTCAGGAAAAAATTAAGCAACATTAGCATTTTGAGGAAATTTTGAAAGGTCTCTAAAAAACAACAGCAGCAACTTCAACAAAAGACGCAACAACCAAATATTTATAGGACTTTACACTCCTATAATTTAATTTGGGCGGTATGCCACTTGTTCCCACAACAAAGATGGCGGACGCACACATATTCAGTCTCGGGAAACCACTGGCCAGGAAAACCACGTGACATGCTTAAAACTAGGTCCGCGCGTAAATTTTCGTCTTGCGTTTGGAGCCACTTACAAGACGCATATTTCTTTAAATACGTCGTCTTCAAACACCCTTTCTCTCTTTTACCCATTTTCTTCGCAGCGGCAACATACTCCCTCCAGTGTGAATCAACAGGAGTGAAAAGCAACGACGTGGATGGGCCTCGCAGACATTCAAAATATACAGTGACTATGAGACTTTTTCCAGTCTCAGAGAAACCGCCATTTTCCAACCATAAAAAGAAAGACATTTTAAATATGTAATCCTTTTGTAGTTTGTGTGTGTGTGTCAAACACAACTACTTACATATATACACGCACGATTATTTTATTAATAGAATTAGTGATATTTTTATGTATCAATGTAAATTTTATTATAATATATAAATTTGTTTTGTTCATCGCCTTGTTTTAAATGTTCCTTTTGTCGGCGCCTTTTCATATCCTTTACTCATTTGTTTCATATCTTCATTTGTCTCCATCTGCCTATTCTACCTTTTCCTAAACACACCACTAAACTAAACTTCTAAACATAAAACTTACAAACATAAAATTATGGGGAAAATGAATACCAAAATACAGGTCACCCCCCCTACACATTATTATTCAATGTCTTATTTCTATTTACCCAATACAAGTCTCATCTCTCGTGTTACCTCTCACTGTTTTTCAAATAAGCTTTCCATTGCACAAGGTTGGCAGCTTTTGGTGGACCTAGGAAAACAACTGGGATTCCTGGACCACATTTTAATGACAAACCTCCATCCAGATATTGTCATTTTCTCAAAACAGAAGAAAACAGTAATGTCGTTAGAATTAAGAATTTTGTGAAAGGAAAACATCGAGGCTACCCGCGAAGGTAAAATGGATAAATACCAAGAACTAGTGGGAAAATGTTGAGTACGAGGTTGGCAGGGTACATGTGAACAGATTGAAGTCTGTTCGGTTTGGTTGGTTTCTTTGTTTGATGGCATATCAACTTCTGTGGGTTATTTAATGCCAAAGCCATTCTCCTAGAAGAACAGTAGTGGTACTATTTAACCCATAGCTGGGAGGATAAGGGGGTTCATACCTTTCCCAAGGGCATTTGCCCGAAAGTGAACGTAATACCGCGACTGGAGTAGGAACTCGCTTACTATGATTACGCAGTCCATCGCTTTAACCATTACACCACGAGGACACCCCCAGATTGAAGTTGGTGCCAGGGGTTTCATTGGTAGATTCTTGTGAAAAACCTTGAGTAAATGTTGTATATCCACAATACAACTGCACATATACATATACAAATATATGCAGAAACATAATCAACCGATAATGAACGACTTCAATGAACGAACGAATACACTTCTTTATAAAAATATAAATCTCTCACACTTTATTTTCGAAAGGGTGATGTTTGTTGTGTGTGAGAAATGAGAGGAGACAAGGACAGACTGCTATATTGACCCCAAGTTCTTCTTCGACCATAGCAGCACTTCTTTCGCATCTTGGCTTGGGTTGCTCAACCGTGGGTCACTGAGGGCTGCAAAGCCCTCAGTCTGCAAGCTGGTTCTTTACGCTGGCATCCTGTTTCCAACTGACTCGAACCATCTGGGCACCTGGTTATATTATTGTCTAACGTCCACCAGCTTCCGCTGTTCTTCCGCTTATTTACACAGGTGTATCTCTTGTTTGACGGCTCTGGGTATTGTTGGTTTGAGAAAGTGACAAGCTATCTGAATAAGGAAAAAAGCAGGGAGATGCCACCCGTTGGTTATGGACAAAAAGAAATGAGCCATGACAGAGGATGTAAATAGATAAAAAAAAAAAAAAAATGGGATGGAGGAGAGGAATAAAAAGGCTGCAATGGGAAAACAAAATTTACCTCCTCTTTCGAAGAATTCTTCTGAAACTTACACTGTCAGTGTTACTGTGAGCTGGTCCCATGTTTGATCTTTTTCAGAGAAACTAGGAACGATTACCACTTGACTTATATACAGGCAGATATATCAACATTTATTTCTGATTGGTGGCTGTGATGGGCAGTTGCCATTTATTGTTCAGGCTTTGCCACGTTTTTTCAAAATTCAAAACAGCAGTAGGCATAGCAAGTTTGTAGTATGCACGTCAGGGTTCGATCAACCCAGATGAAGTCAGCAAAGTGAAGAAGTCTGATGTTGAAAGACCGTAACTCTGAAGGAACTTTTGCAATACATTACTCTCATGTCTACTCTAATGCGGAGTGATATCTGTAAGAGTCTTATTTATGGATCAAATAGAATTGTGTGAAAATTATTCTTGATAGGACCATGTGCAAACAAATAAAAGTTTTAAGACACAACTACACAAAAAATTGTGCTATTTAGTGTAATACTCAAGCAATCCTTTGGGTGGGGGAGATGTCTTACCTCTCTGCTGAGCATAAGTCAACGTATTCTAAGCCGCAGTAAGTGACAGAGCGATACTCTTAATATAGTAGAGTAAGAATTAAGAGAGACCTCAGCATCTCTCAACAATTCTCTTCGATTTTGAAGAACATATCTCACTTTTTTATTAAAATGCCAAGGAAAAGTGCCATCAAAGATGGCCCATTAGCTTGTGTTGAGCCCAAAGATTTTGCAGATTTGGGTTTGGTTAAGGAATATTAACATCTATTCCTTGAAAATGTCATAAACGCATCGTGACCAAAAAATTCAAAGGAAATTTTTTAACCATTTTATTTCTTCAATTAGGCTTTTTTTATCTTGTGATAATTTTTCGGCCGCCATGTTCGGATTTACGAATAATGAAAAGAGAATGCACATGCTATAGTACCAAAAGACAACAAACGTACAAGGTCAATCCTCAGTCATTGGTACTATAGCTCCTACATCATCTCTTTTGGATTTGAAGAGTTTTTCCTGCTTAAATGGCAACATGAATTTAGAAAATTAGTGTAAATAAAGAGTCTTCTGGGTATTGTGATAAAAAGGTTGATGCTGAAATGAATTATATAATAAAACAAACAATAAAATAAATAACAGGAGGTTGAGTTGAACAGATGTTGTTTTTTTAATTCTTATTTTTGGAAATAAGCAATGATTTACAAAATATGACTTTGTGCAATTATTAATTTTTGTATATGTACAGGGTACATAAATGTTTTTAGTATTTTTTTAATTGCTCATGTTTCAGTCGTGAGTTTTTTTGAGGACAAAACTTGGTCATCGTCGGGAAATTCAGGGTCGACATTTTTGATTCAGCAGCAGGAATATAAAGGTTCTGGGTCTGTCCTCATTGATGACTAGACTGCAACTGACAAGTGGAATAGCTGGCATTCAGACCCATTAGATTTTCATAGAAATAGAGAAAAGTTCTATGTAGAAATTGTGATCTAAATTGACCTAATGAGAAGGGTGTTCACCAATGGCCTGGGAGACCAGGGTTCAATCCTCGGTCGAGTCATACCAAAGACTCAAAAAATGGTACTTGATACTGCCTTGCTTAGCTCTCAGCACTGTAAGATAAGGATCAAGGGTAAAGCAGAGCAATCCTGGGAATGGAGTAGCGCCCTCTCCAACACCTCAGCATAGTAGCAATTGAAAAAGGGAGCCTTCAGCTCACCCTCAATTAAGATTGCTAACTTTACTTATATTTGATAAAACACTTAAGTTAGGAGGGGTTACATACTTTTAAAGGTACAATGAAGGAATCTTTACCAATTTTAGAAGTACATAAAGAATAGTATTTAAAAAAAAAAACGATTGTCCATCATTGGTTGGGATCTCTTGAATACAACTTGTGTCAACAGAACGTTTGTGGCCCACAACAAGAAAGTAAATTTAAAAACAAAAACCAATGGTCAAACAAACAACAGAAAGATAAAATGCACACAGTGATGACGTTCACTTACCGGAAGTAAAAAGAAAGAGCTGCTTCACATCTTTCACAGAAGTAGCTATTTGTAATGTGAGTCAGGGTAATGAGAGCTATTTGTAATGTGGGTTATGGTAATGAGAGCTATTTGTAATGTGAGTTATTTGTAATGTGAGTCATGGTTACGAGAGCTATTTGTAATGTTAATTATTGTAATGAGAGCTATTTCTAAAGAGGGTTATTGTAATGAGAGCTATTTGTAATGTGGGTTATTGTAATGAGAGTTATTTGTAATGTGAGTTATGGTAATGAGAGCTATTTGTAATGTGAGTTATGGTAATGTGAGCTATTTATATGTGGGTTATTGTAATGAGAGCTATTTCTAATGTGAGTTATTGTAATGAGAGCTATTTGTAATGTGGGTTATTGTAATGTGAGTTATTTGTAATGTGGGTTATGGTAATGAGAGCTATTGGTAATGTTGGTTATTGTAATGAGAGTTATTTGTAATGTGAGTTATTGTAATGGGAGTTATTTGTAATTAGAATCATGGTAATGAGAGCTATTTGTAATGTAGGTTATTGCAGTGTGAGCTATTTTAATGTGGGTTATTGTAATGAGAGCTATTTGTAATGTGGGTTATTGTAATGAAAACTATTTTTAATGTGAGTTACATACATGCACATAAGTTCAAGTCATTATCTTGCAATCACTTATGAGTATACATGAGTTATCATGTACAAAAGGACTCATCTAAAGTGACTGACTGCAGAGTATTTTGTTCACAACTCTTGGAAGAGGAATAGGAATAAGAGTATCACTTGATGTGCAGGTTACATGACTCCTTTTGGCCAACAGGAAGGCACTACAACTAGTGCTCCTGAGAACACATAAATTTATCTTCTTTTTTTTCAGTATCACTGCTGAGTGGTAAACAATGAAGTTAGTAACTTAATTCCGAGAGTCTTACCCTCAGGCAGTATCTGTCCTCTCACCTTCGAGTCAGGAATGTCGTATTCCCTGTTTAATAGCATAGGTGGAAGAAATGGTAAGAAACAACAATAGAATCAACAAATCTGATGAAATTTATGCATCGAAATATGCAAGAGGTTTTCTTTTTTCTTTTGTTAATTCAGAGGACTTACAAAGAAACTAAGATGTTGAATGTTTCTTCAATGGTATTGAGTCTAGAGTAAGTTAATACAAGGTAAGGTGACTTGGTCCCAAAGGGATACATTCTGTTATCAGTACCTGGTTATTGAGGTGAGTGAGGGAACTATGGTAGGAGGTTGCAAGAATGTTATTTAGATGCTTTTGACGGGATCAAGAAAGCATCCACAGCTTTAGTCTGTGGAGTCTTCCTATAGTCTAAAAAGGCTTAATTCCTTGTCATATGATTTCTAAATCCACCAGCTTGTGACCTTTGTAAATCATAATGAGATTTAACTTAAGAGTGTATGTAGGTCAATTGTTAACAGATTTGAAATCAGTTTTCCTTCTTCTAGAGTAGTTGCCTTATCATATTTACCCAACCCCTCCGTTCGGGCAGGATATGACACAAGGTCAATTTTTAAGCGGAGTTTAACAGGTTTCAATTCAGAGTTTTCCTTCTCCTAGACTAGTTGCCTCACCAAGGCTGAAGAACCTAGTCTGTCCTACTATTTACCCATAGCTGGAGGGAGAATATTTGGATTCATACCTTTCCCTAGGGTATTAGTGCTATGTGAAATGCAATCAGTCTCGTCCAAGATTTGAACTCGTGTCGCCGTGTCCAATTCCTACGACGATAACCATTACACCATGGGCACCTCCTAGAGTAGTTGCCTTATGCTAAAGAAATCAGTCTGCCTTACTGATGGGGGTAGAACAGATAGATTCATGCTTTTTCCAAGGGTCTTAGAGCAAAGTAAAACCCAAACTGCCTTATCCAGGATTTGAACTTGGAACACTAATTCCATTTCCTCTCACCATAACCATAACACTAAGTATGCAACCTTTGACTTAGAAAAGAAACTGTCGTCACCTTGAATGATCAATTGGTGTTCAGCAAAAGTCAAGAAGCACATGATGAATATTTGTGTGCGTTCCTTGAAAGGAACACACACAAATTTGAAATAGATTAGGACGTCATTACTTTCATAAGGAATTGCATGACTAATAGAGGTATTAAAGTGGACCCATAAAAAGTAAAAGATCTTTGGGATATGATTGTTCTATAAGATGTTGGAAACTTGTGTCAGTTTCTGGGTCTAAGAAATTATGTAAACCAGTTTGTCTCCAATCATCTCCACCATCAAGCCACTTTGATTTGACTTAAAAAGAATGTGGCAGAATCTTAATGTTCATATATGTCATAACAAATTATACGTCAGTGTGTATTTGCATATGTTTCACTAAAGCTGACTTACGTCCAAAGGGAGATCCACACATTTCACAAGAATATGGTTTCTCCCCAGTATGTGTTCGCATATGTTTCACCAAATGATTTTTCTGTGCAAAAGAAGATCCACATGTTTCACAAAGATACGGTTTTTCTCCAGTGTGCGTTCGCATATGTTTCACCAAATACGACTTTTGTCCAAATGAAGATCCACATGTTTCACAAGAATATGGTTTCTCTCCAGTGTGTGTTCGCATATGTCGTAACAAGTCTGAATCCCGTGCAAAAGAAGATTCACACATTTCACAAAAATATGGTTTCTCTCCAGTATGTGTTCGGACATGTTTCACCAAAGACGACTTACGGCTAAAGGCACATTCACATGTTTCACATGAATATGGTTTCTCTCCTGTGTGCGTTCGTATGTGTTGCTTCAAATCTGATTTTCTTCCAAACGAAGATCCACAAGTGATGCAAGAATATGGCTTTTCTCCAGTGTGTGTTCGCATATGTTGTAACAAATTTATATTCCATGCAAAACATAATCCACACACAGTACAAGCATACGGCTGCTCTCCAGTATGAGCTCGCACATGCTGTATCTTATGAGCCTTCTGTGCAAAGCAAGTTCCACATATTTCACATGAATATGGTTTCTCTCCAGTGTGTGTTCGTATATGTTTCACCAAAGATGACTTCCGTCCAAAGGAAGATCTACACATTTCACAAGAATACGGTTTCTCTCCAGTGTGTGTTTGCATATGCTGCACCAAATTTGACTTGCTTGCAAAACAATTTCCACATATCTCACAAGGATAAGGTTTTTCTCTTGTGTGTGTTTGCATATGTTTTAATAAATCTTTATTGAAAGCATAAGCTGATCCACACACTTTGCAAACAAGTGGATTCTCTCCAGCATGTGTTTGTACATTTGGTATTAATTGCGACATCATTACAAAAGCAAATTCATAGGTTTCAGAAGAATATGGTTTTTCTTCAGTTTAAATTGTTTCAAATGTAGATCCACATGTGTTATATAAGGATATGATTTCTCTTCAGGGTGGAATTACATCTGGGTTTTTTTTTTAACAGTTGAGTCTCAGGAAATATAGTTTCATGAATTTTACATGTATAATTATTTTAGGCCTATTTTTTTAATGTTTTCATTTAATTTCCTTCACAATCATTTTTGATATCTTCACAGAATGAATAGTGTATCTGTAAAACAAAAAAAAACATTTAAATTTAAAAAAACTTTATATTCAAACAAACACTGAATATTCAATAGACTTATATTACAATAGATGAAGGCAACGCTTTACAAAAACTAGTTTTCTCTTCTACACAGTGAAGATCAAACTCATTACATATTGAAATGTTAATAGATTTGGGGTGTTTATTCTGCTGCAATCTTTTCAGAAATTTTTTCAATACATGTGAATAATTTGCCAAACTTGGAATTATATTTTTGACTTTAACTATTTTCCATTTGTTAAATTTGACAATTGAAATTTATTGTTTTCTAAAGAAAAAAACATTAAAGAGTTCCATCTTTTCATAGTTTCTGGACTCAAAACAAATTTTCATCTTTGAGACATTTAAAAAAAGAATTCTAAAAAAAAAAAAGGAAATGGAACAGAAGACATGATGGAAATTCAAAAAGTTTGTAAACCATTTATCAAATTTGGAAAAAATGTACAGAAGCAAAAAATACAGAAATAAATGAAAAATACATTTGTAAATTTGGCAAATTGTTCGCACATTGGGAAAAATTTTATAAGAACAGTGAAGTTTCAGAATAAGCATCCACTCTCCCAAAATGTTGATTTAGAATGAGTTTGATCATCACTGGGTGCTGCTGCATTATTGTGGGCCAATCCAAGAATAACCAGCCCTTGTTAATAATTACATATGGCTATTGCAATGTACACTGAGGCTTTGTTAGGGCAACCAATCAAGAAGAAGGTAAAATTATCAACTCTCTTTCACTTTGGAAAGAATTGAAGTCATGACAAAAATATAAAAAAATTGTAGTTCAATTTTAAAATTTAATCAAAAAAAACTCTTATATACAAAATACAAAATATGATTGCAAATTTGGCAAATGATTCTGACATTCTAAAAAAATTCATTTGAAATATTACAAAAAAATATGGATTCTGTCAATTGAAAAGGAATTTACAAATGATTTGACAAACACTCGATGCAAATCATTCAACCATATTCCATCGCAATCAATTAATAGGTGAAATTTGACACAACCAGACTTAATAAATTCGATGAAATAAAAAAATCCAAGAAGAAAATTTTAAAGGGTCAATTTATTATTCTTAGCGGGAAAGACTTTTTTTAAAATTTTAATCTTCAAATTATAAAGCAAAAATTGTTGTCATTTCGATAAAAATCTAAAAGTTAAAAAAAAAGATGCTATGAAATGAGGACAATGGATATTATAAATAATTGTTATAACGACCTATGTAAATGATAATGAACTCTTCCTCCTTCATAAATACAAACCCTATTTACTCTAAGAGAGACTTCCTCCCAGCAGTTAAACCTGACAGTTTTTGGACGGACACTGCTGTACTAACACTCTTATTTTGTATATATGTTCAGTTTTTTCAATTCACTTGTTCCATCTAGTTTCTTTTCTTCTGGGTCTTCTTTCGGGCCCCTGACAGGCCGCAACTATAATACAAGGACAGTGACAACAAAAAAAAAAAAAAGAAGGAAATAAAAATGGTTTAAAAATTGAATCTTTTGATGGTCAACTTTTAGACATAAATTACAATTTAAAAAAATGTTGGTTTATTGTTTTTATTTGTTTTTGTTGTGTTTATATGATAGTATAAATCGTAGTTGATTATACACTGATATATTGTAATTTTATACGTTTCAAACCCAAGAAAAATGGAATAGACATATTTGTAGAGAATAGTTCAGTGTAGAAAATTTCTGAGATAATGTATGAAAAATTCTACGGAAATGTAATATTGACATTCAGCATCTAAATAACATAAGGTTTTTATCATTTGCTTCATTTTTTTTTTAATAATCAAATCCTAAACTAAATAGAAATGTAATATTTACATTCAGCATCCAATTAAGATTAACTTTCTGGGATTTGCTTATTATTTTTTTTATTAAATAAAGTTAAAGTAAGTAAAGTTAGCAACCGTAGTCAAGGGCGACTAGAAGGCTCCCTTTTCAATCGCTACAACACCGAGGTGTAGGGGAGGATGCTACTCCTTTCCCTGGATTGCTCCATTTTACAATTCAAAGCCATTAATGAAGAATCCTTGAAGGTTAATAAAAGAAGATTTTTAAGGATTTCTAAAAAAGTAAAATAGGACTGAGACATGAGAAAAATTCAAAAGTTTTTTTTCTGCTAAATCAATTGGCTTTACGATATGCTGAATAAATGAATTCTCTTTGAAAGCAAAATTTAAATTAAGTAAAGTTGTCAACCATAGTCGAGGGCAAACAGAAGGCTCCCTTTTCAATAGCTACTACACCGAGATGTAGGGGAGGGAACTACTCCTTTCTCTGGATTGCCCCATTTTACCCGTGATACGTACCTTATATTGCTGAGAGTTAAGCAAGAAGGTATCAAGTACCATTTTTAAAGTCTTTGCTATGACACAACCTGGGATTGAACCCAGGTCTTCTGGACCATTGACAAACATTCTACCCACTAGGTCAATGAGCCAGTGTATTTTTAATAATAGTTACAGTTAAAATATACATTTTCACCATATTTTTCAAATTCTACAACTGATTAAGGATTTATCATTTTGGAAACATAAATGTAACAGTCCTAAAAAAAAACAAACAATCAAGTATATGACTGAAATGTCAACATGAAGAGTTGTAACATTATGATGAAAATGTTTTCTTTTTCATGGTTTTAGAAAAATTTCTTTTGATTATCAATTAAGCAACAAAGAATCGTATTTAAAGAAAAATATGAGTCTTATTTAGTGGAGACTTATGAAGGGGTCAATTTACCACATATATGTCTTGTAAAATGTCGCCCAATTGGTACCAATCAAAAATATCAAATATTACCTCAGTAAAATTTTAAATGGAACCACTAAAAAATGACCAATTGAGAAATGGAATTAAAATAGAATTTTTATAAGAAAAAAAATTAATTGCAAATGAGGAATTGTCTGATTGTGTCTAGTGTAGCGAGAGAGGAAACTAACCTCCTGGATCAAAACGCGTAAGCCTATGCTTTCCGTGTCAAGCACTATAAAATATGTCCACTTCTGGAGGCAGAAGTTATAGTGGGCTGATCTCATTTCTCACGAGAAGAAATCTACCACGCATGTAAATGTCAATAGGCCAGAACTTGCATAAAAGAGCATGCCAGCAGCAGGAGCGGGTTGTTGTTGTTCTTTGTGAACTGCTTTTTTGACTGACAGAATGAACGAGTTGATCAGAGGTGTACTGAGGAAGGGCTGCTAGTCGCGTATGCTATTTTTAGTCAACTGAGGCTACCCAAATGTCTGTAGACTGGGTTTACAAAGCTCTTCATCTGCAAATGACACAGTCTATGCAAAACATGCCAAAAAAAAAAAGTATATTCGTGCAACATACACAATTACAAATGTTAATAATCTGGCAGTTGGTTTTTGATTTCATTTGCAAAGTGCTACAAACATACTCAAAGAATTTTAACAGATAGTCAAAAAGAACAGTCATGCCATCACAGGAATATTGTCGATATATCTGTACTTCAAAAATGGCTAAAGGAAAAAAGTGGTAGTTTTGATGATTGGATTCTACAACCAAATAAAAAAAGGGGTTTCTGGCAAGAAATTCCTGACACACTACAACAATATTGGAAACTGTAATTTAAGAAAAGGTAGCACTTGGATTTACCGTTTATATGAATATATAGAGAAGGGAAACTAACACGTCAAAAATGGAATACACTCGTGGAACAGTGGACAATTCAAAAAATTTTGTTTACCCTGACACGGACGTGTGTGCTGATAGTGTACAAGGCTGGTTGATCCAAATTAAAAGAAGGATTTGTGGTGGTACGTTGTTTGCTGAATGTTTTCCTCCCACAATTTATGTTGGCTCATTATTAAAAAGCAAACGACGTAAGATGATGCGGACAAAAGAACATTCAAAACAAAGCAGTTCAAACAAAAATAAATTTATATATTAACAAATACATAAAAAAAACATTACAAAACATTACAAATATTCTAATATAGTCGGTTAAATATTCCTCTGTGTGTGTACATGTGTGTATGTAACTAACACAGATATTACGGAAAAAGACTAAATATTAAAAGTGTCTTGTAGACTATAAAATGTATGTTGACAAAGTATTTCATGCAATGTATCAATATACAGAAATATAGCAATGTATTCTAGGAGGAACGTGTCTTCTCCCATGTTGATTGTTTGTCTCTTTTGGGAATTGACGAAATTTCTGAGGCTGTGTTCGAGGCTGGAATAAGTCTAACCAAAAAGGCAGAACAGGAAAGAAAAAAGTTGCAGAATGTATATGCACCCATGTTATGCGTATTGAGTTGTTTCTTACTAACTGGCAAGGTCAAGCTGTTTCTGGAAGTCGAAATGAAGAGAGAGTGCTGTCTCTGGAAATCAAAATGTGAGAGAGAGAGAGAGAGAGAGAGAGAGAGTTCTTGGAAAACGAGAGTATATACAGGCAATCCTTGTCATGGGGTTGGCTCCAAATGCGCAGGACAAAATCAAGGATGTGGACGTAGTTGTGAGCACAAATCATGTGACTTTCCTGACAAATAGGTTCTTGAGACTGATTAGTTTACCGATGTCCACTATCTTTGTTTCGGGAACAAGTGGTATCATGGCCATTTTAAAAATATAGGAGTGTAAATCCTATAGATTAAATATATTAAGGGATCAATGGGTAATATAAAACGATACCATACAGATGAGGTAATGTTTAGGGATGCATGCAATCTTCAGAGTGACAAGCGTTTAAGAAACTTGGAGACATTAATAGGCCCATTATCAGGTCATGCAGCTGGCACAGATTTCCCAGACTCTCTCTTGCCATTCATCTCTATCATCCATAGCTTCCGGTAGGTCATCCAGACTTTATCCTGTGTCCATACAGAGCTGTTGTAGATAAGTTCCTGTTGGTCAGTCAATGTGAAGAAGTCCATAGGAAAACGTCGCTTATGAGTTTGTCTTTACTTCTCAAGCAATGTCCCACATGTCTTGTTTTGGGGATGGGAGGCTGGTAGCCATACAGCTGCTGTTTTGTAGGATGTTGCTTCCAGGATTAGTTCAATATAGCCCGTAGCATTCTTATACAGTTCCCGTCTTGCTTTTTCTCTATATGCTTTGTCAACGTCTATGTGGTGCATCCATATAGTAGAACTAACTCAACTACTGCTTGAAAGAAATTGTGTTTTATTTTACTGGATAGGTCAGACTTCCACAATGCTTTGTTAGGCACATATTAATGTCATTTTTAGTTGATGAGACACTGTCACTGAGGAATGGGAACTTGTCGACTAATTTCAGAGAACCACTATTTAGAGATGAGATGTGTTCTCTTTGGTTGAAACACATGTACTCTATCTTATTTAAAGGCCCCAAAAATTCCCACAATAATTCTTGGGGAAAAAAATCTAATTTAATTTTTGAAATCATATTTTTCTTTTACAGACATTCTAAATAGCTACTATCAAACATCAAATTATCACACACACCCCTAAAAAAGAAAAAAAATGTACATTTCTAATTTCTTTTCCTTTGGAAATATTCGTCTATATATAATGTATTTATTATATTTAGTCATTTTTAGACAATGAAATGGTTTTACGTCAATTTTCTCTCGTGAATATTTTTATTATAAAAGCTGACTGGTCTCGAATTAGAAGAAAAAGGAAAATTATAATTGTTGTTGTTGTTGTTGTTTTGGATTGCTAAGGTATAGAAATCTAAAAGTGCTAGGATTTTCGATAAACAACCGGTAGGGATGCATTTGATAAAACATTTACATCAAGAATTCCACACCCCTCCTCACGGTCGTAATTAACTAAAATTAAGTCACCCAACAAAAGATGAATTTTAATTGGATTGTTTGGTACATAATCTATAAGTAATCAAAATCTTTCAGAAAAATTAGGGAAAAAAGCAAAAAAAAAAAAAAGCAAAAAAAAGCCATTTACCTTCGTTAATATTTGGTGATGAATATGGATTTTTTTATTGCAGAAATAAAGGAATTTTTTACCATAAAAAAGGCGGTAAATAACTCTTTCTCTCTCTCTCTCTCTCTCTCTCTCTTTATCTATCTATCTATCTATGTTAAGATAAAATCATTTGTAGTTTTCCACTTACCTTAAATAAAATAAACAGATAGGCTTCAATTTCAATAAATCGACTTTTATGATTTTGATCAATGAAATTTTCTTAAATAAACAAATAAAACCAATTTAAAATTTAAATTTACCTGAAAAAAGCTTCTCGGTGATAAATCTTCTTAAATAAATAAATCTGAATATTCTTCGGTAATTATCGACAATTTCCGACAACCAGCTACAACGTCGACATTTTTTTAAAAAAATTAATAATTATATTCAACTTTTGTGACAAATTTAAAGAATAAACACTTTACTTTTATTTTTAAAAAGTTATTTGCGAGAAAACTCAAGAATATTTCGTCTAAAACTGAGGAAATGATTAAACGGTGTAATTGATAATTTTGTGACTTGTAATTCTTCAGGCAGGATAATGTTTACAAATTATCAAGCGGTCCCCTAACTATGGGTAAATATTAGGGTGGGGTGCTTTGGATAGCGTAGCAAACCTTCTCAAGTGAATTTGAGTATCACTAGGTGCCGCATTCATACGGCCTTGTGTCATATTTAAGCAAAAAGCTTAGTAAATTACCACTTCCGAGGATCATTAAATAAGTTTCCAGACTTTTTTCGTATGGGCACTTTTATTGATAGTACACACATGAAACTCTAGTGCCCTTCGAAGTAATCTCCTCCGGCTTCAATGCACTTGTTGTGCCGTTCCAACAACTTCTGGAAGGCCCCATGGAAGTCCTCCTGTGTGAGCGTGTCAATGACCTTCGTTACAGCCTCTTTCATCGCCTCAATTGTCTCATAACGACAGCCCCTGGGCTTAGGGAATAAGCAAAAGTCACAGGGAGCAAGGTCTGGGCTTTAGGGAGGCTGAAGAATTGTCTTAATGCCCATCTTGGTCAAATAGTCTGTGACAACGATGGAGTTGTGGACTGGTGTATTGTCCTGGTGGAAATGCCACTGACCCGATTTGAAGAGTGCTGGCTTCTTCTGACGGAATCTCTTCCTGAACTCCCTTAAAACCTCAACATAGTAACCCTAACCCTTTGGCCAATCAATTCTGGTGTATTGACTTCCTTACTCCTCCCACACCTTTCATCATCCCTCACAGACTCCGTGCCTTCCTTGAATCTCTTATGCCACTCAAAAACTGATGCTCGATTCATGCAAGATGGTCGAAAAGCAGTCTGAAGCATTCCATACGTTTCTGTGGCATTTTTTCCAAGTTTAAAACTGAATTTTATTGCATATCGTTCTTCCTCGCGTCCAGATTGCATTTTTGAAATTCACCAGCTGTGACAATCAGGCTTTAGTAGGGTGTGTTCCAATTGCTGCTGTAGCTGTTCATTTGAACCTGAAATCATAAAAATTGGTCAGTCATCTCATAAGATGTATAGCAATAGCATAGTGAATTTTCAAGAGTCTATGACAATTTTAAATGCCTGTACCAAAAAAGTATGGAAACTTATTGAATGCATCACGTAAGATGATTAAAAATAGAATAAAATAAAATAGCTATTTACAAATTTATAATTTGTCAAAATTGATATTGCATTCAGTTAAAAGGATTCATCTGCATGTCATTCCACAGATGGCGCTTATGGGGTGCATCAAGGGTTTTATTGTAGTTGTGGTGAATTGTTGGGAAATTCTGAAGTTTGTAAACTGATACCCTTTCTTCTTCTTCTTGGATATTTTTTTATCAAGGAAAAATGTATGGTATTTTTAATGCCTATTTTTTGTCTGCCTTTCAATGTCTCTGGTTTCGTATCTTCCTACGCAAATAAACGGAAATAGAGAGGAGCCCATGTGGCTGGCTCCGAAAGTTGAATTTGGTCACGTGCTCCCTGAATTGGGTCCTCTTTTGGATCAGGCACTCGAAGCGTCAAGACGTCCCCATAATTCTGGCAAGCTACCGACAGATTGTCCATCCTTAGTGCTGACTAAAAACACCCGAGCAGCTTATGTATGGACTTTGGCCGGTTCTAGAGAATACCTTTGACGAGAAAGGAGCAGGACGTATTAACTGCTTTCAGGCCATAGAATTTGGTTACTGATACTTCTCGAACCTGACAACTACACACGAGGTACCAGCGAATACCTTTTGGCGAGAAAAGGAGCAGCACTAATACCTGACGAGAGGACACACAAGCTGTGCCCGCCAGAAAGTAAAACAACAGCGACGTACCCGTGAGAAGTTCAAGGAGCATTGTCTTTGACGAGAAAGACCTGAATGGTGAATAACATCCGTAATTTTTGTTCTTAGCTAGAGACGTTGAACGGATTTTTTTTTTTTTAGTGCTTCAGAACTGTTTTTTCTATCTCTCCTGCGTGAGAGAATATATATTTGAAAGGTGTCTTTAATTGGAATCATTTTGAGATGAGACTTCTTAATCTGAGAATTAATTTTTATTTATTGCGGACTTTTTGTCCTGATCTTGGTAGTTTTTGTGTTGTTTCTTCTTTCACTACGTTTCAGCAGTTTTATATTTGATCTGTTCTCTTTGAATTCTGGACAAGAACTTCTAGCCAAGGGATAGTTGGTCTTATACCCACTAGATTGTAGCAACAAAATAGGGAAATTGAGATTTTTCCTATGAAATTATAATCATATTTTTTGATGTTAGAAAACATCTTAACTTAGAGACAGTTACAAAGGCATCAAGATTAATCTGAACAATTTCAAGTCTACATTGGAAGAACGTTTTTACATGGGTCATCTATTGACAAATTCAAATTTTACTCCTGAGGAATAAATGTCTGTATGGCAGAACTGATCCCCATAGGGAAAAGAAACAAAGATGAAAGTAGAATTTTATGACCATTCTTATTAATGACTGTAAAAGTTCATCTTGGATCAATTCTGGGGAGTCAGCAGGAATCACTTTCCTTTTTGGCTTAAGTCAAATAGACCCTTGGCTGCTCTTATTCTGTGTGGTCAGCTGCCCTAGTGCTACACTAGACTTTAACTGCCATCTCCAACTATAGTGGATGTTTGTGAGTGATCCATGCTTGTCCCTCATACTGCAACCAGCTGCAACTTGCTCCTGTGACTCTAACTGACTGGGATCTACTGATTCTGTTGAATTTCCAGGCAAAATCTCCCAACTTTTTCCATTCAAGTACAAAAGACATTGAAAAATTAAGATTATTGCGGAAAGGTGGAAAGGGGTTACCTTCACGTTATATTTAAAAGAAAATAAATGAATCGGAACGAGATATCGAAAAGTTTTCAAGAAGATTTAATGGCAGCCAGAATAAACGGTACCTTTTATGCTGTAAGTCTCGTAGGAAGGAAGAAATAGTTATCAAGTTGAGAAAGATTGGTTGGTTGGGTTTTATGGCATATCAATCTTTGTAGGTTATTTAACGCCAGATCCATTTTTATGTAAATAATCACTTCTATTTCAAACTATTCAGTTTAACAAGACTACACAGTTTAATTGTCAAAAACATTTCTATTTCAAACTATTCAAGCAGTTATATATAACAATTCAGTTTAGTGTAAGTACAGTTTCAATGTCAAAAACAGTTCAATTTCAAATAATTCAGTTTAGCATAAGCACGCAGTTTAACTGTAAGTACAGTTAATTGTAAAAACATTTCTACTTCGAGCTATTCAATTTAGTCAAGCAGTTCTAATTCAGCTAATTCAGAGGGAAAGGTTGGGAAGAAGGACGAAAGGCAGGGAACTAGAAGGCATAAGAAAGAAAGGCAAACTGATAGAAAAAAAGAAGGATAGATTGGGGGAAAAACCAAGAAAGAAAAATGAGTCAAATTATTAAGAAAAAAGTCTGAAATCAGTTTCTTCTTCTTCTTCTTCTTCTTCTTCTTCTTCTCTGTCAAATATTTTTCCTCCTTCAAACCCGGTTGTTCTTGTGGAATGTTTTTCGACGACAAATTTGTCATCGAACGTAGAGTCTGTTATATACTGAAATCTCTTCTGATTTACAAATATATTTCAAAACCACTCACCTGTGAAATAAATAACGGTAGACGGTAGATCAGGAATGAAATATTCAGCCATGATACGTGGTCCTGTTTGCTGTAGGAGAGAAGTATGAAGGTCTTCAGAAAAGGGTGTCCAGGAATGAAGTAGCTGAATTGTCAGAGGCAGAATTAATAGGTCTAGTTCATTTGCAACTGGGAACCCCTAGGTCTAAAAGGGTAGACCCAAAGGGTTTATGAACCAGACGGCTCTATCCCCATAGTGATGAGTTGCTGCTGATAAAGGAGGGGACAGAAATACGCCTGTCCTGCTCGAAAGATTTTGAGGAAGAGATAGTTTGGTGGGCTTTCATCGAATTCGATATGCCCGGGAAAGTCATCCGGGCCGAATGGGATTCGTCATCCTCATTGGTGAAAATATATGACGAGACCTACAGTCAAAGTAATTTACGCGCCAAACATACGAAGTTCTTTCTGCTACAAGATACTTTTCCGCTAACATCTGATTGTACTTGTGTTGAAAACTTCATTTTAAAATAGACATTAAAACATTATCATTTCATTTCAATTTAAAGTTGAGAATAGCTATCCATCTATTTTATTATTTCATCATTATCATCATCATGTCGCGCCATCAGCACAGATATCCCTGGCCCGCTCTCGCCAACCCTCCCTATCGTTTATTGTTTCCGGTAGGTCTTCTGGGTTGCATCCTGTATTGGCTCAGAGCTGTTGTATGTAGGTCCCCGCTGGTCGTCCTGACCTTACTCGTCCATGTGAAGCGGTCAACAGGAGTACATCACTTATGAGCTCGTCCCTGCTTCTCCAGTAGTGTCCCGCATATCTGGTTCGTCTAACTTTAATAGTTTTCGTGATGGGTGGTAGGCGGCCGTACAGCTGCTGCTTTGTGGGGGTGCTGCTTCCAGGACTTGTTCAATATTGCTCACAGAATTCTTGTGTAGTTGCCGTCAAGCTTTTTCTCCAAACGTTTAGTTAGCGTCCATATAGTGCATCCATACAGCAGTATCGAAACGACCGCTGCTTGGAAGAAACTGTGTAACACTATATAGGTGGCCCGCCAAGCAGACGATTCCTTTGTCTGTTTTGGCGCGAAACCAGACAAAGGGTTTTTGGACTTGAAATCTCGGCGTGGCCGGAAGAGGTAACGGGACGCGAGAAGAGAGTTGGTTGGAGAAAGGAGCTGACAGCAGTTGGCGTGGAACCACGGACAGAGTTGGCGACGGGACAGCAGAGAGGCGAGTCAGCAGAAGATAGGGTCCAGCGAAGAAGATCGAATCAAGATGTCGGCATTCCAGTAACTTTGTGGAATTTTCGCTAGTAATCCATGTTAGCGTTAGTCCATATACGCTATCGGAAATGTAGTGTTGCATACTCTCCTTCTGCTCTGAGTTAACCCCAAGCATTGTTCGGGTTTGTTCGTTTGCTCTCTTTTTCTCCCACTCCCTCGATCGTATTCTTGTAGCGGTAAAGAAACGTGCGTTACCCCCCCCCCTCGGAACCACTAGTTGATCACCGGCCAAAAAGTGACATGGTTAGAAGAGGATGTAACGTATGAGGGGGCGAGGGGGGTAACGTTACAACTGTGTTTTATTTTATCGGTCAGGTCTGACTTCCATGTGTCAAATAGGTTATCGATAGCTGTCCATGCCTTTGCCAGTCGCGTGTTGATGTCTGTCTCGGCTGATGAGACACTGCTTCCAAGGTAGGTGAACTTGTCGACTAGTTTCAGAGAGCTACCGTTTAGTGTGGGAATCTCGCCTGTTTGATTAAAGCACATATATTCCGTTTTGTGTTCATTGACATGGAGGCCTATTTAGCAGGGTTTCGGTTTTGGCGAGTGCATTTGCCAGTAGCGCCATATCATTGGCGTCGTCGGCGTCTGTAATTGTTTGTGCGGGGGACCTTCTGTTTCTTTCCTCTGTTAGCTTGAAACCGTTGATTTTATCAATAGATGTTCTAAGCTCGTAGTCTAAACAGATTATTTTTATAATCTGTTTAGACTACGAGCTTAGAACATCTATTGATAAAATCAACGGTATGGATAGAAATCATTTTTATTTTAAGATTTTTAAGATTTGCTGATCTAGTTAGTTTCAGAAGTCTAGTCGAAGAGGAATCAACCTACTTGGCGCAACTTAACTTGCAAAATGAACAAATGGATGTTCACCAATCAGACATCAGCAAAATGCTGCACTTTTCCATTTCAATCTTAGTCGCTTTTATGTTCATCAAATCTCGCCACTTCACGTGGGCTTATCACGTTCTCCTCCATAAAACAAGTCCCACCTCTTGCGTCCATTTCTTCTTCTGGTTTCCGTGTGCTGGTAGCAGAGAGAGCACACCTTCTGTTTGTAACATAGCTATACATGAATATGTGAAATGTACATAGAATGTTCATAACTCATATATAGATAACATTGGAATCCCGAAACACGAAAAACTTTATGACTTCTTAGTTCAGGTACGAAACCTTTGAGTTAAAAGGTTTTTCGACATAAGGAAGAGAGAGGCAATATCTTTCTATGCTGACTTTTCCATCTGCCCCTCCACCACGCGTGACACCCGCCGCAGTCAACCGTCTTCTTCGGATGCTAAAACTCAACTCTGACTTTTCTCAAATCCCCCAAATCCTCCGCGCACGCTTCCGGTACGTGACGTCACTCACATCTCCTGGCCCCATTTTTCTATCTGGGGTTTTATTTTGACATCTGTGAATGACGCATCCTCTCCGCGCGTGAACACCTGCGTTCATGTTGCACCTAACTAACCCATGCGCTAAGCGAAAGGTTCTCAGCCTAACTAAACCGAAAGGCAAGATATATAAAACGAAATCCCTCAGCCATTATATTATGTTTCTTCGAGGTAAGATTGTTCGTGGAATTACTACTACAGCTGACACCCAACTTTTGTTCAGCTACCCCTTCAATAATATTATACACACTCATCCATATAGGCTATGTTAATACGAGGTGCATACGATAAGTTTCCAGATATTTTTCGTATGGGCACTTTTATTGATAGTTCACACATGAAACTCGAGTCCCCTTCGAAGTAGTCTCCTCCGGCTACAATGCACTTGTTGTACTGTTTCAACAACTTCTGGAAGGCCCCATGGAAGTCCTCTTGTGTGAGCGTGTCAATGACCTTCATCACAGCCTCTTTCATCTCCTCAATTGTCTCATGACGACAGCCTCTGAGCTTAGGGAATAACCAAAAGTCAGAGGGAGCAAGGTGAGGAACTGTCTTGATGCCCATCTTGGTCGTCAAATAGTCTGTGACAAGGATGGAGTTGTGGACTGGTGCATTGTCCTGCTGGAAATGCCACTGACCCGATTTGAAGAGTGCTGGCCTCTTCCCTAGGAATCTCTTCCTGAACTCCCTTAAAACCTCAACATAGTAACCCTAACTCTTTGGCCAATCAATTCTAGTGTATTGATTTCCTTACTCCTCCCACACCTCTCATCATCCCTCACAGACACCTTGCCTTCCTTGAATCTCTTATGCCGCTCAAAAACTGATGCTTGATTCATGTAAGATGCTCCAAAGGCAGTCTGAAGCATTCCATACGTTTCTGTGGCATTTTGTTCCAAGTTTAAAACAGAATTTTATGGCATATCGTTCTTCTAAAGTGTCAGATTGTATTTTTGAAATTCACCAGCTGTGACAATCAGGCTTTAGTAGGGTGTATTCCAATTCCTGCTATAGCTGTTCATTTGAAGCTGAAATTATAAAAGTTGGTCAGTCATCTCATAAGATGTATAGCAATAACATAGTGAATTTTCAAGAGTCTACGACAATTTTAAATGCCTGTACAAAAAAAGTATGGAAACTTATTGAAAGCAACACGTATCTTGGTAGAAGTTGTCATGCAAGTTTTCAATTTTCAAAAATTCATCGTGTCAGATTAATCGCTTTAAATATAATTTCCCTTACCCTAAACCTTTCTCTATTCTAACTAAATTCTTAAAAGAAATGATTAAATTCTGAATTTAGCCATAAATAATTAATCTGTGATAAATTTACCATACCATTCACTGGCAATTCGTCTGCCTCAAAAGTTTTGTCGGCAATCATCCAAGTTATCATCCTGTTGTGACATCGGCACGGATCTCTTAGACCCTCTCCCGCCACCCTTCTCTATCGTCCATCGCTTCTGGTAGGTCTTCAAGGCTACATCCTGTATCGGCACAAAGCTGTTGTATGTAGGTCCTAGCTGGTCGTCCTACCTTTGCCGTCTATATGAAGGGGTCCACAGGAGTATGTCACTCATGAGTTCATCTCTACTTCTCCAGCAGTGTCCCGCATGCCTGGTTCTTCTAACTTGAATAGTTTTCGTGATGAGTGGTAGGTGGCCGTACAGCTGCTGCTTTGTGGGGTGCTGCCTCCAGGACTTGTTCAGTATTGCTCATAGCATTCTTGTGTAGTTGCCGTCAAACTTTTTCTCCATGCATTTACTTAGCATCCATGTAGTGCATCCATACAGCAGTATCGACACAACTGCTGCTTGAAAAAAAACTTTCATTTTATCAATCAGGTCGCCTCTTTGATTCAAGCACATGTATTCCATCTTGTGTGCGTCGACATGAAGGCCTATGCCTGCAGCTGCTTGTTCCAGACTATGTAGCAGGGTTTTAGCTTGGGCAGATGTATTTGCCAGAAGCACAATGTCATCGGCGTAGTCCACGCCTGTAACTGTCTTCTGCTTTGTCAGCTTGAAACCATTGTCTTTCATTTTATCAAGAGGTTCAAAGCATGTAGTCTAGACAGATGATAAAGAGGTACGGGGCTAATGTGTCTCCTTGTATTACACCTGCTACAATGTCAAAGTAATTTGTGTCTTCATCCGGGGATTGGAATTTTACTTTTGTGTTTCTATATAGCATCATTATGGCTGCGATGGTTTCTTTGGTAGGCCGTAGGTGAGTTGTATTGCGACATCTTTCCTATGTGGATGAAGTCGAAGGCCTTGGTGAAGTCGACAAATAATATTGTTGCCTCTAGGTTTTTGGCACGTACAACTTCAAGAATTCAACGGATAGTCAAAATTTGTGATGTCGTGGATCTATTTCTCTGATAGCCATTTGGGTTGTTCCTAAGTATGTTCTCAATTTCGGGTTCTACGTGGTTACGTAGTATAGCATTGTATATCTTGGCTGTTATGGATGTAAAGTTTATATCTTGGTAGTTCTTGGCTAATCTAAGGTTGCCCTTCTTAGGGAAGGAGAGGATGCATCTGTAATATAATGGCCGAGGGATTTCGTTTTTTATATCTTGCCTTTGGGTTTAGTTAGGCTGAGAACCTTTTGGCTCAGCACATGGGTTAGTTAGGTGCAAACTTAAGCGCAGGTGTTAAAATAAATATCCCAGATAGAAAATTGTGACTCGGGGACGTGAATGACATCATGCACCGGAAGCGCGCGCGTAAGATTTTGAAGAAAGTCAGTTAGTTGAGTCTTGTGGTCCGAAGAAGAAGGGTGACTTTCGTTAGCTCGCAGTGGCCTTGTGGCGGGTGCCACACATGTTGGGGGGGTGTGTGGAAAAGTCATCATAGAAAGATTATGCATCTCTCTTCTCTATGTCGAAACCTTTAACTCAAAAGGTAATAAAAGGTTTCGTACCTGAACTAAGATGTCGTTACGCGTTTTGGGATTTCAATATTCATGTATGGCTATGTTATACATCCCCTTATCCAAGTTATAATTCCTGCATTTTACACAACAATTTATAATAAAATCCAGAAAGCAATATAAAAAGGACTCTTTTACACAAATCATTTCAAGATGTAAAATAATTTTAAAACTTGAAATGAAATTCACTACGTGACAACTTTTACAATTGTTTGATTATGTAAAAGAATTTTATTTTCTATATCTTTTACAACAATTATTTTCACTATACATTAGTTCAGAATGAGGCTATACAAAGAAAAACAAAAACAAATCCATCACATTTACGAACATTGCAATTTTGTTGGGTTTCACAATATCAATATAACTCCATTCTTAAATGAAAGGAATATAAATTTATTTTACATTCAGAACAACTTGATATTTTCTTTACTGACCTGCAAATCTCTGTCACGAAATGGGAGGTCGTTGCTGTGATATAAAGGTTAACATGCTGGAGTGCAAGTTCAAATTTCAGTGGGGCTATTGCATTTACTTACAAACAAATACCCTTCAAAAAGTACAAACCTCCTTATCTACTGAAGGAATGGGTTAAATAGCACCACTGCTGTTCTTTGACAAGGAAGGATTGGGCATTAATTACCCTGTAATCATATTGACCAACCCCTCCGCTCAGGCAGGATATGACAGAAGGTCAATTTTTAAGCGGAGTTTAACAGGTTTGAATTCAGAGTTTTCCTTCTCCTAGACTAGTTACCTCACCAAGGCTGAAGAACCTAGTCTGCCCTACTATTTACCCATAGCTGGAGGGAGAATATTTGGATTCATACCTTTCCCAAGGGTATTAGTGCTATGTGAAATGCAATCAGTCAGGTCCAGGATTTGAACTTATGTCGCCGTGTCCATATCCTGCGACGATAACCATTACACCACGGGCACCTCCTTAATTACCTTGTAATGACAGATATGCCACTAAACAACCAAACCAAAACTATATATATAGATAGATAGATAGTGAAATGAACAAATTATTGAAAACATTTTTTCTAAAATCAACTAAGTGCTCCAATACTGATCAGTAGAGCAAGATAAACCGTAAAATATGTGCCTGGTAGAGTTGCCACTGCGTCTCAACAGCAAAAACCTACAATCACTAGCCAAAACCTCCTTTCCATATTCGATAATTCTCTTCTCCTTCGTCTCTTTAAACTGACTGCTGATTCTCCTCTAATCAATTCTTGTTCAACACAAAAGCAAAAGAGTGACGACGTTTGCTGTTTTTATGTTCTTTTCTGCCTGCCCTCATTTGCATACGCAACTTCACTCTCCATGGTTTTATGTGACTGCCGGCATGAAGATATGTGACCATTTGCGATATAAGCTCGCTCAGGGCAGCCATGTTTTAAAGAAAAAAAAAATCTTACATGCGGAGCATATGTGCTGACATTTGCACTGAGGGGAGTGGCGATTTTCCTCCCTATTTCCACTACACTCCCTCCAATCTCATGATCACAAATATGGCATGGAGGCGGCACCCTTTACACTTCGCAGAAGTGTAGGGTGCTCTTCTGTTAGTTTCCCACATTCCTTCTATCTCCACTAGTTTGATCATTTTCATCTTTGGTATCTTTCTCAAACGTTGACAGTGCTGATGAATGTTGGCCTTCCGATTCACAAGTCACCATGACTACCATCACGCTACCGGACGATGTGTTAATTTTGTCTTTCTCCACAATGGCTGATTCGTCGCATCTGCGAAGATCTTTCACATGGCAGGGTGTGCCATTGACCAGCACTCTCTGAAGATGGATCACCCCATCAACCTGTTCTTTGCAAAATCTGGTGGTACATCGGCAGTCCAGTGGCTTGAACAAGACAAGTTCCCCAACCCGGTATACATTACTTCTGACTTCAGGCAGAGACGGTTTGGGTTCTATGCCCTTCACGCGCCGCTCATATTAGTATATGCCATTCACTGGTGCGCTAGAGGGTGTTTCGTTATCTTTAGGTGTCGCATTATATGAGTACATGGCTTCCGCTATCGAGCAATGTGACCTCACAGCTATTCTCTCGATAGTGCGGTCATCCCGTCCCTTGGTCACATGTCTTTCTAAGACCCCGGCTATCACACATAGCCAGCTGCAAACAGGGAAGTGGTCCACGAACTTCTCACACATGGAAAATATGGTGCGTTGTGTCATCTCAGCAGGGGGTTCTGGAATTGCAGTTCCTCGCTTCCAATGTAAGGTGTCACCCCCCCCACCAAACCTTAAGGCACAGCACCTTAGCTTTAGGCGCTCAGGGTCCTTACAATTCAGACCAAAAGATTCCAACTTCACCTTGACCACGTCTGCAGATATTATTTCTTCATTCACATGTCTTCGATGTACGATGATGCTGACTTCATCGTCCGTTCCTCTTGTGGCAACACTGGACTGATGATAACTTTCCTGATCATCGGTGCCATGTTTAACCCTAAGCCCAACCGAATGAGGCAATATTTCACTCCCTTGATCGGTACCATCTGATACGCCCTGAGAGACACGTACTTGTATATAGACCCTCCATAGATCAAGCGGTGCCACATTCACTCCTTGCAGACGCCACTCCCTCAATTTGGCTGTACATGTCTGCATCTGCAGTGAAGGCATCTACATGCTCATTGAGCTCCCTGTTGTCCATCACTGGGCACACTTTGCCTTTGGCATGTTGTATGACGACCATTAGAGGAATCAAACCCTTAGAGGGTCCTAGTTGTTCCTGGGGGTACGGGATCAACTAGCAGTTTCCTCTCGTACTCTCCCCTGATGCTATCGGGTATCTTATATTCTGGAACTTGGTTGCGGAGAAGAGTTGGTGTGTTGTTCGAGTTCATTTTCACCTGGCGGTCCATATCCTCTCGTTATGGTCGAAAGAGGCCTTGAAATCCGGTTCATTGATACAAGGGGCCACACTCTCCACCAAATTTCACATCTCCAGCCGGCATGATCGTGAATCCTCCCAGTGCTTGTAACCGAGAGGCCTCTCATGTGCGACTAAAACGTTCACTACGACATGACTGCCTCCATTGGTGAGAATTGACTCAGTCGCAACTCCACAACAGGGCCCGGGATGTTCTGTTAATTGTCTGTATGTCTACTTGTTGACTACTCCATGCTGTACATCAGTCTGCACTAACTATTGACTTGCACCTTTATTACAGGTAATGCTGCATTCACTGTCCAGGAGGAGGCAAGGCTAGCGACGGCACCCAGTCCTCAGACCGATTCCCTAAACAATTTCACGCTATGTGGCCCAGCCCATTAGAGTGATGACAGCACAGTCACTCCCGTGTCTTTTGATTATTACCACCTCCCGTGTTACCTGGCTTTGGCAATCCCTGGAGTAATGGTTGAGACCCCCACATCTGTAGCATTTTGGGCTTTCTTGTGGCCTTGGCATGGCGGAATGACCAGCAGCATGTTGCCTCTTGGCCTGTGTCTTGCAGCTATTGCAACCAGTTCTGTATCTTTCAGAATGTTTCGGGCCCTGGATAACAGTTCGTTGATTCATTTTTAGTTCATCCAGTCTTGAAGATGCTTATAACAGCCAGCTTATGTCATCGAGAAGTCTGGCCATAAAGGCACATTCCAGTATGTGGACATTTGCTTTGCCAAATGGTACCGCTAGCCTCCTTAAATTAGCAAGATAGATGTCAACCGGGTTTGAGTCATCGCCCGACAAGCTGTTTCCATGTGATGAAGGGGTCAGTCCCAAAAGCCGTATACAGGGCATGCTTAATTTCTTCCAGGTTTGCATCATCCCCAAGCGGCTGGTATACCACATAGGCTCCTTTTGTGAGCCTCAGGAGGAGCACTATCGATGGTTCTTTTACTCTAAATAGTTTGCAGACCTGTTTGGCCTTCTCACACCATTTGACGATAGATGGGCCAGTGGGCGAGCCGTCAAATTTGGGATCAATCTCAGTTCGAACTAATCAATCTAGCTGGGTTATAGAATATGCTGAAATACCTTGTGCCTGGTAGAGTTGCCACTGTGTCTCTCAACTGCAAAAACCCACAATCAGAAGCCCAAACCTCCTTTCCATATTCGATAATTCTCTACTCCTTCGTCTCTTTAAACTGACTGCCGATTCTCCTCTAATCAATTCTTGTCCAAAGCAAAAGACACCGAGTGACGATGTTTGCTGTTTTTATGTTCTTTTCTGCCTGCCCTCATTTGCATACGCATCTTCACTCTCTGTGGTTTTATGTGATTGCTGGCGTGAAGCTATGTGACCATTTGCGATATAAGCTTGCTCAGGGCAGCCATGTTTTTTCCAGTCAAAAAATAAATCCTGCACGCAGAACATATGTGCTGAGGGGAGCGACGGTTTTCCTCCCAATTTTCACAACAAAATAAAGTTGGTCTCAGCTCACTACCAAAAGTAAAAACAGAATTGTCTATTAATTTTGAGGAAAATAAATAACAGCCTATCCGCCACTTTGTAGATGAGCATTACGAATGGCAGAAATCATGTTCGTCTCTCAACTCACTTTTGCTCAGCCGCACCTCTTCCCCAACATGTAATGGCTTATTTGACTGCTTGAATTTAAGATCCCTGCTTTATGGTGTATAGTTTTAAAAATAGAACTTTTTCATTGACCTTAAAATATCAATCTGATCATATCTGTTTTAGTGGGTTCATTTTATCAATCTCTATATTACTCTTCCTTAATTCCGTCTTTTTCTGTGAAAATTTCTCTCAAATTTATGTTTCACAGCAAGCCTTGCGCCAGACATTAGCTATTTTTAAAGATTGTTTGGTTTGGTTTCTTTGTTTAATGGCATCTCAGTCTTTGTGGGTTAGTTAATACCAAAGTCATCCTTGTAGAACAGCAATGTTACAATTTCACACAGAAATAGGAAGTTCATGCCTTTCCCAAAGATATTAGTCTGAAAGTGAATGTAATAAAATAATTGGAGTTCAAACACACTTACTTTGAAGCTGCAGTCTAGCAATTTAGCTATCACATCGCAGAGGATCCCCCACAAGATTGTTAGTGTAACAGGACATGAATATTCTTATTTTTAAATTGTTAGTCAAACAAATTTTTAAAATTTCATTTCTATGATTGTTTTGTTGAAAAAGTACAGCGTTTTGAAACTAACAATTTTATCAACTAATTAAGAGTCAAATTTGCACACACAAATTTTATCATTGAAATTATGATGCAATTTTTAATATGGTTTTCTAGTTTAGGTGTATGTTAATTTCAGACAAAATTCCCCTCTGGTTTCCAGAAATGTTCAGATGACTATTCATGTAAAATTTTTCTTTTATAACCAGATCTTTAGGTAACACCACCGAAGGATGCAAAAACAAAAAAAAAAAAAAAAAAAAAAAAAAAGGTATTTTGTATATTTGGAAATACCATCAAAACCCCATAGTAGAACATTATATATATATATATATATATATATATATATATATATATTCTAAAACGAGTACTGACAGGCTATATCTTAAAGTGATTTCATTCAGTTTGGCCTTGGCTTTTTTGAAAAATATCCATAATGAAAATTTTCTTAAAATAGCAAATATTTTGTCACTAATAGAGTTCCAGTGAAAATATCAGATACATGATGACATGTATAATTCCATTTTTAGAAGCAAAAATCCAAGTCAAAACAAGTGTATTCATTTCATTTGGTTTGATACTGCTATGTGCTTTTAACATTCCTTCACAGTTTGGTTTTAAATGTATTTAAAAAATTGTTTCACATATTTTTATGCCAAAACTCTAATAAATATTAAATTCTTTCCAAATTACAACTATTATTCTGGCCCATAGAAATGTGTCCATTGTATGATTTATCAAATTTCTGACCACAAGATGATAAATTTAATTTACTGCATGTCAGTGAATCTCAATGATTTGGTTTCTTTTGTTTTAATGGCATATCAACCTTCATGAATTATTTAATGCCAAAGTAATCATTGTAGGAAAACAAGGTTTTTTTGTGTCATAGGGACTTCCCCAAGAATGAGTATAACCAAGAAAATGTACTGAAGACAATAAAACTAATAAATTATTTCATACATTTTTACACATTTTAAACGGTACAAATCAAATAGTTTCATTCTAAGAAGCAGATGATAACCCACAGAAACTATTACTGCTGCAGACTACCTAGATAATCTAGCACTTCAAACAAATTCACCAGCTCATCTTCTCATTAAATGGCAAGCAACTGAAATCAGCAGATGAGTTCATAAACCTTGGTAGCAATATCACATCTACTGAAAGTGATGACAACAAATGGAGAGGTAAAGCATGGATAGCGATTGACCATATGGGAATCTGACTTCTGATAAAATAAAACTGGAATTCTTCCAAGCTGTAGGTGGCCCAGTCGGCTCAGGCGGTAGAATAAACCAAGTGTATCTCTGCAGATGAGTTAGACTCCCCCAACGAGTGTTCTGGATATGACATGAAACAATCTGGTGAGATTTCAATAATGCTGGAGCTTTGGAGCTCTGGCCAGGTTCTATCTATGGATCAAATAGAAATAAACTGCATACTTATGCTAAACTGATGAAATAGAACTGTTTATATATATAAAAATGGATTTGTTATTAATAACCTACAATGGTTGATATGCCATAAAACACAAACAAACCAAATCCTATATATTTAATATATATGTATAAAGAGGATTTGGTATTAAATAACCTACAATGGTTGATATGCCATAAAACCAAATTCTATATATTTAATATTTATGTTTAAAAAAGATTTGGCATTAAATAACCTACAACGGTTGATATGCCATAACCAAACCAAATTGTAGCTGTATCAGTACTATTGTATGGTTGCACCACTTGAAATTTAACAAGATGCCAAGAGAAAAAGCTAAATAGAAACTACACAAGGATACTACTTGCTGTTTTGAACAAATTCTAGAAACAGCACGCTATAAAACAACAAATGTACAGCCACTAACCTACCATCACACAAACCATTTAAGGGAGATAAGCAAAACATGCTGGACACTGGATAAGTAAAAATAAGCTCATAAGCAACCTTCTCTAATGAACTCCTACACATGGACATACCAGAGTCAAGGGAATCTGTTCTACCAGCACACCTTGATGATGACAGAGATGCCATTTCTCCTGCAGCCACAAACAATATTAAAAAATCCTGAAAACAAAATGCCGATATTTTGTTTTCAGGATTTTAAGTGTATAAAATTTAATATACAAGTAGAAAGTGTAAAAATTCTACAGAGGAAAAAAAAAAAAAAAAAAAAAATCAAATTCTTTATGACAACAAAAAAGACAAACACTATCTCCAGAGAAAAAAATGATCTCCCCCCCAAACAACTTCTTCATTATTTGGCTCTTTTCAGTGCCACTACATTGGCCAAGTGAGCAGAGAGTTCGCCAATGGTCTGGAAGACCTGGGTTCCTTTGCAGGTCGCATCATACCAAAGACTATAAAAATGGTACTTGATACATCATTGCTTAACACTCAGCAATATAAGGTACGTATCAAGGGTAAAGTGGAGTAATCCAGGGAAAGGAGTAGCGCCCTCCCCTACACCTCAGTGTAGTAGCTATTGAAAAGGGAGCCTTCGGGTCATTCTCGACTACATTCACTAACTTTACTTACTTGCATGTACAAAAATATATGTATGTATAGCCACACCCAATCACACATTCGGTTTTATACGCATGTATTCACCAAGTGAGCAGAGAGTTCGCCAATGGTCTGGAAGACCTGGGTTCCTTTGCAGGTCGCATCATACCAAAGACTATAAAAATGGTACTTGATACATCATTGCTTAACACTCAGCAATATAAGGTACGTATCAAGGGTAAAGTGGAGTAATCCAGGGAAAGGAGTAGCGCCCTCCCCTACACCTCAGTGTAGTAGCTATTGAAAAGGGAGCCTTCGGGTCATTCTCGACTACATTCACTAACTTTACTTACTTGCATGTACAAAAATATATGTATGTATAGCCACACCCAATCACACATTCGGTTTTATACGCATGTATTCACCAAAAAAACACATTCAACTTGTAGAAAAAAGAAAGGATAGAGGCCTCCTTTTTTCTTTTAATTCCTTCATATCTATAAATGGATGATGAAGTTTGATGATGATGGAGCTTTGGAGAATGCAGAGTACCTGGTAGAGTTCTATCCATGGATCAAATAGAACTAAACTGCATACTTATGCAGCTTGCAACTGCCTTTCTCGTAAAGCCTTGGCTAGGCCAAAATATTTTTCAAAAAAATATCAAGTAATTAGTTTTTCTCTTGAATTTCAAAATACAAAAGAATTGTACATACAACACAGCATTTAATCTGAAGATACAATATCTCAGTTGATAGTGGAGGAGGGTGGAAGAATATACCCACTCGGCTATGGGGAGAATGACTAAATATAATATGCAAATGAAGGAATGAATAGATAATACACACAAAATGATAAAGATATTAAAAGTATTCTTGTATGTATGTATTTACCCAACCCCTCTGCCTTGCATATGATGTTACGCAATGTAAAATTTGCGCAAAGTACAGCGGGTTGGAAGTCAGTTTTCTTAGACTGGTTACCTTACCAAAATTGGAGATTACTACTGGATGTAATTTAGTCTGATAACCAAAACACCCACAGAGGGAAAGGGGTTTTTCTAATTCTGCAGATGCAATCAGCATATTCTAGGCCTAAGTGAAAAAGCTGGAGAAAAAGAGAAAAGTGTAATTTGCATATTTCCCGAACAGAGATGCACACATTCTACAAAACTATGGCTTCTCTCTTGTATGTCTTTTTAAATGTTGCAACAAATCAGATTTTTGTGCAAAAGAAGATCCACACATTTCACAAGAATACGGTTTCTCTCCAGTGTGCGTTTGCATGTGAAGCGTCAATTTTACCTTCTGCGCAAAGGATGATCCACATATTTCACAAGAATATGGTTTCTCACCAGTGTGTGTCCGCATATGTTGAACACAAGAATGCTTCTGGGAAAACGAAGACCCACACATTTCACAAGAATATGGTTTCTCTCCAGTGTGTGTCCGCATATGTCTTAACAAATTATTTCTCCATGCAAAAGAAGATCCACACATTTCGCAAGAGTATGGTTTCTCTCCGGTGTGTGTTCGCATATGTCTTAATAAATCCTTATTCCATGTAAAGGAAGATCCACACATTTTACAAAAATATGGTTTCTCTCCGGTGTGTGTCCGTAAATGATGAACCAAATGTGACTTCTGTGTAAAGGAGCATTCACACGAGTCACAAGAATATGGTTTCTCTCCAGTGTGTGTTCGTATATGTAGCACTAAATATTGCTTTTGTGCAAAGGAAGAACCACACGTTTCACAAGAATAGGGTTTTTCGCCAGTATGTATTCGCATATGTTTCACTAAATGTGACTTCTGCGCAAAGAAAGATCCACACGTTTCACAAGAATACGGTTTCTCTCCAGTGTGTGTTCGCACATGTCTTAGCAAATTGATACTCCATGCAAAGGATGATCCACATGTTTCACAAAAATATGGTTTCTCTCCAGTGTGCGTTCGCATATGCCGTTCTAAATCCTTATTCCATGCAAAGGATGATCCACACACTTCACAAAAATATGGCTTCTCTCCAGTGTGTGTTCGCATATGTTTTCCCAAATGTGACTTCTGTGCAAAGGAAGATCCACATATTTCACATGAATAAGGTTTTTCTCCAGTGTGTGTTCGTGTATGCAACAACAAATATTGCTTTTGTGCAAAGGAAGATCCACATATTTCACATGAATAGGGTTTCTCTCCAGTGTGTACTCGCATGTGTCGTACTAAATCCTTTTTCCATGCAAAAGTTGATCCACAGATTTTGCAAGCGTGGCGTTCCTTTTCATTATGCATTTGCGTACTATTTTCTATTATATGTGACATCTGTGCAAAAGAAAGTTCACATACTTCATAAGAATTTCTTCCTAGTCTGTGTTCACGTACGTTGCACTAATCCAAACTTTTGTGCAAAGGAACATTTAGAGGTTTCACAACAATTGGTTTTAACTGTCAACTTTTATGCAACAGTTTTACAGATTTTTTTTATGTATAATTCTTTTTAGCCTATTTTCAATGTTTTTAATGGGAAGCCAATAATGTTTTGATTTCTTTTCCTTTTACAATGAAAAACCAGGTTTCTATCTGTATAAAACGAACAGCCAATCTGTAAAAAAAAAAAAAATAAATAAATAAAAATGGAATATTGTATACACTAAGTTTACATTGGAATAAACAAATGTACTGAATTACAAAGGCAAGTTTAATTTTGCACAGCACCCCATGCAGTGAAGATGATTACACATGAAAATTTTGCAATCTTAAATAGATTTTTCAAAACATATCAATGATTTGCCAAACTTGCAATTCTATTTTCATTTATTTTCAGTAATTTTTTCTCCTGATTTTTTTTTCATCTGCTGAATTTAACAAATGAAATTAAAAGAATTCATTTTTTTCATATTTTCCTCATTCAAAACAAAATTTTATATTTGTGACATTTAAAAAAATATTTTTTTACGGATTTCTGAAAAAGTAAAATAGGATTGATACATGAGCAAAATTCAAGAGTTTTTTTTCCTGCTAAATCAGCCTCCCAATAGTCCCGACATTGCTGCTCCCTGTGACTTTTGCTTATTCCCTAAGCTCAGAGGCTGTTGTTATGAGACAATTGAGGAGATGAAAGAAGCTGTGACGAAGGTCATTGATACACTTACACAAGAGGACTTCCATGGGACCTTCCAGAAGTTGTTGGAACAGTACAACATGTGCATTGCAGCCGGAGGAGATTACATCGAAGGAGACTAGAGGTTCATGTGCGTACTATCAATAAAAGTGCCCCTACGAAAAAAGTCTGGAAACTTATCGCATGCATCTCGTAATTTACCAAAATATTTTGAAGAATATTTTATTTCCTAAATGAATATTTTTGTAGATGTTGTTATAGTAATGTAATAAAATTTATAAAAAATAAAACTTATATATATATAAATAAAAAAAGGTGAAACTGTACACGTGTGCTACTGTTATATAAATTTAATTATTAAAATGGCTTTAACGGAAGAAATGAATATAGAAGGTTTTTCTCTCTAAACTTTATGGAGAAAATAAAACTGATGAATTAAGTTCAGAACAAATAAAAGAAAGGCTACTCACTTTGAAGAGAAATAGGGCCACTCATAAAAGGAAAATAACTGTGTATTTAAATTATTTAAAACAAATGTATGACAATGGGCCTCTTATTTCTTCCTTGTGTCAAAAACAATTAAAAGCCATTAATGAAGAATCCTTGAAGGTTAATAAAAGAAGATTTTTAAGGATTTAAAAAAAGAAGTAAAATAACATTGGGACATGAGAAAAATTCAAAAGTTTTTTTTTACTAAATCAATTGGCTTTACAATATGCAGAATAAATGAATTCTCTTTGAAAGCAAAATTTAAATTAAGTAAAGTTGTCAACCATAGTCAAGGGTGACCAGAAGGCTCCCTTTTCAATAGCTACTACACCGAAGTGTAAGGGAGGGTGCTCCTCCTTTCCATGGATTGCCCTACTTTACCCTTGATATGTACCTTATATTGCTAAGTGTTAAGCAAGGAGGTATCAAGTACCATTTTTAAAGTCTTTGGTATGACGTGACATGGGATTGAACCCAGGTCTCCTGGACCATTGGCAAACACTCCACCCACTAGGTACGGTTTACATTTCAATATATACATGTAATTATTTACTAAATCTTGTTTACTATTGCACAGGACAACAATAACGCAGCACCCAGTGAATATCAAATTCACTACATTATCATTATCTAAGATATTTCTTTAAGTCTATGAAAAATATAATTCATTTATATATATATATATATATATATATATACATACAAAAGAAGTTTTAAAAAGTAAACATACATATTTACCAACTCCTCTGCTCAGGCTGGATATGACAATTTTTAAGTGGAGTTTAACAGGTTTGAATTCAGAGTTTTCCTTCCCCTAGACTAGTTGCCTCACCTAGGCTGAAGAACCTCATCTGCCCTACTATTTACCCATAGCTGGAGGGAGAATAATTGGATTCATACCTTTCCCAAGGGTATTAGTGCTATGTGAAATGCAATCAGTCTTGTGTCACCGTGTCTACATATAACATAGCCATACATGAATATGTGAAACGTACATAGAATGTTCATAACTCATATATAGATAACATTGGAATCCCGAAACACAAAAAACACTTACGACTTCTGAGTTCAAGTATGAAACTTTTTATTACCTTTGGGTTAAAAGGTTTTTCGACATAAGGAAGAAAGAGGCACAATCTTTCTATGATGACTTTTCCATTTGCCCCCCACCACCACCACGTGCAGCACCCACCACAAGGCCTCGGCGAGCTCCGAAAGTCAACCTTCTTCTTCCGAGGCAAAAACTCGACTCTTCCGTTTAGAGGCAGGAACTCAAATCCACTAACTTTTTTTCAAATCCCTAAAATTCTCCGCGCACGCTTCTGGTGCATGACGTCATTCACATCCCGCGGTCACATTTTCTATCTGGGGTTTCTATTGTGACATCTCTGAATGACATGTCCGCTCTGCGCGTGTGAACACCTGTGCTCATGGTTGCACCGAACTAACCCATGCGCTAAGTGAAAGGTTCTCAGCCTAACTAAACTGAAAGGCAAGTTATATAAAACGAAATCCCTCGGCCATTTTATTACACATTTTCTACGACGATAACCATTACACCACAGGCACCTCCATAACAGTAATCATTATAACAAGTTACATTTAAATTAAGGACTAGCTGAAGACAACCAAATCTGCAAAGCTTCCAAAGAGATTTCTTGAGTAAGTTCAACAGTCAGATACACAAATGAAAACTGTCTAATTAAAATTAACACGCATTTAACATAAAGTATTACTACTCTTTTAAAAATAACTACAGATTTAGAGCAAAACTTTTTCCCAAATTATATTTGGAAATCATTTCTGCAATTTATTTTTCTTTTAATTTTTCACTTGTTAAATTTAACAAATGGAATCCATTGTTTTCTGAAGAAAAGACTTTAAAAATTTCAATCTTTTCAAATTTTTTGGATTCAAAATAATATTTTTATGTGTAATGCATTTAAAAAATTCTTTTAAAGATTTCTAAAAAATAATATCGGATTAAAGACAAGACACAAATATAAAAAGGTTGGATTCCAATAAACAAATTTAAAAACTGAAAAATGTATCAAAAGGTTGGATTTTAATAAGTAGTAAAAGTTGGCAACTGTAGTTGAGGGTGACTCAAAGGCTTCCTTTTGATTAGCTACTACACAAAGGTGTAGGGAAGGACGCAACTCTTTTTCATAGATTGTTCCACTTTACCCTTGTAATGCTGAGTGTTAAGCAAGGGGGCACCAAATATCATTTTTTGAGTGTTTGGTATGACTCAACCTGGGATTGAACTTTGGTCTGGTTTGGTTTGGTGGGTCTTATGGCATATCAACCTTTGTAGGTTAACACCAAATCCATTTTTATTTAAATAATCTGTTCCATTAAAAACAATTCAGTTTAGCATGAGTACACAGTTTAATTGTCAAAAACTTTTCTATTTCAAACTATTCAAGTAGTTATATATAACAATTCAGTTTAGCCTAAGTACAGTTTTATTGTCAAAAACTTTTCTATTTCAAATAATTCAGTTTAGCATAAGTACGCAGTTTTAATGTAAGTACAGTTTAATTGTGAAAAACATTTCTATTTCGAGCTAATCAGTTTAGTCAAGCAGTTCTAATTCAGCTAATTCAGTTTAGTTTAAGCACAGATTTTTTTTATACTCAGTTAAATGTCAAAACAGTTCTATGTTAAACAATTCAGTTTAGAGTAAATACAGTTTCAATGTCAAAAAACAGTTCTATTTTAAATAATTCAGTTTAGCATAAGCACGCAGTTTAAATGTAAGTATGATTTAATTGTCAAAAACATCTCTATTTCAAGCTATTCAGTTTAATCAAACAATTCAGTTTAGCATAAGTATGCCGTTAGTTCTATTTAACCCATAGATAGGACCCTATCAGGTGCTACCACTCTAGGCCAGAGTGGACGTGGAGGTGATGGCGATAAAGGGGTACTCCGCATTCCCCAAAGTTTCAGCATTACTGGAACCTCACCATCAGATTGTTTAGTGTCATATCCAGGACACTCATTGGGGGGGTCTTACCCCTCTACAGAGGTGCAGTCAGTGTATTCTACAGCCCCAGTCGACTGGGCAAAAACTCTGGTCTCCCAAGCCATTGACAAAGACTCTACCCACTTGACTAATGGACCAGTTAATGATTCCAATAATCAAATTCAAATGAAAGATACATTAATTAATAGAAAATATGATCGCAAATTCTAAAAATTTTATATAAAAAAAAAAGAAAAAATGGCTTTGAATAAAAATCTTATCAAACTGAATGAGAAATAACCAAAACGGAAGTTGGAAATGAAATGGAAATCTTTATAACATTAACAAAATACAATACTTGCCAGTGGAGGAAAGAAGGTATCTGCTGCTAGTGATGACTACTTAGTAAGGTATATTTTTCACACCCTCACAATAGTGTCCAATAAAGAATGGGACATCCCTAATAATGTTCATAGGTACAGTATATAACGCAGACAAAAAATTAGAAAAAACAAAATGAGAATTGAATTCAGATTGGATCGATTTTAAATAAAGGAAAAAAAAATTAAAATAAATATAAACATTTTTTTAAAAAAGGTATGACAACCTGCCTAGGGTTATTTTATGCCAAGGGGATAGGGAATTGTGTTCCGTGTATATTCATATTTACATTTTGTGTTATTATTTCATACAGTTACACCTCCATATCAGAGTGGGCCTGGGAGTAATTGCAATGAAGTGGTGATTCTCCATTCCCCAAAACCGCTGTTTAGTGTCATACGTTAGACACCCACTTTTGACAGGGCGGTCTTAACTCTCAGCACAGGATACAGCCAGCATATTCTAAAGACTACGTTGTATTCCAATTATCAAATTTTTAAAACTGAAAATGCATGAAAGAAAAAACTGCCAAAATTAATATAAATTATGCTAAGAGCAAATTTAGCAAATTATTTGCAGATTCTGAAAATTTTATTTAGAAATTTGAAATATATATTCTTACTTTAATTGCAAATAATTTGAGAAATGACTGACGACTGTACGCAAAACATTTAATCATATTCTGAGGCAATTAATGGACTGAAGAATTTCCTCAAAATAGATTAATGGTTAGGTTATTTGATTTTATGGCATATCAACCCTTGATGGTTATTTAATGCCAAATCTTGTGTCTCTCTCTCTCTCTCTCTCTCTCTATATATATATATAAAATTTTTACATGTATAGTTTAGAGGTAGAATTCTTTAAACAAGCCAGAGCTTATTTGTTTGCACACAGTAAAATGGTTTCAAGTATTGCTAACCCTAATAATTCTATTATCAAGGGTTTTCGGACTATTGTCTTCATCTTTACTGTTATTTCCACAACGTTTCGGCCAATGTGTCCTCCGGCCTTCTTCAGGGGTTTATCGAACTTGGGAACCTATACAGAGCTTCAAACTACGGTCTTTACTGAATCCACAGGGGTTGCCTGTTCTGATTCCGTTAGCCATAACTGGTTACAAGTGTTAAGTATTCCTATATTGTTACTCACCTATAGTCAGGATTGAACCTGCAACCACTAGATGGCTAACGAAATCAGAACAAGTGACCCCCGTAGATTCCATAAAGGACATAGTTTGAAGTTCCGTGTAGGTTTCAGAGTTCAACAAACACCTGAAGAAGGCTGGAGGACATATTGGCCGAAACATTGTGGAAATAACAAAGATGAAAACAATAATCCGAAAACCCCTAATGATAAAAATCATCAAGCTTCATCTAAAAAATTCAGACAATTAATAATTCTAGTCACCACTATTTATTTGCACACAGTTAAATGGTTTCAAGACTAGTAAATGATTAAACAGTTCTATTTGACCCTTAGATGAGACCAAATAATTAAATGTTTTTATCTTTTAGAGCCTTGACAGCTTTTAATGTTGAAATAAAACATTTTTGATGAATATCTAAATTGAAGTGTTTCTTGTCAAACTTGGAACCACGTTCTTTATTTAATCCACGGAAGTCGCTTTCTCTGATTCCATAAAGGTACAAGTGTTAAGTATCCCTGTATTGTTAGTCACCTGCAGTCAGGATTGAACCTGCAAACACCAGATGACTGTCACTTAGAAGCTTAGGGCACCAAAGCCTCTAACTGTTACACTATGTGTTTTGCTTTTAAGTGGCTATCATCTGGAGATAGCAGGTTCAATCCTGACTGCAGGCGAGTAACAATACAGGAATACTTAACACTTGTATCCAGTTATGGTTAATGGAATCAGAGCAAGCGACCCCCATGGATTCAATAAAGGATGTAGTTCAAAGTTCCGTGTAGGTTCCCCATGTTCAACAAACACCTGAAGAAGGCCGGAGGGCATATCAGCCAAATTGTTGTGAATATAATAATAAAGATGAAGACAAAAGATGTCCAAAAACCCTGAATGATAAAAATCATCAAGTTTCATTTGAGAAATTTAATCTAAATTAAAATTTTGTATGGGATTCTTTTTTTTTATGTTTCCACTAAGACACAATGAGTTGGATATATGCACATACATGTATACACATGTGTGTGCGTGTGCACCCATACATGTGTGTGTGTGTATATATATATATATGTGTGTACACACATACACATATATGGGTGACAAGATGAGTTAGATTCGGCCTGGGTATCAAATTTCAAATGTTAGCAAAAATCCATTAACTAGATTAAGGAAATCTTGATAAAAAAATGTTTATACATATATATTGGGTCCTAGCAGTTAGACTTAGTTTGGGTTGTCACATGATGGCTCACGGAGACGGAGAGGTAAGACTGATACTATTCTCCCGTGGTGAATCAGCATTATCGAGCAGTCAAAAAGTGACCGTTAGGAAGGAATGTGGGTCACGGAGAATATAGACCAGATGTTCACACTTAAGTGACCTCAGGTCGCCGGACATCGGAAGGGGAAAGAGAGAGAAGCCAAATGATTGGCTGGGACCCCAAAACGGAAGTGGGGTTCCCTTCCCCTCAGCGGAAGTAAAGGAGTAAAAAGGTAGTTTTTGAGCAAGGCTCGTGGCAGTCGGACCATAGCCATTTTACTCCGGGCTAAAGACAAAAGACTAACTGAGACACGAGGGACTCCAAAATCCTTCAAGCCAGTACTAAAAACAGAACAAAGTCTATTAGCCCGTGAAAGAAGAAAAATTCTCCAGTGGAACCCCGTCAAAAAAATAAGATAAGTAACTTTGGGACATTTTTCCTTTACACCCAAATTTTGTTTACCACTCTCTCTCTCAATTCGAAAAAGGATAAAAGCCAAGAAAAGACATTCATATTCATGGACTATCCAATTATATGTTTTGAAACTCCGAAAGTATATATATATATAACCGTAGTAAAGAACCTATATATTTTCATTTTACCATGTGGTCTATGTTGTTATTCCATGCTTTCCTTTCAGCTTCTATTCGCCTTATATTATCTTGCTTAGAACTGTCCTATTAATTCCTAAAGTATCACACGGGAAACCGGAGTTGCCGACTACAACAATATTAATATTATTACGACTAAGACCTATAGGCCCATATTCTTCTATTATCTAAGGGAAAGAAGTTTAGCGGCCTGGTGGGTGTGTGATAGGGTGAAATTTGGAACCCCTTTGCCAGCGGTGGTCAGTCTGGCCCTAAATTATTCCCTCATGTAATATGCCAGTTCTTATATGACTGAGAGAAGAACTCTGAACAGGACTTATTTCTGTAGGGGATCAAGTGCCAACCTGCCCCGTCTTCACACGTGCGAAAATAAAGTCCCGTTTTGGGATTTTAGTTCGATTTGCCGTCACAGGGTTCAAGGAAAGTTGATTTAAGCCGGAGCAAAGAACAACGAACAGCGACATCACCAGCCGGACCTAGCTAGTTAAGATAATCTTTTGCCATCCGAGACTCAGCCCAGAACTATTTATCCACAAAGTTGTTGCAGTGTTTTTTCTTTTCCCTGTGAACCTTCCTCTCGCTTGATCCGGCCGTACAGAAGTTCTTCGATGTGAGGTTAGTATCTTTGTGTAGCGAGTTGCAGAGATGGGTATTCTCCCACCACTAGTTTTAATGGACAAAAATGATTTTTAGCTTGAATTTTTCGACAAACTATTTTCTTCTTTACTAATGAAAGACCTTTTATAAAAGTTGTATTAGATTTTCAGTCATATGAAAAGTGCATCTCAAGGGTCAAATACTGAAATTCAATATATTTAGATGAATATTAAATTTTGGCATCTTTTAGGCTGGAATTTATAAAATTTTACTGACCAACTTCTCACTGATCTTCACTGTTTTTTTTTTTTAGGTATTTTTCTTTACTAACGTTCAAATTAAATTTCCTACATAAAGGAAGTTTTTCTCATGGAAAGAATCCAAGATTATTTTTTCAAACATTTTTTTCATTCATTAGACCACTTGTTTTGGTTTTTTTTAAATTTCAGATAAAATATCTTTTTTCATATTTGACAACTATTTTTTTCATGTCCAAATATGTGACTGTAATGGACACAATGTACCCGGACATTCAAAGCACGTACGAACGTGTCTGGCCTGTAGAGCGGAATGGAGAAACTAGTATGGCTGCCTCAAGTACCATATGTAGCACTGAGAGATCTCGAACCAACGAGAGTCAATTTGCACGTATGCAAATTCTTGCGAGACCTCGCGAGCATAAAAACGCATGGTGACGGCTGGAATATGCGATTCTTTCTGAGCGAGTCAACAGACGTGCATGCTCGAAAGTGTCATTACAACTTGAAGGAGAGACGGAAGGAATGAAGGAAAAGCACAGGACACAAGAAAGAGAAGCGCTCGAGTTAATACGCCCAAGCCTTGGGAAACCGACTAGCGAGATCTATTGCAGCATTCTGACACAAAATATTGGAATATAGTATCTTAGTGTGCTGATAATTTTTAATGTTGAAATGAAATATTTTCATGATGAATATCAAAACTGAAATTTACCATCTTTATGCCTGGAAAGCATATTTCTTTTCATTGCTCTCCTCAGCTCCTAGGCAGAAATGATTTTTAAATTAGATTTTTCTACAAACAAAAATTGTGCTATTGAATGCTATCAAAGGGTAATATTGAATATTGAAATTCAACTCATCTGAATTGATGAATGTTAAATTTTAGCGTCTTTCAAAGTATGGAGGTTAGAATTTTTTATATTTTAGTACCTTTTCAAATGAAAAACACTCCACTATTCAAAGTTTATTAAAAAGTCAATGATTAACTTGATGTTATCAAATTATTTGGTACTTCTTTTGGCCTTTTATAGAACAAAGGTCTGTGAGATATGGATGATTATAATAGGAAAATGAGGCCTTAGAAAAATTTTACCATGCTGAATGATATAACTGCCGGTATTTTTAAAAAAACATTTTGTTTTATTCTTTTTCATTGAAGGGTATTTTTAAGTATGGATATCCGTAAGTGTAATAATGTCCATTTTAAGAGTTCATCATTGATACTTGAAGTAGCAATCTGATTAAAAAGAGATTTAGAATCATCAGATTTCTTTCCTTTATTCAGTTTTAGAAATTAAAATTTTCTTTGTACAAAAATTAGAAATTGTTTTTAACACCTAAGAAACATTTATTTATACCAAAACATTTTTGTGGAAGCACCCGTGGTGTAATGGCTATCGTCGTAGGAAATGGAGACGTCAACACGAGTTCAAATCCTGGACGAGACTGATTGCATTTCACATAGCACTAATACCCTTGGGAAAGGTATGAATCCAATTATTCTCCTTCCAGCTATGGGTAAAATAGTAGAGCAGACTAGGTTCTACAGCCTTGGTGAGGCAACTAGTCTAGGAGAAGGAAAACTGAATTCAAACCTGTTAAACTCTGCTTAAAAAATTGACCTTGTGTCATATCCTGCTCGAGCGGAGGGGTTGGTAAATATGTATACCAAACCTTTTCTCTCTGCTGTTGGTAACCAGTCTAAAAAAAGAAAAGCCTGAATTCAAACCAGTTGTAGACCTGGAGAGGGATGGGCTCAGCTCAAGACATACTGAGTAACACTTCCACAACCAAACCATGTTACAAAACCAGTTAGTGAGAGATAATTTTAGGAATAGAGCGTTCACCAATGGTCCGGGAGACCAAGGTTCAATCCCAGGTCGAATCATACCAAAGACTCAAAAAAATGATACTTGATGCTGCCTTGTGGAACACTTAGCATTATATGGTAAGGATCAAGGATAAAGTGGAGCAATCCAGAGAATGGAGTAGTACCCTCCCCTAAACCTTGGTGTAGTAACTATTGAAAAGGGAATCTTCATTCGGGTCACCCTCAACTTAACAACTCTAAAACGTGTTTCAAGTCCACAAAAACATTTTTACAACTAACTTCACTTTTTATTTTTAACTACAACCAGAAATAAAACTTCAAAATTGATATTTCACTTTTCAAATTCATTCTCTGGTATATTGTTTACCATCCCAGCAAATAAACTAGAGTTCAAACCCTGGACAAGGCTGTTTGTATCCAACTATTCTCTCTCTAGCTATGAGCAAATAATTAGGGCAGACTGAACTCTTTAACCTTGGTATGGCAACCAGTCTAGGAGAAAGACAACTTCAAATTTAAACCTGTTAAAGTCTGCTTAAAAAATTAACCTTGTGTCACATCCTGCTCAAGGGTAAATATATACGTTTTAAAAAGTGATGTTAAAAGGTTCGTGCATCTTTTTTTCTACCAATAAAATAAGCATTTTTTTTTTTACATACATGATCAGAAAAGATACAATGAGGAAACAAAAAATAATTATAATTTTTAAACAAATCTGATTCGTTCAGACATTTTGTGGTCACAAGTATGTAATTACCCAACCCTATTGGAAATTTTTTACATTTTAGGATGACACCTTTTTTATTTCATTTATATGTTTTGTTTACACCCTTTTCTTGGGGCCGAATGCCTTCTTAACTTCTGGCGTAAAGCCCTTGCTACGAAAATATGCTGAAGGAAAAGGTTCCGATGGCTGACTCCATATGCAGGTCAACCACATGGGACTGACCCTTTCTGCTTCCTCTATTTCTCACCAGCATGTGGAGAGAACAGACATGCCACTAGGATGGCAGTAGAACCTGACTCCAGCAAGTAGCTAAGTGGTCCAATTTGAAAAGTTGAATTCACTTATTCACCCTAATCCCAGCGTATGAGACATTATGTGCATAGCCAGGAGGAAAAGGTATATCAAACATGCAGGTTTTTATACTCATTTTCCAGCAAAGGTTCAAGAAGTGAAACAGAAGAATTTTTTGAAGGGACAGAGGGTGACCTACTTTGCAGTCTACCTAAGAAAATTATAGTTTCTGGCAAGAGAAACTAAACTGAGGCTTGAAGCCTTTACACTAACAAGAGTGACTGAGGAAATGCAGCACGATGACAGTTTTTGTTTGCTTCTGTTGAAGCCTTCAAGAAAAGAAATTATAGTTTTTGGCAAGAGAAACTTGACAAGGTTTGAAACTTTTACACTTTGTAAGAAAAGGATATTAAAGTTTCTGGCAAGAGAAACTAGACAAAAGCTTGAAGCCTTCACATGGATAAGTTAAACATTGTCCCTCGTTTAAACTTTCTCAGAAGCTAAATTTGTTTGTAAAAAAAATAAAACAAAAAACCCATGTTTGAGAAAGTGTTTTTTTTTTCTTTCTTTCTCCATTGTACAAACTTTCTTGTGGGTTATTTTGTTTGAAAAAACCCATATTTGAGTCTCTGTTTTCTTGTATTGTTCTACCTTGTTACTAGAATTAGAAATATTGTGATACCCGCAAATGGAAAATATATGCGACTTTGAAAAGAGGCACTTCTCAGGGGAGCACTTGTAAATAAATTCTTTTGAGTCGTCATCATCATCATCATGTTGTGCCGCTAGCACAGATATCCCTGACCCTCTTTTGCCACTTCTCCCTATCATTCATCGCCTCTGGCAGGTCTTCAGGGCTACATCCCATATCCGCACAGAGCTGCTGTATATATGTTCGAGCCGGTTGTCCTGCTTTTGCTTGGCCATATGCGGGGGTCCATAGGAGTATGTAACTTATGAGCTCGTCCTTGCTTCTCCAGCAGTGTCCTGAGTGTCTAGTTTGTCTAACTTGGATAGTTTTTGTGATGGGAGGTAGATGGCCGTATAGTTGGTGCCTTGAACCAAACAAAACCATTTTTGTTTTCTTCTTGTTTTCCCCACCTCTCCATTTTCTTCCAGACAAGGTTTAAAATTTGAATTTATCTGAAAGTGGATAAATTTTCAATAATCCCTCAACCAAATGCAGGATAAGACGCAAGATCATTTTTTTTTTCAAATATCAAATGTTTCCCCACCACTGAAGATAAGTTCAAACTGACAAGGAAAACCAAATATTATTCAATAATTATTGGCAGTTTCAGACAACAAACAGCTGAGACATCATTTTTTATTTCTTAATATGAAAATTTCTCCAAAAATTTAAAAAGCCCTTTAATATTCGAATATATTCAAATGTTAATTTAGAAATACAAAATATAAATATGAAATTCTTTTTAAGAAAATATTTTGCATGAGAATATAAAACTGAAGAAATTGCTAAACGGTAAATCTGGCAAGCACTGTGTGTGACATACTGGACAGCTGTTTCGACCTTATTAGATCTCATCAGCAGTGGATACCGTGATCTCCCCTACTGGAGATCAAACCATCGACCACAAAATGCTGAGCCGAAACTACTGGTCCACATCATACACACGTGATGCCAAATTAAGTAGTCGTGGTAAATGCGTGACCAATTAACTAGATGTGCTTTGAGGTTATATCCATATTCTTCAAGACGACATGGTCACCTCCAGGGCTCTGTCTTCCCAAGAGGATTGAAGATACAGAACCGCTTAATCATAACCTCATGAGCAAGGAAATAGATGTAATTTTTTTAAGTAGAGAAATTATATTATAAATTGAATTACCATGACCAGAAAATGTGTAATGTGGACCAGTGGTAAAGTTTTGGCTCTGCATTCTGTAGTCACTGGTTCAATCTCCAGTGGGAGAGATCACAGTATACACTGCAGATGTGACTTTATAAGGTTGAAACAGCAGTCCAGTGGTTCCGTATGTCGTGCGTAGTGTTTACCTGATTTGTTATGATAGTTCAATTCCTCTACTTGGAAAAAAAAAAAGGACATTACCAAAAAAGTTTTAGCAATTTGTCAGACTGGATTAAATTTTCAAATCAAGTGGTAAAAGCAAGGATGATTTCTTGTATGTGTTTCATTTTGTTTTCTCATTTGTGTGGAAGTGCTATGATGAATAATAGATACGTGATGAAAAAAAAAGCTGAAAACTGAATAAAAATTAATTTTATAGTCATATCATTGTGCCATTTAGAAAAAAAAACAAAAAAAAAACAATGTTATCAAAGCTAAAAATGTTCCAAGATGAATTTTTCAACCAAACTTTGAAGCAATCCAGGTAAACGAGTAGCGCCCTCCCCTACACCTCAGTGTAGTAGCTATTGAAAAAGGAGCCTTAAGGTCGCCCTCGAATACAGTCGCTAACTTTACTTATAATCATATTGTTTTTTTTTTTGGTTTTTTCATTGGCACAAAATTTTCAAAATGAATTTTTCATCCATATCTTATTGTCATATTTTTGTACCATTTATAAAAAAAAAAAAAAAAATTGTCTGAACTCAAAATGTCCAAGATGAATTTATCATTCATATTTTATAGTCATATCTTTGTGCCATTTAGGGGGAAAAATTGTCTAAACAATGTTTTCAAAACTCAAAATGTTCGTCCAAAATGAATTTTTCATTCATATTTTATAATCATATCTTCGTGCCATTTAAAAAAAAAATGTTGTCTAAATTTAAAATTTCCAAGATGAATTTTTCATTCATATTTTATAGTCATATCTTTGTGCCATTAAAAAAAACAAAAATATTGTCTGAACTCAAAATGTCCAAGATGAATTTTTCAACCAAATAAAACAACAAACAGAACGAAACATCTTTCGAGAAATAAAAGGTGATCAGAAAAAGAAGGATCAATTTACAACATGAATTCATTGTAAATTGATTTTCATTTTACAAAAATTAATTCTTACAAATACTTTTAAATAATTCATTTAATTAAATAAGAAGGTTTCAGAAATTTTACTGATTTACTCAGTTAAAATAAATCAAAGTTGATTTTTTTTTAAATAACCTCTAACTTATTTCATGACGAAAGTTTTTTCTCGTGTTAAAAGAAATTTTTAAATAGAATTACCTTGAAGAGGGTTTCTCAGAAATCAATATCATCAACACTGAACAATGACGTTAACATTCACACAAAATATTTCCTGCCGATGTTTCGTATCGATAAGAAATCTGAATACAATTCGGTAATTTTCGGCAGTTTCCGACAGCCGGTTGCAAACACGACATTTTTTTTAATGATATTTAACTTTCGATGTTTAAAAAGTAGATTTTTTTATACTACAAATATAATTCAAATAAGATTTTAAAATAAAATTATTTCTAAGAAGAAAACATTTTGTATGACAATATAATTAATATCGCCATATGGTGTTGGTTATATTTTTGCTGTTTTTCGTCATAATTAATTTTAAATGCTGTTTTAAAATAAATGTTTGCATATCTTAAAAGTACAGGTTTTATTTTTCAAATTTATCGAGAAATTATAATATTAATAAAGAAACAAACAAATGTTGTCTCTGTCATTAAGTCTCGGAAACTACCGATAACTGCCGAATAATATTGACGTTATTTTTACATTAGAAGGAAATCAGAATATGCCCCCTATCGGATTATGCCACTTTTTCATCACTGAAAAGCCATCTTCTTGGTAAATTAAACTTTCAACTTAAATTAAATTTTCTTGACTTTATGTTTAATTAATTTTGTATTTAATCAGGAAAAAGTCATCAATTATTTAAAAATCAAACTTAACTGAACTGAAACAACTAAAAAAATTCCAACACATTTTTTCTTCATTTTAAATAAATCTTAAAAGTGTATTCTTGTAAAATACATTCTATTTACATAAATCGGGGTTCAATTCATAATTTATTTGTCTTGTATAGTGATCCCTCGCTTTCTGACCACATTTAATTACTGTCAGTTCTTTCGTGTTTTGTTTAAAAGTGTTGGAAAATTCAAATATCAACTAAATGTTTTATTTCTGGTAAGTAAATTAATCATTGAAAATCCTTTTGCGAACTTAAAACCTGTTTTAGAGTGATTATAAGTAATATATATATATATATATATATAGTGATTTATTGACGACCAACACTCTCATAATATATATATATATATATATATATATATATATATAGAGAGAGAGAGAGAGACAATTTGACAAATTACAAAATTGTCAAGATTATCTTACCTTTTAATTATCTTAAATGGTGGCACCTATAAAAATGTTTGCAAAGAATTGGAAAGATTTTGAAAGGCTAAGAAAATGATGACTTACGTAAATATAATCCGGCCTGAAAAATTACAAGCTACAAAATTATGGTTAACACCGTTTAATGATTCCGTCAATTTTACATTGTCAGCCGAAATATTTTCCTATTGAAAAAAAAAAAAATCACGTTTGCATGCTTCTTTAAATAAATTTTAAAGAATATTTGATACGTAAAGTGTTTAATTTTCATATTTGTCGAAAGATATGAATAATTATTTAAAAAAAACGAAAAATGTCGCTTGTGCGCTGGTTGTCGGAAACTGCCGATAATTACCGAATTGTAATTGTATTTATCTTCGACGACGACCGGTTAAACATTTGGTTTGTAATTTTGAAGTGTCTTTGTCGAATTAAGACTTTAAATCACAAAAAAAACCTTCTTTCAGGTAAATTAAACTTATCTTTTTTCTCTAAGATTTAAGTCGATTTTATTATTTTGTGTTTTTATTCAAGAAAATTTATTCGAATCAAAACTCCCAACACTTTTCTTCTCCCCTTAATCAAATAATTCTTTAAAAACCCAAATGTGTAATCTTTAAACTTAATCAAAAAAATCTATTATGTATTCACGTTGTAAAGTGACCCCTCACTTGTTGACCATATCCTTTCTGACCACCTCAGTTCTGTTAAAAAATTCGTTTTAGGCAGTGGAGCTGTTGGATGAATACGTACACAGACTTTTTACATCACATTTAAATGTATTGCACAACTGAATTATCAACTTATTTCTGGTTTTAATTGAAAAGTAAGTCATTAAAAATACTTTTGCAATGTATGGAGGAGCATTTAGTGCAACGGTTATTATTGTAGGAAACAATTAATCTGTTCCGCCCCACCCCCCACCAACAAGCTATGGTTAAATAATAAAGCTAAGTGGGAAGGAATCTTCCAGGTAATGTGTTAATGATGAAAAGAATTATTATAAAACAAGCAAGCATTAAAACAAATAACAGGAAGTTGAGTTGAACAGATTGCTTTTCTTGTATTATTTTGGCAATTAGCGATAATTTACAAAATATGTTTCTGTGAGTATCAATTTTTGTACGTAGATATTTTTATATTCTTTTTTTTTTAATTGCATCTTTGTATGTCACTCCTGATTTCCTTTAAGAATAAAAATAATAATTATTGTTGTGAATTTCAGGACTGATATGTATATAGTTTAGTTGCTGGATAGTCTAAGGTCTGTCTTCTTTGACTATTGGACTACTCCTGTTTAGGAAAGGAATAGCTGGAATTTTCAGATCCACAAGATTTTGAGGGCAAAATAGGTAAGACAATTTATTTTGGTGAAACACTTGAGTTAGGCACCATGACAGATTCTTATTATTTTTCAAAGTCTATTATATCTGGTGGTCTCAAAGCTTTCAAATTGACTGGTTGATTAAGTATACGGTTAAATGATTTGCATATACTTATAGAGAAACAATAAATATTATTCTTGGATTGTTAGCATGACTATTCGTCACATGAGAATTCAGAATCCTTTCCGCTGCTTTTTCAATCCAGTTCTTCGATCAAAGTAGGTGCCTTTTTATCTTTATTCCTTAAAGAGAAGAGAGACTGTTTCCAACCCTGATGGTAAACTGTCTTGCCTCGACATTAAGACCATCTGGCTTTGCTACCAATAAAGACAGGTAAAACTTTTTACCATCTTTGTACTCCTTTCATATACTGCTTGTTCATAGAATAACAGGAAAATTTTATCCGTTTGGACACTTGTAATACTTCTCGTATGTTTTATTTATACGTATGTATATAAACAAGCTTTTCTTTCCTTCTGTTTATCCAGTGTTCATTAGATATACGATTGCTTCTATTGGACCCTAGTTAGTTGTTGATGTAACTAAATATCCTCCCTAGCACCAACACCTCCTATACATCATTCAGTCCTTTGTAAATTTTTTTTAATCTAAGGAAGAATACTAAATATTTTGCAATTTTTAAAATCGTTTTGAATGCTTTAACCTGGCCATTGGTCACATGTGTTGAGTATTTGCCAATGGTCTGGAAGACCCGAGTTCAATTTGGTCAAGTCATACCAAAAACTCAAAAAATGGTACTTGATGCCACCTTGCTTAACACTCCGCATTATCAGGTAAGGATTAAGGGTAAAGTGGAGCAATCCAGGGAATGAAGTAGCGCCCTCTCCCAAACCTTTGTGTAGTAGCTATTAAAAAAGGAGCCTTCAGGTTATAAAAGTATAGAAAACTTTTCTTTAGTGCCTGGAATAATATTAAGTAACACAAATTTTTTTCCTGAATAATATATTTTTGTGGCACATGTAGATCTTCGTAAGATGCTACATACACAGGAAATGATTTGTCAAATTATATATGGAATTAATATCTGTAATTTTTTCTTTTATGTATTTTCAAAATATACAGTATTAGACAAAAAAAAAGTTAAAAAAAAAACAAATTGTGTATTTTAAAATCATGATTATTCATTCGTTCATGTTATACTCTTCTACATACCCTCCCTGCAGCCAAGTGGGATATTCTTCCACCCTCACCCAAGTGAGGTATTCTACATTTTTCTACAGCCAAAACGGATATTCTTTCATTCTCAATCATTTGGAGTATTCTTCTAAAGGGATATTTCTTCTGAGCCCAGTCGGCTGAGGCTGTAGTATATTCTGACTGCATCTCTGCAGAGAAGTAAGACTCCCCCAATGAGTGTCCTGGATATGACATTAAACAGTCTGATGGAGAGGTTCTAGTATAGCTGGAGCTTTGGGGAATGCAGAGTAACCCTTCATTGCCATCGCTCCCAGGTCCACTCTGGCCCGCAGTGTTAGCACCTGATAAGGGTCCTGTCTATGGGTCATCATCATCATCTCATCGTGCCATCAGCACAGATATCCCTGACCCTCTCTCACCACCCCTCCCTATCGTTCATCGCTTCCGGCAGGTCTCCAGGGCTACACCCCATATCCTCACAGAGCTCCTATATGTAGGTTCTAGCTGGCCGCCCTGCTTTTGCTCGGCCATGTGAAGAGGTCCATAGGAGTACATCTCTTATGAGCTCGTCCCTACTTCTCCAGCAGTGTCCTGCATTTATCTATGGGTCTAATAAAACTAAACCGTGGTTTTGAGAGTTTACTGTTTTTGCATTTAAACTGCATATTTATGGTAAACTGAATTGTTTAAAATAGAATAGTTTTGATATTTAAACTATGTACCTATACTAAACTGTATATCTTGAAATAGAAATGTTTTTTGACAATTGAACCGTGCTTACATTTGAACTGTGTGCTTGTGCTAAACTGAATTATTTGAAATAGAACTGTTTTTGACATTGAAACTGTATTTATACTAAACTAAATTGTTTAACATAGAACTGTTCTGACATGTAACTGTGTGTAAACAAAATCTGTACTTTTACTAAACTGAATTAGCTGCAGTAGAATTGCTTGACTAAACTGAATAGCTCGAAATAGACATGTTTTTCACAATTAAACTGTACTTACATTTAAACTGCATGCTTTTGCTAAACTGAATTGTTTTAAATTGAACTGTACTTACACCAAACTGAATTGTTATATATAACTGCTTGAATAGTTTGAAATTGAAATATTTTTGACAATTAAACTGTGTACTCATGCTAAACTGAATTGTTTTAAATAGAACTGATTATTTACATAAAAATGTATTTGGCGTTAAATAACCTACAAGGGTTGATATGCCATAAAACCCAACAAACCAAACCTTAACAAAACTGAATTACTTGAAATAGAACTGTTTTGACATTTAACTGTGTATGGACAAAAACTATACTTATACTAAACTGAATTGTTTGAATAAACTGAATAGTTTGAAATAGAATTGTTTTTGACAAACTGCATACTTATGCTAAACCTGATTGATTGAAATGGAACTCTTTATTTCTGTAAAAATGGACTCAGCATCGAATAACCTACAAAGGTTGATATGCCATAAAACCCAACCATCTTTTAGTTTCAGTAGAACTGTGTATGGATTATTATTGTATATTTTCGTGGATTATTTATTGAAAAGGCAAAAATAGGAGTTATATGTAATGAAATTGCAAATCACCCTTTCTAACTTAAATAGCTTCTCTTGATTTTTTTCATTCCATGGAATTTCCACAGGTCCTTATAGCTTTTTTATTTTTACCACAAATCTTAATGAAACTTGATTGGCTTATATTAGAAGTGATTATTTTCTCCGGTTATTGTTGTCAAAATCTGCTTAATTGTAGTGAAAAGTCATATTTATTTAAAAAAGAAAATTCTTAAAAATACCCAAAAATAGAAAATTTCTTAAGAATTTTCTTTTTCTTGATTTGATATCCTAAATTGTGATTAGTCTTTTGCTAATGGATAATAAGTTGTCTGAGTTTTGAAAAGGTTAAATTGTGGGACACAACGATTCTGTACTGTTACTTCACAACATTGAAAAAAGATTAAATTGTCATCAATTGATTTTTTCTGAAAATCATTATCAAAAAGGTCATGTCTACACGAGAAAAACCACCGCATCTGAAGATAGAAAAAAGTTAGAACAGCGACAACCATTTAACTCGCTGACCTATAATGTAAAAATGTTGTGGTAGTTGGTGCCCTAGCATGTTGTGCATTGCTTCAGTATATACATGTATCAATTGAAAAATAAAATGAATTTATAAAATCTTTCAGAGTTTAATTTGCTGTAGCTTTTCTTTAATTCAAAATATTACTTTTCTTTTACAGATGTGCGGTGTTTTACAGATATGAAAATAATTTCTTACTGTGAAGCTAAATGAAAACATTCATTTTGAAACAGACTAAACAAAAAGTCAAGAAACCATGTTTATATGAAATATGTGAATTTTCTTTTGCGCTAAAGTCACATTTCATACAAAATGTGCCTAAACCTGCTGGAGAAAATTTCGCAAAGTGTTAGGATAATTTATTTTGCATAGCTTAAAGACTTGATACACCATGCGAACAAACACTGGAGAGAAACCATACTCCTGTGACATATGTGGATCTAAGTTTGGAAACAAATCAAATTTGGTGCGACATATACGAAAACATACTGGTGAAAAACCATATTTTTGTGAAATATGTGGATCTTCTTTTGTACAAAAGTTTGGCCTGGTCCAACATATTCGAACACACACTGGAGAGAAACTATATTCTTGCGACACATGTGGATCTGACTTTGGAAGCAAATCCAATTTGGAGCGACATATGCATACACACACTGGAGAAAAACCGTATTCTTGTGAAATATGTGGATCTTCCTTTGTACAAAAGTTTGGTCTTGTTCAACATATTCGAAGACACACTGGAGAGAAACCATATTCGTGTGAGATGTGTGGATCTATGTTTGCAAGAAACTCTTATTTGAAATCACATATGCGAAAACACACTGGAGAGAAACCATATTCTTGTGAAATATGTGGATGTTCATTTGCCTACAAGTCAACACTGGTCCAACATATACGAACTCACACTGGAGAGAAACCATATTCTTGTGAAACATGTGGATCTTCGTTTGTACAAAAGTCAGCCCTAGACCAACATATTCTAATGCACACGGGAAAAAAACCATTTTCTTGCGAAATATGTGGATCTTCATTTGCCCACAAATATTCTCTGAGGAAACATATGCAAACACACACTGCAGATAAAACCTATATTTGCAGAACATGCGGATCTTCTCTTGGAAGTAAGTCAGATTTAAAAGAACATATGAAATCACACATTGGAGAAAAAGTGTTTTGTAAAATATGTGGATCTTCCTTTGTACAAAAATCAGGCTTAGTCAAACATATGCGTAGACACACTGGAGAGAAACCCTATTCTTGTGAAATATGTGGATTTTCCTTTGTAGAAAAATCTGACCTAAGCAAACATATGCATACACACACTGGTGAGAAACCCTTTTCTTGTGAAATATGTGCATCTTCTTTTGCTCAGAAATATTGCTTGGTGCAACATATGCGTACACATACAGGAGAGAAACCATATACTTGTGAAACTTGTGGATCTTCCTTTGTATATAAATCAGGCCTAGTCAGGCATATGCTAATACACACTGGAGAAAAACCATATTCTTGTGAAATATGTGGGGCTTCCTTTGTACAAAAGTGGGGCTTGGTTAAACATACGAACACACACAGGTGAGAAAGAACATTTTGTTTAAACATGTGGCGTTTTCTTTGTGGAAAAATCAGGCCTAGCCAAACAGGTGTAAATACACTGGAGAAAAACCATATTCTTGTGAAACTTGTGGATTTTCCTTTGTAGAAAAATCAAATCTAAGCAAACATATGCATATGCACACTGGAGAAAAACCATATTCTTGTGAAATATGTGGGGCTTCCTTTGTACAAAAGTGGGGCTTGGTTAAACATACAAACACACACAAGTGAGAAAGAATATTTTTTTGAAATATGTAGAGTTTTCTTTGTGGAAAAATTATGCCTAGCCAAACAGGTGTAAATACACTGGAGAAAAACCATATTCTTGTGAAATATGTGGATCTTCCTTGGTACAAAAGTCATCCCAAGTCCAACATATGCTTATACAAACTGGAGAGTAACTATATTCTTGTGAATCATCTGGATTTACCTCTGCAAGATACTTAAATTTGAAAAGGCTTTGGCAAATACTCACTGGAGAGAAATCTTTATTCTTGTAAAATGTCTACAGTTTCTTTTGTCCTCAAGGATACTTGGGTGAAACATATACTAACACATACTGGAGAGAAACTGTACGAAGATCTTTGGATCTTTATACGAAGGTCAAACTTTGTCTAACATGTGCATAGACACTAGAGAGAAATATATTGATCATCTGATGCAGAAAAATTAGATCTTTCTTTTGACATCTTTGGTAAACGATATACAAAAACGCTGGGAAGAAATAATATCTTTCTGAAATGTTTGACACTTCCTTTGGACATAAGTCAGCTTTGGTGAAATGTCTGCAAACACATATTGCAAAGAAACTTGGGAAACATGAGGATCTTGTCATACATATGCAAACACACTGGAACGAAACCACATGTAATATACCACTTGAACACTCACTAATGAGAAAATGTGAAAGGATTTGATTTTATGTTCACTTACATCGTTGAAATATTTATACAATTTAAAATTTCATATTTTATCAGTTTGTATTCAAACTTACACAATAAAATCATGATAAGAATATCAGGTTTGCCTTTTTTAATGATAAATATCCTTAGATGAAAAGATATTGAGAAATCTAATCCAGCCCAGTCAGTTGGCTGCTTCTCTACAGAGAAGTAAGAGCCCCTCCCCCAATGAATGTCCTGATTATGACATTAAACAAGCTGATGATGAAGCTGTAATCCTAGAACTTTAGGGAATGTGGAGTACTTCTTCATTGCAATTACACCTAGATCCACCTCAACCCAGGGTGGTAGTTGCCCAGTCTGCTGGGGCTATAGAATACACCGACTAGTTCTCTGCAGAGGGGTAAGACCCCCCCCAACAAGTGTCTTGGATATGACACGAAACAATCTGATGGTGAGGTTTCAGTAATGCTGGAGCTTTGGGTTATGCAGCATATCCCTTCATTGCCATCGCTCCCAGGTCCAATCTGGTCCAGAGTGGTCGCACCTGATAGGGTCCTATCTATGGGTCGAATAGAACTAAAATGTGTATTTATGCTAAACTAAATTGTTTGAAATAGAATTGTTTTGACATTAATTGTGTGTAAACAAAAATCTATACTTACACTAAGCTGAATTGTTTGAAATAGAACTGTTTGACTAAACTGAATAGCTTGAAATAAGAATGTTTTTGACAATTAAACTGTATACTTATGCTAAACTAAATTGCTTGTAATAGATCTGTTTTGACATTCAACTGTGTGTAAAAAAAAAAACTACTTATACTAAACTGAATTGTTTGAAATAGAACTGTTTATATGTATAGAAATGGGTTTGGCATTAAATAACCTACAATGGTTGATGTGCCATAAAACCAAACCCAGAGTGGTTGTACCTGTTAGGGTCCAATCTATGGGTGAAATAGAACTAGTGTCCTTGGTGTGACAGTAAACTGCATCCAATGGTGAGGTTCCAGTTCTGGAGCTCTAGAGAATTTGGATTTCTTTCACACCCACTCTGACCCATTAAGATCCCATCTATGGGTTAAATAAAACTGTTTGATCTTTTAACAAATTACTGATATTAAATTAAATTGTTAGTGTTACATAGCAATACTTGAAACCATTTAACTGTGTGCAAACAAATCAGCTCTGACTTGTTTAAAAAGTGTTATCTACAAACTATTTAATATATATATAAACAGGGCTTGGATTACATTACCTACAAAGGTTGATATGCCATAAAACAGAAATTAAATCCCCGAATTAACTCTTCTCTATGTCATTTTAAAATATAAACTCTAAAAGGTTTTTAAAGCTAAAATAGAATTCAGAATATGATAATTTTTGCAATTATTTGCTCATTTTGCAGTAATTTCATTATTCTTGAATAGTTTTATGCGATTATTAATAATTATTCAGCTGTGTAAAGAGTAAAAGTGACAGTGTATATTCACCAATGGTTAAACCAGGTTGGTTGGGTTTAATGGCATATCAACCTCAATAGGTTATTTAATGCCAAAACCTGTTTATACATATGTACAGTTTGTAAACACATAATTTGATGATACCATACTAAAACCAAATGACTCATTTACTCTCATACGAGTAAATATTTTCAAGTATTTCTATATGACATTAGTTTATTTAGTGATTATAGATTTTTTTTTATTATTTCTCACTATTATTTCAACTAACACAAACATAATGGTATTTCTATTCAACAATAATTTGCTTTCAGTTGATTAGTTTGTTGTGTTTTCAGTATTGTAACCAAGTCTATATTTTCTGGTACAACCCGGTATCTTTCAAGAACGACTAAACATTATCCAAGTGGACATTCTCAAATAAGTCCTTCATGGTATTTGCGTGGAAATATTGCTTTCTGGTGTCATTAAAAACTTTACACTCAAGGAGAACGTGTTTGATTGTGCAGGGCGTTTGGCATGTCAAGCACTGTAGTTGCTGTTCTTGCTTGAGTGTAAAATGGTTAAACCTGTAAAAGAAAGAGAAAACAAGAAAGCTGTGAGAATAGGGAATTTATAAGGAATATTTCCTGAAATCTGGATGGTTGGGGGAACAACTTTGGCGTTTTGATGTAGAGGGAAAAAGACAAATCTACTTTGTTTTTCTTCATCCTGCTTCGTTAGCTTGTTTCTATGTCTCTTCATCCTACCCCGTCCCTTGTTAATTTGTCTCCATATCTCTTCTCCATTGTTCGTTTTTCTTCACAGGAGCAATGTTACAAGAAAGATGACACCTTCTGAATATTTTTAAAATTTTATTCTTAAAACTCAATTAACAACTTGTAAGTAGGCATTTTTTATTATACAATTATTCAGAATGACCAGAGTGTTTGCCAATTGCCTGGGAGACCTGGGTTCAATCCCAGGTCGAGTCATACCAAAGACTCAAAAAATAGTACTTGATGCTACCTTGCTTAACACTCAGCATTATAAGGTAAGGATCAAGGGTAAAGTGGAGCAATCCAGGGAAAGGAGTAGTGCCCTCCCCTACACCTTGGTGTAGTAGATATCAAAAAGGGAGCCTTCGGGTTGCCCTCTACGACAGTCGCCAACATTACTTTTTATTTTTATTCAGAATGAGGCTATACAAAGAAAAAAGTGGGTAGGCCCATGGTGCAGTGGTTAATGTACTGGACCGGGACCCTCGCTCACCCATCTGTGTTACGGGTTGAATATTACCATGATTATTCTTCTAAGGATTGCTTTGACATTAAATAACACAGGAAGTTTGATATGCCATTAAACTAACAAACTAAACTAAATAATGAAAAGACTGCAAGTTTATTGGTAGAAACTATGTTGGTTGGTTGGGTTTTATGGCATATCAACCTTTGTAGGTTATTTAAGGCCAAATCCATTTTTATGTAAATAGTCAGTTCTATTTAAAACAATTCAGTTTAGCATGAGTACATAGTTTAATTGTCAAAAATATTTTTATTTCAAACTATTCAAGCAGTTATATATAACAATTCAGTTTAGTGCAAGTACAGTTTCAATGTCAAAAACAGTTCAATTTCAAACAATTCAGTTTAGCATAATTACGCAGTTTAAATGTAAGTACAGTTTAATTGTGAAAAACATTTCTATTTCAAGTTATTCAGTTTAGTCAAGTAGTTCTACTGCAGCTAATTCAGTTTAGCACAAGTACAGATTTTGTTTACACACAGTTACATGTCAGAACAGTTCTATGTTAAACAATTCAGTTTAGTGTAAATACAGTTTCAATGTCAAAAAACAGTTTTATTTGAAACAATTCACTTTAGCATAAGCACGCAGTTTAAATGTAAGTACGGTTCCATTGTCAAAAAACATTTCTATCACAAGCTATTCAATTTAACCAAACAATCCAGTCCAACATAAGTATGACATTAGTTCTATTTAACCCATAGATAGGGCCCTATCAGGTGCTACCACGCAGGGCCAGAGTGGACCTGGGAGCAATGGCAATGAAGGGGTGCTCTATATTCCCCAAGGCCCCAGCATTACTGGAACCTCACCATCAGATTGTGTAGTGTCATATCCAGGACACTGGTTGCAGGGGGTCTTACCCCTCTGCAGAGAAGCAGTCGGTGTATTCTACAGTCCCAGCCGGATGGGCAATAGAAACAAGAAATATGTGAATCTTGCATAAGATTCATACGATAACACTCTGGAAAGAAACCATATTCTTGTGAAATGTTTGCGTCTTCTTTTGTACAGAAGATGCATTTAATAGAATATATGCAATATGTGGAGAGTAAGTTTTTTATGACATGTGCAAATACACTGTAAGTAAATAAAAACATTAAATATCAAACGATATCTAATTTGATAAAAAGATACTGACAAATTTAATTTTAAGTTCAGCTCTTTTAAAAAAGTATTTTTAAAAGTGAAAAATTTATTATTTACACAATTATTTTGCTTACTTTATTCATTTAGAAGTAGTCGACCTTAGTCGAGGATGACACAAAGGCTCTATTTTTAATAGCTACTACACCGAGGTGTAGGGAAGGGAGCTACTCCATTCCCTAGATTGCTCCACTTTACTCTTGATCCTTACCTTATAGCTCTGAGTGCTAAGCAAGGCAGCATCAAGTATCATTTTTGAGTCTTTGGTATGACTCAACCTGGGATTGAACCCTGGTCTCCCATTGGTCTAATGAGTAGAGTGTTCGCCAATTGTCCAGGGGTTCATTTAGAAGTGATTAACTTTTAATATTCATGAATAGTTTAATGTTACATAATAAAGATTCTAAATAGATATACAGGGTGGAATGATAAAATTGTCACCCTAGAAAAGAAGACATGATTCCATTTCCGTTTAATGAAAACCAGTTTTCTTTTTTGGATGCAGACCATCTTCTAGTTGGCCAGTTGTGTACAAATCCCAAGAGCGATAGGAGCCTTCTATCATGTCTGAAAGTGACACAATGTTCAACGAGTGAGATCGGAGATGCATCGCAGTACAATCGTGCTCTCTACCGATCCAAGTTATGAAAACAGGACCATTGCCAGCGCCCTCAAAATGCAAATCCGGACGGTTCAACGTGCCCAGGGTAATGAAAAAAAGTTTCCAGCTACGGTTATGATCTTTGGTGTGGTTTCAAGTGAGGGCCACATCATGCCACCTCACATCTTCGAAGTCAGCTTGAAAGTCAACACGAAAGTGTACCTGGATGTGCTGAAGAGTGTGGTGATCTCCTGGTGCAATCGGGTGGCTAGTGGCAGACCCTGGATGTGGCAGCAGGACTCGGCGCCAGCCCACAAGTCCAAAGAAACCCAGGCTTAGCTTCAGAAGGAGTGCTACGACTTTGTACCCTTCTCTCACTGCCCCCTCTCCTCCCCTGAGATAAACCTGCTGGACTACTTCACTTGGTCATACGCCGAGAACATCACTAACATGACCTCCCACAACACCAAAGCCAGCCTGATCGCCGCCATCTGTGAGTATTCGCTGAGCTCCCAACGGCGCTTGTGGAAAATGCATGCTCCCAGTTCCGGATCCGTATCGAGGCGGTGATTGAGGCTGAAGGCAGCTACATTGAATTGATGTCAGCTCTACTACATAATCAAGTTACCTGAATTGATTTTTTCAATAAAAATTTTAAAATAAAGCTGTAGTGTTATTTTCTTTAGGACGACAATTTTATCGTTTCACCCTGTATATATTCCCTTGCCCCTGAGGTATAATAATTACACGGATGCGTGTTTCTAAGTTTCTTGCGAAGATGTGGTCCTAGGGGGTGACCATGTTCTCTGGAAAGAGTATGGATGTAACTTGCAAGACACATTTAGGTTATTTGGCCGCGCAATTACCATGACTAGTTGATTTGGCGTCACTTGTGTGTGATATGAACTGGTGGCTCAGTTGTAGAGTTTCAGCACTGCAATCTGTGGTTGCTGGTTCGATCTCCAGTGGTGGAGATTACGGTATACACTGCTGATGAGACCTAATAAGGTCAAAACAGCTGTTCAGTGTTCCCGTCTATCGTGTGTAGGTGTTTGGCAGATTTTCTGGTCGTAGTAATTCAATTCACAAAGATTTTCAATTTTCACGTCACCATCTTTGTGGTATTTAAACAAAGTTGGATGGTAGGAAAACAAACTTTCACTTGAATCTGTTCTTGCCGATAGCCAATGCAAAAGTTGGAATCCTACTTTGCTCAGGACTCCGTTCCCTGTCCACCTGTAAGTAAAGTTGTCTCCCTTTAGTCGAGGGTGACCCAAAGGCTAATATGATAGCTACTACACCAAGGTGTAGGGGAGGGCACTACTCCTTTCCTTGGATTGTTCCACTTTACCCTTGATACATACCTTATAATGCTGAGTGTTAAGCAAAGTAGCATCAAGTACCATTTTTAAGTCTTTGGTAGGACTTGACCTGAGATTGAACCCAGGTCTCCCAGGCCATTGGTGGACACTCTAATCATTATGCCAATATCTGGTATATATATGTACACCTGTACTTACTCTCTTTTTCTCTGGAACATGAGTCTAGCCATCACGAGTTTCAAAGACCAACTGACTTGAAACCAAAAGTCAGCTCTTTTTATCCTTCCTAAGTCTCAGGCAAGAAACTAAAATCTTTTGCTTGTGCTAGCCTTGTTCTGGCTGATAACTCATGCGCCATGTCATTTCAACATTGATATGCCAAAATTTGCCTCGCAGGTCTATGATGTCTACAAGCACATACACAAATGATTCGCTTTCTCTTACTTCGGTGAGGTACGTCTCTGCCACCATCTTTTATACAATAAAAATACCTGTTGGCTTAATGATGTTTTCAGAGTCTTTATTTTTGGACTAGTTGACCTGGCTGTCAAAAACCATGTGACAGCACAGTGCTATTGGTGAAGGCCCAGTTGATTATAGTATATTAACTGGAAATTTTGGTTGGTTTGCAAGAACTTTGATGATCGAGCAAGGTCAGGTAGGCTTTTGCTCAGTTGGCTGGGGGGGGTGTAGAATACACCAAATGCTTCTCTGAAGAGGAGTAAAACCCCCGCCTCCAGTGAGTTTCCTGGATATGACACTAAACAATCTGATGGGGAAGTTCCTGTAATGCTGGAACTTTGAGGAATGTGGAGCACCCCTTCATTGCCATCGCTGTCATGACCACTCTAGCTCAGAATGGTAGCACCTGATAGGGCGGCCCTATCTATGGATTAAATTAAAGCAGATGCACAAATGATTCGCTTTCTCTTGCTTCGGTGAGGTACGTCTCTGCCACTATCTTTTATTATACAATAATTTAAAATAAGGCTTTGCAAATAAAAAGAATTCTATCAAGTTCATGAATATGGCAATATAATTGCAAATGGAAGTCTGTTGGTTTTGGCAATATCACCAGAGATTTTAAGAATTGGTTCACCCACACATATATTAGGCTTAGTAAAAAGTCTTTTACTATTTCAGTATGTACTAGTTTGCAATGTGAATACCATATGACCAAGGCATTTGAAGCCATGGAAGGTACTCACTGTGGCTTTAAAAGTTCAAACTTAGTCATAACACCATGGAAACAACCAAAAACATTTATAGGGCTTGTTCTGCCCTAATTTTGACCCTTTTTACCTCCCTTTAGCGACCCTTAATTCAAGGGAGACTTTTTTAGTTGAAACACCATTGTCCGTTGGGTTTCGACTTCCGCTCTGTAGCCACGCGGGTCAGTGGCATTTCCACCAGAACAATGCACCAGTCCACAACTCCATCCTTGTCACAGACTATTTGACCAAGATGGGCATCAAGACAGTTCCTCACCCTCCCTATAATCCAGACCTTGCTCTCTGTGACTTTTGGTTATTCTCTAAGGTCAGAGGCTGTCGTTATGAGACAATTGAGGAGATGAAAGAAGCTGTGACAAAGGTCGTTGACACGCTCACACAAGAGGACTTCCATGGGGCCTTCCAGAAGTTCGTGGACCGGTACATGTGCATTGCAGCTGGAGGAGATTACTTTGAAGGGGACTAGAGTTTCATGTGTGTACTATCAATAAAAGTGCCCATACGAAAAAAGTCAGGAAACTTATTTAATGATCCTCGTAGCTTAACAGAATTCCAACTTTACGCTTTATAACCGCTTCTTCTCTCATTTTCCTTCTCCTAAAACATGCCGTTTTTATTTTTTTCAGTTTTTTACTTTTTCCATTAAATAAAAATACCTGTTGGCTTAACGATGTCTTCAGAGTCTTTATTTTTGGACTAGTTGATTTGGCTGTCACAACCCATGCGAAAGCACATTGCTGTTGGTGAAGGCCCAGTTGATCATAGTATATTAACCAGAAAATATGCTTGGTTTGCAAGAACTTTGATGATCAAGCAAGGTCAGGTAGGCCTTTGCCCAGTCAGCTCTGCAGAGGGGTAAGACCCCCACTCCAATGAGTGTCCTAGATATGACACAAAACAATCTGATGGTGAGGTTCCTGTAATGCAGAAGCTTTGTGGAATGTGGAGCACCCCTTCATTGCCATCACTCCCAAGTCCACTTTGGCTCGGAATGGTAGCACCTGATAGGGCCCTATCTATGGATTAAATAGAACTAAACTGCATACTTATGCTAAACTGAATTGTTTGAATAAACTGAATAGCTTGAAATAGAAATGTTTTTGACAAACTGTACTTGCATTTAAACTGTGTGCTTATGCTAGACTGAATTCTTTGAAATGGAACTGTTTTAATGTTGAAACTCTACTTATACTAAACTGAATTGTTTAATATAGAACTGTTTTGACATTTAACGGTTTGTAAACAAAATCTGTACTTATACTTAACTGAATTAGAACTGTTTGAATAAACTGAATAGCTTGAAATAGAAATGTTTTTAACAATTAAACTGAATTGTTTGAAATACAACTATTTGCATAAAAATGGACTTGGCATTAAATAACCTATAAAGGTTGATATGCCATAAAACTCAAACAACCAAACTAGGTAGACCTAAAACTGTGGATTTCAAAGCTGTGCTCCAAGCGGTAGAGACATTTCTGGGGAGAATCAGGTGAGTGTGGCATCCAGTGTGGTCACCTTCCCAAACTCAGTAAAAGAATCCAGAGAATCAAAATTGTGCCTAAAATATTGCAAAACCTTTGAACTACTCAGGTAATTCTGTATTAAATTTCAGGATCCTGGTTCTTCATGGACAATGATGTCATTGGAATATCTTTGAGAAGCTCTGAGACTGGTTTTTAGAAGGTTTTGGATGCCAAATGAGTCTTTTGTAGTGATACTATCCTCTGTGTGTCGTAACACGATTATATACTGGTATGATCCTTCCAGCTTGAGCCAATAATGTTCTTCACAGATCCACTTTACTAAAAATTGTCGGCTGGAGATGCTGTAGTGAAAAAAGAAAATAAATAAAAGTTCAAAAGTGCAGAAATTCCCAGGAAGTTGGAATTATGGATGCCTTAAAACAGACTTAAGGACATGGAAAAAAAAACTGTTCTCTTTCAGCAGTGACCGTTGGATTGGAAGAACCTATTTTCAGCTGGTGAGGAAGGCTATATGTCCACTTTGCAGCATACTGGTTCACCCTTCCACCAGTAGCAGCCATATCTTTTAGCAACAGCCGATATTAAAAGCGCCAAATGGGCATATAACCTGTGACTAAAAACAGAATTTGAACCTATAAACCCCAAAAACGATTAGTGAATTTCAGTGCCTGATTTGGGAGAAACAATGATTCTCAAATACTCCTGGAAGACATTCCTTGCTATAGATTAGCCGTGCAAAAACCCAAATGATATAAAGTTGAAATTTGAAAGATATCTTTTCTCTATGCCTCCTTCCATTCTTCCTTTGCAGCCTTCATAGACAAGAAGATGCCAGCAAATTAAGATGGGGTAAAGGGAAACCAAAACAGTCAGATATCAAAAACCAAAACCTAAAACCAACAACATCCAAATATTCATAAGTTCCATCATGCTACTTTCTGTGGAGGATTTCATTTGCCATTCTTAATTGAAGCAAATCCTCGCCTGCTTCCTGTCTTCTTGGGGACTATCACCACTGGACTCACCAAGGGTATGAGATCTATGAACTTTTCAATGAAATCAACATGTAGGTTTGTAATTTCATCTTCAGCATATTTCCATACGTAGGAGGCGCTTGTAGGATAATGGTTATTGTTATTGGAAACAGACCTGCTGACTCAAGTTCAAATCCTAGACAAGGCTGTATTGCACAGTGCTAATACTCTGGGGAATGGCATGAATCCAATAATTCTTCCACCACCTATATATAAATGGGCTTTTTTTAATGTTAATATGGCAACATGTCTAAGAGAAGGAAAACTTTGAATGCAAACTACTTGTACTCCAGTTAAGAATTGACCTTGTGTCAAACTGTTTGATAGAAATACTTAAAACTATTTATCTGCACTCAAAAAATAACTTCAGGCGAGTTTTAAAATGTATTTACAAATCCTATATATATATATATATGCCATAAAACCCAACCCAACCAAATCCTATATATCTAATATATATGTATAACGAGGATTTGGCATTAAATAACCTACAATGGTTGATATGCCATAAAACCCAACCAAACCAAATCCTATATATTTAATATATATGTATAAAGAGGATTTGGCATTAAATAACCTACAATGGTTGATATGCCATAAAACCCAACCAAACCAAATCATATATATATAATATATATGTATAAAGAGGATTTAGCATTCAATAACCTACAAAGGTTGATACGCTGTTAAAAACATATAAACCAAACCATCAAATGAATGTGAACACAGAATCAGAGAATTAATAACAGCTAAATTAAAATACAACATATGACAATTGGAAGAGGAGAAAGAAGAAGACTTTAAAAATAGTCATTTCAGATTTTAAAAATATCTAATCTATACATTTTGAAATAATTTTAAAAATTCACAGATTAAATTTGTACAAATCTTTTCATGTAATTCATATTTAATGTAATTATTAACTCACTATGAATGAAATATGAGTCAAATGTTTTTGTGATCATTTTATTGTTTAAGTCTACATCGAAAATTGAATTTGAATGGGTAGAATTGTCAATAAAACTTGCATGAAAAATATTTCAAATTTATAAACATGCAGTCCAATCATTTTACAAGAATCCACTTTCTCATCAGTGAAAGATGAAAGCTACATCTTTCACCAGAATGTGATTTCTGTCCTATTTAAATTTGCATATGTCAGATTTAATGTGAAACTAGAAAAATGCACCTTTTCCATGAAAGAGATTTCTCTCAAATGTGTTTCATTAATTGTAAATCATGAGTATCTGTATTTAAATTAATGTCTGTCTAACAAACACAAAGAAAATTAAGTTGGAGTTTCGAGAGAGAATAGAAGCATTTTTTCTTCTCAAATAAACTTGAACAAAGAATCAGAGAAATTAAGGACAACTGAATTAGAATACAAATCTTAGAAGGAGGAGGACGACAGGAAAAATAGTCATGTGGTAAATTTTATTTCAGATTCAAAGATTATTAAATCTTTGAATTTTTGAAATAATATATTGCAAAAAACTTTCAAAAAAAGAGATACATATTATAGGTGTTTGTCAGGATTTTATTAAGTTTACATAGAAAATTGACAGATTTTTAAATTACAAAATTGTGTACAAAATTTGCCTGACAAGATATCAGTCTGCAATCCAATGATCTATTATGCATATAGTTTATAATCAATAAGTGTTCAGATATCTCACATTACATCTGGTTCGTAGGAAAAATGAAAGCTACATTTTCCATCAATGTGGTTTCTGTAAGTGTTTGATTACATGTGAATTATGTGAAAATGTTGACCCACACTAATCACAAGAATACGGCTTGTCTCTAGTGTGTGTTCGCATATGTTTCACTAAAGATGATTTCCGTCCAAAGGAAGATTCACAACTCTCACAAGAATATGGTTTCTCTCCAGTGTGTATTCGCATGTGAAGCACTAAATATGACTTTCGGCCAAAAGATGATCCACACATTTCACAAGAATATGGTTTCTCTCCAGTATGTGTTCGAATATGTAGCACCAAGCCTGACTTTTCTGCAAAAGAAAATCCACACGTTTCACAAGAATACGGTTTTTCTCCAGTGTGTGTTCGCATATGAAGCACTAAATAAGATTTCTGAGCAAAAGAATATCCACAGGTTTCACAAGAAAATGGTTTCTCCCCAGTATGTGTTCGCATATGTTTTACCAAGTATGACTTCCTGCCAAAGGAAGATCCACACATTTCACAAAAATAGGGTTTCTCCCCAGTGTGTGTTCGCATATGCAGCACTAAGCCTGACCTTTCTGCAAAGGAAGATCCACATGTTTCACAACAATAGGGTTTCTCTCCAGTATGTGTTCTGATATGACGCTTTAAGTATGATTTTCTTGCAAATGTAGATCCACATGTGACACAAGCATATGGTTTCTCTCCAGTGTGTGTTTGCATATGTTGTACCAAGTCTTTATTCCATGCAAAAGATGATCCACACACTTTGCAAGCATGTGGTTTCTCTCCGGTGTGTGTTCGCATATGTTGTAGTAAATGTGAAATTTGTGCAAAGGAAGATTCACACATCTCACAAGAATATGGTTTCTCACCAGTATGTGTTCGCATATGAAGGACAAGATGTGATTTCTGAGCAAAAGAAGATCCACATGTGTCGCAAGAATATGGTTTTTCTCCAGTGTGTGTTCGCCTATGTAATACCAAGCTTGACTTTTCAGCAAAGGAGCATCCACATGTATCACATGAAAATGGTTTCTCGCCAGTGTGAGTACGTGTATGTCGTAACAAATCTTTATTCCATGCAAAAGCTGAGCCACACACTTTGCAAACATGTGGCTTCTCTCCCGTATGTATTCGCATATGTTGTACTAAATGTGCCTTTTGTATGAACCTGGATTCACACATTTCACAAGAATAAGGTTTCTCTCCAGTGTGTATTCGTATGTGCTGCACCAAATTTGATTTGCTTCTAAAGGAAGACCTACATGTGTCACACGAGTATGGTTTTTCTCCAGAATGTTTTTGTGTCTGGTGTACTAAATTGGACTTTTCTGGAAAAGAAGATTTACAGGACTCCAAAGAATGTAGATTTGCATGTGTTTTCTTCCCAGTGTGGATTTGCATGTGTTTTCTTAACAGTGAAGGCTTAGGCAATGTACTTTTAGATATATTTTTCTTTTTTGCAGTCTTTTCCATGTTTTCAACAGGTGGTAAGCAGTAATGTTTTCATTTAATTTCCCAGTAATACATCATTTTTTTATCCGTACAATATAGACAGCACATCTGTAAACAAAAAAAGGTAATATTTAAACTAAGAAAACTATATTCAAAGATCAAACTCATTACCAATCAAAATATTGAGGGGAAGCATTGTTATATAATAGACATGCACCATCTTTTATTCTTATATAGTGTAGAAAAGTTTGAAAAGATTCTAATTGTAAGGTGTCACTTAATGAATTTCAGATCAATAGAGAGCTTGGCTATAATTGAATGATTCTAAAAAGTTTAGAAATAATGTTAATTTAGTAAGCAGAGAGACCTGTAAGATAGTGGTTGTCTGATTATCCTCTTTGGCTCCCACTATGAATGTAGTAAGTAAAATGAATGTCTTTGTTGAGAAAAAAGTTAACTATACATATAAAAATGTGGTTGTGTTATTCATCTTGGTGAAACAGAGTAGAAGGCAACACAAGATGAGAGATCAACCAGTGGCAACAAGAGATGACAAAAAGGGGGAAGAAAAAGAAGAGAATGAAATAGCGTACTTATTTAAAAACTCCACAGTAAACTTTTGAAAAAGAATTTTGGAATATGTTTGTTGCCAAACTGGGAATTATATTATAATTTATTTTTTTGTAATTATTTCTCAATGCATTTTTCCTCCTTTTAAATTTGACAATTGGAATTTTCTGAAGAAAAAAATTATATTGCATCCATATTTACCAACCTCTCCACTCGGGCAAGATGTGACACAAGGTCAATTTTTAAGAGGAGTTTAACAGGTTTGAATTCAGAGTTTTCCTTCTCCTAGACTAGTTGCCTCACCAAGGCTGAAGAACTCAGTCTGTCCTACTATTTAGCCATAGCTGGAGGGAGAATAATTGGATTCGTACCTTTCCCAAGGGTATTAGTGCTATGTGAAATGCAATCAGTCTTGTCCTGGATTTGAACGTGTCACCATGTCCATTTCCTACAACAATAACCATTGCACCACGGGTACCTCCAGACTTACTTTGCATTGGACCCGATGGTCCAACTTGAGCAGAGGTGAAGTGAGGTCATTAGAGTGCAGATTCGAAGCACGTTGATCGAAAGGTCACTGGTAGACAAACTCAACACATCCACAAAGTGATACACACATAACGCACAGGGAAATCTCAGGATGATGTTGAGAGGTGAGTGGGAAAGATTCTCTCAGGTGAGGTTTTGCATTTATAGATAATCCATGTAAAAATTAAATTTTTTTCCTAAATTCAAAATTTCTTTAAGAAACCTGAGGTGAATTGTTAACCAAAGAGTATACAACAAAGATATTAAAGAAATCAAAAGCTTCTTTTCATATTTTCTCAAATCAAAAAAAAATTTTTTATCAAGTAGTAAAAAGTATCTTTTTAAAGAATCCAAAAAATAACGATAGAAGATACAACAAAAGTATTAAGTTTGTATTCCGATAATCAGAATGAAAAATGTATAAAAAGGTTGTATTTCAATTATCAAATTGGAAACATGAAAAATGTATAAAAAGGTTGTATTTCAATTATCAAATTGGAAACATGAAAAATGCATAAAAAGGTTGTATATTAGTTGTCTAAATTTCTGAGATGAAGCTTGTTGATTTTTATCATTAAGGGTTTTCGGACTATCCACAACGTTTCAGCCGATATGTCCTCCGGCCTTCTTCAGGTGTTTGTCGAACTCAGAAACCTTCACAGAACTTTGAACTACGTCCTTTATTGAATCCAAGGGGGTCGCCTGTTCTGATTCCGTTAGCCATAACCGTGTACAAGTGTTAAGTATTCCTGTATTGTTACTTGCCTGTAGTCAGGATTGAACCTGCAACCTCCAGATAATTGTTACCCCTGCTGGACAATTCAGAGTGAATTTTTGGGACTTATAAAATTAATACTCTTTCTTGACTAGAATTACTACTATTGTGTATGATTTTTTTTTTTAATTATCAAATTTAAAACATGAAAAATGCATAAGAAAAAATACATCAATCAACACAAAATATAAATACAAATCTGGCTAATTATTGACACTGTTTGTCAACTTCTGATTGCAACAGTTCAGACTGTCAGCACTTCCCCATGTAAGATCACTTCTGCCTATAACCAAATTTATGGAGGTACCCGTGATGTAATGTTTATCTTCGTAGGAAATGGACACAGCGACACGAGTTCAAATCCTGGACGAGACCGATTGCATTTCACATAGCACTAATACCCTTAGGAAAGGTATGAATCCAATTATTCTCCCTCCAGCTATGGGTAAATAGTAGGGCAGACTAGGTTCTTCAGCCTTGGTGAGGCAACTAGTCTAGGAGAAGGAAAACTCTGAACCAAACCTGTTAAACTCCGTTAAAAAAATTGACCTTGTGTCATATCCTGCCCGAGCGGAGGGATTGGTAAATATGTATATATATATTTTTTTATTATATATAAATTTAAGTGCGTCTTAAGTAGCATCTGCTACAATCCCAAACTTGCTTCTGATTGGTTGAAACAGTCCCATTTAAATTGAACCAACCTACAATTTGTCATAAGAAGATCCCAGGTTCAGTTCCTGACAAGTCACAAACCAACGTATACTTTCTGAATGGTATGAACACTTAACAGACACATTCTGAAAATTTTATTTGAAAAAAATCTCAAAAATAAGCATTCTTTCAATTGAAAAGAAATTTACAAAAGACGGGAATGAATGTAAATCATTCAGCTATTAAAAAAGATACACTTAATAAATTGGACAACTTTGAGACTATTAGATTTAATAGACTATTATCTTAGAGTGAATGTGGCAACTCAGGGTTTTTTTTGTTTTTTACCGTGTCCACAAGAAATGCCCTGGATAATTGGTTTATGTACGCACTATAACACAGCAGACAAGATATTCACATTTACAGTTGATGGGGGGTGTGAAAGAATGCAGGTGGCTTTTTTGCATTATTTTCATTATAAGAAGACTTTAGACAGTAAAGAAATCAATGCGGTGTTCATTCACAGAACGTCAACTATAACAATTTCAATCAGTAAGAGTGTCAAACGTGTTGTATCGTCATATGCTGATTCATGCAGGACACAATGAAGACGAGTGAAGACTTCTTTAAAAAAATATACCTCTCACTTTATTTGAAAGGGTTCGAAAGGGTTACTCAAGGTTTTACTGTGAGAGGGAGTTGGAGACCGAACAGAACTGCAACTTATGGCCATCAGAATTGTGTCTTTCTTGTTCTCCAGGGCTGCTCAACCGGAGGCCCGGGGGCCCACTCTGCTGAGTGCGGGCTTTCTCTACCACATCTTGTCACCAATGGGTCTCCAAACTCACTCGGGGGTCCCGAGGGCCTCTTCTGCTGGGTGGTGGTTTTCCCTACCACATCTTCTCTCCAACTCATTTGACTTCCTGTCTTTACCGAGTTATACAATAGTTCAATCGCCCACTCAATCTTTGGAATGGCATGTTTGATTGTCATCAAGCCGAAATAACTGTCATGCAGTTCACAGGTCACTCTCTTCCGGTGCATCAGTCTATGAGTGTACCATGGGATTTTACTTTGTCCCATATCGTCAGCCAAGCCCGCTTACACAGTTTCTTCTCATAACTGCCATCAGAATGTGTCACTTCCTTCCGATGCATCACTTTGGAATGGCATGTTTGGCCGGGTCAAAGGTCAATATACAACAAAACGGAGACACAATCTCCCTCAAACTCTTCACCATACGTGTTGAAACGATTACTAAAGACATTAATTGAGAGGTGGGAGGGGCCTTAAAACCACTGGTCAGATACAGGCAATGCTGACTGAAATGAGCAAAATTTATCCATAAGTGTCAAGATAAAAAAAATGAAAACTAAATTCAAAAATGTCAAAAATGTACCCCAGATTTGTATAATGGTAAGACGTGTTGAAGACTAGGGGGTGAAAAGTATGGCTACTTAGGACACGATGAAGATGAGTTGAGACATAAATAAGAAAGCGTGCAAAGAAGAAGATCATGGTGGAAGGTATTTACTACAATAAAAAAATATACTCAACACAAAGGAGAGGAAATCCCTATGTGCCAATGTCTTCAATAAACTCATTTGGCTTGCAATGTTATACTCAAGAAAAAAGTGGGCAACCACAAACAGGGAAGCACAGAAACTGATTACAACACAAAAGAGTTATGAAAAGATCCATGGTTTGGTTTGGTTTGGTTTCTTTGTTTAATGGCATATCAACCTTTGTGGGTTATTCAATGCCAAAGCCATTTTCCTAGAAGAACAGTAGTGGTACTATTTAACCTATAGCTGGGAGGATAAGAGGGTTCATACCTTTCCCAAGGGTATTTGCCCGAAAGTAAATGTAATAGCACGACTGGAGAACGAACTCGCATACTACGATTCCACAGTCCATCGCTTTAACCATTACACCATGAGGACACCCCCTGAAAAGATCCATGCTGGGAATATTGTTGCATAAGCAGAACAGAACGAGGCAATTCAGGAGTGAAAAGAAGGACTTTGTGGAATATTAATGTAGGATTTCCACTGGATCAGACACATCACAAGATTCACAGGCAGGTAGATCCATGGAGATGTTGAGTATCAGAGACTGGAAACAATTTCTCAGTACACCTCCAAAAAGATGAGAAGATAAAAACGAATTGGGCCAACATAGAAAAAAGAAGAAAATGGAAATGCATCATGGCCAGTGATGCGGAAAGCATCAAATAACTTGGCAAATAAGGGAAATGGACCGATATTTAACATTACGTTTATATGCTGCAAATACTGAAGTTTTATTTCTGGTTTCAATTGAAATGCTATAACATAAAACGGGTTGTAAAATATAAAATACTGTAACACTATGTAGGTTGTCTGCCAAGCAGACGATTCCTTTGTCTGTTTTGGTGCGAAACCAAAGGGTTTTGGACCCGCGATCTTGACGTGACCGGAAGTGGTAAGGGAATGCGAGAGAGAGTTGGACAAAGGAGCTTGAGGAAGCAGTTGGTGACAGACGACGGACAGGGCCAGTCAACACGGGACAGCAGAGAGACGAGTCGGCATGAGTGAGTCCAGTACCAGTGAGGAAGACCGGTCAGGATAGGTTGGAATTCCTAGTAGCGTTGTAGAATTTTCGCTAGAAATCGACGCTAGCATTAGTCTACATATGCACAATGTTACATAACTCCCCTTCTGCACTTGAGTTAACCCAAGCATATTGTTCGTTTGTTCTTTTTCTCCCGCACCCTCAATTGTATTTCTTGTAGCGGTAAGGAAATGTGCGATACCCCTATCGGAACCACTAGTTGATCACTGGCCGTAAAGAGAAATGGTTTCAAAGAAGTTGATGTAACGTGGGGGCCGAGGGGGTAACGTCACAATGCTATATCATTCCTTGCAGTTTATTTAATGCCAAATTCTGTTTTTACATAAATATAATTTGTTTTCTCATTTTATAGATACATTTTTAAACAAGCCTGACCTCATTCTTTGGCAGACAGTTAAATGGTTTCAATTATTTCATCATCATCTTGTCATGCCATCAGCACGGATATCCCTGACCCCCTTTCGTGACCTCTCCCGTTCATCACTTCCAGCAGGTCCTCAGGGCAACACCCCGTATCCTCACAGAGCTGTGGTATGTAGGTGCGAGCTGGTCGCCCAGCCTTTGCTCGGCTATGTGAAGGGGTCCATAGGAGTACATCACTTATGAGCTTGTCCCTACTTCTCCAGCAGTGTTCTGCATGTTTGGTTTGTCTCACTTTAATAGTTTTCGTGATAAGTTGTAGGTGGCCATATAGCCGCTGCTTTGTGGGGTGTTGCCTCCAGGACTTGTTCAATATTGCTCACAGCATTCTTGTGTAGTTGCTGTCAAGATTTTTCTCCATCCGTTTTATTAGCGTCCATGTAGTGCATCCATACAGCAGTATCGACATGACTGCTGCTGGTAAAAAGGTTCACTTACTTAGGAAGCAGTGTCTCATCAACCGAGACAGACATCGACATGCAACTAGCAAAGGCATGGACAGCTATCAATAGGCTATCGGTCATATGGAAGTCAGATCTGACTGATAAAATGAAACGCAGTTTCTTCCAAGCCGCGGTTGTGTCGATAATTATTTCTATTTTCTATTAATCATTTGTTTGTCAGTTAAATGATTTCAAATATTGCTATGTGACAGCAACAATGGAACATCGGTCATTTGTCTGCATAGATATATACATATATAATTTGTAAATGTATAGTTTGTTGGTAATTTCATTTTTAAATGAGTTAGAACTAATTCGTTTGCACACCAGTATTGCTATTGTTTCTACACAGTTAAAAGTAAAGTTGGTGACCTTAGTCAAGGGTGACCCAAAGGCTCCCTTTTCAATAGCTACTACATCAAGGTGTAGGGGAGAGCGCTACTCCTTTCCCTGGATTGCTCCACTTTACCCTTGATCTTTACCTTATAATGCTGAGTGTTAAGCAAGGCAGCATCAAATACCATCTTTTGAGTCTTTGGTAGGACTTGACCTGGGATTGAACCCCAGTCTCCTGGACCATTGGCGAACACTCAACTCATTAGGCCACACTTAATTCTACTCAGTATTACTCATTCTGTTTCACACAGTTAAATGATCAAACTGTTCTATTTCTAACAATTCAATTTAGCTTAAGTCAAAGTTAAATGGTTCCAAGTATTGCTATGTATCAATAACAATTCAATTAAACATCAGTCATTTGTTAAATGATCAAACAGTTCTATTTCAAACAATTCAATTTATTATAAGTCATTTGTTTGCACACAGTTAAAATGTCAAACAGTTCTATTTGATCCATAGATAGGATCCTATCAGGTGTTACCACTTTAAGCCAGATTGGACCTAGGAGCAATAGCAAAGATGTACTCTGCATTCCCCAAAGCTCCAGCATTACAGGAGCCTTGCCATCGGATGGTTTAGTGTCATATCCAGGACACTCGTTGGGGGGGATCTCACCCCCTCCAAAGAGATGCAGCCGAAAGGGCTTCTTGAAATCTGTTTCGGAGTGATTGTAAATACTGTCTACATTTTTATCAATGAAAAATCTTAATAACGCTATTATGAATGGGTCTATCAACAAGAAAATTAAGCTTTGGTTTTAAAGTTCTATTTAGAATTAATAAGGTAGTTGAGAAATTCAATTTAAAGAAATTTAATTAATTTAATGCTTAATTAGCTGGATTATCAGAAATATCTTTTTTTTTACGGCAATTACACAAGAATGCTGCAAGCAATATTGAACAAGTCCTGGAGGCAACACCCCACAAAGCACTAACTATACGGCCACCTACCTCCCATCACAAAAACTATCCAAGTTATACGAACCAGACATGCAAGACACTGCTGGAGAAGCAGGGACGAGCTCATAAGTGATGTACTCCTATGGAACCTCACATATGGCCGAGCAAAAGCAGGATGACCAGGTCGAACATACATACAGAAGCTATGTGAGGATAGAGGATGTAGCCCTGAAGACCTGCCAGAGGCAATGAACGATGGGGAGAAGTGGCGAGAGAGGGCCAGGCGGCACATGATGATGATGATCAGAAATATTACTTATTGCTGAAAATAGAGTAAAAAATACTTTTCTTTTTTTTTTCTTTTCCATAGAGGGTTGTGTTTTCCTGTCAAATCAAATGTCAAGTTGTGATTACATTTCTCCAGACTTCTCCGGAGTTATTTAAGGTATGGAAAAACAAAAGTGATAAAATTTATCAACTAAAAAACAGTAAATATTACTTTCCTCTTTTTTAAATTTTAAAATTTCTTTGGGCCTCTTGAAGCACTGCGTTCCCTTAGACAATATTTTTTATTTGAAAATCTGTGAAATCAGCGTTTATTTCAAACAATTAGAATTTTTGGCGGTAAAAAAAAAAACAAACCCAAAAACGTTTTTTGTTCGTGAGGAGGATTTGATTTTATTTCGAAATAAAATAATTAAAAAAAAAGAAAAGATATAAATAAAAAGCATCTAAGAAGTAAACAAGAATATCTCTCACTTTTTTGATCGAAAAATATTTTCTGTTTTTTCCAGTTACATTTAACACAAGGAGGAAAGAGTCGGAAATTTTCTTCAACACAATTTCTGAAAAATATTTTTTATTATAATATGAAAGGAAGAAATATATTTTCTTTTAGCGTTATATTTCTGTTTCAATTTCATTTTAATTTATTCTTAAAATATTCTTATGAATTCATTCATTTATTTTTTAGATAGTAATAATTAAGACGGAGTTTTTTCACCTCGAAGATAAATTCAAATAAAATAACAGGGTCTTATTTTAAAAACAAAGGACCATTAAAAAGTGAGGGATTAGTTTACAACATAAATCCATTATAATTTGATCCCCAATTTGACGAAAATAAAAATGGACTTCACAATAGTACAATTAAAAAAGATGAATTGATATAAATTTGATTTTTAAAAGATTTATCTTATCAAAAGATGAAGAAAAGTTTTTGGAGTTTTAAAAGTTTCAATTTAAATAAATGAAATTTTATTTATTTAATCAGCGATAAAAATTTTGGAGGTTAAAATAAATAAAACTTAATGAACATTGAATAAAAAAAATATAAGAAAAGTTTAATTTACCTGGAAAAAGTCTTTTCGGTGATTAAAAATCAATTAATTCTTCTTAATCAAACAACAACACTTGAAATATTTTCACGAACTTTGTTGAAGATAAATTCGAATTTTATTCGGTATTCATCGGCAATTTCCGACAAACAGCAGCAACAGCAGCAGCAACGTCTAAAATATTCAAATTTTTTAATAAATTTCAGAAGTAAAATGTTTATTTTAAAAATAAAATCACAAAAAAACGTGAAATTCTGTTTTAAGAAAAAAATATTTCACCTGACAATTTAAAACTGAAGTAATCACTTGACGGTGTCAGAGATAATTTTGTCTCTTGTAATTTTTCATACCGGATTACAGTGATAATAATCGTAGTTCATTGTCTAAAAAAATCTTTTCATTTTTTAACGAATATTTTTTTGTGGCCTCCAGTTTACATAATTTTCAGCAAAGGCCCGGAAGACTGGGGTTCAATCTGAGGTCGAATCATATCAAAGACTCAAAAAATGGTTCTTGGAACAATCCAGGGAATGGAGTAGCACCCTCCCTAACACCTAGGTGTAGTAGCTAGTGAAATAGGAACCTTCGGGTCGCCTCTGACTACTACTACACTTAGAATTGGTTGTTCAGAACATACATATTATTATCTATGTAAATATTTGTTGTTCCTGCTTGGTTAACTGAGACTGGCAACGACTTTTGTTATTTTTTCGTTGGAATTAGAAGGAGTGGATAATGCTGCAGGAAAAGAATAAATAATTGTCTCCCTTGGATTTTTGCCACGTATCTTATGCAGAATCCTTTCTCATTCGCTTTTTTTGAATGGAATTTATCTCAGTTCATTGAAGAAACTTGATCTCATCACCCAACGAATGACATCGCCGTTCGCCTTGAAATGTAAAGCCTTTATGGAAAGGAACACACAAATAACTCAAGTAAAACTTTTATCGTTTTTGTACCCCTTTTCATATACTGCTTGTTCATGGAGCTATTTGTATATATTTTATCTTTTGAGGCACGTTTGTGAATTCTTAATGCTTCTTGTATGTATATTATAAATGAATTTAATTTTTCTTCAAGTGAGCTTATCTAATAACGGTTTCTAACCCAGATGTGGCACCGAATATTAAGATAGTAAAACACTCAAAAATAAGTTTTCCTCTATTTCACCAGCCAAAAGCAAGTATGTATAAATACACTAGTCACTAGGAGCCCCAGCAGTCTATGATTACAGACGAACCTAATGAACAAGTCTCCTAAATTTCACGACGATAAATAAGTTTTATCAAGGTATTTCAGGATGGACACACAAGTAAGCATTTAATACTAAAATATCTGTACACTGCACAAATACAACGTCTAATTCTCCCGCATCTTTTTTAAGTTGTCACGCATTACCAAAAAATAATATATATAATGGCGTCTAGAAGTAGATTTTCTTTTTTAAGTAGAGGAATTATATTGAAAATTGAATTACCACGACCAGAAAATCCAGCGAACACTTGCGCGCGACATACGGAAACACTGGACAGCTGTTTCGACCTTATTAGGTCTCATTAGGTATATACTGCTGATGAAACCTAATATCTGAATAGACCAAAATAAATATTATCTATTTTCTAAACGTTTTAATGTCGTTTTTATTATGTTACCCTATTTACCAACCCCTCCGCTCGGGCAGGATAAGACTCAAGGTCAATTTTTAAGCGGAGTTTAACAGGTTTGAATTCAGAGTTTTTCACCAAGGCTGAAGAACCTAATCAACCCTACTATTTTACCCATAGTTGGAGGAAGAATAACTGGATTCATACCTTTCCCAAGGGTATTAGTGCAATGTGAAATGCAATCAGTCTCGTCCAGGAATTGAACTCGTGTCACCGTGTCCATTTCCTTCGACGATAACCATTACAGCACGAGCACCTCCCCCAAATTTTTATTATGTTACTAACAGTTATAAATGATTATGAAGTTTTTAAAAATTCGGAATAGTTCCTAATGATTTGAAATTCTTTCTGCAACATTCTTTTTAAAATAAAAACCTTTGTTTAATTGATGTTTCATTATTTATCTGTCTAGACTACGTACTTAGAAAATCTATCGATAAAATCAAAGAAAACGGTTTCAAACTAACAAAAAAAAGAAGCAGAAGGTACCCTGCAAAAACAATTACCGACGCCGACTACGCCGATGATATAGCGCTTCTAACAAATGCACCCGCTCAAGCCGAAACCCTGTTACATAGTCTGGAACGAATCGCTGCAAGCATCGGCTTCCATGTCAATGCACACAAGACAGAATATATGTGCTTTAATCAAACAGGCGATATCTCCACACTAAACGGTTGCACTCTGAAACTAGTTGACAAGTTTACCTATCTAGGATGCAGTGTCTCATCAACCAAGATAGACATCAACACGCGACTAGCAAAGGCATGGACAGCTATCGATAAGCTTTCGGTCATATGGAAGTCAGACCCGACCGATGAAATAAAGCGCAGTTTCTTCCAAGCAGCGATCGTGTCGATACTGCTATATGGATGCACCACATGGACGCTCACTAAACGGATGGAGAAAAAACTTGACAGCAATTACACAAGAATGCTGCGAGCAATATTGAACAAGTCATGGAGATAGTACCCCACAAAGAAGCAGTTGTACGGCCACCTACCACCCGTCACGAAAACTATCAAAATTAGACGAACTAGACACGTGGGACACTACTGAAGAAGTAGGGGCGAACTCATAAGTGATTTTCTCCTGTGGACCCCTTCACATGAGCGAGCAAAGGCAGGACGCCCAGCTCGAACCTACATACAGCAGCCCTGTGCCGATACGGGATGTAACCCTGAGGATCTGCCGAAAGCAATGGACGATAGGGAGGTGTAGCGAGAGAGGGTCAGGAATATTCGTGTTGATAGCACGGCATAATGATGGTGATTATTTCTTTAAAAAAATATGGAAACCACAATTTCAAGTCTAAATAGACCAAAATAAATATAATCTATTTTCTAAACGTTTTAATGTTGTTTTTATTATGTTGCAAACAGTTATGAATGATTATGAAGTTTTTAAAAATTCGGATCAGTTTCTAATTGTTTTTGGACAGTTCATTTCGTTTTTCGGTTTTCGAGAGATCCAGGTGGGTAGTGAAAAAAGCGAGTGTAGGGCCTTGGCTATGATTTTAGTTGAAGAGTTGTCAAGAGTGATCTCCCTTAATAGAACTCTTCGGAAGTGAGGATCTCTTTTACTGTCAACCTGGATGGAATAAACAAGCGTCTACCTTCGCTTTTCGTTTTGTCTTGTCTTTATGCTTGAGGCAACCAGAAACTAAATATGTTGTCAGAAGAAAAGGACAAGACCCGAAAAACATAGACCTCACGAAACAGATATCATGAAAAAAAATAATCTCGTCGAATAAAACGAATATACTTTACACAAGTATATCATATTTACCTAACCCCTCCGCACGGGCAGGATATGACACAAGGTCAATTTTTTAAGCGGGGTTTAACAGGTTTGAATTCAGAGTTTTCCTTCTCCTAGATTAGTCGCCTCACCAAGACTGAAGAACCCAGCCTGCCATACTATTTACCCATAGCTGGAGGGAAAATATTTGGATTCATACCTTTCCCCAGGGTATTAGAGTTATGTGAAATATAATCAGTCTCATCCGGGATTTGAACTCGTGTCGCCGTGTCCATTTCCTACGACGATAGCCATTACACCACGGGCACCTCCACTAGTCCAAACCCTCCGTTCGAGCAGGATATGACACAAGGTCAATTTTTAAGCGAAGTTTAACAGGTTTGAATTCAGAGTTTTCCTTCTCCTAGACTAGTTGCCTAACCAAGGCTGAAGAACCCAGTCTGTCCTATTATTTACCCATAGCTGGAGGGACAGTAATTGGATTCATACCTTTCACAAGGGTATTAGTGCTATGTGAAATGTAATCAGTCTCGTCCAGGATTTGAACTTGTGCCGGCGTGTTCATTTCCTACGACGATAACCATTACACCACGGCACCTCCACATTTTTTATATGACACAAGGTCAATTTTTAAGCAGAGTTTAACAGGTTTGAATTCAGAGTTTTCCTTCTCCTAGACTAGTTGCCTTTACACAAGTATATGACAACAGAACGTGTGTCTATAGCGAGTGGCGATTGAAGTTGAACTTTTTTACATTCAAATCTCGACATGGCAACCACTCAAGCTACCCAACCTAGTATCAACAGGGACATCTCCAAAATAGAAAAAGAAATAGACAAATTGTGAAATGACCCACACAGCGTGTTGGTCGTTCAACCGTCATCTGGTGAGGATCACGTTCTTCCACCTGGCCGAGTGGTCATTTCACAAGCTGAACAAAAACTAACAATCGTCTGAATTTTTGAGATGATTTTTATCATTAAGGGTTTTCGGACTGTTGTCTTCATCTTTATTGTTATTTCCACAACGTTTCGGTTGATATGTCCTCTGGCCTTCTTCAGGTATTTGTCGAACTCGGGAACCTACACGGAACTTCGAACTGACCAATTTTTATGATTTCAGCTTCAAATGAACAGCTACAGCAGGAATTGGAATACACCCTACTAAAGCCTGATTGTCACAGCTGGTGAATTTCAAAAATGCAATCTTGACGTGAGTTAAGAAAGATATGCAATAAAATTCTGTTTTCAACTTGGAAAAAAATGCCATGCGATGAAAGCTGGATCTACTGCTATGACCCAGAGACTAAGAGACAGAATTCCCAGTGGAAGCATGCTGGCTCTCCCAGATACAAGAAGACTCGACAGAGCAAATTCACCCACAAACTTTTGATGATCCCTTTTTCGACAGCACTGACATTATCTACATGCACTGGGTTCCCACTAGACAGACAGTCAACTATGTTGAGGTTTTAAGGGAGTTCAGCAAGAGATTCCTAGGGAAGAGGCCAGCATTCTTCAAATCGGGTCAGTGGCATTTCCACCAAGAAAATGCGCCAGTCCACAACTCCACCCTTGTCACAGACTATTTGACTAAGATGGGCATCAAGACACTTCCTCACCCTCCTGGCAGTCCAGACCTGGCTCTCTGTGACAGAGGCTGTCGTTGAGACAATTGAGGAGATGAAAGAGGCTGTAACGAAGGTCATTGACACGCTCACACAAGATGACTTCCATGGGGCCTTCCAGAAGTTGTTGGAACGGCACAACAAGTGCATTGTAACCGGAGGAGATTACTTCGAAGGGGACTAGAGTTTCATGTGTGTACTATCAATAAAAGTGCCCATACGAAAAAAAGTCTGGAAACTTATTTAATGATCCTCGTACGTCCTTTATTGAATCCAGCAGGACACATAGCGCAACGGTTATAGGAATTAGTTCCCTAAGCTTCTAAGGAGACAATCATCTGAAGGTTGCAGGTTCAATCCTGACTACTGGCGAGTAACAATACAGGAATAGTTAATACTTGGTTATGGTTAACGGAATCAGAATAGACGACCTCCGTGGATTCAATAAAGGACGTAGTTTGATGTTCCGTGTAGGTTCCCAAGTTCGACAAACACCTAAAGAAGGCCGGAGGACATATCGGCCGAAACGTTGTGGAAATAACTATAAAGATGAAGACAATAGTCCGAAAACCTTTAATGATAAATAGATAAATAAGAAATAGGAGGAGGAAGGAAGAAAAGATAAATTATGGATTTGATACGGCAAAACATAAGACGGCGAGGTTTGTAACATTTTTGGCACTGTGTGTGTATGTGTGTGTGTGTGGCTATCAGGAGAACGTATCGAAAATCCTAAACAGCAACCAAAAAAATGCTGACTCATCTCTCCGTTTGGATTCCAGTCTCTCTTGACCGTCGCTTTCACTGACCACTGGTTACCTTCTCTCTTCTGATTACGAGACCCTTTTGCTCCGAATTTTAGACTCGACTGTTACTGGTCTCTTCATCCTCGAGTCTTAGACTAACGTCCTTGGTTCTCACCACCCATACTTCTGGTCTCGGACCTTCACGCAGGGCATAGGTCTTCGGGTGGACTTTGCACCTAATTGGACAGACAAAGGAAGATCCTTCAGACAATCTGATGCCGTCCAAAGATGCTGAAGATAAAATTCTTTCTTTAGCCACCCATCCACAAACACACGCTGTCCCTAAAACATATATCAACACACACACACACATATATATATATATACAGGAATTCACATAATTGTGGCACAAAATTCGCATTTGGGAGTCATCATCTTGTCATGCTGCCAGCACGGATATCCCTGAGCATCTCTCGCCACTCCTCCCTATCGTTCATCGCTCCTGGCAGGTCCTCAAGCCTAGATCTCGTATCCTCACAGAGCTGCTGTATGTAGGTTCGAGCTGGTCGTCCTGCTTCTGCTCGGTCATGTGAGGGGGTCCATAGGAGAACATTACTTATGAATTCGTCCCTGCTTCTCCAGCAGTGTCCTGCATGTCTGGTTCGTCTAACTCTGATAGCTTTCGTGATGGGAGGTAGGTGGTCGTACAGCTGCTGCTTTGTGGGAGTGTTACCTCCATGACTTGTTCAATATTGCTTGCAGCATTCTTGTGTAATTGCCCTCAAGCTTTTTCTCCATCCATTTAATCAGTGTCGATGTAGTGCTTCCATATAGCAGTATTGACACAACCGCTGCTTGGAAGAAATTGCGTTTCATTTTATCAGTCAGGTCTGACTTCCATATGACAGATAGCCTATCGATAGCTGTCCATGCCTTTGCTAGTCACGTATCAATGTCTGTCTCAGTTGATGAGATACTGCTTCCTATGTAGGATGAACTTGTCAACTAGTTTCAGAGAGCTACCGCCTAGTGTGGTAGTACTGCAATAAAACAAGTAGTTGTATGTTTCTTCGGAGTGAGGTTCAAAGAAACCTTCACCAGTAACACATTCTATGTGAAGACAAAACAACTCTAACTGCAGAATTCAAGAAAAGCCGGAAAAGAACAAGCAATTAAAAAACGAAATCTAAAAATATGACATGCAGACAGCAGTAATAGTAAACCTGGACAGGATGATATTAGGTGAATTGAAGGTTGGTTGGGTGGTTGCTGGGGTTTTATGGCATATCAACCTTTGTGTTATATAACATGAATTTTCGGTTCATTCCTAGTGACCCCGTGTGCTTTGACAAGCTGTCACGTTATGATTAGTAAACAGGGGGATGATAGTGCGTCAGGGCAGCCAGGTCCAACAGGTGTGTAACCAGAAGGAGACCACGTGAGAACCACGCGATCAGATTTAGACAGAGGCAGAGAATCAGGAGTCGAGCCAGGGATATGCAGTCGATCAGAGGATTAGGTCGTTTCTGATGATACAGCTTGCCTGGGGGTGCAAGAGTTGACACCCTCTGGCTCCCAGAAGAAGATATGGGACAAGAAGAAGTCCCCTATCTGAGTATATGTCTCTCCATGTATCTCTCAAACTAACAACAGTGGGCCCCTTTCAAGAATAAAATGGGAGATATATTTTTATAAAGAAGTGTTTTGTTTGTTCATTGAATTTCGTAAATCATGTATGAGACTATACAACATTTGTAGGCTATTTAACACCAAATCCATTTTCATGCAAAGTCAGTTCTATTTCAAACAATTCAGTTTAGCAGGAGTACACAATTTAATTGTCAAAAACATTTCTATTTCAAGCTATTCAGTTTAGTCAAACAGTTCTAATCCAAACAATTCAGTATAGCATAAGATATAGAATAGAGAAGAGAGGTGGGGGGAATGTAATGAAAAAGAAAACAAGCTAACATATACGTAAATAATCAATCATTGTGAAATAAAAAAACCCAAAAAACAAACCTATATCAATTGATATGACTATAAATTAAAAAATTAAAAAGTAGAAAAATGGTAGATATGGGAGAAAGGTAGAGGATGGTTGGTTGGTTGGTTTTCAAGGCATATCAACCTTTGTAGGTTATTTAATGCCAAATCCATTTTTATACAAATAGTTCTATTTCAAACAATTCAGTTTAACATGAGTACACAGTTTAATTGTCAAAAATATTTCTATTTCAAACTATTCAGTTTATTCAAACAGTTCTAACTCAGCTTTGTATAAGTACAGGTTTTGTTTACACACAGTTAAATGTCAAAACAGCTCTATATTTAACAATTCAGTTTAGTGTAAGTACAGTTTCAATGTCAAAAACAGTTCCATTTCAAACAACTCAGTTTAGCATAAGCATACAGTTTAAATGTAAGTACAGTTTAATTGTTAAAAAAATTCCGTCAAAAACATTTCTATTTCAAGCTATTCAGTTTAGCATAAGTATGCAGTTAATTCTATTTAACCCATACATAGGGCCCAATCAGGTGCTACTATTCCGGGTCAAAGTGGACCTGGGAGCAATTGTAATGAAGTGGGTGCTCAGCATTCCCTAAAGCTCCAGCATCACTAGAACCTCACCATCAGATTGTTTAGTGTCATTTTCAGGACATTCATGTGTGTGGGGGGGTCTTACCCCTCTATAGAGTTGCAATCGGTGTATTCTACAGCCCTAGCCCACTGGGCAACCTGTCAGAGCTTAGAGTTGCAATCCTTGGTTAATGTGGGCTGAACAGTTTATTTTCCAGTTTATATGATCTTTAATGGTATACAGGGTGCAGAGTAGCAAAATAGGGAATAGGGAGGGTTGGATTCATGCCTTTGCTACGGAAGCTAAATATGAGCAAAAAAGGGAGAGGAAATTTTAAATGAAGGTAGTGAAAGTAAATAGAAATAATAAAAAGAAAGAAAAAAAGGGGAAGAGAATTGAAAGGGGTGGACTTGAGATATAAGTATGCAAAAGGCAATGAGTTGGAAATAAGTGTCTGGGGAAATCAATTAATTAAAGATGGAATATATTGTAGCAATTTAAAATGAGTTTTCCCAAATATGGTGAAATGCTGAAAAAACCCGATCAATTATCAACATTTCGACAAAGTGAAATTGTACGAGGATCATTAAATAAGTTTCCAGACTTTTTTCGTATGGGCACTTTTATTGATAGTACACACATGAAACTCTAGTACCCTTCGAAGTAATCTCCTCCAGCTGCAATGCACTTGTTGTACCATTCCAACAACTTTTGGAAGGCCTCATGGAGGTCCTCTTGTGTGAGTGTGTCAATGACCTTCGTCACAGCCTCTTTCATCTCCTCAATTGTCTCATAACGACAGCCTCTGAGCTTAGGGAATAACCAAAAGTCCCAGGGAGCAAGGTCGGAACTATAGGGAGGCTGAGGACCTGTCTTGATGCCCATCTTGGTTAAATAGTCTGTGACAAGGATGGAGTTGTGGACTGGTGCATTGTCCTGGTGGAAATGCTACTGACCTGATTTGAAGTGTGCTGGCCTCTTCCCTAGGAATCTCTCCCTGAACTCCCTTAAAACCTCAACATAGTAACCCTAACCCTAAGCCTTTGGCCAATCAACTCTGGTGTATTGACTTCATTACTCCTCCCACACCTCTCATCATCCCTCACAGACTCCCTGCCTTCCTTGAATCTCTTATGCCACTCAAAAACCAATGCTTGATTCATGCAAGATGGTCGAAAAGCAGTCTGGAGCATTCCATACGTTTCTCTGGCATCATTTTTTCCAAGTTTAAAACACAATTTTATTGCATATCGTTCTTCTAAAGGGTCCTCACGTCCAGATTGCATTTTTGAAATTCACCAGCTGTGACAATCAGGCTTTAGTCGGGTGTATTCCAATTGCTGCTGTAGCTGTTCATTTGAAATTGGTCAGTCATCTCATAAGATGTAGAGCAATAACAGTGAATTTTCAAGAGTCTATGACAATTTTAAACGCCTGTACAAAAAAGTCTGGAAACTTATTGAATGTACCACGTACCAGCTTCAAAAATAACAACACATTTATTCAATTAAACAATTATAGTTTTATCTTTTAGGCCTATGAGACATTTGGGTGACTTGATTAATTTAGGAGTGTCTGTATGGGAGTACGTAGCCTTATCACTCCGCAGGAAGTAGAAGAGACAAAGGCTTCAGATCTTTCGTCTTTTATATCTTCAGGTTGCAGCTGCTGCTGCTATGTGATACTTTAGAATTCTTATTGTTATTGTTGTAGGGGGTTCTCCCTGACATTGTGCCAGGCTAGTTTGAACTCCAATTGAGCTGTTATGATCACTTTCAAGCTAATAGTCATGGAAAAAGCATGAACAACCTTTTCCCTCATTCTGAATTATTGTATAATAAAAATTTCAACTTAAAATATTATTAAATACATCAAATCAAAATTAACCATTCATGCATAAATAAAATAAAATTGTAAAAATAATCATGAACTACAATTTAATTTGGCTTAAAATTTTGACAAATGACAAATGTAAAATTCTTCCATCAGGGGTTAAATTTATCTTTTCATGTAATTTAGATTCAATCTTAAAGAGATACACATTTTGTTTTTATTGGGAATAATTACTGCCTTCCATAGTTGTTGTCTATCACACAACATTTTGACCAAGTAACCCTCTGGCCAGATTGGTTAGGAATTGAAACCGCTATCTTAAAAAAAAAAAAAAAAAAAAAGGATTCCCAATAAAGACAATTAAAAATTCAGTACGGACCCGACTATGGGAGACCAGATAAGGAGAACAAATAATTGGATTTATAAGACTAAAAAATCCAACCATGATCACCCTTCAGGGCCTGTGGTGCAGCGGATAGAGGCATTGAGTCTCTTTGGTTCCAGGTGAGCATTGTCAGAAGATAGCGGTTTCAATTCTTACCCAAGCCAGCCAGAGGGTTACTTGGTCAAAAACGTGGTGCGATAGACAACAAAGAAGGCAGTAATTACTGGGGATACGGTTACAAGACTCAGCATTCCTATCCAAGGTCGTGATTAATCACCTGAAGATAGCCAGAGGTGAAATTTGGCCAAAATGTAGTGAGAAAAACAACAACAAAAAAATACCAAGAGGACAAAAGTCTGCAATAAAAATTAATACTTAGACACACATTTTATATTTTCTTTACAGTTTTTATTGGGTATGAAATTTGCACGGCAATTATTCAAAAGATATTGACATACAATCAAATCTTTCTAGAAGAATACAGTCTCTCATCACTGAGTGTTCACATATCTCACATTACATCTGGCTTCTGTGAAAAATAAAAGCTTTCATTTTTGACAAGAATGTACTTTTTCTCTTTGGTTTTATTGCAGACAACAGATTATTATTTTCAAAGAGAAAAACATTTAATCGCCACATTTTGCATGAATATGGTTTCTCCCAAGTGGGTTTCCTTGTGTTTTGTTAAAAGTGAATCACATTAAAATATTGACAAAGAGTAATCACAAAAATACATTTCTCTCCACTAATTGTCTGTGTATGTTGTAAGAAATCTTAATTTGGTAAAAAAAGATTCAAGTATTTTACAAGAATATATTTTCTATGCAGTGTGTTTTCGCATATGTTGCACCAAATGTGCCTTTCGTGCAAAGGAAGATCCGCAAGTTTCACAAAGATATGGTTTCACTCCTGTGTGTATTGGCATATGCTGCACTACCTGATCCTTACGTGCAAAGGAAAATCCACATATTTCACAAGAATAGGGTTTCTCTCCAGTGTGCGTTCGCATATGTTTTGTCAAATATGACCTCCTTGCACAAGAATATCCACACATTTCACAAGAATATGGCTTCTCTCCAGTGTGAGTTTGCATATGTCGTACCAAATCTGAATTTCGTGCAAAAGAAGACCCACATGTTTCACAAGGGTACGGTTTCTCTCCAGTATGTATTCGCATATGTTGTAATAAATTTGAATTTTGTACAAAAGAAGATCCACACATTTCACAAGAATATGGCTTCTCTCCAGTGTGAGTTCGTATATGTAGTAACAAACCTGAAGTCCCAGCAAAGGATGATCCACAGGTTTCACAAGAGTATGGTTTCTCTCCAGTGTGTGTTCGCACATGTTTCACCAAACTTCCTTTCTCTGCAAAGGAAGATCCACATGTCATACAAGAATATGGTCTTTCTCCAGTGTGCGTTCGAATATGTTGCTTTAAATTTGATTTTTGTCGGAATTTAGATCCACATGTGATGCAAGAATATGGCTTTTCACCTGCGTGTGTCTGCATATGTTTTACTTAATATAACTTCTCTGCAAAGGAAGATCCTCACATTTCACACAGATATAGTTGGTCAACAGTAAATATCATTGCACTTCTTCAGTGCGTGTTTGGATATGATTTCTATCTAAAGAAACATCCACATATTTCACATCAATATGCTTTCTCTCCAGTGTCTGTTCATGAATGTAGTACCAAATATTAATTCTGGGCAAAAGAAGATTCACACATTGAACAATGTATCCTCTTTCACTGCTGGGTGTTCCACTGTGTAACAAATCCTTTTTACATCCAACTCTGCTTTCTCTTCAATAGTGTTTATATCTATAGAAACAAATTTCACTTACTTCTAAAGCTGCTGGACTGCCAGATCAGAAGAATATCATTTAACAAGTCTGTTTTCACACAGGTGGTAATATTAAATTTGATTTATCTATTTTTGCTATTTTCAATACAAGATCAACAGAAACATTTTCATTTAACTTCACAATGATAAATCAATTTTCTATCTGTAAACACGAACGGCATGCCTGTAAAAAGAAAAGCAATATTTCATTTCAGATAGAGAATAGTTTACATTTCAACAGATTATAGAATTATTTACAAAGGTAAGCACAAAGGTCACAATAACAGAGCGCCTAAATTCATGTCATGTTGAAATTCTAAAGGTTGAAATGCCCATTCAAAAAGAAAAAAAAAATTAGGTCAAAACAGGACAATGAAAAAGATAAATAATATAATGTGGTCTTATCACTGGAATGACCACATGTATCTTCCAACAGGTCACTGCTTTCTGCTACTATCCGATGTTTTTAAAGATCTTGTAAAACAGAAATTGATACAATTGGTTCCAAACTTCTTGTGGTAGGTTTGGGAGGTTAGTAAAAATGAGTTGCCAAAGATGTTGGCAACTCCAAGAACGAGACAACTCTCCATTAACAACAACAACATAAAAGAATTTTATGCACATTGTTGTTTTACAGAAAAGTATTTAGAGTGTTTGCCGACGGTCCGGGAGACCGGGGTTTAATTCCAGGTCAAGTCATACCAAAGACACAAAAAATGGTACTTGATGCTGCCTTGCTTAACACTCAGCATTATAAGGTTAGGATCAAGAGTTAAGTGCTGCAATCCCAGGAAAGGAGTAACACCCTCCGCTACACCTCAGTGTAGTAGCTATTGAAAAGGGAGCCTTCGGGTCATCCTCAACTAAAGGGAGACAACTTTATTTTTACTTATTTCATAAAGTTCATAAAAACTCTATAACATATTTGAATAGCTGATTATTTAGTCCAATAGCAACAAAGATCTTTAATTTATCGCAAAGTCTGTCAACATAGGAAGATTTTAACATTTCCAAATCTACCTCTGTTAATCTGTGAATGTCATTTCTGTGAAATGCACACATTTATCAAATAGAGACAAAACATAAAAATTCACTTTGTCAAATTTTAATGTTATTGTTGTCATGACAATTCAATTAATGTCCTTTTAGATTTTGTATAGGTTAAACCTGTCGTTTTTAATTTTCACAATTTTACTCATCTAAAAAAAACTAACTGACAATGTTTATCTATATTTAAATTAATATCACTGCGTGTCGAACAAACAAAAATTAAGTTGGAGTTTCCAGAGAGAATAGAAACATTTTTTCTTCTCAAATGAACTCAAACACAGACTCAGAGAAATCAAAAACAGTCGAATTAGAATACGATGTGTGACAATCTGAGGAAGAGGCGGATAACTGTAAAAATAGTCATTTGGTAATTTTGATTCAAATTTAAAGATTATTAAATCTTTTCAAATTATACATTGCAAAAGAGATACAGATTATAGGTGTTTGTCAGGATTTTATTAAGTTTACATAGAAACATTGGCAAAATGGTTAGAGTGTTCACCAATGGCCCGGGAGACCTGGGTTCAATCCCAGGTCGAGTCATACCAAAGACTCAAAAATTGGTACTTCATGCTACCTTGCTTAACACTCAGCAATATAAGATAAGGATCAAGGGTAAAGTGAAGCAATCCAGGGAAAGGAGTAGCGCCCTCCCCTACACCTTGGTGTAGTAGCTATCTAAAAGGGAGCCTTCGGGTCACCCTCGACTAAAGGGAGACAACTTTACTTACTTTTTACATAGAAAATTGATGGATTTTTAAATTACAGAATTGTGTACAAAATTTGCCTGACAAGATATCAGTCTGCAATCCAATGATCTATTACTCATATAGTTTATAATCAATAAGCGTTCAGATATCTCACATTACATCTGGCTTTGTAGGAAAAATGAAAGTAACATTTTTCACAAAAACATGGTTTCTGCCCACTGTAATATTGTCAAAAAGAATTTCAGAATATATCAATAATTTACTTAGCTAACTTACTGAAAAGAAATGAATTATACTTGTAAAAAAAAAATTTATTACTATCTAGGTTGATTGATTTTAAAGGCACATCAACACATGTAGAGTTATTTTATGAGTAAACATTAAAGAATCACATTTCTTGTATATTCATATTCACTTTTTTGCGCATGTATTTACCCAACCCCTCTACCATGGGCAGAATAGGGGGGTGTTCTCATGGTGTAATGGTTAAAGCGATGGACTGCAGAATCACAGTAAGCGAGTTCGAACTCCAGTCGCGCTATTACGTTCACTTTCAGGCAAATACCCTTGGGAAAGGTACGAACCCCCTTATCCTCCCAGTTATGGGTTAGATAGTACCACTACTGTTCTTCTAGGAGAATGGCTTTGGCATTAAAGGACAAATACCCTTGGGAAAGATATGAACCCCCTTATCCTCCCAGCTATGGGTTAAATAGTACCACTACTGTTCTTCTAGGAGAATGGCTTTGGCATTAAAGGACAAATACCCTTGGGAAAGGTACGAACCCCCTTATCCTCCCAGCTATGGGTTAAATAGTACCACTACTGTTCTTCTAGGAGAATGGTATTAAATAACATACAAAAGTTGATATGCCATTAAAAAAAGAAACCAAACCAAACCAAACAAAGGGCAGAATACAGCCGGTTGGAATTCTGAGTCTCTCTTCTCCTAGACTGGAAGCCTTACCAAGGCTGAAGAACCCAATCTCCTCAACTATTCATGCATAACTCAAGGAAAAGAGATTTATTCATGCTGTTCTAAAGTGAAATGCAAATATACTTTTTTTTACAAGCTTTCCTATAGAATATAAATAATTTTTAAATATCTATTTAATCCATGCATGAGACTCAAACACGTACTACAACTCTGGGTCAGAGTGGACCTGGAAGTAATGACAATGGAAGACTACCCTACATCTCCACAACTGAATTGGCTGTTGGTTGGTCATTTTGTTTTACAGTGTATCAACCCTTTTCGGGTCATTTAATGCCAAATTAAATTTCAAGCAATTCAGTTTAGTATAAGATAGTTTTTGTCAACAAACGGTTAAATGTCAAAACAGTTCTATTTCAAACAATTCAGCCTAACATAACTACACAGTTAAGTTCCATTTGACTAGTAGATAGGACCCTATCAGGTGCTACCACTCCAGGGCCAGAGTGGACCTGGGAGCAAAGGCAATGAAGGGGTAATCCACATTCCCCAATGCTCCAGCCTCACCATCAGATTAGTGTCATATTTAGGACACTCATTGAGTGGGGGGGATTCTTACCCCTCTGCAGAGATACAGTCGGTATATTTTACAGCTCCAGCTGACTAAGCAATCCACAACCATCAGTTTAGTGTTATACACACTTTTTTGAGGGGGAGGTCGTACTTGTTTTCTCAGAGGATAAAGTCACTTGGTCGGTTGGGTTTTATGGCATATCAAACTTTCTAGGTTATTTAACGCCAAATCCATTTTTATGTAAATCAGTCCTATTTCAAACAATTCAGTTTAGCATAAGCACGCGGTTAAAATGTAAGTACAGTTTAATTGTGAAAAACATTTCTATTTCAACATATTCAGTTTAGTCAAGCCGTTCTAATTCAGCTAATTCAGTTTCGTATAAGTACAGAGTTTGTTTACATACAGTTAAATGCCAAAACAGTTCTATGTTGAACAATTCATGTTTGGGTAAAAACAGTTTCAATGTCAAAAAACAGTTCTATTTCAAATAATTCAGTTTAGCATAAGCATGCAGTTTAAATGTCAAAACAGTTCTATTTTAAACAATTTAGCAGAAATACACAGTTTATATGCAAAAATCAGTATATGAAGGAAGCACAGTTTAGTTCTATTTAACCCATAGATAGGACCCTTATCAGGTGCTACCACTCTGGGCCAGAGTAGACCTGGGAGCGATGGCAATATAGGGGTACTCCGCATTCCCCAAAGCCCCAGTATTACTGAAAACTCACCATCAGATTGTTTAGTGTCATATCCAGTACACTCGTTGGGGGAGTCTAACACCTCTGCAGAGACTGGGGTTCAATCCCTGATCGAGTCATACCAAAGACTCAAAAAAATGGTACTTGATGCCACTTTCCTTAACACAACATTATAAGGTATGGATCAAGGGTAAAGTGGAGCACTCCAGAGAAAAGAGTAGCACTCTTCCCTACACCTTGGTGTAGCAGCTATTGAAAGGGAGCCTTCAGGTCACCCTCGACTGCAGTTGCCAACTTTACAAAATGACAGCAAATCAGAGTGCTTCAGGCTTAAAAAGAGACCTGTCAGCAAATTTTTGCTGGTTGAGAAGTGCAAACCATGTGAAATTTACAGAAGAATGTGCGATGTGACCAAAAGTGTATGTTTTAATCAAATAAATGTTTAAAAATCGGCTAAATATGGGTTAGTCACAACAAGGCCAAGTTGAAAATACAGTCTATGGAATAGAAATACACTGACTCTCGAATAAAGCAAAAATTCTAGTGATCAGTTAAGGTTTTGTCTGCTGTTGTAACCGAACAAAAAGGTTACTGAATGAAAAATAACCAAAACGGAGGTTGGAAATGAAATGGAAATCTTTATAGCATCAACAAAATACAATACTTGCAAGAGGCATGAAGAAGGTAACTGCTGCTAATGGGGACTACTTAGTATAGTAATTTATAAAGCTCTTTGCTTCAATGTGGCACAATGCTGAATGAATGGGGCACCCAGTAAGACTCGAACTCACTTGTGTAGGTTTACTAGTCTAGCTTGCTAACCATTATACCACCAGAGGTGCCCAGGGGACTACTTAGTATATTTTCACTTCCGCACAATAGTGTCCAATTTATGAGGAATGGGACATACCCATTATTATTCATAGGTAGGGTATATAACATCTTCTGTGGCATGAAAGTGACCATCACAGTTGACTTCTTTAAAAAAAGGTCCAACCGTAAACAGTGCTTCTCTCTTACCAACACTAAAGGCAAAATCTGACTTATTTATTGAATGATCCACATATATTGAATATCCTCCTCATGAAAGGAGTTATTTAATTTTCATATTTTTTAATAAGAAAACTAGTTTTATTTAATAATAAAATTTCAGAATTTTGAAAATTTGATAAAGAAGTAATAAGAAATTTATAAGTCTTTTTAGCAGATATATTTTCTCAAAATCAGAGTTTTTTTTAGTATATTTTATGAAAAATCTTTTTTTATCTGTAACCTGGTTTGGGTGTGATGATGCTATAAGTGTTGCATGTCTTAGGGATGTATTACCTTGCAGAGCCCATCCCTCTCCAGGTCTGCTTTGAATTCAGAGTTTTCATTCTTAGATTGGTTGCCACAATCAAAGAGTCCAGAATGCTCTACTATCTATCCATGAATAGAAGGAAAATAATTGGATTCATGCCTTTCTAAGGGGGATAAGCATTATGTGAAATGCAAACTGCTTTTTTTAGGATTTGAACTCATATAGCTGAATCCGATTCATATGAAAATAATCCTTATGCCAGAAATGACCCTCATCCAAGTTATTAAACATTTGTAAACCAAAAGAAAAAAAAAAGTAAGTTTTATTGCCGTTAAAGTTTTACAGTATAGAGTATTTGTATTGTTGGACTGTTTTGAAGGTAGTAGACGTTCATAATATGGTTGTTCTATTTATAGACTAAACAAACAGCAGTAGCAGCAGGTACTCGCAGTGAAATTGACCAATCAGAAGACGAGGACCAAAGGCATTTAAGATCAATTGTAATTTGCCTCAAATACAGAATTACCCTTTCTTCCAAATAGACGTATCTTTACTTACTTTATTAAAAACAAAAAAAAATACATGTCTAAACAACTAGTAGAAGGGAATGTAAAATAGTCATGTGGCTTTATTGTTCCTGGGTTGGTCCAAGACTTGTCTTTTGTTCAACAAACAGAGGCAAAAAGAGGTAGAGAATGGGTTTCTGAGATTGTTATGTGACACCTCATGAGAAAACTAAAGAATATGCACATTCTCTAAGGGAGATAATTATTTATTGCATCCCTAAAAAAGGTTCAAATTTCTATATCAAAAAGTGTTTTTTTGTTTTTAAAATACAGAGGTTTAAATTATCAAATGGTTATCTCAGATGATAATTGTTTTACATTCAATGTTGAGTTGTAGAGAAATTTCCTAAAATTAAATTTGGTTATAAAATTAAATTCCTTTATTAATGAAGAAATCTTGAAAATTTAATTTTTTGATGGATTTTAATGGTATGTCGACCCATGCAGGGTTATTTTAAGCCAAGAGGTTAGGGAATCACATTCATTGTACATTTATATTTTTTCTGCAGTTGTTCTGGATCATTGGGAAAAAAAGATATATTAAGAATTTCTATTTTTGACAACGATCCTTTCAAGTATGAATTATTTTAACAAATCTATTTGACCCCTCAATAGGATAATAACAGGGCCGAGTGGACTTGGGAGTAATGTTAAAGAAGGGGTACTCTACAAACCCCATATCTCCAGAATTGGTGCCTCACCATTAGAAGCAATTTTATGTAATGCCTAGGACACCCTTTTTGGGGAGCAGAGTCTTACCCCCACTTTAGAGTATTAACAAATTTTTAAAATAAAAATACAGATATTTAAAAAGAATATATATATATATATATATATATATATATATATAAGTATTCACAATAATCTCTCTCTTTGTAATAGCAGTTTGTACTTTTCAAGTTACATTACAAAGAGTGAAAATTTTTTTCTACACATTTTCTATAACTATTTTTTAGAATAATAGAAAGAACAAAATATATTTTCGTGTAACATATTTTTTAAAAATTAATAAAATTTAATTTTAATTTCATTATTATTTTTACAGGTTCTGTTCTACACGTGCATCCCGTTGAAGTTACCCAAAGGAAAAGATTTTTCAAGAAATTTTATTTAATTTTGTTGTGATTTGTATTGTTCGCGGGTAAAAATTTTTCTTTACATTTTATAAGGGGGATCACTTTCACATTGTAATTCAATGTAGAATGATCCCCCATTTCCGGAAAAAAAAGGAAATCCCTTTCTTCCGGAAGTAAAATATATATATATATATATATATATATATATATATATATATATATATATATATATATAGACGACTAGCGTGCTTTTTTGTTTTTTTTCAAAAACTATTTCGTAAATAAGTGATTATTTTTTATTGAATTAAAATGTATAGGGTCTAATTTGTTCAAATTAGATGCACACAATTTTCAGGAAATTTTAAGTTTATTTAAATAGATAAATCTCCCATTTTTATTTTATTTTTATTCTCATAAAATCTCTCGAAAATTTTATTTTTTTTAAGAAATAAAGATCGAAAATGAATTTAAATAAAATGAAAGGGTCTTATTTTAAAAACAAAGGACCATCAACGTGACCAAAATGTCAGGGATCAGTTTACAACATAAATCCATTATGATTTGATCCCCAATTTGACGAAAATAAAAATGGACTTCACAATAATACAATTAAAAAAGTTGAATTGATACAAATTTGATTTTTAAAAGATTTATCTTATCAAAAGATGAAGAAAGGTTTTTGGAGTTTTAAAAGTTTCAATTTAAATAAATGAAATTTTATTTATTTAATCAGCGATAAAAATTTTGGAGGTTAAAATAAATAAAACTTAATGAACACTGAATTAAAAAAAAAGATAAGAAAAGTTTAATTTACCTGGAAAAAGTCTTTTCGGTGATTAAAAATCAATTAATTCTTCTTAATCAAACAACAACACTTGAAATATTTTCACGAACTTTGTTGAAGATAAATTCGAATTTTATTCGGTATTCATCGGCAATTTCCGACAAACAGCAGCAACAGCAGCAGCAACGTCTAAAATATTCAAATATTTTAATAAATTTCAAAAGTCAAACGTTTATTTTAAAAATAAAATCACAAAGAAACGTGAAATTCTGTTTTAAGAAGAAAATATTTCACCTGACAATTTAAAACTGAAGTAATCACTTAACGGTGTCAGAGATAATTTTGTCTCTTGTAATTTTTCATACCGGATACTTTTTTTTTTGTTTTTGGTTGCTTGAAAATTATAAAGGACAAACATTTTAGGTTTGAACTTGTTTATTGTAAAACAAACAGAGAGTTGGCGTCGAATTTGTGGTCCCATGAAAGAATTGAATTCTTTCTTCCTCTCGGTAGGGGTCAAGATGCAAGCGGATCTGAGTTCGTTATTTATGGCATAAATGATTCAACCTGAGCAGAGCGTTGTGAGTGTTTGGGTTCGTTGTTTGACAGCGAGCATCTCAACTCAAAATGATTACCCACACAAGGTCATTTTATAGTGGTGAGCCACGGACGATTTGATACTAACACGAGGCTATTCCAAAAAATGCTTGCTCTGTTAAAAGGATATTATTAAGAGTAAAGGGATAAAGTTTTCATGTAGCTTTTGGGGGTAATTTTTGTAGGGAACGAATAAATAAATAAATAAATTAAAAATCAAATTTGAAAAAAATAAATAAATGAACAAAAATAAAACTATTAAATTTGAAGAAACTCCCAGAGGTCTCTAACGAAAAAGGAGGTAACGAATGCGTAAAAGAAAAAAGGCTTTCCTCTTGACAAAAGGGAGCAAAGTATTTTTTCTTTTTCAGGCAGTGACCAGCAGATTGATAACCTCGTGCTGGTGTGTTTGGGCACCACGCTTACGTCTTTGGACGTAGCGTCGGTTAGTGCCTTCACCCAGTAGCAGTCCTCTCTCTATTGGCCAGCACTATGCTGAAATATACAAGACCCACAAATAAACTATAAACTAACCCTTACCGGACTTTGCCAAAACTTCTAAAAAGAAAACTAACCCTTATGGAAGCCCGAAATACCAAATGCGGACATCTACATACATGAAACGAATTAACGTTTTTTTGACACCTTAACTGGGGGATCAACCATTTCAATGTATTCAGGAAAAACTCCCTCATCCACTGAATGGTTGTTGAACCCAGTAAATAAAGGAAAGTATAAAAGAAATGTCTTTGTCTCTTATCTGTTCTGTCTTTTCTTTTGTATAATTCTTTTTGGGGCTTTCTTTGGGCAAGGCATTGCGCCGGCCAGTCAACGTGGGGTAAAATAATATAACCAAAATATAGAGTCAGATATTTTACGGCAACACAGCCTGGCCCTTAGCCCCTGATTCCTCAGCCACCAAACCCCACATTTTAAACAGTCGTTTTCTCTGTTTTTTAGTTTGGATACAGGTTCATAAAGATTGTAACAGAAAGAATAACTAATTATTATCTAGACAAACCAGGCACGCAAGACACTGCTGGAGAAGCAGGGACAAGCTCATAAGTGATGTACTCCTATGGACCCCCACATATGGCCGAGCAAAAGCAGGACGGCCAGCTCGAATATACATATAGCAGCTATGTGAGGATACGGGATGTAGCCCTGAAGACCTGCCAGAGGCGATGAACGATAGGGAGAAGTGTCGAGAAAGGGTCAGGGATATCCGTACTGGCGGCATGACATGATAATGATGATGATGATGATTTAGTACGGAAATTGCTTTGGCCGTTGGAGTTTGAAATTATACATTTCATCCAATGAGAATGACCAATGCTATTCTGCCCGGGCACACCTCCCAGGGCACCATAAAAGGCAGCGCTAACCATGCGCGACCTCTCTCTTTTCCTTTCCTCCTTGCTGGCAGCAAGGTGTGACCGGCCGACGCGAGAGAGAACATTTCTCTCTCTATCCCGGGACGATTCCAACAGAGGAACTTTTTATCTCTAGAGAGCACATTTCAACATTCGTTCCTCTGCTTCTTTTAGGCGACCATTCCTTGTCAATTATTTCTCCTTCCTATATAAAATGGACCCCGAATCATCTGGCTGAGTACAAAATTCCCGCACAGCCATTGACAATTGTCCCGCTATCTTCTTCGACTCACAACTCAAAGGAAAACTTCGTCTCAAGCAGTCATTAAACTTCTAAATTGAAAATCATCAATATCAACGCAATTGTCTTTAATTGGAATCATTTTGAGATGAGGATCTTTAATCTGAGAATTAATTTGTATTTATTGCGGACTTTTGTCCTCATCTTGGTAGTTTTTGTGTTGTTTCTTCTCTCACTACGTTTCGGCCAAATCTCTACGGTTCCAGGTGAGCATTGTCAGAAGATAGCGGTTTCAAATCCTACCCAAGCCGGCCAGAGGTTTACTTGGTCAAAAACGTGGTGCGATAGACAACAACTATAGAAGGCAGTAATTACTGGGGATACGGTTACAAGACTCAGCATTCCTATCCGAGGTCGCGGTAAATCACCTGAAGAAGGCCAGTGGTGAAATTTGGCCGAAACGTAGTGAAAGAAGAAACAACACAAAAACTACCAAGATGAGGACAAAAAGTCCGCAATAAATAAAAATTAATTCTCAATATTAACGCCTTCATTATTTATTTTCTTTATTTTAATATAACAAGAAGCAACAGAATGCTACAACGTCAACTGCCATTGATGTTTATATGGTGATAGTAGTTGCCCTCGTGTTATAAGATAATACTGACGACAAAATTTTAGAAAGAAATTTTACATCAAAGAAAGAAAAGATAAAGTGTTACTAATTTGTTGTAATTTGCAAAAATTGTATGAGTGTATGTACAGAAGATAAATTTCTAAGAATCAACATTTTCTTTTTTAAGTAGAGGAATTAATATTGTGAATTGAATTACCATGACCAGATAATCCGGCGAACACCTACGCATGACATACGGAAACACTGGACAGCTGTTTCGACCTTATTAGGTCTCATCATCAGTGTATACCATGATCTTCACCCCTGGAGAGCGAACCAGCGACCACAGATTGCAGTGCCGAAACTCTACAACTGAGCGATCAGTTTATATCGCACACAAGTGACGCCAAATAAACTAGTGATCGTAATTGCCCCGCCAATGAACCTAAATGTATCTTGCAAGTTACATCTGTACTCTTTACAGAAGACAGGGTCACCTCCAGGGCCACATCTTCTCAAGAAGATTAGAAATACTTGTAGCAGAAAGAAAAATTGAATTTTTGTTTGGCGCGTAATTTAATTTGACCGTTAGAGTCGCCGAACATTTTCACCCAATCAGGATGACCTGTCCTATTCGGCCCGAATCATATTTCCTAGCAGCACCAAAAATTGAAGAAAGCCCGCGAATCTGTCTTTCGCTCAGAAATCCCCAAAGGGAACGGGCGTCTTAACGTCTGTTCCTGAAAAGAGTAGCCGCATCAACCATTATGAGGAGAGCCATCTAGTTTATGGATCCCTTGGGTCTATTCTTCTAGACCAAGGGATTCTAGTTAAAAACAAATTAGATGATACACTCTAACAACTTCCTACCTTCTTTCCTTACTACGAGACCTCGCAGCTTACCAGCGTAAACCCTTTACTTCATGCTGCCATTGAAACCTCGATAAAAAAACCTAACGACGTCTTCGTTCTTCTCCACCACCTTTATTTTCCATCAACATTTAGCGAGGGGATAACTGCCAACGAAATACCAGCGCAAACAAAGTAATACCAACAAAACCAACTTAAACCTAAAAAGCCAATAATAATGATAATAATAATGTTATCCCCATCGCTACAAATGGCGACCTTCCGACTTCTGAGAACACTACAAAATGGAAATTAAATATCAAAAACACGATATCGCCTCCTACATACGCAACCGCGTATTTATTATGACTTCAAGGGGGGCAAGGATATAGATCTACATTTTCTTTTTTTAAGTAGAGGAAATTATATTGTGAATTGAATTACCATAACCAGAAAATCCGGCAAGTTAATTTGGCGTCATTTGTGACTTGAGGTCATAATAATTACGCGGATCCCAATGTCGATGACATAGCAGCTAGCCACACGCAACGAACAGTCGGAGTAAAGGACCAATCCATGACCAGATGATACTGCACAGGCTATCGTCGACTCTTCGAAGTTAACATCGACCAAACCTCTGGTTAACTGCTAAATCAACTAGCAGGACATCGATCATCATGCTTCTGCAACCCGATACGTCTAACTTTCTGATCGTCTACAAAGACCTGGCTTCACAGCTACATCAGCGATTTGCCTAGAGAGTCCTCTAGACTCGTAATCACCGAGAACTATTCGACAGCCGAATCTACGCAGTCGATACAACATGGACCTGTAGAGAAAGGAAAAATTTCGTATTTTGATTTGGCGCGCAATTTAATTCGACACTTAATTTCACCCAATCAGGATGACCTATCCTATTCAGCCCGGACCTTTCATTTCCGGCTAGCAAATTGGGTAAGCTGCCAAATACACTCTTTGGCTGGATAACGCCGACCAGTGCAGACGTCACATTGGCCGTTCTTCAATAGCGATGCTTTTTAGCTGGAAAACACCGCCCAGTGCAGACGTCACACTGTGGCTCTAGAATAGCAGCAGCAGCAGCATGGACACACGAGGGAACCCATCTAATTTATGGATTCTTTACAAGGAATCCCAGTTGAATATAAATTCGATACATTAAACAAGCCTCGAACAGGCACAACTTTATGTCACCCCAAAATTGGCTATGTCGATCCTACGTGTAATCCCGCTCTCGACACGCTAGCTCTCAATTCACCTCTGGGCCACCTTAATGGAGATAACGCATACTCTCCCCAAATACCAGACACGAAACTCACGGTGACATTCAACGTTCAATTCATACAACTGCAACATGTCTTTCGTCAAAATGCAACGAACACAATCCCTCACACGTCCGACGACACACGCTGCCACCTCAACCATCTCAACTTCTCATAACCCAATTTCGTCTCAATACTCACCACGAGTCTTGCAGCACCAAAAGCAAACCCAAATATTCCATGCTGCAAATAAATGCCTATTTCTAAAAACACCTTTCGACTATTGCCATCTTACTTCTTCATCCTCCTTTTATTCCTCACAACCTAGCGAGGGGGACTAACAACACTAAGCGAGGAAACACTACAACGTAAACACACATACGTTACACCATCTTCCTCGCTAAACTCAAACAACACTTCCCTCTCGCTAACAACAAAAATCTCCAGCTAAAACCATCCTACAAAGCATTGGTTTTAGACAATAGCAGGGGCTCTATATAAATCATTTATGTATTATTCACCAAATACCTGGCCACTTAGCTACATCCACGACCTGCCCAAAGCATGAAGATTTGTTCCAGATCTTCTAGACTCGATAGAGCCGACTTTCACGCTAGAGAATTTTAAAAAAAATGAATATAATAAATATTTATCACTCTGACATATTTTGTGTGTCCACGGGTAATGGGTGAAACGGGGTCATATGGTAGTTCCAAAAACCTATTTTCAATCTCTTTTCGCTCCCACCCAGGAATTTTTCTTTTTTTTTCTTTCTTAATCAGATTTTTGTTTCTAACAAATTTCTCATAAGGACAATCACGTTTTCAGTTTTGTGGAAGGAATTATCCCCTTTCAAGAAATTTTTGAAAATTCCATAAAAGCAGCCAAACTTCAGTCCCCACTGTTATAGACAAGCGTATAGTTGCAAGAAACAACAGACGAGATGTAACATATTGACCTCCGACCCAGCCGAGCTGTCAAATAAGAAATGCACCTGTGTAAATAGCAAGTGCATCCGGTGGAAGATATCAGGGGATAACCTTTACTGTGGACGGGTTGAATTGAGTGCAGATGCGACGCTCACTGAAGCAGGTGGATGTCAAATAATTATATAACCCGGTGCTACAGGAAGTTCGAGTTAGTTGGAGATCAGAGTTTGGAGTCAGTTGTTGCAGTTCGAAGCATTGAGAACCAAACCCAGCAAAGAGCTGGGCCCCCAGGGCCTCCGGTTGAGCAGTCCCGCAGGATGAGAAAGAAGTGCTCCTATAGCCAGAAGAGCTGGGGGTCAATATGTTGCAGTTTTGTTCAGTCTCCAACTCACCTCTCACACAATAACCCTTTCGTAACCCTTTCGAATAAAGTGAGAGGTATATTTTTATAAAGAAGTGTGTCCGCTCGTCTTTATTGTGTTGACTATGTTTCTGCATGCATATGAGTATGTTACAGAGAGGGTTGGATTTGATTTGTTTTTTTAAATAAATAGAAGCCGGGATATTAGAAAAATATAGGCTTTCTTCTTCCACCAGATAAGGATCAGGGGGTGAGTGGGCTGGCTGGCTCGGTTACGTGCGGCGCGGTGGTGTGACGTAGGTCAGTAGGCTATGAGCGGTCTTTTTCTTGTGGTGAAAAATGACAGGGATTTATAAGTTTTGCATTGATTATCGTGTGGGTTGGTAGGGCGCCAGTGGTCTTTGATCTCTTCCGCAATGAGACACGCGACAATTCTCTCTGGTAGCAATTCGAGACTTTTTTTATACTGGCATTTAAAATTGTCGTAGACTCTTGAAAATTCGCTATTTTATTGCTATACAGACTGGCCAATTTTTATGATTTCAGGTTCAAATGAACAGCTACAGCAGCAATTGGAATACACCCTACTAAAGCCTGATCATATTTACCAACCCCTCCGCTCGGGCAGGATATGACTTAAGGTCAATTTTTTTAACGGAGTTTAACAGGTTTGAATTCAGAGTTTTCCTTCTCCTAGACTAGTTGCCTCACCAAGGCTGAAGAACCCAGTCTACCCTACTATTTACCCATAGCTAGAGGGAGAATAATTGGATTCATACCTTTCCCGAGGGTATTAGTGCTATGTGAAATGCAATCGGTCTCGTCCAGGATTTGAACTCGTGTCGTCGTGTTCATTTCCTACGACGATAACTATTACACCGCGGGCACCTTCACTACTAAAGCCTGATTGTCACAGCTGGTGAATTTCAAAAATGCAATCTCACACTTTAGAAGAACGATATGCAATAAAATTCTGTTTTAAACTTGGAAAAAATGTCACAGAAACGTTTGGAATGCTTCAAACTGCTTTTCGACCATCTTGCATGAATCGAGCATCAGTTTTTGAGTGGCATAAGAGATTCAACGAAGGCAGGGAGTCTGTGAGGGATGATGAGAGGTGTGGGAGGAGTAAGGAAGTTGATTGGACGCCCATTTTAAAGTGTTTCAAAGCGACATTTTTTAATTTCAGTTTGCGATTGTGCTAATTTGCTTATGTAGTTTATCGTAACCATCACGACACTCAAACTAAAGAACCGCGGGTTTAGAGAAAATGCTGAGTCACTCGTGACGTCAAACAACAAAACTGTTCTATTATGACTGTTGACATGGATTTTGGGTTCGTTCCTAGTGACCCCGTGTGCATTGACAAGCTGTCACGTTGTGATTAGTAAACAGGGGGATGGCAGCGCGTCGGGGTAGGCCGGTCGAGCAGGTGTGTAACCGGAAGGAGACACCGTGATATGAGAACCACACGGTCATATTTAGACAGTAAGTGCAGTGAGAATTGAGAGTCGAGCCAGCGATACGCAGCCGACAAGAGGCGTTAGTGTCATCTCTGACGATACGGCTTGCAAGGAGATGCAAGCGTTGGCACCCCTGGCTCCAGGAAGAAGATATGGGGCAAGAAGAAGTCCTCTCTTTGAGTATATGTCTCTCCATCTATCTTTCAAACTTACAACAAACTGTGTGCTCCTTTCGAGAATAAAATGAGATATAGTTTTTATAAAGAAGTGTGTTTCGTTTCGTTCAATGAAGTTCGTTCATTATCTTTATGTTCTTGGTTGGGTCTATGACAAGTATACTATAAAACATGTTTACGTCCACGAGAGAACTTCTGTTATTAACACACAAACTATTTGTCAAAAGAGATCAATTCTGCAGGCTTTTCGGAAACAGTTTTTTAAAATACATCATATCTAAAAGTTCTTCTTCAATGTAGCATGAAGTATTTCATTGTCACTTATATCAAATAAAAGAACTTCCTGGGCCCAGAAACCCCTTTACTCAGTCCAGTAGAGAAAAAGCAGCTGCTACTATATAAACACAACAGGCAGTGACAAATACCAGCAAGCGGCTGGGCTCAAGTCCAAAGGAAATGTAGGATCTGTTCCTCTCCCAGTAGCAAGCTGTGCCAAACGAGAGGTCTACATTTTTACCACCAACCAAAGCATATGACGTGGAATCCAACCTATCCCAGCTGCAGACCCAACGCAGCCAACCAACCAATCACCGCTGCTCTCTCATTCAAACAGGACTTTTCAGAGCTAACTTCAGAAAGTCTTCCGAGACCACGTCTGGTCTCTTCACTACACCTCTTGGTAAATGCCGTGAGACGACGACGCAGCAGGCAGCACCAACTGCAGACCAGCTACAGCTTAACCCAGCAGCCATTCTTGCGCAACCAAACAACAGCACCCGCAGCACCTAGTCCACGAGCAACCATACTACTCGGACTAGCACTTCGAGGTCACATCAACATACACCCGGTCAGCCAGGGATTGAATAAACCTGGACATCGATCACACAGCCTCGGCAACCAGCAACTGCATCACCTTATCAACGAGCGGCCGCGTTACTCGGAGTAATACCACATCGACACAATCCCACTTAATCAAGAACAGCAAAAAGCGGGGCATCAATTATCTAGCCTCTGCAACAATGCGTCCACATCTTCGAACATCTTCAGCTACGTCTACAACCTGGCCATACAGCTACACCCAATATCTGCACCAAGCACTGAGACTATCCTTATCTTCTAGACGCGGTGTCGTCACAAACTACTAGACAGCCGCGTCGACAGCTCTCTACAGCACTCACCTTCGACACCCAGCAGAGACTACATCGACGTGATACAGCAAATGCGATTCTGCATCCATACACATTTTGTGTACGTTTCACTTAATAAAACCTGAAATTTGAACTAATCCACTTGTCACTGTCATTTGTCCAGTCCTCTGTAAATCACCAAAACAACTTACCACTGTTCGCGGGTTCGACACATAAATCAGTCCTGGGACAAGTTAATATAAAATTTAGTTGTTGCTTATGATTAATTAAATAGAAAGCTATGTTTCCTTTATAATATTCATCATGAGAAATTTAACAACACCCCCGATATGGGTCGTAAGAAAGAATAAGCAATACGGTAAGACGTTTGAATACGTTTGTATAAGAAGTGCGAAAGAATTGTTAAAACATATTCCTGTTGCGGGGCCGATAAATATACCGATCCCGAAAACTTTTGAAATATAAGTGATTGACAACAAACTAGGCAAGAATGACAAAACAAGGTGTTGTTTCGAAAGGCCAAATTTTATAATGGCGAATCTTAAATCGGAATATCGTACGGCCAGCTGTCGCCGCTGCCGGAAAGTGGTCGCTAGTGCAGGATCTAGTCGCTGGCGCAGGACTGGATTGCGGACATAAGCCTGGTAGTCATTGGAGGTAGTTAGGTCTGATGGCTGTTGTTGTAGAACTGGTAGATGCTGCTTCAGGAGGTAATATTTACCAACCCCTCCGCTCGGGCAGGATATGACACAAGGTCAATTTTTAAGCTGAGTTTAACAGGTTTGAATTCAGAGTTTTCCTTCTCCTAGACTAGTTGCCTAACCAAGGCTGAAGAACCTTATTCTTTCTTACGACCCATATCGGGGGTGTTGTTAAATTTCTCATGATGAATATTATAAAGGAAACATAGCTTTCTATTTAATTAATCATAAGCAACAACTAAATTTTATATTAACTTGTCCCAGGACTGATTTATGTGTCGAACCCGCGAACAGTGGTAAGTTGTTTTGGTGATATAACATGAGGGCAGATAATATTACTATTTATACAAAAATGGCAGTTGAGATTGTAGAGTTTTGTTGCCTCTTGTTATATTAAAAGGAAGAACAAATGAGTTGATGAAGATATTGATAGCTTTCAATTTTGGAGGTTTTATTAACAGCTTGAGACGAAAGGAACCCTTGTGCTGTAAGTCGCAGGCAGAGGTAAAACAGTTGTTGAGTTGAGAAGGAATAAAGACGCTGAAGTAAAATCAGGAGTTGGGATGCTGTCGTCAGGACAGGAATTAAAATGCTGAAGCCAAAGCAGGAGTTGAGATGCTGTCGTCAGGATAAGAATTAAAATGCTGAAGTCAAAGCAAGAGCTGAAAATATACAATTTGTTTCTCCGAGGATCCGTTGGTTTAGAAGGAAAGATGAATGATGAAAGAATGATTTCCCAGACACCAATGGTCCATAAATTGGGTGTAATCTCCTCATATTGCTATGTGGACTGCTCTGTGGTGAGAGAGGAAAAAATGGTCTGTCCTGCTCGAAATATGAGAGAGAGTCAGTGAAGAAGAGTCGGTGAAGAAGAGAGAATGTGCTCTCTCATGTTGACTGGTCTGTCCTGCTGCTAGCTAGGGAGGAAGCAAAGAGAGGGCGAGAATGATTAGCACGGCCTTTTATGTTGTCCGGGGAGGTGACCCAGCCAGAATGGCATCAGTCATTCTCATTGGATGAAATATATAAATTTGAAACTCCAACGGCCAAAACAATTCCCGCACTAAATAATGATTTGAAAATATTTCTACCACACGTGTTTTTCTGTATTTGCTGCACTAAGCTTGAAGTTTCTGCAAAGAAAGATCCTTAAGTTTCATAGGGATAAAGTTTCTTTACGGTGTTTATTTTCAAAGTAAAGTTCTAGAAAATGTAAATACATCATTTGTTTTGTCTATTTTCCATGGATGTAATGGACAGTCAGGGTTTTTTTTCTTTCAACTTCACAATGAGAAATCTTTTGTATATATGAACAACACAAACATCATTTCTGTAAAAAAAAAAAAGCAAAATTTAAATTCCAAAAAGCTTGAAGGGAATCAATCAAAAAAAAATTTAAACTGAATTAAAATAATTATTAAAATATCCAGAAACTCCCAGAGGCCTCAAACAGGAAAAAGGAGCGACGCATGGAAAAAAGAAAAGGGACCTCCCGACAAAAGGATGATGATCAGCAGTGACCAGCGGAGTGACAACACCTTGCTAACTAGTGGAGGACGCCACGCGTTCGTCTTTGGACGACGCATTGGCTAACCCTTCCACTGATAGTAGTCATCTCTTTCACTAACAACCCTTGACTAAAACACCGGATTTAGATGATCTCCCAAAAATGACTAACACATCGCTAAAGCTTTATATACCGAACGCGTTGTTAAAGTTTTCAATACCGAATAAGGACACATATATACCCAAGAAACGACTGACGCATTTTTAGCACCTTGACTGGAGGATTCAACAATTTCAATTGTATTCAGGGAGAATTTCATCACCCATTGAAAAACTAAAATTAAAATTAAATTTTAATTCTTATTCGTAGTTACAAATCTTAAATGAGTAAAAATATACTAAAACTATTCTTAACTTTGTGAAATTTTTTTTTCCGTATTGCCAGGAGTTTCTTGGGGTTACAAGATGAGATCTTGCCTTGATTTGAAAAAACAAAAAGAAAGAAAGAAAAAAAAAAACAGAAGTTACCACTTCGAGTTCTTAACTCAAAATGAAAAGTTAGTCGCTCACGCATCGGCTCCGCGCAGAACTTCCGTTTGCGATAAATTAACAAAAAAAAAAAAAATACATTAATAAATATCCAATCGGAACGCTTCCCGCGGAGCACAAAAATTGCCGTTTCTGAGCCTACAGAAAATATATAAATAGACGGACCAAATAATTATCAGCAGACTTGTTCCTTCACACGACTCGTGTTAAAGATTCTTCGCCATATGTACCGACCTAGCCCATATAAGAAAAACCTTTTATAGTGCAAACAATATGAAGGAACTGTTCCAAAACACTGAAATAAATAATGTGATATCATTTCTAAAAACAGTGAAGTTATACACAAAAATCTAAAGAAATTTACAATAAGACCAAATTACTTCTATAAACCCTTTCTTTAAAAGATATATTCTAATAAACTGATCCCTTCCCCAACCTGTTTCACAGGGTTTTTTTTTATGATCCTGATTCCCTACAAATAAACTCCTAATAAACAACAAAAAAACAAAAAAATAACAACAAATAACCAACTAATTATCTAAAATTTATCATTAATTCCTGAGACCTCTCCTTTGAATTTCTTTTCAGACTTATTTTCTTTAACTTGATTCGGCATTGAATGACCGATGAGGTTGATATGCCATAATACAAAACAAACAGTATCAAGGAGTAGCAGAAGGTATTTTGGTTTGGCGCGCATAATTTCAACCAATCAGGATGACCTATCCTATTCAACCCGGACCTCTTTCCCGGGCAGCAGAAATTGGGTAAGCTGCCAAACGCAGTCTCTTTGGCTGAACAACACCGTCCAGTGCAGACGGCCCACTGGCCGTTCTTCAATAGCAGCAGCAGCATGGACACATGAGGGAACCTATCTAATTTATGGATTCCTTGCGTCTATCTCAGACCAAGGAATCCCAGTTGAATATGAATTAGATACATTCAATACGCCACCACAGGAACAACTTTATGTCACCCCCAAAATTGGCTATGTCGATGCGATGCCTTATTCCGCTCTCGGCACCGAGCTCTCAATTCACCTCTGGGCCACTTTAATGGAGACAACGCACGCCTCTCCCCAAATCACCAGACACACAAAACTCACGGTGACTCCAAAGTTTATTTCCTCCAACGGCAAACAAGACTTTCGCTAAACTACGGCGAACAACCTCTCGCCAAAAATACGTAACTAAAACCCTTACTAAAACACAATACTTTCCTTCTCGTTAACAACAAAAATTATGGCTAAAAAGAGTAAAGACGGGCAATACAGGGAAAGGAGTAACGCCCTCCCCTACACTTCGGTGTAGTAGCTATTGAAAAGGGAGCCTTCTGGTTGCCCTAGACTACGGTCGTCAACTTTACTTTTTTACGATCAAAAGTAGATCTATCTAAAGAAGCATGTTATATTAAAACCATTATTACCCAAATTATTTTACGGACAAGGCTAAAAGAGAACTTAAGATGAAAATGATATCTCTGTTCATATAAATCTACATCTTGTTTCAATCGGAGTCAACGGTAAGGGTATAGGACTTTACACTCCTATAATTTAATTTGGGCTGTATGCCACTTGTTCCCACAACAAAGATGGCGGACGCACATACATATTCAGTCTCGGGAAACCATTGGCCAGGAGAACCACGTGACCTGCGTAAAACTACGTCCGCGTAAATTTCGTCCTGCGTTTTTTGGAGCCGATTCCATGACACGTATTTTCTATAAATACGTCGTCTTCAAACACTCTTTCTCTTTTTACCCACTTTCTTCGCAGTGGTAACACACTCCCTCCAGTGTGACTCTATTTCACCAACAGACGTCAAAAAGCAACAACGTGGATGGGCCTCGCAAGCATTCATTCCTTCAAAATAGTTTAACTAACTCTGCCTCGGAAACACCGTCTGTTTCGAATCATAGGAAAAAACGAACAGTCAGCATAAATAGGACACTTTTTACATTTAAACTTTCAGTTGTTGTAGTTGTGTTAGTTACACACACACACACGCACAAACATACACATACACAGACGACTATTTTTAATGTATCAATGTATGTTTTGTTATAGATATAAATTTATTTTGTTTGTCGCCTTGTTTTGAATGTTCCTTTTGTCCGTACCGTTTCATATCCTTTTCTCATTTCATTCATTTGCTTCATTCATTTACTACCTTTTTCCATGTGCCCTTTTTCCAAGCCTGACATACACTAAACTAAACTAAGCAAACACTATATAAAACATTAACATTAAAATATTTGCTATGTGACACTATGAGTTGGATATATGCAGATACATGTATACACACGTGTGTGTGTGCACCCATACATGAGTGCGTGTGTGTGTGTGTGTATGTATATATATATGTGTGTGTGTGCGCCCACACACACACACACACACACACACATATACACCCATATATATGTGGCGAGATGAGTTAGATTCGGCCAGGGTATCAAATCTCAAATGTTAGGAAAACCCATTAACTAGATTAAGGAAATCTAGATAAGAAAATGTTTATACCTATAGCTGCGGACGTGTTAAGTACTTATCAGAAACTTAAAAGGGTCTGAATTTAATGTCCCTGTATCGGAGACGGCCAGTCTAGGAACTAATTTTATGTCCAGTTTTTTTAAGAGAGAATTGGCTCCCCAAAAAGTTATGGGTTTATTCGTGGGTGTTCCATTAGCCAGAAATAATAATGAAACATTCTGTATATATACAGGTGCATTTTGGGTCCGAGATTCAGACTTAGTTTGGGTTCGAAGGGAGTTGATTAGACCGGGACAAAGAAATAACGAACAGTGATATTACCAGCCGGACCCAGTTAGTTAAGATAATCTTTTGCCAGCCGAAACTCAAACTGGAATTAATCATCCACTAAGTGTTACACGCTTCTCATCATCCCTTGACGTTTTAACCACAAGTTGTTGTTTTGTCTGTGAACCTGATTCTCGCTTTGATCCGGCCTACATAAGTATTCAGACGAGGACTCAGTAACTTATGCAACGAGCTGCAGAAGCGGGTATTATCACAGGAGACTAAACATATCTACCATAAATAAGAAGCAGATTAACTAAATATGCAACAAATATTTACCATCATAAAGTATAGTAATTACTTACTTATCCTTTTTCTCCAGCGTGTGAATGCATATGTCGTACCAAATTTCCATTATAACCAAAAGAAGATCCACACACTCTACAAACATATGGTTTTTCTCCAGTGTGTGTACGCATATGTCGTACCACACTTCCATTTTGACTAAAAGAAGATCCGCATACTTGGCAAACATATGGTTTCTCTCCAGTGTGTATTTGCATATGTTGCACCAACAGTGAATTCTGCCGAAAAGAAGATCCACATACTTTACAAACATACGTTTTTACGTTAGTGTGTGTTTTCCCAGACGGCACTAAACATGTCTTGACTTCAATAGAAGATTCACAAGTTTCAGAGGGATATGGTTTCTCTCCACTGTGTGTACATATATGCTGCACCAAATATCTCTTCTCTGCAAAGGAAGTTCCACATGTTTCACAAGAATACGCTTTTTCTCCTGTGTGAATTCGTACATGTCTTACCAATGATAATTTGTGCGCAAAGGAAGATCCACAAATTTCACAAGAATATGGTTTCTCTCCAGTGTGAGTTCGTATGTGAGATACCAAAGAAGACTTCTGTGTAAAGGAAGATCCACAGGTTTCACAAGAATATGGTTTCTCTCCAGTGTGAGTTCGTACGTGAGATACCAATTGACACTTCTGTGTAAAGGAAGATCCACATATTTCACATGAATATCGTTTTTCTACAGTGTGGGTTCGCATATGCTGTAAAAAATCAGAGTTTTGAGCAAAAGAACATTCACACTCTTTGCAGTGATAGGGTTTCTCTCCACTATGAATTCGCATATGTTGCATGAAATACAACTCCTGTGCAAAGGAAGTTCCACACATTTCACAAAAATACGGTTTCTTTCCAGTGTGCTTTTGAATACTATGTCGCAACAAATCAAAACTCTCGGCAAAAGAATATCCACAATCTTTGCAGTGATAGGGTTTCTCTCCAGTGTGTATTTCCATATGTTTCAGCAAATATGATTTTTGTGCAAAGGAAAATCCACAGGTTTCACAAGAATATGGTTTCTCTCCAGTGTGTGTTCGTACATGTCGGTTCAAGTTTGACTTAATTCTAAAAGAAGATCCACATGTGATGCAAGTATATGGTTTCTCTCCAGTATGGGTTCGCGTATGTACAACTAAGGTTGACTTATCTGCAAAGGAAGATCCACACACTTCACAAGAATAAGCTTTTTCTCCAGTGTGTCTTTGCATATGTTTTACCAAATATGTCTTCTGTGTGAAAGTATTTCCACACACTTCACCAGAATGTGGTTTATCTTTAGCAGAAGAACGTTTTCCCATGTTCTCAGTGGGAGGTCAATCGTAGCATCTTTGTTCAGTAAATTTCCCAATTATATGAATTCTTCTTTTTTCTCATCTGTACACCATTCAATTTTTTCCAATCCTCAAATCTGTGAAAGAAAATCAAAATATTAATTAAGAAAAACTTCTTAAATTCAGACACTAAATATTCTATGGACACAAATTTCAAACATACAATTATTTATGGAGGTTAGTTTAATCTTCCATTGGGTAACAATAAAGCAGCAACGAAGATCAAAGTTGCTTGTAGGGAAACATTAAAATTAGCCTGCATGTATCAAATAATGAGTCAGAAAAGAAAGCGAGAAGGAATCAATATAAAAATACAGAAAGAGAAAAATATTGTGATAAATTTCACTTAACTGAAGTGAAAAGGACACACTGCTTTGTGTGTCTTTTGTGTGAGCAGCCATTGTAATGAGATTTCTATGTATTTCAATATTTGATGCCTTTATAATACTTACGAACATGCATAAGCTAATGTATACACGAGGGACTTTCCAAAGCAATGGTAACAGTATCAAGTATTCCTAACAATACCAACAATTTTCAAGAAATACTCAACACTATCAGAACTATTTGGTCCATAAATGAGATCCTAACAGGTACTGCTACTCCAGGTCAAAGTGGACTGGGGTAAAATGGCAACAAATATATATTGAACACTATCCAGATGTATTTGATCAATAGATGAGACCCTAACAGGTACTACTACCCTAGGTCAAAGTGGACTGGGGTAAAATGGCAACAAATATATATTGGACGCTATCCAGATGTATTTGATCTATAGATGAGACCCTAACTGGTACTACAAATTTAGCTTAGACAAACAGATACTACAGCTATAGCTTAGAGGAAGTGTGTTGAAAAATATCTTCCATTGGGTAACAATAAAGTAGAAACGAAGATCAAATTTGCTCGTAGGGAAACATTAGAATTAGCCCGCATGTATCAAATAATGAGTCAGAAAAGAAAGCGAGAAAAAAGGAGAAAAATATTGTGATAACTTACACTTACTTGAAGCGAAAGGAACACACTGCTTTGTGTGTCTTTTGTGTGAGTGGCCATTGTAATATAATTTCTATGTATTTGCATTTTTGAGGCATAGTAGGGCAGACTGGGTTCTTTAGCATTAGCTAAGTAACTAATTTAGAAAAAGGAAAACTCTAAATTCAAACCAGCAGTAGTCTGCTTAAAGACTGACCTTTTGTCCCATTCTATTTATGTGGAAACAGCTACAAAAAACGAAAAATGCTTACCTGACAGGAGAAAGTAAAATAGCTACATGGCATTACTGTTCCTGGGTAGGGTCTAAGACTTGTCTTCTGTTCAACAAACAGATGCAAAAGAGGTAGACAATGGGTTTCTGAGATTTGACACCTCATGAGAAAACTAAAGAACAGGCATTTCTTCTAAAAGAGATAATTATCTTTTGAATCCCTAAAAGGTTAAAATTTCTTTATCAAAAAGTGTTTTTTTTTTAATAAAGAGGCTTAGATTATCAAATAACTAAATAAGGCAGTAATTGTTTTACATTCAATTTCGGATTGTTGAGAAATTTCCCCAAAACAAATTTGGTTATAAAATCAAATTAATGAAGAAACCTTGAAAAATTAATTAAAATTAAATAAATGTCTGATTTTTGATAGATTTTAATGGTATGCTAATCCATGTAGGGTTATTTTAAGCCAAGAGGTGAGGGAATCACATTCATTGTACATTTATATTTTTTCTGTTGTTGTTTCTTAATATTTTTTTTTTTTTTTTTGCTGACAACCTTTTCAAATATGAATAATTTTTAAACAGATCTATTTGAGCCCTCAATAGGATAATAACAGGGCAGAGTGGACTTGGGAGTAATTTTAAAGAAGGGGTACTCTACAAACCCCATATCTTCAGAATTGGTGCCTCACCATTAGAAGCAATTTTATGTCATGCCCAGGACACCCTTTTTGGGGAGCAGAGTCTTACCCCCATTTCATAGTATTTATAGGATTTACACTCCTATATTTTAAGATGGCCGTGATACCACTTGTTCTCGAAACAAAGATCGTGGAGGTCGGTAAACTAATCAGTCTCGGGAAACTATTGGTCAGGAAAGTCACATGATTTGTGCTCACAACTATGTCCGCACCTTTGATTTTATCACGCGCATTTGGAGCCGACCACATGACAAGGTTTGCCTATATATACTCTCGTTTTCCAAGAACTCTCTTTCACACATTTTGACTTACAGAGACAGCATTCTCTCTCTCTCTTTATTTCGACTTCCATAAACAGATTGACCTTGCCAGTTAGTAAGACAAAATTTAATACGCGTAACATGGGTGCGTATAGATTCTGCAACCTTTTTCTTTCCTGTTCTGCCTTTTCGGTTAGACTTGTTCCAGCCTCGAACACAGCCTCAGAAATTTCGTCAAACTCCGAAAGAGACAAACAACCAACATTGGAGAAGACACGTTCCTCCTAGAATACATTGCTATATTTCTGTATATTGATACCTCGCATGAAATACTTAGTCAACATACATTTTATAGTCTACAGGACACTTTTAATATTTAGTCTTTCACCATTATATTTTGTGTTAGTTACATGTACACACGCACAGATGGTTTGGTTTGGTTTGTTTGGTTTTATGGAATATCAACCTTTGTAGGTTATTTCACGCCAGATCTATTTTTATGTAAATAATCTGTTCTATTGAAAACAGTTCAGTTTAGCATAAGTATATAGTTTAATTGTCAAAAATATTTCCATTTCTAACTATTCAAGCAGTTATATGTAATAATTCAGTTAAGTGTAAATACAGTTTTAATGTCGAAAAACAGTTCTATTTGAAATAATTCAGTTAAGCATAAGCACGCAGTTTAAGTGTAAAGAAGGTTTAATTGTCCAAAACGTTTCTATTTCAAGCTATTCAGTTTACTCAATTCATTTTAGCATAAGTATGCTGTTAGTTCAATTTAACCCATAGATAAGGCCCTATCAGGTGCTACCACTCCGGGCCAGAGTGGACCTGGGAGCGATGGCAATGAAGGGGTACTCAGCATTCCCCAAAGCTCCAGCACTGCTGGAACCTCACCATCAGATTGTTTAGTGTCATATCAAGGACACTCGTTGGGGGCGGGGGTCAGTGTATTCTACAGCCCCAGCTGACTGGGCAATACACACACAGAGGAATATTCAACAGACTATATTAGAATATTCATAATGTTTTGTAATGTTTCTTTTTTATGTATTTGTTGATACATGAATTTATTTTCGTTTGAACTGCTTTGTTTCGAATGTTTTTTGTCCGCATCGTCTTACGTCGTTTGCTTTTTAATAATGAGCCAACATAAATTGTGGTAGTAAATCATCAACTAAAAACAGTACCCCCACGTATAAAAAAATTTTAAAATAAAAATATAGATATTTAAAATATCTATCTATCTATCTATATGTATATATATATAAGTATTCACAATAATCTCTCTCTTTGTAATAGCAGTGTACTTTTCAAGTTACATTACAAAAAATGAAATTTTTTTCAACACATTTTCTATAACTATTTTTTTGAATGATAAGAAGAACAAAATATATTTTCTTGTAAAATATTTTTAAAAGATTAATAGAACTTTATTTTAATCTCTGGTTCATTATCATTTTTACGTGTTTTGTTCAACACGTACGCCCCGTTGAAGTTACTCAAGGGGAAAAAGCTTTTCAAGTAATTTTATTTATTTTATTGTTATTTGTACTAACTAATTACCTTACCGCATTTTTTCGGAAAAAATACTTCACATTTTATATGGGGGTTCACTTTCACTTTGTATTTTAATGTAGAATGATCCCCATTTCCGGGAAAAAATTGAAAAAAGGACACCCTTTCTTCCGGAAATATAAAAATAAAATAAACAATATTCGAAGTCTGGTTATTTTTTCCAACACTAACCAAAAAAAAAAAAAAAAAAAATTTAAATAATATAAATCGTGATGAGTTTGAGGGTTTAATTTTTTTAAATTAGATACACACACACACACACACAAGGTGCTCGACGATATAGACAGTATGCTCGCCGACCTGTGTTTGACCAACACAACAAAATCTGTGACACATATAAATGATGCTACAACAGTCCTTACGAGTTACCCTGAAGGACATAAAGAGTTTTAACCGGGATAATGATGTACGTCGTGTTATTTCCGACTTAAATCATGCTTTCACGATCAACGTCAAGCCAGACTTGCCAACTACCCTGCTTTCAGAGGAGTGCATAAAAATCGCCAAATGTTTGCTTGAATGATGGTGGATTCACAGCAAGACACATTCGATTTCGAACAAATGAAATCGTATCTTAAAACAACCCACAGCAACCAAATGTCATTTAGCGTTTTAATGGTTAGTTTCCATAACACTATAAATCAATTGACAATACAAATAAATAACGAAACTTCTTTTGAAAACACAACAATGAAAGGTTTATTATAGTATCAGAAGTAAACGAGTCAGAGTGAGAAAAAGTTCTTTTTGGTGTCGCCGGATAGTATGTTGGTCCTTGAGTTTGTAGGAAGTGTGTACCACAGTATCAAGTAGCTAGTGTGACTGACCACAAGGTTGGTTCTTCAGTGTGTGAAGCTAGTAGCAGCGTGCCCTTCAGTGAAAGTCTTCCATGTGGAATGTCTGTAGCAGAGGACGCGAGAGAAGTCTATCTTGGCTGCTAACTAGGTGCTCTCTGACAGTCAGCCGACTACCAAAAAGGGATAGAAAAAATAGTTCTAGAGAGGAAGGAGGAATCAATGCGCTCTGCCCCTGATTGGTCAGTGTGTGGCCGAATCGCTTGGCGGGGGCACTGATTCGCGAGAGGAAATAGATCTGTGACTGCTACAGTCCAGCCGAGCGTAGGACTTACAACGACGAGACGTGAGAGGTTGACTAATTTAGCTGGTCGGCCCGGACCCCCCATTAGACAAGCGGCTGTTTATATAGAAACAAATTCAAGAAGACAACACAACAGATTTGACCACTGATACAGCCTTCTCACTTGTAGGCGCAATGCTAATGAGCAAAAAGATCAAGGCTTGGAAGCCCAATATATACCCACATCTCGTGAAAACTGTAGAGATAGATCCCCTAACATCGAAGAAGGTGATACAAAGCCACATCAACCGTTTAGTATGGATCAGGCAATTCCTTGAGACTCGTTTATACGAGAAGATAAGGTCTGACACGTTCCCCAACCTGATGGGCCCCATACACGAGCTAAACAAGGCCAATAAACTGTTCACCTCGACGGAAAGAGTCGACAAGGCATTCTAAAAGTTAATGAACCGACTCTCCTCACCACTAGTCATCTCCTTTCTAGATTTTTCCAGCTCAATCTTACCCCTGTTATATCATCGTATGGTTGCAAAGAAAGTACAAAAAACAGTTGAAAAAACAAAGAACACGAAAGCACGTAAAATTTTAACAATTGTATTGGAAACAAATGAGTAAAAAGTCCAAATAGCCGAGTTTGTAAAAACGTGTTGATATGGAATTAAAAAGTAGAAAAAATGTCCTATGCTTAAAAGTGGTAGGATTGTTGGACTTACGCGTATGCGGTCAATTAGATGTTACGGTGCGGAGAGGAGAGGGGTGTTCGGTGATTTAACAATCAGTCGCTTCCTTTAAAGCGGAGAAGAGGAAGGTTAATGTGGGTGATGCGTGGTTTCCAGTTTCGCCTCTGTCTGTCTGTCTGTTGGAGTTCTGAGTATGTTGTTCTTGCTTGCCTTATTTTGATCTGGTCTCGCTGTCGAGAAATTTATCTTGTATATCGTTTTTCTCTTCTGATCGGATCAGATTGGTATCATTCGAGTGCACGCCTATTTAGCCAGCTGTTGATGAGAATTCAAGAATCGCGACTTCGAAACATTCATCGAATTCTGTGAAATTTGCGCCAAGTGAAAGGGAAATTGAGGTAAACACAGACACTAGCCCACCAGTCCTTGTAAACTTGCAAAAAGGCCGTTTAACATCATCTACAACACCCTTCAAATTTCCTAATATTAACTCGTTCCAATTAATACAACTACGATCATTTCTTGTTTGTTACACCAGTCCTTGTAAACTTGCAAAAAGACCGTCTGACATCATCTATGTTGACGTCGTTATGATGCCCGTCTTCTATGGCCTTTTTGGTTGGGTTTGGAGTGTTACAACATACAATGAGAAAAACTTCATTTAAAACAAGACAAACAAGGAACATCTAAAATTTAAACAATTTTTATAAAACAATAAAGCGTCAACTTGGATTTGAATGTTCAGAAGTTCCCTTTTACAAGTAGTAAATTTGCGAAGTGGTGGAAAGTCAGATATCAAGAAAAAAAGGGGAAAGGAGGAAAATGTTTTTAAAGAGTACTTATTCTTTTTTCTTTTCTTTTCTTTTCTTCTCTTTCTTTTATGGTCAGGCAGTGGAACTAGCAGAGAGGTAGTTTTGGCTCTTAACTCGAGGGCGGACGTTACTTCTCTACTGGTTATCGTATTTACGTGCTTCCTTGGGTCTCTTTTGTCCTCACTGACCCGGTTCACAGAAAAACCTGAGTATTTATCTCTCTCCACCGGCTCCAAATTCGCCACTCCAAAATCCTTCTCATTTTGGCGCAACCGCTTCCCATTGGCTACTATACTTTTCATTATTTTTCTTTTTTTCTGATTATTAACCGGATGGATGCGTGGAGCCTTATGCGTGGCGACGCGTTTATACATTTTGTATGTGGCAGCCGACGAGTCAACATCCGGTTGGGAGTTTTATTGTTAATTCCTAAATCCCCGCACTTCATTATTTATTTTCTTTCTTTTAATATAACAAGAGACAACAAGGATTCATCAACACTGCCATTTTTGTATAAATGGTAATAGTATCTGCCTTCATGTTATAATTAGAACATTTTATTCCTCGATTTTAACAATCATTCCACACCCTTCAAATTTCCGAATATTAACTCGTTCCAATCAATACAACAACGATCATTTTCTTTTCAATTTCATAGATATTTTTATATTCACCAACACAATTTTTTAACCTTTTGTTTCTTGTTTGTTAATATAATTGTTAAGTTTTTCACTTGTCTTCTTGTTTGTTTAGTAAGTCTATGTTTTGTTCTTTCCTTGCAACCATACGTTTATTTATAACATTTGTACGAGCAGAATTTTGGCACTACTCAACCACCACAGGTGTTTGTACTGGCCATCCTTTTCTGCACTGACAACACACCAAACTTTTCTGTCATGGCGGACCACAGAGTAAAAATAAAAGTGATAAGAAAGGTAAGTACGTAGACCTTGCAATTCAAATTGATAGAAAAATAAAACCAGATATTTCAGTTAAAGACAATCAAAGAAAAACATGCCTTCTAATTGATATGGCTGCGCTAACAGATAATAACATATCAGTCAAAGACTTTTTTTTCTTTACAAGATATTCAGTGTTTTTGCACTCCATCAACTGTCTTTCTGACTCAGCCTAGAGGTGCTACCCCTATAGCCTGGAGTGGTAACATCTGATAGAGTCCTTTCTTCGGGCCAAATAGAACAGTTTGACGTCTAAACTGAGTGCAAACAAATGACTAAGGCTTAACTGAATTGTTTAAAAAAGAACTGTTTGATCATTTAACTCTATGTAAACAAATGATTGATGTTTAATTGATCTGTTAGCAAGAGTTGGAACTATTTAACTATGTGCAAACAAATGAACAATGTTGAATAGAATTATTAAAGTGTTGCTTCTTGTTTGTTAATATAATTGTTAAGTTTTTCACTTGTCTTCTTGTTTGATTCGCAATTCTGTGTTTTGTCCTTTCTTTGCAGCCAGACGCTGGGTATAACATATTATATCTTTTTTATCATTAAGGTTTTTCGGACTATTGTCTTCATCTTTATTGTTATTTCCACAACGTTTCGGCCGATATGTCCTCCGGCCTTCAGATGTTTGTCGAACTCGGGAACCTTCACGGAACTTCGAACTACGTCCTTTATGGAATCCACGTTGTAGCCCAACATATATGCTTCGAAGTTCCGTGAAGGTTCCCGAGTTCGACAAACACCTGAAGAAGGCCGGAGGACATATCGGCCGAAACGTGGGGGAAATAACAATAAAGATGAAGACAATAGTCCGAAAAACCTTAATGATAAAAATCAACAAGCTTCGTCTCAGAAATTTAGACAACTAATATTATATCTTTTATTAACAGAATTTATCAAAACTTTTGACTTGTGTTTGTTCTTTCCTTGCAACTATACGCTGATACAAAAACTTGATATAACAGAAAAAAACATCAAAGACGAATTAAAATCAAATAACTGGGTATCTTTAAAACAAACGAACATCAACGTGACTAAAAAGTGAGGGATTAGTTTACAACATAAATCCATTATGATTTGATCCCCAATTTGACGAAAATAAAAAATAATACAATTAAAAAAGATGAATTGATATAAATTTGATTTTTAAAAGATTTATTTTATCAAAAGATGAAGAAAGGTTTTTGGAGTTTTAAAAGTTTCAATTTAAATAAATCAAATTTTATTTATTTAATCAGCGATAAAAATTTTGGAGGTTAAAATAAATAAAACTTAATGAACACTGAATTAAAAAAAAAAGATAAGAAAAGTTTAATTTACCTGGAAAAAGTCTTTTCGGTGATTAAAAATCAATTAATTCTTCTTAATCAAACAACAACACTTGAAATATTTTCACGAACTTTGTTGAAGATAAATTCGAATTTTATTCGGTATTTATCGGCAATTTCCGACAAACAGCAACAGCAGCAACGTCTAAAATATTCAAATTTTTTAATAAATTTCAAAAGTCAAACGTTTATTATTAAAATAAAATCACAAAAAAAAAACGTGAAATTCTTTTTTAAGAAGAAAATTTTTTACCTGACAATTTAAAACTGAAGTAATCACTTAACGGTGTCAGAGATAATTTTGTCGCTTGTAATTTTTCATACCGGATACTATTTTTTTGTTTCTGGTTGCTTGAAAATTATAAAGGATAAACATTTTAGGTTTGAATTTGTTTATTGTAAAACAAACAGAGACGTAGCGTGGAATTTGTGGTCCCATGAAAGAATTGAATTCTTTCGGTAGGGGTCAAGATGCAAGCGGTGTAAATTCGTTCTTCATCCTTTATGGATGGAATAAGTGACCCAGTTGGAGCAGAGTGTTGTGAGAATGTGGGTTCATTGTTTGACGACTGTCATCTCTACTCGAACTTATTTCCTACCCTATCAGGATTTGACACAAGGTCGTTTTATAGTGGTAAGTCACACATGAATTGATACTCACGCAAGGCTATTCCAAAAAATGTTGGCCCTACTGGCATTACCCTTTTGGGGCACCTCACTCGCCAAGCAATAAATTCAGGTGGAAAGGACCCTCGCTGGAATCCAGCCAATACTAAGAGATTTCGAATGAAGTTGTATAACCAAATTTTTGCTGCAGAAAGAACTTCGAATTTTTGTTTGGCGCATAAATGAACTTGACTGTTGGTCTCGTCTGATATTTTCACCCAATGAGGATGAGTTATCCCATTCTGCCCGGACCTTTCCCGGACAACTCAAAGACAATGAAAGAGCGCCAATCTATCTCTTCCTCAGCAACCTTTGAGCAGGACTGAAGTATTTCTGTTCGCTCCCTTCAATAGCCGCAGTTTCATTGCACTATGAGGAAAGCCGTCTCATTCATAGACCTTCGAGTCTACTCTGCAAGACCAAAGGTTCCCCGTTGAACATGAATTAGACGAAAACATTACGCTCTCGACAAATTCAAATTATGGCAACACCCCAAATGTCTACACCATGGACCACGCATTTATGGTGAATACATCTTCCACTGCTATAGGATTTTGTTGCGGAGCCGATAAGCATGTCGACCCCGCAAATGAATTAAGTTTAATGCGTGTGAGTAAGTGACAGCCAAAGACAAGGAAGGAACAAAAGCAAGGTAACAAATATAACAAATGACAATTTATTGTCAGATTTACAAACGTGTGTAAAGTCCGTGATGGTCGGATTCGGTCTTCAGCTAGAATGGTAACGTTGATAGCTGGTATGGTTGAGACGTAGATGAGCGCAGCTTGATGTTAGTTGCGGGTAGCTGGCGTAGGTTGATCGAGTCATTGAAGAAGCAGGAGGATCATAGCTAGGAGCTAAGGTCGGACGAGTCGTAGAATGCAGCTGGATGATCGTAGCTGGAAGCTGAGGTCGGACAAGTCGTAGAATGCAGCTGGATGATCATCGTAGGAAGCTGGTGTCGGTCGTAGTTGGTAGATCGATATTCCCAGTTATGACGGTATGTTGGATTAACCGAGGGTGTGTCGATTCGGTTGCTGGCTCGTACTACGAGTCGTACATGAGCCAGGTGTAGCAATGGTAGGGCAGTCTGTAACAGCGAGTCCTACGTGAACTGCGTAGTACCTTGCAGGAGCGTCCAGGTCGAGTTCGGTGATGGCAGCTTGGTCGTGTAGTGTCGGGCGAGCTAGTGACTAAGACTGAGCCACGTCTTAGTGTTACGGACCAAGTGATAGGTCGGAGAGACCGTGGTTAAGGTTTGCCAGGCCTTAGTACAGACGAGATCGAGCGAACGAGTTAGAAGCTAGGGCTTTGTTGTGCCCCCTAGCAATGCGGACGTAACGAGACGATAGCGGAGGCTTTGCTGTGTCAAAGCCGTACGGACGGTAGCTATGGCTGGGTCGCGCCAAAGCAGTGAGGACGTATCGAATGGGAGCGAAAGCTTTGCCGTGTCAAAGCCGTGCGGACGGTAGCTAAGGCTGGGTCGCGCCAAAGCCGTGCGGACATATCGGACGGTAGCTATGATTGTGTCGCACGTCAAAGCCATACGGACGTATCGGGCGCTAGCTAAGGCTTTGTCGTGCCAAAGCTGTACGGACAGTCGGACGATAGCTAAGGCTGTGCCGCGCCGAAGCTGTAAGGATGGTAGCGAAGGCCTTACCGTGTCAAAGCCGTACGGACATATCGGACGGAAGCTAAGGCTGAGCCGCGCCAAAGCTCAGAACAAATGAGTGGACGGTGTTATCTTAGCGCTGCGCAGATAGTGAAGCGGTAGCTAAAGGCTGAACCGTGCCTTTAGCGCTGCGCAGCTAATCGGACGAGTGGAACAAAGCGAGGGTTAAGACCGGCTGGTCTTAGAATCCGTCTTCGTGTTTGCCTCCAGACCGTCTATTTCGGCGAGCCAATAAAGGCTGCCAGAGATACTCCGACCCGCAGACGGGGACCTCTTATGGCCCTTAAAAGGACCGTTTGTGCATAAATATGTAATGGGAAAGGCGAATGCACCTTGTGATGTAGGATTCGAGCCTTTTGGAGACCGCTAAGAGCGGCTCCAGAGAGCATCCGAGGATCTCTGGAGTTTTGCCATCGCAAAAGCCTTTGTTATATGAAAGTGGGGCAGCGCCACGCTGCAGAGTTTGTGTAAATAGAAAGTTATAAAAATGGGCGTAAAGATAAATCACTCCTTTAGCGTAGCATCGGCTATCGAAGATGATTTATTCCATTTTTATAGTGTTGTTTGTGACAGAAGTGTTCTGTTAATATTGTTAATTTAAAATTTATCCTTTTTTTTTAAAATCTGAGACGAGAGGTTAAGGTCGAAAAAGGGGCTTCGTCACTTCCGTTCGTAACCAGATGTTGTTTTTTCTAGGGCGAGCGAGTAATTCGATTTGTACGTTAGTGGACAGGTTACGATAATTTCAAACAACTGGCAACACACTAAATGTCTACACCATGGACTACGTACTAATGCTGAATATATCTTCCACTGCTAGAGGACTACCAACCACTGGCAACTCACCAAAAATGCCTGCTTGACCCTTTTATACCAGTTTTCTTCCTCACTACGATGACCAGCACAAAGGCTAGCTCTCAACTCAAGCGTTCATTAAACTTCGAATTAAAAACCTTATGGAATCCTCGTTCTTCTCCTTTATTTTCCTTCCAATATAGCGAGGAAGTAACGTAACACTATTCCTTGCTAAAGAATCAATCCAACATACGTGGTATAATCAGGCAATGAGGACGGTGATGGATTGCCTCATCACTGCTGACCTCTAGGGACCAGTTTCGTTGTTGGCGCTGGTGAAGGGTTAGTGGACTTCTCAGTAGATCGTAAGCCGTCGGGTCGCTATTTGTCGGTTCGTTAATGGGTAATTTTTGAAATGTAATGAGTATATATATATGGTTCCAATGAACAAGCAGTGTGTAGAAAAGGTACGAAATAATAAAAGACTCATTTGACAAGTCAAAATGATATATCCATGTCCTGAGCCAGAAATATCACTATAATTCAGAAAAAAAAGCAAATAGAGGCCAAGATGGGTCTTCCAAAAAAGTCAAGTGATACTCTATGGAGTACCGAAAAGACATGCAAATTCCTGGTATATCAGCGTATGGTTGCAAGGAAAGAACAAAAACACAAGCAAAAACAAAGAAGACGAAGGCACTTAAAAATTTTTTAAATAGTATTGAAAACTAATAAGCAAAAAGTTCAAAATAACTGGGTTTTCAATTTCTTCTAGGATGCATGAACCAACTCAAGCCTCCAAACCTAAAGATACGAGGACCATTAAATAAGTTTCCAGACTTTTTTTTCGTAGGGACACTTTTATTGATATTACACACATGAAACTCTAGTCCCCTTTGAAGTAATCTCCTCCTGCTGCAATGCACTTGTTGTACTGTTCCAACAACTTCTGGAAGGCCTCATCGAAGTCCTTTTGTGTGAGTGTGTCAATGACCTTTCTCACAGCCTCTTTCATCTCTTTAATTGTCTCATAACGACAGCCTCTGAGCTTAGGGAATAAGCAAAAGTCACAGGGAGCACGGTCTGGACTATAGGGAGGCTGAGGAACTGTCTTGATGCCCATCTTGGTCAAATAGTCTGTGACAAGGGTGGAGTTGTGGACTGGTACTCGTCCTGGTGGAAATGCCACTGACCCGATTTGAAGAGTGCTGGCCTCTTCCCTAGGAATCGTTTCCTAAACTCCCTTAAAACCTCAACATAGTAACCCTAACCCTTTGGCCAATCAACTATTGACTTCCTTACTCCTCCCACACTTCTCATCATCCCCCACAGACTACCTGGCTTCCTTGAATCTCTTATGCCACTCAAAAACTCATGCTCGATTCATGCAAGATGGTCGAAAAGCAGTCTGAAGCATTCTCTAGGTTTCTGTGGCATTTTTTCCAAGTTTAAAACAGAATTTTATTGCATATTGTTCTTCTAAAGTGTCCTCACGTCCAGATTGCTTTTTTGAAATTCACCAGCAGTGACAATCAGGCTTTAGTAGGGTGTATTCCAATTCCGGTTGTAGCTGCTCATTTGAATGTGAAATCATAAAAATTGGTCAGTCATCTCATAAGATGTATAGCACTGACATACTGAATTTTTAAGAGTCTACGACAATTTTAAAAGCCTGTACAAAAAATGTACCTGAAATGTCATAAAATCTTTTTATTGTTGTTGAAGTGTTTTCTTATGCCCTCTGCCTCTGATTGGTCAGTGTGTGACTGAATCGCTTGGCGGAGGCATTTATTCACAAGAGGAAATAGATCTGTGACTGCTACAGAGGTATTTCATCTTTTGGCTACAAACCTTTTCCAAAAGGCCTACAGAATTAATCCCTTTCAGCAAATAGTTTGTGTGTTAATAACGGAAGTTCTCTCGCGGACGTAAACATGATGTTTTGCTGTCTGATGCGTTTTCTCTAAACCGGGGATTCTTAGGTTTGAGTAGCCGAGACGGTTATGATAAACTATATAAGCAAATTGGTGCAATCTCAAACTGAAATTAAAATGTATCGCCTTGAAACGTTTTAAAATGGGCATCCAGTTTTTGCTCTTAGCTTCACCTTGTTTAATCTAATTCTTTTTCTTTTTATTGGATATTCGATGATGGGTGTAATTGCCGTCGCCCGAAACTTTTACTGTTTTAAATTTTAAAATGTTGGATGAGAGTTTATTCCATATTGATATGCTATGAATCTGGCTAAGGTGATTGTAAAATATATGTCATTATTTTTTAACTGAGCGAAAAATGTGACATGAACTTATCACCTCGAAGACCTTTTCGGAAAAGCACGTTTTATGAGTCTCTTGAGAAAAAGGGTCAAAATTCCTGGACACTAGAGAGAGAGAGAGAGAGAGAGAGAGAGCCAGCCAACTTACATTTTTTTTAGTCTCAGACTTTTATCTACTATATATACCATTTTAACATCCACTTTCTACTTTTATTTTGCCGAAAATGATAATTTCTCAATTTACTTGAAACCATTCTAAACTATTTCAAATATCAGAAAATAGGGTGACTATTTTTTTTGACGAGTAATTTATAGGATTACAAGTAATTTTAGTGTTGTTTGATATCCGACACCATTTTGGAGCTCTCTTTTTACCCCATGTTTTTTTACTGGTTTAACTTCTTGGTCTATGAAGGCTGTAAAGGAATTATAAAGAAAGAAGACAGGAAAAGAAGAGAAGAGGCCAAAATATCTTTTATATTTTGACTTTATTTACTGGGTTCAACAACCATTCAGTGGGTAAGAAAATCATTCCAGAATCCAAATGAAATAGGGGTGTCTCTCAGACAAGGTGATAAAATGTGTTCGTCCTTCTTGGGTCTATATGTCCAAATTTGGTGTTTAGTGTTAGACGCTTTGGGGGTGATATATCTCAATCCAGTGTTTTTAGCTCGTAGTTCTAGAGGTCCATTTGATACTTTTTATATTTTGGCTATATGTTAACCGAGACGGCTGCTTCTTGTGAAATGTTAACCAGTGCGCCACTTACTGTGGACACGAGGGCCTTCCATGTAATCTTTGTTTGAGTTTCTTGTCTCAGTAATAAATTATTACCATATTAATGGGTTGCATCTATTTTGAGACAGTTTTGAATGATTTTGTCTCCAAATAAGTAGTAACGCAAAGATTTTTTTCCTCTCTTGTCCAAGGCATTGTGATCGAGGATTAATAGTTGTTATGGTATACTATCTTCAGATCTGAAACAAAAAAGAACACAACAATATTGTTTGTAGATTTATTAGTAGTCACATAGGTCCAATGTATATTGAGACTCCTATATATATATATATATTCGTGGTGTAATGATTCCCATCAAAGGAAACGGATATGGCATCCTGAGTTCCGAACCTGGACAAGGTTGTACATTTTCTTTTTCAAGTAGAGGAATTTTATTGTGAATTGAATTACCATTACCTTATAGAGAAACATTCTATTGTGCAGCCGCAGAGTCTTTTGGTAGAAGTTAGGAATCTTTAATAGAATGGAAGTTGTTGTGTGAAGACTTACAGTAAAACATGAGGTTTCTGAGGTGAGATCTCCTCATTTCAAAAAGGCAGATACCCGTACAAGCTTCTAGTTGTTGAGGGAGGACGGGAGAGAGTTTGCTTATGCCAGACAGTTTTATAGGCTCCTTTGGTCATCTTTCCTAGCAGCCATTACAAGTGATAGTTGGAAAGCAAGACAAGTAATCCATACAGATGTGATCCCTACATTACTTAGAATGACAGTCTGTACCAAAAATATTGTCACTATATCAGGTTCTTTTTTATTAAAAAAGTTGTTGTTTTATTAGTTAGGCCAGGGTCTTAGTGAGATATGTTATCATCTCTGCCTCCGTTAGGGAATAATAAAGCCATATAACTATCTTCTATTACCTTATCAATTAAACATCAGTCATTTGTTTGCACACAGTTAAATAATCAAACAGTTCTCATTCAAACGATTTAATTTAGCATAAGTAATTTGTTTTCACACACTTGAAATGTCAAACAGTTCTTTTTGACCCAGAGATATGACCATATCAGGTGCTATCACTTCAAGCCAGAGGGGACCAGAGAGCAATGGCAATGCAGGTGTACTCCACATTCCCCGAACTTCCAGCATTACTGGAGCTTCAACATCAGATTGATTAATCTAGCCAACTGGTTAGAGCTTGTGATTAGGTTATCATAGCATGACATACATCTTTAATTCAAGGAAATGTAGGGGGCCATGGTTAGCGTGAGAGCCTCAGTTTTTATTTTAAGTTTCTGTGCCATTTTCTTGCCTATGATTGCAGGAGATACAGTCAGCAGAAGATCCACAAATTTCACAAGCAAATGGTTTCTCTCCAGTGTGAATTTGTACATGTTTTACCAAATGTGATTTCTGAGCAAAGGAAGATCCACAGATTTCACAAGAATATGGTTTCTTTCCAGTGTGAGTTTGTAAGTGAGACATCAAAGAAGACTTCTGTGTAAAGGAAGATCCACATGTTTCACAAGAATATGGTTTCTCACCAGTGTGTGTACGCATATGTACTATTAAACTTCCATTTTGACTAAATGAAGATCCACACACTTTACAAACGTATGGTTTTTCTCCAGTGTGTGTACGTATATGTCGTACCAAATGTCCATTATAACCAAAAGAAGATCCACACACTCTACAAACATATGGTTTCTCTCCAGTGTGTGTTCGCATATGTTCTACTAAACTTCCATTTCGACTAAAAGAAGATCCACACACTTTGCAAGCATAAGGTTTCTCTCCAGTGTGTATTTGCATATGTTGCACCAACAGTGAATTCTGCCGAAAGGAAGATCTACATACTTTACAAACATACGTTTTTACGTGTGTGTGTGTTTTTCCAGGTTGAACCAAATATATCTTGACTGCAATAGAAGATTCACAAGTTTCAGAGGAATATGGTGTGTCTCCAGTGTGTGTACATATATGCTGCACCAAAGATCTCTTATCTACAAAGGAAGATCCACAGGTTTCACAATTATATGGTTTTTCTCCGGTGTGAGTTCGTACGTGAGATACCAGTTGACACTTCCGTGTAAAGGAAGATCCACATATTTCACATGAATATCGTTTTTCTGCAGTGTGAGTTCGCATATGCTGTAAAAAATCAGAGTTTTGAGCAAAAGAACATTCACACACTTTGCATTGATAAGGGTTCTCTCCACTATGTATTCGCATATGTTGCATGAAATACAACTCCTGTGCAAAGGAAGTTCCACACATTTCACAAAAATACGGTTTCTTTCCAGTGTGCTTTTGAATACTATGTCGCAACAAATCAAAACTCTCGGCAAAAGAATCTCCACAGTCTTCACAGTGATAGGGTTTCTCTCCAGGGTGTATTTCCATATGTTTCAGCAAATATGATTTCTGTGCAAAGGAAGATCCACAGGTTTCACAAGAATATGGTTTCTCTCCAGTGTGAGTTTGTACATGTTTTATCAAAAATGATTTGTGAGTAAAGGAAGATCCACAAATTTCACAAGAATATGGTTTCTTTCCAGTGTGAGTTGGTAAGTGAGACATCAAAGAAGACTTCTGTGTAAAGGAAGATCCACATGTTTCACAAGAATATGGTTTCTCACCAGTATGTGTACGCATATGTATAATCAAACTTCCATTTTGACTAAAAGAAGATCCACACACTTTACAAACATATGGTTTTTCTCCAGTGTGTGTACGTATATGGCGTACCAAATGTCCATTATAATTAAAAGAAGATCCACACACTTGACAAACATATGGTTTCTCTCCAGTGTGTGTACGTATATGTTGTACTAAATTTCCATTTCGACTAAAAGAAGACCCACATATTTTACAAACATAAGGTTTCTCTCCAGTGTGTTTTTCCATATGTTTCAGCAAATACGATTTCTGTTTTTGAAAATGTAGATTTATGGTTTTTATCAGTATAATTTTTTCAAGGACCTTTTCCCATCTTCTCAGTGGGAGATCAATCGTAGCATCTTCGTTCAGTTAATTTCACAATTATATGAATTCTTCCTTTTTTCTCATCTGTACACCATACAATTTTTTCCAATTCTCACATCTGTGAAAGAAAATCAAAATATTAATTAAGAAAATCTTCTTATATTCAGACACTAAACATTCTATGGATACAAATGTCAAATATACAATTATTTATTGAAGTTAGTTTAGTCTTCCATTGGGTAACAATAAAGCAGCAACGAAGATCAAAGTTGCTCGGTGGGAAACATTAAAATTAGCCTGCATGTATCAAATAATGAGTCAGAAAAGAAAGCGAGAAGGAATCAATATAAAAATACAGAAAGAGAAAAATATTGTGATAAATTTCACTTAACTGAAGTGAAAAGGACACACTGCTCTGTGTGCCTATTTTTGTGAGCAGCCATTGTAATGAGATTTCTGTGTATTTCAATATTTGATACCTTAATAATACTTACAAACATGCATAAGTTAATGTATACATGAGGGACTTTCCAAAGCAATGGTAACAGTATCAAGTATTCCTAACAATACCAACAATTTTCAAGAAATACTCAACACTATCAGAACTATTTGGTCCATAAATGAGATCCTAACAGGTACTGCTACTCCAGGTCAAAGTGGACTGGGGTAAAATGGCAACAAATATATATTGAACACTATCCAGATGTATTTGATCTATAGATGAGACCCTAACAGGTACTACCACCCTAGATCAAAGTGGACTCGAGTAAAATGGCAACAATGGAACACTATCCAGATGTATTGGATCTATAGATGAGACCCTAAATGATACTAGAAATTTGGTTTAGACAAACAGATACTACAGCTATAGCTCAGAGGAAGTATGTTGAAAAATATCTGCTCTTTTATAGAAGATTTTGTTTTTGATAAATGAATTATAAAAAATAAAAAATCATCATTGATTTTCCTTCAGTTCTGCCTCGGTTATTTGAAAAACATCCATAATCAAATTTTTTTTTTAAATTGTTAATATTTTGTGGCCAAAATTGCTGTCCTGTATAATTATTTTATCGACAACATGAATAATTCCATCGTTAGAAATAAAAATCCAAACCAAATGATGTGTACTGATTTTATTTAATTTAGTGGCATGTCTGGTTTTAGATATCATTTTTTGATTGTTCGTGTTTTTATGTAAACATTTAATAAATATTCAATTCTTTCCAACATAAAGCTTTTTAGAAGTCATCAAGTGAAATTCTATGTGCATTGTACGGTTTATGATATTTTCAAAATGTGCTATGTTAAATCCAAATGTCCTTAAATTAGCCAATTTAGCCGACTGAGAGGAGTGTGAAGTTTTTGCAATATTTTTTTTACTTCTAAACATAAAATAAGAAAAATTTAAAGGAAAGACGATATAGGCATCTATTTTAAGGAAAAGACATATATATATATATATATATATATAAGAGACAAGGAATGTTTCTGGAATTTTAAAACAACTCTGTGGATATTTTTTCAGCAAATCACAGATGTCCATCATAAATTTTGGCACATTTCTGCCACTCAGCCAAAAATGTACTTTCCAGCACCCCACCCACAAAAATTAATTTTATGCCATAACTTAAACTTGACATAACCTTGTAAAATTGTTTGTTCTTTTTTTTTTTCAGTTTTTTATTCCGTAATATTTTCTCTTCTTTTTCTTTTCCCTGATTCATGTAATTATGCTGTTAAAGAAATTCACCCACTCCATGTTTTTTTTGTCTTTCCTTCAAGATGATGGTGACCTATGGTCAATTGCCAGTATAAAGTTATTTGTTATTTATTTATTTTCCTTAAAATATGAAACTTACTCTTATCGGATAGTGAATTTAAGTAAATTTTTGGTACGTTACTCTTAAAATTTTGTCAGTGTGATAATCTGAAAGAAATCAACACCAGATTTTTGTAGCCAACTTACTGACAGACAAATATGAAATACTAACGAAACAACGCAATAAACATTTAAAAAAAAAAAAAAATCAAAAACATTTGTATTTTTTCTTCACTTACCTTTCAAAAGAAATCTAATAATTAGTTTCTAAGCTTAGTTGTGGCACAAGGTCAAATGTATGGGGCCCCCAGTGAGAATTAAACTTATTAACAATGGTTAGATAATGTAACTCGCAAACATTACAGGTTGACAAAAAAATTTATTAAACAAATAAGTCATCTATCGGCTTTAAACACAATTTTTTCATCATAATTTGTCAGAAGTTGTGACAGGTTTAATTTTGTTTCATCAGTTTGAAAACCATTCCATTTCTAAGAGGATATTTTTCTTCTAATGGTAAAATAAAGTAACTTTTACAAATTTGGAATTTTTTAACATCTCATTTTTTATTGTTTTAATACAGTGAAAATTTTATTAAATTCCTCTAATTAGCAGATGCATGTTTTTATTCATCCCTATCACTAATAAAAGGACATCGAAACGAGGTTAACGAAAGCATGGACAGCTATCAATAGGCTATCGATTATATGGAAATCAGACCTAACTGATAAAATGAAACGCAGTTTCTTCCAGGCAGTGGTCACATCAATACTGCTATATGGATGCACTACATGGACACTAACAAAACGGCTGGAGAAGAAGCTAGATGGCAATTACACAAGAATGCTGCGTGCAATCCTGAACAAGTCCTGGCAGCAACACCCCACAAGACACCAACTGTACGGCCACCTGCCCCCTATCATGAAAACTATTCAAGTTAGACGAACCAGACATGCAGGACACTGCTGGAGAAGCAGAGATGAACTCATAAGAGATGTACCCTTATGGATCCCCACACATGGCCGCGCAAAAGCAGGACGACTAGCACGAATGTACATTCAGCAGCTATGTGAGGATACGGGATGTTGTCCTGAAGACCTACCTAGGGCGATGAACGATAGGGAGGAGTGGCGAGAGAGGGTCAGGGACATCCGTGCTACCAGCGCGATATGATGATGATGATGATGATGATCACTAATAACACTGGTTTACAAAAATAAATTTTTGGTCTGAGGCAAGAATGGGGATAGGTGGTTTTTTGTTAATTTGGGTGTGCTGAATTCAAATTTATAAATAGTTTTGCTCTATCACCTCTAGTTTTCTGGCTTTTAAATTGTCTCATTTTAGTATAAACAGAGAATATATGTGCATATTTCAAGAGTTGCAGCAGCTTATAACAGATAAAACAGGATAGATAAAGAACACTGATTGAATCAATATACTTGGATAACACAATTACACAATTCATAGTACCACAGACAGTCAAAAGTGTGTTTTCTTAGAAGATCTGGTGTGTTTTGCCTCCGAGATGTCACGCAAGAGCATCCAGCAGAAGTCTTCCATCATGCCGGGGTTCCATTTGCCTTGATAGTTGCTCTCCATCTTCGTAGTGTCTTGGAATCTTTCTTCATGCTCATCACTCACAAGGTTTGGCGGGAAGAAGTTGTGGTGGGAATGGAGAAAATGAATCTTGAGTGACATTTGGTACCCCATATCCTCGTAAGACTTTAGCAACTTCTCAATTCAGGCTTGGTAATCTGGTATGCGTGTGTTACCAAGGAAGCCACAACAGACTGACTTGAATGCTTCCCATGATCTCAATTCCTTTAAGTTAAGAAGCTCCTCAAAATCAGTATCCGTCAGCACTTCTCAGATCTGAGGTCCGACAAAGATGCCCTCTTTGAGCTTAGCAGCACTAAGACCTGGGAACATAGTAGACAAGTGTTGGAAGGCAGCACCATTTTTGTGCAACGCCTTCACGAAATTCTTCATCAAACCAAGCTTGATGTGAAGAGGAGGAAGAAGCACCTTATTCATGTCCCCTAGAGGATTCTCCTTGAGGCTGTGTTCGCCAGGAACAAAAGTGCTTCTAGACCCCCAGTCTTTCTGCTTGTAATGCTGGGATACAGCTCGACTATCCCAGAGACAGAGAAAACAACAGTACTTTGTGAAGCCTGCTTGCATACCCATAAGAAGACCAATGACTTTGAAGTCCCCCACACAGACTCCATTGGTACTTGCTGTACTTAATAGCTTCTAAAAGAAGCTCCATATTGTCATAGGACTCCTTTAGATGGACAGAGTGAACAATGGGAATGCTGGGATATTTATTCTCATTGTGCAGAAGAACACCCTTGAGACTTCGCTTGGAAGAGTCTATGAAAAGACGCCAGTCTGAAGGATTATGTGGCAAACCAAGGGACGTAAACAAGCCAGGTATGTTTGTGCAGTAGCACAACTTGCTTTCCATGTCGAAAAAGGAAGCAAGGTCTTTGTTCCGATTCCTGAAACTGGTGATCTTTACATCTTCCTGGACTAGGTTCCACTGTTTCAGCCGAGAAGCCAAGAACTCTGACTGCTGTTTTGACAGATACAAATCACGAGCAAGATCATTCAGGTCTTCTTGCATGATCCAGTGTGGCTCATTGCCACTTGTTCCTGAATATGTAGACTCAATATCTTCCAAAGTTATTGACTCAGCAGAATCCTCCCTTGAAGGCATTTCTTCATCTGATGAGGTGTGGGTACAGGAAGATCATCTGAATGGGGAATGGGTCTCATAGCAGATCGAAGGTTAGGATATTTGATCTTTTTCCTAGAAGATGCATTGAAACCAGTTATATTAGTTAAACAAAAATAACAATCATCTGCATGGTTTCGCGGCTCTCTCCAAACCATTGGGACTGCAAAGTTGAAAGCAAAGTTGAAAACTAAATGTGCATTTGAATATGTAATACTAATATTTAGTAACCCAATAGTTGAGGGACACCAACCGCCTGCGCCGCCTGCGAGACAATCTCTTCCAATGACTGCCAGAGTATGGATTGAGACCTGCTGCCTTAACTGTTAAAATCCATCTTGATATATAACTATATATATATATATATATATATATAATGTAATGCTATCACTTACATTTAGCGCATGATAACTAAAAAATAAGCCATAAGTCTCACAATATTAGAATTAACCCTAAATTCATATACGCCTTTATGTATATGCACAAAATGCACACTATGCATATCTAAAAAACTAAACGTGATGAGTAAAAACGGATTTCAAATTTGAAATCAGCACCCTCAAATTAGGTAAAAATGAGTATTTTTGTGCTTGCCTCAATTTTTTTGTAAACTAGTGTAATAGGTCAGTAACATACGACCTATTCAAAATATTCAAGTCATTTAAATGAAGTAATGATCTGCCTCTGACCGAAAAGATTAGGATCTTTTAAGTGGGATGTTTTTGACATTTGAATTAACAATCCCTCTGAATCTGACTTTGTCCACTGGTATTGATTTCAGACAATATTACAACTCTGGATTTACAACATGATTGATTGATTTATTTAACTGCATGTCAACCTATCTTGAGTTTTGGCATCGTCTTCATTTTACAATAATGCATTTGAGTATTGTTGTTTCCTGAAAGTTATTTTTTCACAGGGCTCTATTGAATGCAATTAATTCTAAAATATACTTATGTGACCCCTATACGCGACTCTAACAGGTACTAGCACTTTGGCTCAGAGTGAATCTGGAAGTAATGGCAAGAAAATGGAAATATATACTCCTTGATGCTTCAGAACTTGAGTGTCACCATCTGATGCAGTTTTGCATCACACCTCCTTTTTGTGTGTGGGGGGGTATCTTAACCCTCAACTGGGGTGACATACTCAGCATATTCTAAGCCCCAGTGAAAGGGTGACAATTTTCAAGAAAGGATCCCATTGATATTTTATTTCATGGCTATTCAACATTTGCCCCAAATTGTAATTTTGTTTTAACAGAAATTGAAGATGATTTTCCTTTTGCTTATTTAATTTTAAACACCTGAATAAGGCCGGAGGAGATGTCGGCCGAAACGTTGGGGAAATACCAATAAAGATGAAGACAATAGTCTGAAAACCCTTAACGATAAAAATCATCAAGCTTTGTCTCAGAAATTTAGACAACAAACACCTGAAGAAGGCCGGGGGACATGTATTTGTATTAAATGAGGTCAGTCAGTGTGAACAATCTTTCCAACTCAAATCGGAATTTCAACCGCTCCTTGATATTTTTACCAATTAAAGATAATTGGTAAAAATATCCTCAAAAATTCTCCAAATTCAATTTATTCTTTGACTTTTTACTTAAAGTAGTAAAATGTAGCGTACTTATTTTTTCAATCAAGTAAAGCCAAGTGTAACATTAAGATTGTTGAGATTACATCCTTTGCCTGCGAAAAAGGTCTGCTAATGATCACAAGGTAGCATGGACAAATAAAAGAAAGGCACACAGAGTCAAATTCCTTTTCATCCTTGACAATGCCGTGAAACTGACCTAACTCTGGTCCCTCCGAGACACAAGGCGTAATGTATGTATGTTTACTGTAACTGTTGTGAGCAAAATATACAACATCATGCACTCGGCTGCCTTGTCGTGGTCAATAAAATGAATGTGTCGGAGTCTTGGTCAGTTGATCAGGAATGGTCTTGAACATCTGTTTGAAAGAAGACAGACCTAGAGGGGTTCAGTAATTTCACAGGGTACAAAAACAGGGGTCAACAAATATTGGAACAGTTTGAATTGTTTGAGAAAATAATTACTGGGAAATTTTATCTACCTTTTGGAAGCGAGTTGTTTTAGTTGGTGGAGAAAGATAAAAAAAAAGCGGAGGTGGCAATGACTATGCTTAGTTTGTGTCGACACTTACAAGAAGGTGGAAAAAGGGTGCATGCAAATCTGTAGTGGTTTAGGTTATCTGAAAGAGGAGGTAGATGTTGTATACTCATAATACATATACAAATATAAGCGGAAACATAGTCAACAATAATGATGTACTTCAATGAACGAATGAACACACTTCTTTATAAAAATATATCTCTCACACTTTATTCTCAAAAGGGTTAATGTTGGTTGTGTGTGAGAGGTGAGTTGGAGACGGGGACAGACTGCTATATTGACCCAAGTTCTTCTGACCATAGCAGCCCTTCTTTCTCATCTTGACTGGGGTTGCTCAATCGTGGGTCACTGAGGGCCAAAAGCCCTCTGTCTGCCGCTGGCTCTCACTCCGGCATCTTGTCTCCAACAGACTCCAACTCCAACTGACTCAAGCTGTGTCCTGGTTATATTTTTGTTTGATGCCCACCTGCTTCCGCTGTTCTTCCGCTTATTTACATAGGTGCATCTCTTGATTGACGGCTCGGTCGAGGGTCAATATGTCACTCAGAGACATAGATGGAAAAAATTAAGTAGTGATTTACAGAGGTTGAAAAGAGGCAGAAAGAGAATTGAAATGTGTAGGAGAGATAAAAAAAAAATAAAGAGAGATAGAAAAAAAAGTACTTAATAATTGGTAAAATAGGACATTAGATTATAAAAACAAAGTAAGAAGGACGTTGAATCTTAGAAAATGGGGAGACATCGAATAAAAATACATAATTATCAGTAGAGGAGAACAAACATTGAATAGTCAGACAAGGAGGAAGGAATAACTTTTTTTTTGTTATCACATAGTGAAAGAGATTGCAAATTTATTACAAATTTGGAAAGAAAAAGGGTGTTAAAAAACAAAAACAAAAAAAAACAATCATTATATGTTTTAACAGATTTTTGTCTGTGACAAAATTTTTTTTGTTGTCGAAGAAAAAATTGACAAAGTGCACCGACGCAAATTAATGATGAAAAAGTAAAACTCTGCAGCTTAACCAATCGGCCACTTAGTCGAGGTCAATAAAATGAGTGTGTCAGAGGCTTGGTCAGTTGATTAGGAATGGTCTTGAACATCTGTTCATAAGAAGACTGACCTATTATGTGAAGGGTTTAATAATTAAATATATATATATATATATGTATATATATATTGTTATAGGTCCAAAGAGAGAATAAAGATATTTACAAATAGGTAGGTCCACGAAGAGATTTTTATTTTTTGAATTTATTTATATAGGGAATGCTATGAATGCTGTGACAAAGATGGAGCTGTGGACACCGCAGAGCAGTCTCAGCAGTGATCACAACAACTGACTTCCAGTGCCCCTACTGCTCAAGACTCTGTGCCTCTGGGCTGGGGAGGTGGAGCCACCTCCGTGTTCATAGATGAGTTGCAGAAGGCAAATGTCATCATCAGATCTGATGGACAACTACCACAATATATTCCACTAAATCATAGTTAATTGTTGACGAAGAGTTCTTGTCTTTGAATCGCCAATACCCAGGCAACTTGTTCCAATGAATCACCTTGACTGAAACGTGCCCAGCATCTTATTAGAATTGGTGCTGTGTAAGAACAGTGTCACATTTAGTAACCATGCCCAGAATAGGATTACAATTGTTGCCATGCCAATATATTGTGACATTTGGTGCCTTGAAAGAATAGCATTACAACACATTCCGATCAGAGATTGAAACCAAAACAAAAAAACATGTTTTCAGTGCAATGGTAAACACTCTCCAAAATCCTGTCGTTTTGAAAAGCAGTAATTTTGGCCACAAAACCAATAATATTTTGCCAACCTAATTAACCAAGAAAAATAGAAACTGAAGAATCCAGAACATTCAAAGAAAAACGGTAAATGAAGAGGCGGAATGTGAATCTGCCACATTACAAACACTTTTCAGTCTCCAGAAAAATGGCAGAACTGATGCCCTGACGGTGTTGGTAGGCATCAATGGCTGCAATGATGAAATGGAAATTGACACTGGACCTGCAGTTTCACTGATCATTTGAAAACTTAGTGTGAAGCGGGTCAGCTGAATCTTTGGCTCATGTTACAAAAGACTTACTAGACTGATGAAAGTGATAGAGCCATGTGACTTTACCATTCCCAGGCAGAGTCAGGAACAAAGAACAAATAGAGGTCAAGGTAGGTCTTCTGAAATTGTCATGTGACACCCTACAGGGCCTCCTAAAAGACATACAAATTCATATAAGGAGATAAATATTAATATATATATCTAAAATGCTATTAAATCAGCTCGGATTTGAAGCGTCTTTATGCACAAACCAGGAGAAAATGAACAGTAAGACATTAGTCATCAAAAATGATGATGGAAAGATTGGAAATGGAGATATAAAACGTGAAATAGTGAAGAGAGGAGATAAAATTATTTGTAACTAAAAAAAAAGACAAATAATTGATAAGAGAGACTTGCCGTGAAAATCTTTAAAAAATGGATAAAATAATTAGCTATCACTAATCTATTTTGCATGTCCATGGGTAATGGATGGAGCGGGGTCGCATGATAGTTCCAAAAACCTATTCTCAATCTCTTTTTGCCCTCAACCAAGGAATTTTTTCTCTTTTTTCTTCCCGATTAGATTTTAGTTTTTTTAAACAGATTTCTCACAAGCACAATCACGTCTTCGGTTTTGTGGGAGAAATTATTTCATTTCAAGAAATTTTTGAAAATTCTAATAATGCTGCCATTTTTCAGTTAGCCTGTGGTAATTTTGTACATTTTGCAAATTCTAATCATAATTATGGAATTAATTCATGACTAATAAATGACTAATATATGATACAATTAATATTAGTACAATGTGGGAATAATAACTCTTTTTCTATGATTTAAATTTAGGAAACCCCACCTTAAAAATACCGATTTGATTGTTTGGGGAGGATATGATTAACATTACTAAAAAAACTTCTTTTTTTTTTAAAATTCTCTTTTCCTCTCCCCTCTCCATTCTTGTTTTTATTCTGTTTTTTATGCATCTATTCACCCAAACCTACAGGCGCCCGACAATATTTTTCGGACACTTTAGTATTTGACTTTCCAAGTACCATAGAGTGGCAAAATTCCTTCAATAGAATAGCATAAACATATAAAGACAATACCTGTAATAAAAATGGAAGAAAATCGATTAGGTAAGGAAAAATATTTAATTTTCATCATTTTTTACAAAACACACGCGACATAATTTTTCGGACATCGTTGAAAAACTGTTAATAGTCTGTAATATCACCTTTCTTCTCAATAACTTTTATCAATCTCTCTTTATAATGATCAAACATATGTACAATAACATCTCTACGTGTTTCTATTAGTTGTTTTTTGGCTCCTAGTATTCGTTCCCATAGTTGAGCCTCTTTCGTTATTTCAGGTCCATCATAGACAAGTTGCGCAAGCATTTCCCAAACAATTAAATTTAGATCTGGGGTTCTTGCAGGCCATTCCAAAGTAGTCATATTCACTTTAGCCATCCATTCTTTCATGAGTTTTGACACATTGATGCTGCAATTGTCTTGTTGTAGAATGAAATCATTCCCTATTTCTCTTCTTATCCTTGGTAGGGCTTTCTCGTCCAGCAACTGTTTGTAGCTTTCGCTGTTCTGTCGTCCTTTCAGCCACTCCAACCATATATTTCCATTAGCAAAGATCATACCCCAAACCATAACTCCTCCTCCTCCCATTTGTCGTTTGTTCAGTACAACAGGCTCACCCCTTCTTGACCAAGTACACCATCCATCGGGCCCATCAAACTTGAAACGCTTCTCATCAGTAAATATAACCTTCTTAAAGTCAACATGCTTTGTTAACCACCTTTTAGCACACTCCAGTCTTGTTTCTTTGTTAGTGTAATTTTTTCTTAGCCTTTGCATACTTCAAACCAATCCTATGCAGCGTTCTTTGTACTGTTCGGACGTTTACATCCAATTCACATTTCTCCTTCACTTTTCTAGCTGTAACTTTTTCTCCAGATGTCAAAAGCTGTGTCACAGTCCTCTTCATTCTCCTTTCAGTCCTCTTGCCAATTGATCTTTTCCTACTTCTCTTCTTTTTCCGCTCGGAGTTTGTCTTCAGCATGTATTCGATCGTTCAAATCCATGGCGATCCTTCTGATGCTGAGGCCATCTTCCCGCTTCTTCCGTGCCAAACAAACGACTTCTTTTGAATGCATTTACCTCATTAAACTTAATTGTTTTCCCAAGAAATGTCCGGACTATTTATGCTGTTAGATTGTCCTATGTTAACATAGTAGTAGGGGCGCCAGTGCCCCAGAACAGTGTACAAGCAGAAAATTTGCATACAGCAACATATACATGAACATAGCTCCTAATAAAATAGGATTTTTTGTCATGTCTGAAAAATAGTGTCACACAAGTTTTTGCAAAAATCACAAAAAACTAAAATTATCAATGCCAAACTAAAAAAAATGATTACACTAGTAGTGAATTTTCACTCCTCAACTACGTACTTACAATCTCAAAAGTTTTTGGCACTAGTGACCACCTTGAAGTAGTTTTTTCAAAGTGTCCGAAAAATATTGTCGGACCCCAGTACTACTAAGGGCAGAATGTGACACAAGGTCAATTTTTTTAAGCAGAGCACAGCTGGTTGGAATTCAAAGTTCTTCTACTCCTCTGATCTCGCAATCACATAATAGGCAACTTGGGGGTTGGGTGCCTTTGCAAATGCTGCTGCGCAAAGATGAAGATGGTTCTGCTCCTTCCATCAGCAATTCTTCTGTCTTTGTTTCTTCCTTGTATGAACTACCAGGTTGTAAATCTTAATTGTCAACCAGTCTCCTCAACTTACACTTTGAAGAAGATGATCACCTGCTATCATCATCTTCCTCTGACGGCCAAATCATAGAATTAAAATGATCTTTGATATGGCATTCCATTCGACAATCACTTTCATCATCCGCACAGCTCCATCATCCCAAAATGTAAACTCTGTATAACTTGGAATTTGTCGATACCAATTCTTATTTTAATTTCTCAAAATCATTTTTGAGGAGAGCCATTCGCCTAATGAGTAGAGTGTTTGCCACCAGTCTGGGAGACTGGGGTTCAATCCCTGATCGAGTCATACCAAAGACTCAAAAAAATGGTACTTGATGCCACTTTCCTTAACACAACATTATAAGGTATGGATCAAGGGTAAAGTGGAGCAATCCAGAGAAAAGAGTAGCGCACTTCCCTACACCTTGGTGTAGCAGCTATTGAAAGGGAGCCTTCGGGTCACCCTCGACTGCAGTTGCCAACTTTACAAAATGACAGCAAATCAGAGTGCTTCAGGCTTAAACAGAGGCCTGTCAGCAAATTTTTGCTGGTTGAGAAGTGCAAACCATATGAAATTTACAGAAGAATGTGCGATGTGACCAAAAATGTATGTTTTAATCAAATAAATATTTAAAAATCGGCTAAATATGGGTTAGTCACAACAAGGCCAAGTTGAAAATACAGTCTATGGAATAGAAATACACTGACTCTCGAATAAAGCAAAAATTCTAGTGATCAGTTAAGGTTTTGTCTGCTGTTGTAACCAAACAAAAATGTTACTGAATGAAAAATAACCAAAACGGAGGTTGGAAATGAAATGGAAATCTTTATAGCATCAACAAAATACAATTTTCGTCAGTGGAGTGAAGAAGGTACCTACTGCTACAAATGGTGACTAAATATATTTTCACTTCCTCACGATAGTATCCAACGTATTTATGAGGAATGGGACATACCCGTTAATGTTCATAGGTAGGGTATATAACATGTTCTGTGACATGAAAGTGACCATTACTGTTGACTTATTTAAAAAAAAGGTCCAAGTGTAAACAGTGCTTCTCTCTTACCAACACTAAAAGCAAAATCTAACCTATTTATTGAATAATCCACATATATTGAATATCCTCCTTGTTAAAGGAATTATTTAATTTTTACTTTTCAATTTAATTAGTAAACTAGTTTTTTTTAATGATAAAATTTCAGAATCTTTAAAAGTTAATAAAAACATTTATTCTAAATTTTAAAACATTAATGAATTTTAATGAAAAAATTTATAAGTTTTTTTTAGTAAATTTTATGAAAGAAAAATTTATCTGTAACCTGGTTTGGGTGAGAGGATGCTATTAGTGTAGCATGTCTTAGGCATGTATCGCCAGGCAGAGCCCATCCCTATCCAGGTTTGGTTTGAATTCAAAGTTTTCCTTCTTAGATTGGTTGCCACAATTAAAGAGTCGTGTATGCCCTACTAAAGCAACACATTAATATGATAAAGATTTATTACCGAGACAAGGAACTCAAAAAAAGATTGCATGTCCTGGAAGCTGATATAATAATGATTAATTTAATTCAAACAATATATTTTTTACAGGATGTGTTCCAAATGACTGCCATTGTGCTGATGACACACTTGAATTCGTCGAGCAAAGTTGTCAATCACCCTGACACACTCTTTTTTTGATATTGCATGAATCTTCTGATTGATGGCCACTTTGAGTTCAGCAACGGATTGTGGATTGTTCTCATACACGTTGTCCTTCAAAAACCCCCAGAGATAAAAATCGGGGGGGTTCAGATCAGGTGAATGCGAAGACCACTCAGGTTCACGGCGCCTGCTGATTAACCGATTAGGGAATCGATGGTCGAGCCACTCCATCGTGATGTTGGCTGTATGCGGAATTGCCCCATCTTGTTGGAACCATTGCAGATCTCGATTCACACCACCATGTGTTCCAAGGGCCTTCCAGAATTTATTCAGCACATCAACGTAATGCTCCTTGGTGACAGTGACTGCCTCCTCGTCTGCATTTTCAAACCAAAACGGTCCAATTATTCCATGTTTTGATATGGCCACCCAGGCTGTGCATTTCACAGAGTGCAAGGGCTTCTGAAGCACCTTGGCTGGGGCTTCTGTGCCCCAGTAAACACAGTTATTGCTATTAACATGTCCACAGAGCCAGAAATGTGCTTCGTTGCTGAACCAAACATGATCAAGGAAGTCAGGGTTCTCTTCAATCTTGTTCTCGAACCACCGGCACATCTCTAAACGTTTTTCCATGTCAGCTGATGTGAGTTTATGCTTGACGTGAATTTTGTATGGGTAGAGCTGAAGATCATTCTTTAAGATTCTTTGTAACGATGCCCGTGAAAGACCAAGTTCTTGGCAACGTCTTCTGAGGGACTTTTTCAGATTCCTTCCAACAGAATCTCTCACAGCATCCACATTGTCAGGACATCTTGCAGTCAACTTCCTGCCAGATTTGGGATTTTCTGACTTCTTGTTCAGGTTGTTTACTGACCCTGTAGCTCGAAATTTACGTACCCAATGATAAATTTGGCTTTTCTGGGGATAATTGTTAAAGTTAAACTTCCTGCGAAATTTTGCTTGTGCAGTTTTGAATGATTTGGTCTCCAAATAAAGAGTGACGCAAAATATTTTTTCTTCATTTGTCCAAGGCATAGTGATCAAGGATTAATAGTTGTTATCGTATACTATTTTCAAATCTGAAACAAAAAAGAACACAACGTCATTATTAAAAGAGTTATTAGCAGTCACATGGGTCCCATGTATATTGAGACAGCTTGTACTTATCCATAAATGGGAAGAGAATAATTGGATTCATGCCTTTCTAAGGGGGATAAGCATTATGTGAAATGCAAACTGCTTTTTTCAGGATTTGAACTCATATAGCTAAATCCGATTCATATGAAAATAATCCTTATGCCAGAAATGACCCTCATCCAAGTTATTAAACATTTGTAAACCAAAAGAAAAAAAAAAGTAAGTTTTATTGCCGTTAAAGTTCTATAGTATAGAGTATTTGTATTGTTGGACTGTTTTGACTAAACAAACAGCAGTAGCAGCAGGTACTCGCAGTGAAATTGACCAATCAGAAGACGAGGACCAAAGGCATTTAAGATCAATTATAATTTGCTTCAGATACAGAATTACCCTTTCTTCCAAATAGACGTATCTTTACTTTATTTTGTATTCTGAACACTACGGTCACTGGATGAAAAACCAAAATGACGACACAATTCATAACAGGTATTTTTATGGCTAAGGTAGATATTTAGCAGTTGCTATCGACCAAGGACTGATATTAGCATTAGTATATCGGTGATATACAAACACCAAATATGGACGTGTGTTCAACATGATGATTGGTGACCCAAGTACAAATCCTGGATTAGGCTGTTTGTATTTTGCTTTGTGCTAATGCCCTTGGGAAAGGCATGAATACAACTCTTCTTGTCCCGGCTAGAAGGAAAACTTTAAATTCAAACCAACAGTAGTCTCCTTGTGTCACATCCTGTTTATGGCAGAAAGGTTGGTTAAGTGCATACTAATATTGAACACAGTAAAAGGAAAAAAAAATAATTGCACTTTATATTTAACGAAATTCAGTTGTCAGGCAAGAATGTTTTCTTAGATGTTAATCTATAGAACTAGTATCAGAAAGATGCATAGTAAGTCTTCTTGATAGGGTAGTTGAGGTTAAACCAATGTATATATTATTGTTTTTAGAGATCCATTCACCTAAAGGACATTTACATTAATATATAATGTTGGTTTTTTTTAAAAACTCTAATTGAAGGAAAGGAATTATTATTAATGACAAAGATGGAGGTTTTAGATCAATTATAGAATATGATAAATCTTATCTACTTATTACGATCAGTGCAGAGTATGTTTCTTTGAATCAATGTTTTTAAAATATTTTCATCTAATTCATAATAGTACAGGGTGGAACGATAGAATTGTCGCCCTAGAAAAGACGACATGATTCCATTTCCATTTAATGAAAACCGGTTTTCTTTTTTTGTTGCAGACCATCTACTAGTTGGCCAGTTGTGTACAAATCCCAAGAGCGATAGGAGCCTTCTATCATGTCTGAAAGTGACACAATGTTCAAGAGCGAGATCTGAGATGCGCCGCTGTACAAATCATGCTCTCTACCGATCCAAGTTATGACAACAGGACCATTGCCAGTACCCTCAAAATGCAAATCTGGATTGCCACAAATAACAGAGATGTGCCCAGGATGATGAAAACAAAGTTTCCAGCTACGGTTATGGTCTTTGGTGTGGTTTCAAGTGAGGGCCACATCATGCCACCTCACATCTTCAAAGTCGGCTTGAAAGTCAACACCAAAGCGTACCTGGATGTGCTGAAGAGTGTGGTGATCCCCTGGTGTAATCAGGTGGCTGGTGGCAGACCCTGGGTGTGGCAGCAGGACTCGGCACCAGCTCACAAGTCCAAAGAGACCCAGGCTTGGCTTCAGAAAGAGTGCTACGACTTTGTACCCTTCTCTCACTGCCCCCCCTCCTCCCCTGATCTGAACCCGCTGGACTACTTCGTTTATTCATATGTTGAGAACATCACCAACATGACCTCCCACAACACCAAAGCCAGCCTGATCACCGCCAACCACCGAGCTCCTGCTGGCACTTGTGGAAAAAGGATCCTCCCAGTTCTGGATCTGTATCGAGGTGGCGATTGAGGCTGAAGGCGGCTACATTGAATAGATGTCAGCTCTACTACATAATCAAGTTACCTGAACTGATTTTTTCAATAAAAGTTTTAAAATAAAGCTGTAGTGTTGTTTTCTTTAGGACGATAATTTTATCGTTCCACCCTGTAGTGCATTTGGTTGCAGTAAAAAAGTATGATAAATACTAATTTATTGGGCGGATTGTTGCAGTGTTCATTTTGTTATCAAACATTTTTAATTATACTTTTAATTTATTCATCAACAATATACTTAGGGAACCCATTATGAATAAAAGTTTGTTTTATGTATTTCTCTTTCTTTACAGAATATTATTTTAGAGGAGGAGATTCGTTCTGCATGGAATATTACATTATAAATTGTGAGAATACCCACCTCTGCAGCTCGTTGCATAAGTTACTCATTCCACGTCGAGAACTTATGTGTGGCCGGATTGAGCGAGAGGCAAGTTCACAGGGAAAAAAACAAAAACACAACAACAACTCTGTTGTTAAAACGCCAAGGGAGGATGGAGAATGTGTAACACTTTGTGGATAATTAGTTCTAGTTTGAATTTCGGCTGGCAAAAGATTATCTTAACTAACTGGATCCGGCTGGTAATGTCGCTGTTCGTTGTTTCTTTGTTCTGGCCTAATCAACTTTCATCGAACCCAAACTAAGTCTAACTGCTAGGACCCAAAATGCACCTGTATATATACAGAAAGTTTCATTATTATTTCCGGCCAAGGGAAACCCACGAATAAACCCATAACTTTTTGGGGGGCCATTTCTCTCTTAAAAAAACTGGACATAAAAATAATTTCTAGCCTGGCCGTCTCTGATACAGGGACATTAAATTCAGACCCTTTTAAGTTTTTGACCAGTACGCGACAAGTACTTAACACTTACCAACGTCTGTGGCCATGTGTATAAACATTTTCTTATCTAGATTTCCTTAATTTAGTTAATGGGTTTTCCTCACATTTGAAATTTGATACCCAGGCCGAATCTAACTCATCTTGCCAC